>OX940794.1:6567346-7767346 GCA_954870985.1 Trifolium fragiferum | reverse complement strand
ATGCAATGATACCATATTTAGTAAATTGCTTTTCTTGTAGTTATTGTCTCGTCTGTTTTGAAAAAGACCGTGAGTGTAGAGCAATCATCCCATATCTATGTTCGGATTTTTTCACAAGCGTGAACCAATGCATTGCCATTATGGATGAAGATGGGTTAAGCCAACTGATAGAAGTCTACGGTCTAGCCTATTCGACTCTTTTTCTTCCTTTTTTCAATAGAGTGATAATACTTTTTAAAAAGCTTATTTAGCTTAAAAAGATCAACTTTATATAGGTCATAGGAAGTTTTTTTTTGCCAAATTTATAAAATAAATTTACCAACTATTTCAGCAATTTGAACATATTAATCTACATTAGTCTATTTAAGGATGTTACAATATTTATTTAAAGGCATTAATATGAAATATGGCAAACTATATTAGATTTTGAAAAATGTTAGGCTCTAGTCTAGTTAGTCTAAATATAAATTTATGACCGATAATAATAGAGTAAGGTCAAACCTTGAATTTTTTGACAAGTCGTTGTCATGCAAAGTTAGTTTGGCCTGGTCTGCACATCTTCCATATGATTGCAACTTACTTGAGTGAAGGGTTTTGTTAAAGGCACTTGTTAATGGTTAAAATATGCAAAATATTACATTGAAGTATGTGTATTTAACTTTTTGAAAATTTAAGAAGTAGCATAATACAAAATTTGCTTATTTTTAAATTTTTTTTTTCTTATCAAGTGTCTTGAGCTGAAAAATACTCGTTAGCAAGATTTTTTTATTAAAACTTTAAAAAATCTAGCTCTTTGGTTTTGTTAAAATCTTGAGTAACAATACATATGCATTAAATCATGTCCAAACAACCAAGGATCCATTTCTAGAACAACATGATAAACTATAAATTTGTTAAATAAACCTTATCATCTTGGTATAGCAAAAGGAGTGGATCCTTAGGTTCCAAATGAAATGACTTATTTGAAAAACGCCTTGTTAAAGTAGCTTAGCTCAATAACTTTTTAAATCGTAACTTAATTTTTTTAGTCATCTAAATTTACAAAGAGCAAAACATGTTTTTCGTTCTCATTTATATAGCATGTGACATCTTACATGAATTGTCGCGTTAGATATGAACATATAACCCTTTAATTCTTATTTTTGTTTACCAACACATTAAAAAAGAAATTATTTATTATTTCTTTATTGATTTCAAAAATCCGAAAATCAAAAACCCCTTATCTCTTCTCCATCGCAAATTAAAACCCTCTTCTTCTATCTTCTTAAATCATCTTCCTTTATCATTATATTTCTTCCTTCAAAACTCTCTTCTTTCAGTTTCTTTTCTTATCTCTTCTCTAATCAATCACAATGTTTCTTTGAACAAACGAAAATGTTAAATTTGAAGATGAGAAGTCGCGTTGCAACAACTGGGTCATGTGGATTGTGTTCCTCAACAACGCAACAACTGGGTTTAAAATGCAAATGTGAAGGTAACTTTACTGTATCGTGGTGGCAAAGAAGGTCCCAACAAAGGTAGATACTTTTGGAGATGTTCATATTGAAATGAATTTGTTTTGCTTTTAATTTCTGAAAAATTCTGCGCAAGATCTGGATATGTTGTGTTGCTGCTTAATTAATTTCTGCTACTTCTTATGCTTAATTTATTTTGTGAAATGTTTTTCATGAACCATGTGATAACTTTGAAAATATATTTGAAATGAACTTTGATACTAAAAACCACAACAAAAATTGAAAGCTCAACACAACCTGCTGAATATACTCGACTGCGGTGTTCACTTGAATTTCCTTCTACAAATTTCATAACAAATGCCATTTTTTTTTTTCTCTTTTATCATTAATGGGAAATGCATCTTCTAAATTATAATAAATAGTACATGCTTATAAAAGATAAATAGTCCTGTAGGTGGGAAAGGAAATGAAAACTCTAACAACTTCAACTAATCCTTGTTGAGATATGGAGGATGCATTTATAGAGGTAGTTCACCACTATCAGCAATCACAACCTTGCTCTTGGGAGTTCCACTTTGGTTTCCTTCAGCTTCAACCTTGTAAACAACATCCATTCCCGAAAGCACCTTTCCGAAAACAACATGCCTTCCATCCAACCTATCAATTCAAATAGATACATACATTAATAGCGTAAATGCAAAACAAATCACAAGGGACTGTTGATATATCTTAAGTCATGCTGCATAATCTGCATAGTGGTTAAAGGAAACACAGGTCTTCATGAGTGATGTATGCAATGTCATGATTATGGACGAAACAAAGTTATCAGGCTCTACAAATGGAAAAAATGTAACATTTGAACATGTGTTTTCGTCAATAATAAATTATTGATATAGAGAACAGACATATAATTACCAGCTAGTTGTCACAGTTGTAATGAAAAATTGTGAACCATTGGTATCAGGACCAGCATTTGCCATTGATAAAATTCCTGTTCATACCGAAAATCGACAAAAAGAAATCAGCCCCGACACAGATTAATTTCAATTTATGATTAGTAAACTAAACATCAACAAAGAGAAAAAAGAATATTACCTGGTCCGGTATGCTTTAACTTGAAGTTCTCATCTTTAAACTTCTCTCCGTAAATTGATTCTCCACCCATACCATTGCCATGTGTAAAATCACCACCTTGGATCATAAAGCTAGGTATAATCCTATGGAATGAGCTACCTTTGTAATGAAGAGGCTTTCCATTTTTACCAGTTCCCTTTTCACCTAATAATTTGAATTAAATAAAAGAAAAAATGTCAAATTATTTATATTAATATACTACATATTTCATTTTGCAAGTTAAACACAAACACCACATAAGTTCAAACAGTGATATCAACATAATCAATGTTAACAACAAAGAGAGGAAGAAATGTTATTACTCAAATATCAGTGAAAAGACACAAGAGAACAGTATATAATCCCAGCATAAGAACTTAATTATGTCATGACACATAACATATATCCCCAGTTTGTGCTCATATAAGTAGACCTATCCAGTTAAGGCCAACAGATAGTCATCTATTCTTAAATCGAGTAAATTCATTTATTCATTCCTTTCTGTATTATGCTTAAGATGAAACACATAAAAAGGATTTAAACAAGTTCTTTGATCATATAACAAAAAAACAATACACGATAGCAGCATAAACAAGCTCACCTGTGCAAAGAGCTCGGAAGTTTTCTGCAAAAAGGAATATCAAAACAAGGCATTAGATAAAGTTAATGATGTAATGTAAGCACCAATATTCACAAAATTTGTAAACCTAACCTGCAGTTTTTGGAACTGCCTTCCCAAAAAGACCAATTACAATACGACCTGGAAAATCAAGAATCACAGCATCAGAACAGAACCCTTTATATATCAAATGAGTTTGAATCTATGAAAAGCCAACACAGAAATCAAATACCAAACACTGACACATCAACACCAATAATTATTTGAAAAAACGACATAATTCAATGTAATCATATGTGTGGTGTGGTGTCAGGAACTAGGATACGACTAATCCGAGAAGTGTCCGAGCTTCATATGTTTGAATTCTAAGTCAATTCTTGCTAGTTTTTTTTTTTTTCTTCTGACTTTATATCACTTTTTTGCATTTTATCATCTACACAACTTCTAACAAATTCTTATAATTTAGAATTAATCTACACACACACACTTCCATTTCAGCTCATGTCACCTTAAATCACTTCAATTAACCAAATATCAAATTTATTAAACCAAAATTTATCCATTATTAATCACTTAACAACTTATACTTAACCAAAAGTTATAATAATTTCTCTACACAAACACAAAATTTTATACAAAGTGTTAAGCTTAAATACCTGCAGCCTTTCCATCAATCTCAACATCAAAGTAAACTTTGTTAGTTACTTCCTTCAAATCCTCCTTCGACTTCTTTGCCTACATTAATTCACAATTTAACAAAAAATTAAAATTAAATTTTCCACAAACACAATAGCATAATTTCAATCAACAAAAACAAATCTCGATCTTAATCTAAATTATAAAAAAAAATTACATGATATTAGAATATTTACAAAACTGAGATCAGATCAAGGTAAAGAAAGATCGAAATTAAAATTTTGTATATTGGAAATGGAAAGAGCGAGATGAAACCTGAATAAGAGCTAGAGTTCCAAAGAGAAAAAGTGCACAGAGAAGTAACGACGTCGTTTTAGCCATCGGTTGTTTTGTTCTGTGATCTCAGTGTTCGTTCGGTGATGGACTGAGTCAGTGACGCGAGTGGTGTGTCACTGTACGATGTGGGAATTTTCGTTTTTATAAGAGAGTTTTTGTTTGCGTTGTTTAGACCATTCAGAGTATGACACGTGAGCATTTCTTTTATCCAATTGGTTTTGGGTTGGGCCTTCTTTCGTAAACCATGAGATTTTCTTTTGAAGCCCCCACCCTGTGCTCTGTTGGTTTTCAATTTTATCGTTCATTATTTGACTTGTGAAATGAGTTCACTTTTTAAATAGTACTTCATCCGGTCTTAAATATAAACAAAAATTAAAATGTATTTGGTCTATATTTGGATCAAATAATTTTTGATTTTTGCTTATATTTGAAATTGGAGAGAGTACCCAAGAACACTTAGATGAGATGACGCGGGTCTCTTTTAGCTTAACCAAGATTCTGTGTTCGATCCCTGACTTGGGCATGCAGCAGTGTTAAAACTCTTAGGGAGAGTTTGCTATCCATTTGGGTCCCACAAAATTCGAGGGATTAGTCTCTGCAGTTGCGCACAGAGGATATCCGGTTTGCACCAAAAATAAATAAATTGGAGAGAGTAGTTTGGTTAAGTCTATGGTCACGGTCTAATGCATGTCAACTGTCAAATAACCATTTTTATCGATCACTTGTGCGGTCAGGATATGAAATTAACTGATGTGAGGAAACCAAATTTTTTATATATTCTCTCTTTTTTCATTCACCTCTCATCTTTTCTTTTGTATTTATTTTTGGGAGGATGTATTGAATTGAAATTTTTAAAAGACTATTTTAATAAATAAAAAAAAATATCTTGAAGATTTTAAAATAATTTTTAATCTGTTTTAGTTTTTTTAGTTTTGTTATTTCTTGCATGAATAGTCGTGTCCATATTTTTATTCATAACAATTTGGGTTAAATATATGTTTAGTCTATACTTTTATGAGAATGGATCCTCTCAATTTATTTTTTCTCAATTTTTCTTAATTTTCACATCTCAACCATCAATCAACTTTTTCTCATTTCTTTTCAATTTAAATATTACTTTATATTTCCAATCTAATGATTTAAAACCCCACTTTATTTCCTCAATTTTTTTTTCAAATTGAGAGGATCCTTTCTCATAATTTTATATAAGTTTCGACTTTTAGTTCTTATATTTTTTTTATTATATTTTTAGTTCTTTCGTCAATTTTTTATGACTAGGATAACAAAATTGATCACATGAATAACTTAAATCGACTAGGATAACGTCTGCGTTGAATGACGTGACATATACATGTAATTCTATGTGGTTGATTCATTTATCCAAGTCACAAAAAATTGACAGTAGAAACTAAATATGCAAACGGCAAAAATATGGCGACTAAAAATATAATAAAAAGAATGTAATGATTAAAAGTCAAAACTCACCTAAAAGTAGGGAGTAAAATCATATTTAACCTTAACAATTTTATCCATCCATATTTTTAAGGGTTAATAGGCTTTTACCCCTGCAAAGTAGGCGAGTTTTGCCTTACCCCTTATAATTTATTTTTTTGACATTATCCTTGCAATGTGTTTTTTTTTTTTTAGTTCATTACACCCCTATAATGTTGTTTTGTTTTACCCCTGGGATAAAATGAACTGCGAAAAAAAATAAAAACACATTGCAAGGGTAATGTCAAAAAAATAAATTATAGATGGATAACGCAAAACTCGCCTATTTTGCAGGGAGTAAAAAGCTTGTTAACCCGTCCTATAAGTCCTAGCTCAACTGGCAAAATTTGCCGAAATTGCAAGGCATGGACGTCATGATGACTCTCTCACTTATCTGGGAATTTCTAATATTTACTTTGTCAATTTTTCTATCTACCAAAAAAAAAAAAGCCTGTTAACCCTATTTTTAATGACGATGATTGGGATGGTTACGTTAATGAAACGAGAAGATAAACACAATCTGGTTGGCCACCTTTTCGCAGAAATGGGTACCTGACTCACTAACTGGACCGACACTTTGGTCAATATTGGTCTTTTTCCTGGAAATTTCATCTGAAATCCAAAGCCAAACATGGTTGGTCTAACTCTCAATCTCACTCCATCTGTAAAATCAATTCTTACTCATACAACATATGATGCATATTCTAATGCAACCAAAGCTGTGGAGATTTCTTGGTTTTTCTTCAGCTGTTATTGGACTTCTATCTTATGCTCTAAGCTCTTCCTTCAACTATCTATTTGGAGACTGGAATTCGTTGAAGATATTCCTTTACAGTATTTTCAGCTTCATCATCTGCATGGTGATTTTATTTGCTAAGGTATGGCAACACTCAACAAGTCTTCGGTTCAAAGCCCATACAGCTTTTTTGGTATTAACAATCACTTCACTATATTCATTTTTCTTCGATAAAGTGATGAATGGAAAACCAGATGCATATAGTCTAATTTCGTGTGCTTCCTTTGCTATCATGTCACTTAGCTTGCCGAGGCAAAATCAGTGCGGATTTGAAGTTGATCTTCTTTACTTTTTTCTTGGATTTTTACTTGTACAACTCATGAAGATTAAATTGCAGTTATTCATTGTTGGAGCAGGTTTCAGCTATTCACTTATTATTATTCGTTCTTCGTTTTCATCTATAGATAACGGATCAAATAATCAATACTTTGATGTCCAAGATGGAAATTCGGTGGTTCTACATATGGATTCCATGCAAATGGACAGTACTGATATTGTTAGCAATAATAGTATCGATAACGATTCAACGCAATTGGTGATTAGCACTGGTTTTGATAGTATGATGAGACAACTTAGGACTTGTCTGAAGGCGCTTCAGGACGATAATTTAAATCTTATTCAAATGCTTTTAGAGCATGTAAAAAAATATATTGAAGGACAATCTTAATTGGTGGAGATCGATCCTAACTTCATGATGGATGCGCTGAAGCCGGAAACTATCAAAGGACTTGAGGAAACAGCAAAGGTTATGGTGAGGGCAGGGTTTGAGAAGGATTTTTCTGATGTCTGCAGCAGTTGCCGGAGGGAATGCTTGGACAAGTGCCTAATGCATATGCAGAAGTTAAGTATTGAAGATGTTCATAATATGCCGTGGAAGGATCTTGAAGACGCGATTGAAAGATGGATTAAAGCTTTCAATGTTGCTGTCAAGATACTTTTCCCAGGAGAGCGACGACTTTGTGATCGCATCTTCTTTCAATTCTCATCTGCTGCTCATTTCTCCTTCATGGAGATATGCAGGGGATACACCATTCAGCTTCTGAGTTTCGCCAATTTTGTTGCCACTGGAAGCCGTTCGCCTGAGCGTTTGTTTAAAATCCTCAAGGTGTTTGAAACGTTGCGTGAAGTAATTCCAGAATTTGAATCCTTATTTTGTGATCAGTACAGTGTGTCTCTAAGGAATGAAGCAATTACGATATGGAAGAGATTGAGGGAAGCAATAAGAGGCATTTTTATGGAGTTGAAGAATCTTATTCGCCAAGATATGACGAATGTGACAGATCTTGGTGGCGGTCTTCACCCGATTACTCAGTATGTGATGAGCTACCTCCGTGAGGTTTGCCGGTCTCGTATAACACTAGAACAAGTGTTTGACGATTCCTCACTTCTGAGCAGATGCGTAGTATTATGGACGAAGTGGAGAGCAATTTAGAAGCAAAGTCCAAATTATGTGAGGAACCTTCTTTACAAAATATTTTCTCTGAGAATAACAACAGGTATCTATTTCAGATGACCAAAGATAATGAACTAGGAACCCTTTTGGGGAAAGATTGGATCCGAAAACACTCTCTGAAAGTTTGGCACTACGATGAACAAGAACAATATAAAAACGAAGACGCTATCCCCCCCGCTTTTGTGGAGCCAACAAGTTATGGTATGGATGTTCAGTAGTTATTATATAGCAATGGCATTGAGCAGATTAAAGTAATGAGAGAGAAAGAAGAGAGAGAAGGAGAGAGACTTTTTAGGAAGGGAAGCTACGTTAGCCGCCTTGACCAAATCTCTACCCCATTTTTCTTTACCAACTTCCCCGATGATGTGGGGTGGGGAGACCTGTGGCAACTCTTCTCCAAATATGGAAGAGTTTGTGATGTGTTTATTCCAAAAAAGGTGGACAAATGGGGGAGGAGATTTGGTTTTGTGAAGTTTAAGGAGGTGATGGATGTGGAGGGGTTAAGTAGGAAGCTGAAAGATGTTTGGTGGGAGAAATTTAAGCTAAGGGTGAACAAAGCCAAGTTTGATAAAGGAGAAAAGAAGGAGGAGAGAAAATCTGATGTCAATAACGCTATGAGAAAGGATCTTCTTGTCAATGAGGAGATGTCTTTCAAATCGTTGTTAATGGGGCGAAAGGATGGAGGGGGTCATGTGGTGGATAAGGATGGAATGGAGACTAATGCAGCTGGAGGAAGAAAGAAGACTCGAGTGATGTCAATGAATGATCTAGTCCCTCTTGAACTCGAAGTTCAGGACGATACACTGAGGGCGCTAAAACAGAGTATGGTGGGGTTCTTCAAGGAGAATATGGACTTTCATAGTTTTTATGAGAGGCTAATCATGGAGGGTCAGCATGAGGTGAAGACAACATATATGGGTGGCAACATGGTGCTTCTCCAAGGCTCTTGTGAGGGTGAGTTGGCAGAGGTGCTGAGGTTTAATAAGACGTGGTGGGACGGATGTTTTGCAAAAATTGTCCCTTGGAAGCCGGGGTACGTGTCAGAGAGCCGAGAAATTTGGGTCCAAATCTATGGCATTCCTCTTCATGCTTGGGAGGAAGGAAGCTTCAAAATGATTGCCGGACGTTTTGGGGTGTTCCTTGACTTCGACGAAGATACAGTATCAAAACGGAGGATGGATGTGGCAAGAGTCAAGCTGCGTACGGTTAGGAGGGGGATGCTTGATACTGTGTTGCAGCTGAAGGTGAAGGGAGTCTCTTATGATGTGTGGGTGGTGGAGGAAAGGTGCAGTTGTGGGGAGGAGGAGAGAAGCTTTGACGTTGAAGAGCAAGATCGGAGTGTGGAGAGAAGGAACAGTAACTCCGGTGAACATGGGTGGGAGGGAGATGATAGGGACCTGTTCTCAGATGGTAGGACGGAAAGTGACGGGTCAGAGCCCTATGGGGAGGCAGTAGGCGTGCAAGGTGAGACTAAGGGGCAGACTTCGGTGATAGCAGAAACATGTTCAGGAATAAAGAAAATTGACTTTGTGGGTCAAAACTTTGTTGAGAAGACAGTTATGGAAAGTGGGTCAGGAAAGAGTTTGGAGGTGGGGTATGTAACAAGAGAGGGAGCAGATGCTAACCAAATCCCTAGTTGTGGGTTGCCAGGTGAAAATCCTTTGGTACGAGGTGAAGTGGTGGGACAATGTGTAGAATTTTCAAATTCCCTGTCATCTGATTGTGATGTGTCGGCTGGTAAGAGACAAGAAGAGGTTGAACCATTTGTGGGTCAAACAGCCTTGGTGGACCCGAATTGTCAAGTTGGGCCTAGTGGGCTGGCTCCTCATTGGAACCCGTTTGTTGATATTGAAGCAGCCCACCAACCAATTATTTCATCAATTGGTATGGACCCAAAGGATACAGCACCGCAAAACTTGGTTCAATTAGAAGAAGAGGTGGAGCATTGTGAGTCACACGTGGCAGCCGCAGGAAGATTCATGGTGGAGCGTATTTCTCAGCTATCAGAATCCTCTTCCGACTCGTTGTTGGAAGGAGATAACAGAAGCTCTGTCAGAATTCTCAAGAAGGATACAAAGATGAAAACTAGAGCAATTCCAACACAGATTGGGGTTCCTAAATTTCTCCAATTTGAGGCGAATTTAAAAAATGCAGTTAAGAGGCGAAAGGAGGTGTATAACAGCAAGCAAATTGATGGGGTCCCTGCTTCTCAGATAAATGCTATGCAAGCGACACAGTTATCTATTCAAACAACTGAAGAACCTCTGGTCTGTGTGGGTCAACGAGATATGGTCACACCTGGGTCCGGGATTAACCACTTGTTTGACAAGGAAGGGGGCTTTGTTCATGATGCTGATTGTCATGTAGATGGTGATGGCGAGGTTAGCAAAGAGGAAGAGGCTGCAATTCTTCTTGGTATACAAAAGGAGGTTGGCTTTTCTTTTGATGGTGGTGATGAAGACATTCAAAGTAGATTGGTGGAGTTAGAAAGAGTGGAAAGTGAAAGAATGGTAGAGAAGGAGCAGCAAGGGGGTTATCAATGATAGTTTGTTCTTATAATATAAGAGGTTTGGGAGGTAGAATCAAGAGGAGGCGTATCAAACATTTAATTAGTTCCGGTAATGTGGATTTTATGGCAATTCAAGAAACCAAATTGGAGGTCATTTCGGACTCCCTTTGTCATAATATTTGGGGTGGATCGGATTGTGATTGGGCGTTTCTCCCGGCGGAAGGTAGGAGTGGAGGAATTCTTTCAATATGGAGGAAGGTAAACTCTTCTCTAATTTTTACTTTTATTGGAGAAGGTTTTGTTGGAGTGTGTCTCGAGTGGGGGGTGAAAAAGACTATTTGTTTCATAGTTAATGTTTATGCTAAATGTGATATTAATGCTAAACGGAGACTTTGGAATAACTTAGTGATGTCTAAAAATGGTTTTGGTGATGGGGCGTGGTGTGTGGTGGGTGATTTTAATGCGGTTAGAAGACGGGAGGAGCGGAGAGGGGTGGCCCCTTTATTGACTTCATCCATGTCGGTGGAAATGAGGGAGTTTGATGGTTTTATTGGTAGCTTATTTTTGGAGGATTTGACCCCGGTTGGAGGAAACTTTACGTGGTTTCATCCAAATGGGATAGCAATGAGTAGAATTGATAGGATCCTTGTTTCGGATGGATGGTTGACGTCTTGGGGTAATCAAATCGTCCGGATACTCCCAAGGGACGTCTCGGATCATTGTCCTTTGTTGCTTAAATGTAGTACGGTGGAGTCTAGACCAAAACCGTTCCAATTTTGTAACAATTGGTTATTACATAAAGACTTTAAAGGTGTGGTGGAAGCAAAGTGGAGGGCCTTGAAGGTGGAGGGTTGGATGGGGTACGTGTTAAAGGAAAAGTTGAAATTTTTGAAGGAATCAATTAAGGAGTGGAAGAAGGTAGAGTATGGGAGGATGGAAGAAAATATTTCCAACCTAGTTGCTTGTATTAGGGAGATGGATTTGAGAGGGGAACAAGGCTTGTTGTCCTCTTTAGAAGTGGAGGAGCGGAAGAAATTTTTTATTGAGTTGTGGCGCCTTCTTAGAAGTAAGGAGACTTTATTGGTGCAAAAATCAAGAGTGAAATGGCTTATGGACGGGGACACAAATTCAAAATATTTTCATGGTTGTCTAAAGTCTAGAGAGAGGAGGAATACCATCTCTTGCTTGAAAGTAGGGGAGCGGTGGCTTGATACAACTTCCGAGATCGTTGAGGAGGTGACTAGTTATTTCAAAAATCACTTTGCATCTACTACTTGGAATCGGCCGAAGTTGGATGGGGTGAATTTTCCATTGGTGTCGGAGGTTGATAATTTAATGTTGTCGGCTCCGTTTCGGTTGGAGGAAATTGAAGAGGCGGTTATGTTGTGTGATGGCAATAAGAGCCCGGGTCCGGACGGCTTTAATTTTGCTTTTGTGAAGAATTTTTGGCACATTCTCAAAGGGGAGGTTCGGATATTATTCGATCAATTCCATGGCATTGCAAGCCTCCCAAAAGGGTTGTTATCCTACTTTATTACTCTTATTCCGAAGGTGGATAGACCCTCGGCCCTTGGTGAGTTTCGCCCAATTTCCCTCTTGGGTTGCCTCTATAAAATTGTTGCAAAAGTGTTGGTGGCAAGACTTGCGAAGGTGATGGATGGGTTAGTTGCCTCCACTCAATCGGCGTTTATTAAAGGTAGAAACTTGGTGGATGGGGTGATGGTTTTAAATGAAGTCCTTGATCTTGCTAAGAAGTCGGGAAAAGCTTGTATAGTTCTCAAGGTTGACTTTGAAAAAGCCTATGACTCCGTTGATTGGGGCTTTCTTGAATATATGCTTTGGCGTTTCGGCTTTGGTTTGAAGTGGATTGAGTGGATCAAAGCGTGTGTGTTTGCCGGGAACCTTTCGGTGCTAGTTAATGGTAGCCCTACTATGGAGATTAATATCCAAAGAGGGTTAAAGCAAGGTGATCCGTTAGCCCCGTTTTTATTTCTTTTGGTGGCGGAAGGTCTTGGGGGATTAATGCGGAGTGCGGTGGAGAAGAGCCTTTTTAAAGGTTTTGGTGTTGGATCGGAGAATCTAATTGTATCCCATCTCCAATATGCGGATGACACTATTTGTCTAGGTGAAGCCTCCTTTGAGAATTTATGGACTTTGAAAGCTATTTTAAGAGGTTTTGAATTGGCCTCGGGACTTAAAGTTAATTTTGGGAAGAGTAGATTGATGGGGATTAATGTCCCTCCTATTTTTATGGGAGTGGCTTGTGAGTTCCTTCATTGTAAACAAGGTGTTATTCCATTTTCGTATTTGGGCCTTCCGGTGGGGGCAAATCATCGAAGAAGTGCTACTTGGGACCCGTTGATTGAACATCTTAGAAGTAGACTTCGATCTTGGAAAAATAGATTTGTTAGCCTTGGTGGGAGAATTGTCCTTCTTAATTCCATTCTTAATGTCATCCCCATTTTCTTCTTATCCTTTATGAAAATGCCGGTGGTGGTCATGAAGAAAATTGTGAGGATCCAAAGAGAGTTTTTGTGGGGAGGGACAAATGAAGGCCGGAAAATAAGTTGGATAAGTTGGAAGGAGGTATGTAAGCCGAAAAGCCAAGGTGGTCTTGGGGTTAGAGATGTTGCTAAGATTAACCTTAGTCTTTTAATCAAATGGAGGTGGAGGCTCTTGCAAAAGGAAAATGCTCTTTGGAAAGATATCCTTATGGCAAAATATGGAAGTGGTGTCCGAAATATGGTGTCTTGGAGAGATGGCTTGGTTCCAAACCGTGCGTCGTCTTGGTGGAAGGATATGTGTAGTATTGACTTGAGAGATGGTACGAGTTGGTTTGCACAAAATATGCGGCAGAGTATTGGTAATGGAAATTCAACCCGTTTTTGGCTTGATGATTGGATGGGTAACTCTCCTCTTTGTGACCGGTTCCCGCGTCTCTTTTCAATTTCGTCTCAAAAGGAGTGTTCGGTTAATGAAGTGTGGGTGGAAAGGGAGGGAGGGTTTCGGTGGAATTGGGAGTGGAGACGAAGGTTGTTTGTGTGGGAGGAAAATCTCTTAGATGGTCTTTTGGCGGATCTACCGGCGATGACTTTATCGGGGGAGGAGGACCATTGGAAGTGGACGCTTGATGACAATGGGATCTTTTCGGTTAATTCCATGTACCAATTTTTGGCCTCTACCTTCTCGCCGGAATCGGTTCTTGGTGAATTGGAGCTTCGGGTGTTGGAAAAGCTTTGGAAGAGCCCGGCGCCGTCGAAAGTCCTAGCTTTTTCTTGGAAATTGATTCGAAAGAGGCTCCCAACAAAGGTGAATCTGTTACATCGTGGTGTTGTGGTTAATGGCGGATCGGTTGACTGTACGCATTGTGTTGGAATGGAAGAGACAGTGGTCCACCTATTTCTCCATTGTAATTTTGCCTTCCAAGTGTGGACTGATATTTTCCGGTGGTTAGGATTGGTGCTAGTTATCCCGTCGTCGATTCCGATTCTGTTTGAGTGTTTTGTAGGTGCATCAAGGTCGAACAAAGTTAGGTTGGGATATTCTTTGATTTGGCATGCGACGGTATGGTCCATTTGGAAATCACGAAATAATGTGATTTTCTCAAACGGTGTGGTTGACCCGGGAGAAGTGGTGGATTCCATTAAGCTTCTAGCGTGGAGGTGGGGGCTTAGTCGACATAAAATTCCAATTTGTCTTTTCTATGAATGGTGTTGGGATCCGGGGTTGTGTTTAAGGCGGTAATGGGGTTGGTTTTACTGTTCGGGTGTGGGCTGCAGTGTTGCGCCTGTTATGCTGCTGCCATTGGTGTTCTGCTTGTTTTTTAACTTGTATTTCTGGTTTTTGCTGCTGTTAGAAGCTTGGGCTGCTGCCTAGCTATTTGTAATTTCTAGCACTCCTTGTGCTCTTTTGTGTTAATAAAAGTTTAGCCCATTCAAAAAAAAAGATGGGAGGAATGCGGAAGGTTCCAAAGGATCAAAACAGTATGAAGGAGATGTGCAGGAAATAGAAGCATCACCCTCGGAACAAGAAGAAAGGTATCTAAATTCGAAACTTTGAATTATTTAGTGTGTTGATGACAAAAAATTGATTCCAAATGAAAAAATTGATTCCATTTGGCATCGATGTGAAATAGTTTGTGTATGAATATATTCGCATGAATGTGAAAATTACGTTTGAAGTCAACAATTACAAATTGCTTCAAGTTAGAATCAATTATATAGACAAAATCAATTCCAATAGACATCACTTAAACATATCAAAATTAATTTTATATGTCTAGAACTAGAATTGATACACAGATAAGGTTAGATTTATAATCATCTCCTTTTCTTCCTCTTCCTCATGTTAAGAAGAAATAGAGACAAATATTTGATTCAATATTGATAAACCTTGTAAAAAAGAAAATACATGTGGAATTTTGTACAAGGTCATATAATCAATTCAAGTATAAAGAATTTTTTGTAAGAGTCTTATAATTAGAGATATAAACTACTCCCTTTTTCTCATTATAAATATTTGATATTATTGTCTCAAATTATCAACTTATAATACCAACTCTTTGCATTAATCAGCAGCAGCAAAAATGAACCAGAGATAAGAACAATAGTGGTCTCCTCTTCACCACAATTTGGGAACGCAAATATAATGGCACCTGAAGACGGGTTTGCTTGGGAAAACTATAAAGAGATGCTTGGAGTTGACTTCATATACACTAGGTACACATAAGGTCAAATAACTATTTTAGTCTCAAGTGTATTTGAAATTGCAAATTAATTTTTAGTATATATCTCTTTTATTAGAATTCGTGTTTTTATGGACCGTCCACAAATTCTAGCTTAAGTGGCAGAAATGCTGAGATTGTTAGTGTCGTACGTCAAGAACGGACTCTATTTATCGACAACTTGGCTATTTTGCTATCAAGTTCGACTTAACGAAGAACTATGATATTGCATGAAATTGCAATTGATTTGCCAGAGTCCATTATTAATTAAAATTAATATAAAAATATGACATACTGTTCAAAAAAAATATAACATGATATTGAATTTTGTTCTATCTGTTTCAGGAGTTACTACCGTTGCTACTACATGAAATTATATGGGTGTCGAGCCAAGAAGCAAGTACAACACCATGATGACAATCCAAGCAAATTTGAAGTACGATACCACGGTGGACATTCCTGCTGCACGTCCTTAATAATAACATCATTATTTTTATCAGAACGACAACTAGTGAATCAAACCACCTTGCCTCCATCATCAACTTCATATTCCGAGTGGCTTTCATCGGCCATACCAGGTGAGTCAAGTCAAACAAGTTGATTAACATAGTAGTAATTAACATCTTAACTGAACGGAAATGATTTTCATGATAAATAGTTTAAAGAATTGTGACACTAAATAAATTCTACAGCCAAATCCATAAACTCTATCCCAGAGGTTAAGCTAGCTGCTCCTGCGGACGGTGGGCATCATCCTATGATGTACAACATTGTGGGATATCTTGTTTCTGCTATAAGATCACTTCAACAAACCATGGTTGTTAATGGAGGCATAGCATTTTCACTTTCAACACAAATTGAGAAGACAATAGAACTGTTAGAGAGCATATTGGTACCAAAGTCTGAACAATATGTGGAAACTGCTTTGCGTCATTTTTTCATGATGAATAACTGGAGATATTTACAAGTGACAAGTAAAAGAAAGGAACTGGTTGCAGTTTTTGGTTATGTTTGGTTCCAAATAAACAGAACTAAAGTCCAACAAAACCTTGAACTCTATCAAAAAAACTCATGGGATAAGGTGTTGGAGTTTTTGAAGTTAGATATTAATGACTCTGTGGAACCTAATTTTGCTGTAAATTTGATGAAAGATAAACTCAGTTTGTTTAACAAGCACTTTACAGAAACATGCAGAGTTCAGTGCACATGGTCTGTTCATGATGAGATGCTAAGGAAGGAAATAATTGAATCTCTCAAAAACACTTTGCTGCCAGCTTATGGAATCTTCATTGGGAAGTTTCAGGATCTTGTTAAAAACAATGCTTATGAGTATATTGACATACATGATGTACTTGATAATTTGTTTCTTGGACACAAGACAGACTTGTGAATCATTTGGTTTGTGATCACAAATGTATGTGTCCATTTTCTCTTTTGTTTTAGCATCTTGGTTTGGAATGTGTTTTATTTTGTCCTTGTTTTTGTATTTTTAATCTTTCAAAATAGACATATAAGCAATTGTGATAGTTTTTGCGAGAATTTATAGAAACAATTCGGTCCAGAGCATAAACGAAAATTTTCAAGGGGTGCAGATTAAGCTGTGTAATCAGTTTAACTTGGACCAGTTTTTAGTCAAAAAAGTGTCGGAAACGTTGAAATTTTCATCAGTTCGGGTTGATTCGGTGTTTAGTGTTTTTTATAAATAAAACAACACACCTTAAAAAGGAAATACTAATAATTAAGATCATGATATATACCCTAATGTTTATAATGATCCTTCATAAAATGAATTGTTTGAGAAAATAGAAGTTCGATTTTGGATAGGAACAATTATTAGTTAGACTATATTTATCTAGTGAACAAATTTCCGGAGTCTCCTTTACCTAATAACCTAAAAGTTAATAAAAGAAATAATTAATCATAGTTGATGGTTCCAATCAACCACCAGTCATATGAGCTGAACATACCCATGAGATCTCTCAATACCATACTTATATTTATCATATCTCAATAGTTATACATATACCATATACTATAGTCTACCTAACTTAAGAGTATCATTTTATTTTTATTTTTGACTAAATAGCATCAATTTTCTTTTTCTTTTTGACTAAAAATTATCATTTTCCAATTATAATGAATTCATTAGAATCACTCCATAATCTTGAGAGAAATTTCTTTTACAACCAAATAGCATACAATGTTTTCATGTTACATGAGATTCAGATTATTGTGTATATAACTATTATCCTTTATAGGTTCTTTGAATAAATTTGAGGCTGTTGTTTTCATCTTAGAATCAATGGAAGAAGAATCATGTCATAACTCTCACACATCTGAGACATCTTCTTCTTGTTCCAAATTGCAAACAGAGGAAGCTAATTACCATGAAGATTCAAATGAGCATATCCAACACAACCATTGGAATAAACAACAAGAACAACTCAACAGCATGCCTAGGATCAACATTTCTATCACAAAGCCATTTATGACTTTCATGTTGGATGATATTTGGTCTTGCATTGTTGTGCTAGTGGTGTTTTGGCTCATTGGTTAGTACATGCCATATAGCTTCTTCATATTACTTTTTCTCTAAAACTTTAGAGCAAGTTTATTTAGATTTGTTTTGGTTTACCATATTATCGGTATAAATTTTCCACCGTCATTTAGAGTAACTAATCTCCATCAAAAAATTTGTGGGACATACAGAGTTTGTTCTCTCTCCCAAACCGAAATTTTTGCATATGCAAGAGCGCTAAAGATCGAACTCTTAACCACTTATTTAAAAGATTCAAGTCTCTTATCACTTGAAACAATTCATTATTGTTATTTTTTGTTTTTATTTAAATGCATAATTACGGTTTTGACCCCTATTTTATTATTTTACAAATTTGGTCCATCTATTTTAAAATTTAACGGTTTTGACCTTACTATCATTTTCTTTAGCCTAGCTAGTAGGTTAGCTAACTCACATTTTTAAATGTGTGAGAAACGAGGAATTTAGAATTTGAATCTCGATCTCTTCAATAATATTTTTAATAACTATCAACCGAACTATATTTACGAAACAATTATTCAACATTATTCCTAACATTATTTGTTATTCTTACAGTTGGCGTGCACGGATCTGCTAATTTACAATTAGGACCTTACTCCTCACATTTGATAGAAATCAACTCAGTGTTAATACAATCTATTAAGGTATTTAATTTAATTAATTATAATTTGAATAGTTTTTACTGTATATCTTATTATATGTACTCCTTTAGCTGCTTCTAGTATTATTATTTTTCTGCACTTAATATTTTTACTCATTAACAGGTGGAACAAAATAATAAGCCAAAATCTGGCCTAATGCTTTATGGATTTGATCAACCTCCTCCATTAGATGTCAAAATAAATTGGACTGAAATATATGATGAATCAATACCAGCAAAATCTCAAAAGGCATGTTCCAATTTTGTAACATTTTGTTTTTTGTTGTTTTTATCTATAGTTTGACTTTATTTCTTATGTTCTTTGACCTTATATGCACATGATATTTTTCATGTAATAGGGTATAAATGCATTTTATTTGATTTTGTAGGAATGGATATTCTACTTGAATAAAGATTCTCAATTAAATATTTTTTACAATGTCAAGTCCTTAGGTGCACCCTTATTCCTTGTAATTTTTAAAGGTACACCTACATTTTCTATATCAAAATTTATGATTCATTATTCATTTTCAACAATTTCTTAGAAACCTTTCATGTATTCTATCTATTTTATGCATACACACAGGTAGAGAAAGCTTAATTGAGTGGAAAAAGGATCCATCATTCCCTAATGCAACATTGTACTTGAATAATATCAATGGTATGATTATTTAATTATAAAATAGTATTCTGCCTTTAATGCTACAATTTTTATTATTATTATTATTATTATTATTATTATTATTATCATTCCTTTTTTTTTTACTTGCAGGAAGAAATAGTATTACTCAGAATATATCACATTCATCAACTTATTATGTGGCTATTGGAAATATGAACCCTCAAAATGTAAAGGTGATGTATTAAAACAATAAATATCATAAAAATTCATATTCTTGATTCAACACATGCAATACATAATCTATTTAAAGTTGTATACAATTCTTGAAAAGTAGTGGTATTAATAATCTTTAGCATAGTATGAAAGTGACTTTCTTTTCAATGTTATTGCTATAATCAGGTAAAATTGAACTTCATTGTAAATGCACTTCTTTACAATACATCTGGCTCTTATCAAAGATGTTCTTTGGATAATGGTCAATGTACATTAAACACTGCCCTTTCAGCAAACTTTGCACTATTAACTACTCCAGGTCCTAGAAAGGTAAATTTTGGATATATAGGATTAGATAGATTGTAATAGAATTTATTTTTTGACTAAATTGCACTTTTAGCATCTAATTTTCATAAAATTCTATTTTGGTCCTCTAACTTTCATAATAGCATTTTCTGCCCTTAACTTTAGCCCTTTTGGACATTAACTCACATGATGTAGAATGCGATTCGTTGTCCATGTGTGTGTTGACTTGTCAAAATTAGTGAAGTCCAGCCTTTTGCAAAAGGAGCTTGAATATTAAGGTCAAAAGTGCTATTATAAAAGATATAAAGGGGTTAAAAGTGCAATTTAGTCTATTTTTTTCTCTTTATATAAGAAGAAAAACATTGATACCAAAGGAAATATTCAACATTTGAATAACTAGTCCATCTCTTTCAGGGTGTTTCTAATCATGAATGGTTTGATGTAAATGTGTCTTATGAACCAAGATGGATCATATATTTTGCAGGATCAGGTACAAGTTTTTTTTTTTTTTTTGAGATATTCTAATTTATCAATAATTAAAACTTAAAAAAATTAGTGAATGACATGCATGTTTGAAATGTACATTATGAAATAAATATAGGTGTGGTGATTGTGCAAATCTTGTTTGCCTTGAAATTCTACAAAATGTTGCATACCAACAATGAAGAAAATACAGGATTCCAACAAGTGGAAGTGATTTCAGAACGAACTCCATTAATATCTAGGAAAGACAGTGATGTTTCAAGTTGGAGTTCAGCTTATGATTCTTTCACTAGTGAAAATTCTGATGAAGAAAAATCAATAATTGAAGGGGAAACCAGTAAATTTCAGTGCTTGTGTGTTATCTGCTTTGATGTCACAAGAGATTGTATTTTTCTCCCATGTGGCCATTTTGCAACATGCTTTGCGTGTGGAAAAAGGTAAAACACATTAACCATTTGAGTCTAATGTTCTGATTATTGTTTCTACATATTCACATACACACAAATACATGTGACATTTGAGATAGAATTTTGTGTTCATTAACATACACTTTAATGCATATTGTTTCTTTGTGTAGAGTTGCCGAAGAAACTCGCACTTGTCCCATTTGCAGAAGGAAATTGAAGAAACTAAGAAGAATTTATGTTGTGTAATTTAGACCAGCACAATGGATGTAAATAGACCTATGTACGTTTCAAAAGAATATGATTTAGATATACATTCATTTTTTCATAAGAATATTGATCTAATTTTATCAATATACTTCCTTCTTTCTTCTAACATTTTTTCGTCATTTTTATTTTTAGTTTACTAACTTATGCCTTAATGTTTTCCTTTATAAAAAAAATTATGAATCATAAAAAGCATATCAAGAAACTTCAATAGTCTAATTTACCTTGATTTAAAACTTAAAAGCCTATTAAGCTAAACAAAAAACCAGACTACATTGCCATATAAGTTTCTTGTTTTTTTTATTCGAGACTGTTCGGCTAGAAATGACCATATAAGCATCGAACCGTAGTCCTCCCTACCAAGTTCAGCGTCAATCAACACTGAACCGACTAATGATTTGTCAACATTAAACAAAATTTATCCATAGGTGAAATGGAAGAACAGCATTTCATTTCCAAGTGGATCAAAAAGCAGTAAATTAAAGGAGGAAGCAAGCATGCACACAAATCATCACATACATTCTAATTAAAGCTAACCCGTGTTTCACTGCGTCTTGTCTTGTGTACCATGTGATAGTTACATTTCCAAATCGAGTAAACTACACTTCTCTCACACAAAAGACAAAACATTTTCCATTTTTTTCCCCTTCCTTTTCTCAACAAATTCCCTCATCATAATGATCTCAACTTTCCCTCCTTTTTTTATGCCTAAAAAAAATAACTTTCTCCTTTTTCACCAACACGTGGCCTCCACCAACATGTGAAAAAAAGAGTGTCATTCTTTTCCAACAACATTCTCACACACAAAAAAATGTGTCAAATGACACAAAAAAACACTTTCTTTTCTTTTTCTTCTCAATTCCAATTTCATCTTCAACCATGGGACTTTCTTCCAAACACACTCCTCGTACCCCAACTTATCTCTTACCTTGTGTTATTGCTCTCTCTTTCCTCTCTCTCACCGCACTTCTTCTCTACAAGGTTCATTTTTTCTCTCTTTTTTCCCACCCCATCATTTTCTATCACCAACCCATTTCCTATTTTCCATTCTAATTTAATATTATATACTTTTTTCTTTCTTTAACGTTTTTGACAGTTTTTTTCTTCTTTGGGTAATTTCATCGAACAGGTAGACAACGTTGCTAGCCGAACCGGAACAGTCGTTGGACACAACCTAGAACCAACGCCATGGCATGTTTTTCCTACCAAACCCTTCGATGAAGAGACACGTCAGAGTAGAGCCTATAAAATTATACAGTGTTCTTATCTAACATGCCGTTATGCAGACTCTGGCGGCACAGAAGGCAGAGGTCTGTCTTCTGTTGCCGCTGGAGATGCAAAACGGCTGAATTGTCCGGATTTCTTTCGGGCGATCCGGAAGGATCTGGAACCATGGAAGAAAACAAAAATTTCTAAAGGGCATTTAAGAGAAGCTCAAAAGTATGCTGCTTTTAGAGTGGTGATTATTGGAGGGAAGATGTTTGTTGATTGGTATTATGCTTGTGTTCAAAGTAGGGCTATGTTTACTGTTTGGAGTTTGTTGCAGCTTTTGAGAAAGTATCCTGGGTTGGTTCCTGATGTGGATTTGATGTTTGATTGTATGGATAAACCTAGTATTAACAAAACAGAACATAGTTCAATGCCTTTGCCGTTGTTTCGATATTGTACCACAAAGGATCATTTTGATATACCTTTTCCTGATTGGTCCTTCTGGGGATGGTAAGATTTCAATTGGGATTCTCTCAAAATGTTAGCTTTTCATTCTATGTTTTATTATATTGCGTGTTATATATTTATATATGCTGTTCTAAGCTCATTGATATTCAATGATATATCAACATGAATGTATTTAATAGACAAGATCATCAATATGTTGATGTTGGATTTAGCTCCTTTAGAGGGAAGTAAGTAATCTCAATTATTATGCCTGTGCAGTTATTGATAGTCGTTGATGGTTGAAATCAATCGTTCACATTTTTTGCAATTTTGATGTTATATAGGAGTAATTGAATATGCTGATCTTAGCTCACTGAAATTCAATGATATGTCAATATGAATCTATTTGATAGGCAAGCACAATATAGTTTTTTGGACTAAGATTGATGTGCGTGAACTATGTTGAGGTTGGATTTAGTTCTTTTATAGTGAAACTTTTGAGGAAAGTAAGTAATCTGAGATCAATTGTTGATGAATAAATTAACAGTTCGCATTAAAATATTTTCATGATTTGTTATTCATGTGCAACTAATATCAACCATTTTACTACAATTTATGGATGGTTGAAACTACTTGCTTAAATTGAATGATGAGGTTTTGATGTCTGTGAGAAGTGCATGATTGTTTCTTGATGATATTTAGTTAGTTGTGCTGTTTTGATGATGTCTTTGTGTTGAACATTTGTTGGTCAGGCCAGAGATAAACATACGATCGTGGCAGGAAGAGTTCCCAGATATCAAGCAAGGTTCTCAAGCTGCTCATTGGAAAAATAAGAAGCCGCTAGCATACTGGAAAGGAAATCCAGATGTTTTATCTCCTGTTCGTACAGAATTACTAAATTGTAATGATTCTAGGCAGTGGGGAGCAGAAATTTTGCGTCAGGTTTAGTTGAATCACCTTTCATAATTTCGACATAAACAATATTTGTAATTTCAATAATTCTTTTATGTACCAAACTTTAGTTGTCTGATTACTGATATGTATGTATCTTGCTTGATATGCATTGCAGGATTGGGGTGCAGCTGCTAGAAGTGGCTTTAAGGAATCAAAACTTTCAAATCAGTGTAATCACAGGTAAGTAGCTAACGATTTTTGTCTTAGAGCATTACTCAAAACTCAAAAGTACACACATACTGATAAGATAGATTATAATGCTCATAAAATATACATGGACTGTTTTGCACAGTTAATACAACAATTCTTAAACATACATGTCTTAATTGCAGTTTTGGTCACTCGATTTTCATTTGCTCACATAATTGGTCCCCCCAGTTTCCAAATCCGATTTTTGTCCCTCACTTAGATATTTTGATATGACATAAAACCTGCTGATGTAGAATCTTCTATAGACTAGATGAGGGATGTGTGAGTGAAGAAGATGAGGATTATGTTGCAAATTCAGATGATAGAGAGATTATAAATCCACCGAGATGATTCAACATCAACAGTTTTTATGCCGCGTCAATAAAACCTGCCACAACATCAATTTTGGGTCCGGAAATCTGAGTGAGGGAGCAAAATACCAGATTTAAGACCGGGGGACCAAAACTGCAATTAAGTCATCATACAAAGAAGAACAAATTAAAGTTACTTTTTATTGATCAGATTTTTTTTTATTGTCCTTTGCTTCACAGTCTTTTGATTTATTTCTCCACCAGGTATAAGATCTATGCTGAAGGTTATGCATGGTCTGTGAGTTTGAAATATATTCTGTCATGTGGTTCTGTTGCACTAATTATATCACCTCAGTATGAAGATTTTTTCACTCGTGGCCTTGTTCCAAATCAAAACTTTTTGCCTGTTAATCCTCAAGATCTATGTCCATCTATAAAGCGCGCTGTAGACTGGGGAAATAAACACATTAGAGAGGTATTTCTTTACTCTTTGATGTATATTCCAATTTAGTTTTGATCCGTAACGACCAACATAGTGCTGTTCTTTCTCTCTAACCCGTGACGATGAAGATGCAATGCCTTGAACATGACGATGATCCCATTTTGACTACTACCCTATATTAGTTACTATCAATTTTATAGTGCAAGTAGCCTCGCGTATTCTTCAGTTGTTGAACTTATAAAAAATATTGTTATACAGGCTGCGGCGGTGGGGAAAAGAGGACAGGACTATATGGAAAGCTTGAACATAGATCGAATTTACGATTACATGTTGCACCTTATAACGGAATACTCAAAACTTCTTGACTTCAAGCCTACTCCACCTTCATCTTCCTTAGAAGTTTGCTCAGAATCTGTTATTTGCTTTGCTGATGAGAAGCAGAGGGAATTCCTTAGTAGATCAGCTACCTCTCCTTCACAAACTCCTCCCTGTAATCTCAAACCTGAATAGAGTGAGTGATGTTGTATCTTGCTGCACAAAAATACTAAACAAAGGATGTGGTGGAACATCTAATATCCAAGAACATGAAATCACAGTGAAATGGCATATACCATAGTGAGTTCCATTGTTGGTATCAAAAGAAAAGGATCAATATTGAATGTAAATTTATAGTGCCTTGTAGGTAATCATTTACAAAATTTTGCATTTGTAATAGTTCATTGTCATTTTAACAGAGCATACATTGCGGGAATCTTCATTTTCATTTCTTTCCCTGATAGATTGCTTTGGCTTATGTGTGTTCATCGTAACCCTAGATGAAGTAAATCAAAGCCGCGAGAAAGGGGGTTCAAAATGTGTCTTTTAATATTTTTGTTTAATTTTCAACTATAGAAGTTTCTTTCGAGTTCATACTCGAAGAATTTGTCAGAAGAAGGTTCTTGTGCAAGAAGATTCTTGACAAATTATGATTATGAAATAACTTGAATAAGAGGAATTCAAAGTACATTGGATAATGCACCAAAATGATTTTCCTCAAGTGTTTTTAAGAATCTGAGAATTAGTTATATAGAAAATTATTGTTTAAGGAAGGAAAAAAAAGTTTTCAAGAAGGCTTATAAAGATAGAGAAAGAGATAAGTTGATAGTTGGCAATGTTGCCAAGCCAAAGGAAGAACAGTGGTTGTAGCTTTTTTTTTTTTTTTTGAACGGCAAAGATAAATATATTATATTACGAAAAAGATAGCAGTGGTTGTAGCATGAAAGTTTGTTTCTTAACGCCACCATGGAGTCAATGACTTGCACAATAAATACTTCTAGATGCATATACAGTTTAATGTTTGAGTCAATGCCTAGCTAATTAATAAATAGTAGTATTCATCTTAGAAACTTAATGATTTTTTAATTTGAATGTCTAATAATGTTGTTTTCCCACCATTTTTTTTATCTAGAAATAAACACCATTGAAATTTACACACAATTGTAATATTTTAATTTCAAATTTAAATAAAAGTATTTTTAATATAACAATATTAACATTATCAGTTGAATTAGGTTTTACGGACAATATTGTTTTCCTACTTTTATTCTCAATAGACAGAAGGTATGAAATCTATGATGCAACCGATGAATATTATGAAACTGAATAAATGTTTGACTCAAAGATTGTGCCTAGTCTTGATAAAAAACATTGTTCCTAATCTTTGAAACATCAATAGTATGGGACTTAATAATGATATTTTAGTTCTTATGTAGGAAAAAAATAAGTGAAGTCTGTTGAGTTTTGCCTTGAAAAATGGTCGAAGAAGAAACAGAATTCTGTTTGGTGCAGCAGCTGGGCGCGTGGCACGCGCGTGCGAGGTATATATACAGTTGTTTCAATTTCTGCAGCAGCCAAGTGAAAGAAAGAAAGAAAGGGTTTTTTTTCAACTCTTTTAAGAATCTAATTGTAATCAAGGAACAAAGTTTGATAATGAAGAGGAGAGCTGTTCTCTCTCCCAGAGTAGGTTCATTAAACTGGATAAACAATTGATTTTCTGTTCTTTATTGCTTTCATAGTTTTAGCTCTGTTGGTTGATTGTGATTGCTTGTTCCATTGTTGTTGGTTAGTTGCTTATTTGATTTGCTAGACACACTTGTTAAGGTATTATTCGTGTGTTTTAGTTTCGAATTCAGTCAATTATATCAAATTCTGCAAGTCTACAAGTTACACCATTTTGATAATGTATATATTTCGATACATACCCAATCAAACTTCATCAATCACCATCACGTTAAAATTCAAGTATATTGCATAATGGTAATGTGAAATCAATCATGCATCGTGTACAAATTATAATAAACCTCACAATTAAATCAAATAAAATATTTTTGAGTCTTTAAAAAATACAAGCCCAACACCTCAAGACGCCCTGCACCCCAAGAGCCGCCCTGTTAATGTTATCCTTCCATTTTCCATATATATAATATTTGTCATTTAAAAAAATCAAACTTGTGAATATCAAACTATTCTATTGGTAAATCTTAGAATTGACTTTTGGGCCTAACTCATCCTCACAAAACCAACTTGTAAGGTGATGATTGCCTCTTACTTATTATAAACTCTTATTCAGGTCATCTCATATCCGATGTGGGACTTCTTAACACACCCCCTCACGCCCAGCACTATTGGACTTGGTGCGTGGATATAAATGATATCAGAACCTCTCTAAGATCCATTGGACCACCCGCTATCGGGCCTCCCACCATTTATATCCACGCACCAAGCCCAATAGTGCTGGGCTTGAAGGGATGTAAGGTGGGGATTGCCTCTTACTTATTATAAACTCTTATTCAGGTCATCTCATATACGATGTGAGACTTCTTATCGGTATACAATGATCCATGGAAGTTTATGTGGCATTCTGTTATTTTTTGTCTTTTGTATGATGTCAAGCAAGAGACATAAATTTCTTGGAAGTTTATGTGCTGACCTTGTATCATATGCATCTTACTATAAAACCCCTTCAGACCTATGTTAAATAGAGTACCAAGTACCATTTTGATCACCAACCGTTATTTTCTTTCCCACGTTAATTAATACTATTATTAATATCGTTTGTAAGTTGTGATTATCATAAGAACTCAGGTTTTGATCCAAAAAAGAACTGATGATGAGGCTACACTTGAAAGAAAAAGCAAAAAAGGCCATGGATTTCATTTTCTCTCTTTCCCTGTTGTAAGTTCCTACATTTCCCTTTTCTTTCATTTTTATTTTGGAATATAAAAAATATTATCACTCTATCTCTCTCAAGTACAGTTTTGTCCTGTCCTGTATTGTCTTGTTTTGTCCTATACTGTTCTGTCTAGTACTTGCTGTTTTGCAAATCAAACGGACCCTTAAAGTACAAGAGAAGAAAAGAGAGAATAGAGAAGATGAGAGAAAAATAAGAGATTAGGGAGAAAATTAATGTTTACAAAGCCTCGTAGAGTTTATATACACCTCATACAAGCATAACAAACTCCAACTAACATTATAACAACTTCTAAGTGTAACTACTTAACTAACTTAACTAATTACTTAACACCCAAGTAATTAACTAACTAGTAAGGTAAGTTACTTGACTGACAAGTAACCATGGTTCTAGCTTGAATTATACATCAATAATTTTTTTTTTAATCATAAATCAACAATCAATATCATCCATTCAGTGTGTTTTATTTTATTTTTTAAAATTATATGTGCTCACATTCAATCACTTTGGTCATTTTGTAGCTGCAGTGCAAGGGCAAAAAATAGGTATAACCATAACACGAAAAAGGAGAGATATCAGAGAAATTTATTATTGGATAGTTCATGTCCTATTGCCATGTCTCCAACTCCAACTGAAAAATACGACGTGTTTATAAGTTTCAGAGGAGAGGATACTCGTGACAACTTCCTCAGTCATCTTAAAGCAGAATTATGCAGAAAAAATATCAATGCATTCATCGATGACAGGATGGACAAAGGTGAAGAGATTTCATCGACACTATACACAAAAATAGAACAATCAATGATTTATGTAATCATTTTATCTGAGAACTATGCTTCTTCCACATGGTGTTTAGATGAACTCACAAAGATACTTGAGTGCAAACAAAAATATGGAAGGGATGTCATACCGGTGTTCTACAAGGTGGATCCGTCAAATGTTAGAAAGCAGAAAAAGAGTTATGCGAAAGCTTTCATTAAGCATCGACGGAAATATAGAGACAAAGTGAACACATGGAAGGCTTCTATTACTCAAGCAGCTAAACTTTCCGGCTGGGATTCAAAAGAAATCAGGTCACAAATTAATTTACTTGCTCTTATTAATTACTACTAATCATTTTTTCTCCAACTAGTTCATTCCGGACCATCTCTCGAACTTTAGATGATGATATCTCTAATAACTGTTTGAATGAATGTGAATTTAATCAATCAATCCATTAAATCAGATTATATTGTTTCGATAATCATCGTGTATGAAAAATTATGAGTAATTTGACCATTCGTAGTCTTTTTTTTTATGTGCCAGTCCAGAACATAAACTTGTTACAGACATTGTGGAAGAAATTTTGAGGAAAAAAATGAATCGCTATTGTTTAGTAAGCGATTGTGAAGGAATGATAGGAATGGACAATCATATTGAACAAATCAAATCTTTGTTGCATCTTGAATCAGAGGCTACTCGGATCGTAGGAATTTGGGGTATGTTGGGAATAGGAAAAACAGCAATTGCCCAAGCAATATATCACAGACTCGCACCTCAATTCAATTCCAGCAGCATGATTTTAGATTTTGAAGAAGAAACAAAAAGATTTGGACTGTCCAATATAAAAAGGCAATATATGTCAGAACTTCTAGAGGAAGACAGACTTTCCTCTCGATTGCGGTGCTCGTGTGTTCAAAGGCTGAAACAAACAAAGGTTCTCCTTGTTCTTGATGATGTGAACACTTCAAATTTAACTATAGAGCCTTCTAACTTCGGCCGTGGTAGTAGAATCATTTTGACTAGTAGAGACAAGAAAGTGCTTCGGAATGCTAATGCAGATGACATATATATAGTCAAGGAGATGTGTTTTCAAGATTCACTACGGCTCTTCAGTTTAAATGCATTTAAACAAAACTATCCGATAAATAGTACTTATGAGGACTTGTCAAAAAAGCTGGTATCAAACTATGCTAAAGGGGTTCCACTAGCTCTAGAGGAGCTGGGCACATTGCTTCATGGTGAACCAGTGGATGCATGGGAAAGTCAGTTGCAAAAGTTGGAAAAATTTCCCAATAAGAAGATTTTTGACAGATTTAAATCAAGTTATTATGATGAACTTGACCCCCTAGAGAAGGATATTTTTCTCGATATAGCTTGCTTCTATACAGGACATTTGGTATATGATGTAGCACAACAAACACTACATAGTTATGGTTTCTTTCCTGTCACTTCAATGAATGTTCTTATCGATAGGGGCATTATATCTATTTCAGAAGGTAGAATTGTGATGCATTATCTAATACAGAAAATCGGACAAGAAATTGTTCGTCAGCAGTCTGACGATGATCCTAGAAATCAGACTCGATTGTGGAATCCTGAAGAAATTTATCATGTTTTAATAAACAAGGTATGCATCTATCTTTTCGTATATATTTAATTTGTCTCTGTCGCCTAATTTATCGCGTTTTAATTCTTTTAGGGGTCAAATGCGATCCGGTGTATATTCCTGGACATTTGCAAAATATATAAGGTTCAACTACAGGCTGACACTTTCCAAAAGATGAATAATCTTAAAATACTTCAGTTTTATAAGCCTTTTCCGCAAGGCGACTCGAATGTGATCCTGCCAGAATCTATTAAAAACCTTTCTCATACATTAGCATTTCTTCGTTGGGATGGCTTTCCTCAAAAACATCTGCCACTGGAGTTTTGTCCAAAAAACCTCGTCAAACTTGATATGCGTGAAAGCGATCTTGAGAAACTTTGGGAAGGAGATGATCAGGTATTTTCAACCTACATGTGACATTCATTTGTGTTTTATTAACAAACAAAGTCCTTAACTTTTAATATCATAAATAATACTCCAAACCATTTTCTAATACATCAAAATAAGCTCTTAATCTTTTATTTTTTGTTCTCAGCATTTACCAAATTTGAAAAGACTTGATCTTAGTCATTCTAAGAAGCTTACTAAAGTGCCAGACCTAGCTCTTTCTCCAAATATTGAAAAAATCATTCTTAGTGGTTGTGAAAGCTTGACTGAAGTTTCGTCCTCGAGTTTCCTCAGTGAGCTCAACTGTTTGTGTTTAAATGGTTGTGTTCAGCTTAAGAGTTTGCATCTTCCAAGGAATGTTCTGTCGCAAAATCCTGGATTAGTTGTTCTTTATGATTGTGCCAAGCTTGAACTATCTTCAATCAGCTCTGAAACTCATGTTTTTTTCCACGGGGGCTGTAAAACTCATGTTGTTCGTGTTGAAAATTTATATTTTCTATTCTAATATATGGGCTTGTATTTAGTAACAATTTATAGTGCTATATATTTTTTTTTCCTTTTTAAGTGTTGTGGATAATTCATTTCCTGCCAATGTAGTTTACTTGTGTCCCAAGCAACTGTGCAACCACTGTTTTTTTGTGTTGGTTAATTAGTTACAGTGCTAGCATTTTCTGTTATAACCAACTTGTGGTTAGAGGGGAAGTTAGGAATTAGTTACTAAGTTTGTTAGATAACTTAGTCTACAAGTTACACTATTATATATAGAGTTGTAATGAGATTTTGTATAACAAGTGCAATAATAATAATTCCTTCTTCTCTTTCATCATATTCTTCCTCAATTTACTTGATTCATACTAGTAAACAACTGCAATTATGTGTGTGTGTGTGCGCGCGCGCACATAAAAGGTGAAACTTGTGCATCTAGTAAAGCTAGATTACTGCTGGCCTCAAGTGGGCCTCAACTGCGCCTGCCAGCAGTGTGAAGTTTTTGAGTTTGTGTTCTAACATCAAGTTCCTTTTCATTGGTTCAAGCATAGTGGAGTTGTTTAGAAAAATCAACTGTGAAGAGAAAAATTCATAAGCATCAGTGATTAATATCAGCAGCAGCAAAAAGTGAAGTGGCGCAAATAATAAATTAGTTGCTTCCATCCATCCAATAGAAGGTTCTATATGCAATGATTTGTATGAGACCATATTTGGCATATGCCATTGGAATTGGCACATGGGAAATTCAAGAAAGATGTTAGGAAATGGATATTTAATTTTCAAATACCAAAGAACTTTTGAGCTTGGCATTCTCTTAAGAAGATCAAAACTGATGATAATTAAGTAAACATGCTGACCAAGGCTCTGCCAACCTCAAAGTTCAAACATGTTTGAAGATCTTAGAAGTTGTGTATCATAAAGGTAATCAAAGGTGAGAAATTGTTAATAGTGACAGTTATTTTTTATTTTTTTTCATTATTCCTCATGTTCTCAGGAGAATGGGTTTCTGGTGATTCAAAGTTCGACCGCGAGGTTATGAAAGTCTTGCCAAGAATTATTTCAACTAGGAATCAACCTCGGATTCTCCCGAACATTCCGTCCCAGTGGAAGCTCATTAACCACTTGAACCCAATTTTTTGGTCGATGACATACTTATTTTTTATAACAGATTCTAACCTACAATTGAGAGGCATTGATGAAATGTAATTCAATATTAATGAGATCTAATCTTTTTCCACATTATTACTCTCTTAAGCCAATCACAGAAGATTGTTTAAAAGAAAAGTCAGTGAAAATAATTTCTTATAATAGTGCCAGTTTTAACCAAACATTTTTAAATCGCACTAAACAATATTCTACGGGATGTCCTACTCAAATTTTTTCAAATAATTGTATTTCTAACTCTTTCTTTTTTACCATATTGTACGAAGTTTTCAATGTTGTTTAAAAGTAACTAATTTCTATCATAAAATATGTTGGGCACAGTGCACACAATGCGAGTTGTCCTCTCCCAATCAAATTTTCTCCTCCGTACTTGAGTAGAAATAGAATCTCTGACCACTTGCTTAAATCTCTTAAATAAAAATAAATTGCAAATACTAAACAAAATGTAAATACAACATTAGCCAGAGTATGACTGAAACAAAATCCATTTAAATGTACAAAAATATTCTAAGACATGTTGCGTGTAAGATTGAATGCAGCTGGTTCCGTTTTCAACGGGCTTATATCAAATTCTCATAACGTGGTCTCCATCTCTAATCTGGCAGGTTATTGACTTGCACAACAAACACTAATTAATTCTGCATGTTTCATGCCTCTTAGGCCAGCAATAATTAATTAATTAAGTTAAATTTTTTAGTGAAAGCATTTACCAAATTAATTTATTCAAGAAGGTTACAACCAAAACAAAATGGCTATTATGTAGATTGAGAGGTTTTAGAAGAAACAAAAAATGTGACTACTCAACTCCCACTAGTGAAGTAACACCAACCTCATTATTTCTTAAACTTGCGACTCATTCGCGAGTTCAAGTTATGTTGTCAATGTAAAATTATGTCGACCAATATAAGAACTCGAGTTTGATTACTGATAAGGATAATTTCTGGCTAAATTTTTCTTACCTCATCATGGTCAAATTTTAGATTATCAGGGCTCCATTCTCCTGAAAACCAAAAGGTTAATACCAAAAAAAATCTATAATTATATTTACACAAACGCTCTATAATTCTCGAATTTTGTTCTCATCATTATGAACCTTGAGATGAAAATCATATATAGTCGAGTGTATTTATTTTTCACATAACTTCATAAATTTATAACCTAAAAAATAATTTCACAAAACAAAAACCAACAAACAAAAATGTGATTGAAAATAAAAAATGTCTTTCACCTATTGAAACACTATTTTTTTCTTCATGGAAGATTGGCAGAAGACGATGACATAGAAAAACTACTAGAACTACCTTCAAGAAAAGCCAAAGCCCTTTCCAAATTAGCAACAATATCAACCATATTAGGTCTTTCTTTACCCTCCAAATTAACACAATGCATAGCAGTATAAGCCATAATCTCAACAGGTTCAACTTCATTCACTTCTGGTATTCCAACTCTATGATCCAACAAATTCAACACCTCACCTGTTCCTATCTTTCCTCCTGCATGTTCCACCACACTAGTAGGACTTGATCCACCTTCATTCTTAAACACTGCTCTTTTACCTGTCAAAAGTTCCAACATCACAACACCTAAACCATAAACATCACTTTTTGTTGTTAAAACATTCGAAACATAGTACTCGGGATCTATATAACCAACCGTTCCGACCACATTTATATTCGACATCAATTCTAGTTCGTTTTCTTGCATCAACGATAATCCGAAATCGGAAACCCTAGCATTCCAATTTGAGTCAATAAGTATATTTGAAGATTTAATATCTCTATGAATAATTGGCGGCACCGCGTAGTTATGAAGATACTCAATCCCTCTTGCAGCATCCAAAGCAACTTTGATTCTCATCTTCCATGAATTCATAATGCTACTATTTTTCTCAACATTGTTCTTATCATGCAAATGATCATGTAATGATCCATTACTCATATACTCATAAACCAAAAGTCTCTCATCATTCTCTTCACAGAAACCAATTAGTCTCACCAAATGCTTATGATGAAGCCTTGACAACAAAATTAACTCAGAATCATAAGCAGTTTCTTTCTCTTGAAATTTCTTCTTCCTCGCGCATGTATCGCCTCGTTTAATTGCAACTTCACGGCCGTCGATTAGTCTCCCTTTGTAAACACTCCCGAAACTACCGGAACCGATTTTGTTTTCCATTGAGAAATTGTCACTAGCTGTAACTAATTCCCAAAATGAGAAACTCTCAGTTCTGTCTAATTGCTTTGAAAATGAACCACTTCTTAATCTACTTGAACTATTTCTTTTACTAGAAAAAGATCTTAATGTTGATGTTCCATTATTATTAATAGTACCAACATTTTGCATTGGAGCTATATCAACACAAGCATCATCAGATTCACTACTAGTAGGTTGAACCGAATTATCGATTTTCGCTTTTAACAATCTTCTAGCACCAATCACAAGACAATAAAGAATAGTGCATAAACCAGCAAAAGCACCTACCGATCCAATAATCAGAAATGTCTTAAGTTTCCAACCCCTTGATCCTTTTTCTTCATTATCTAAAGAAGGTTGTTTATTAGGTGATGATGATATTGGTGGTGGCAATTGCACGGCATACGGAAGCTCGGTTCGACATTGATTACAGATATTTCCAAATCCATGACAAAGAAAATCAGAATTTGGATACATGCCACAAAAGCTACAAGAATCATTCTTAACACATGGACCAGGAAGAATCATTCCTAATGGAACATAAACATCATTTTTCAAATGATGCTTAGGATACAAATTAGGATTGCCCCAACAAATTAGAGACAAATTCTTAGTTGTCAAACCACAAACAAAATCCAAACCAGCAACAATTGACTCAAAAGAAACACCTTTCATCACATGATTATTCAAAACATTATCAGTATCAAAATCACTGCCAAAATCACCACCCCAACATTGAACAAATCCATTTTTTATTCTTATACCACAAGTGAAATTTTCACCTAAAGCAAGACCTGAAAAACCAGAATCAGAATTCAAAGGAACATTTAACTTACCAGAATAATCATTGTTGTTGTTCTTCCCTTTACAAACCAAAACACCATTAAGATTCAAACCACAAACATGTGACACACCAGAAACCAATGTTGACATTGATAAATTTGCAAATTGTTTCTGAATCAAATTCTCAACACCATTTTCTCCATTTTCACCCCAACAAAAGACACTACTATTCACCACCAATATCCCACAACAAAAACCATAACCACAAGTAACGGATCGAAACCGAAAACTTTCATCAGGAGAAGGAAACTCAACTCTATTATTTCCATCATAGCCTCTCCAACACCTTACAACACCAGAATGCAACTCTCTAGCACAAACTTGATCATCACCAACAACTACATCACTCAACTGAACATTTTCACTGTGATACAATCTTCTTGGTTTGAGAAAAGAGTTTGGTGTCCTTGTATCCCAACAGTAGAAACTCAGTCCATCAGAACGGAGGCCACAGAAGAAACTGTGGCCACCGGAAATGGACTGAAAGGAAACGTTGGGGAGGATTTGTGGAATGGGTTTTTTGTTTTGATAGCATTGGATATATTGGTAGGGCTTACCGGCGACTATGCCGCAAATGGTGGAGGTGTTGTAGGTTATGGCGGTGGTGGAGGCGATGCCAAGGCCGTTTACGGTTGTTATGGAGAAAATGACGGTGAAGATGAAAATGAGAGTTATTGTTGGTTTCATTGAGAAGATGAAGAAGGGTTGTTGTTTTTGTTGTTTTTCTTCATTGATGAGATTTTGAGAGGGAAATGGTTGAATGAAGAAATGGTGTGAGAGAAGAGAAAAAATAGTGTGGTGCATTTAGAAATATTGTAAGGAAAAGTTCTTTTTTTTTTTCTTTCTTGTATTTAGATTTTAGAGTTTAGACTCTCGCATATTTATGGAGCGGATTATTGAGAGAAACTCTGAATTTAATTTTAATTTTTGTATTGTAATATCGTAAATCAATGACATGTTTTCGCTATAATTAAGTTGTATATATGAAATTTATATATATTAGCAATTACCTTTACCTAATATTAAAGGAAATAATAATTTGAGGAAAAATTGAAATAAAAATGATGGTGGTCAAACTTGCTTAAGGTATATTTGGAAGAAAAACTCTACGGTATAATTGGAATGCAAATATTTGTGTATTAAATTGGTTAATCACTGATCACCAACATAAATGTGAATTAAGATGAAAGAGAAACCAGTTTCAACTTTTACAGAAAATCTTAGATGGGTACTTATTTATGAGAAAATCTTAAATGGTAGTACATTTATATGTTTGACTTACCGCTACATTTGTTAATTTTTTTAAATGCTTTGATCAATACTAGGAGTCAATTAGGGAGGCATAATATTTTTGGTATGTATAGGGCCTGCCCAACACATTACGAGGTTTCGGATGAATTACGGATTTGGATCATTTCTTTTGATTTCTCTCTAATTTTTTTTTTAATTCTTTGTTTTGTGAGTGTGAAGAGAGAGAAATTAAAAATAAAAAATAAATAAATGATGATGAGAGAGAATAAATGATTAGAGAGAAAGACACATAAAAAAAATTGGTGAGGAAATTTAAGAGAGAAAAAAAGAGAGGATCCAAATCCATGAATTACATGGTAAAAAAGAAATTGTAAAGTTAAAATATTTTTTATGTAAAAATACACAATTTTTTAAAAGAGTAATTTTTTATTTAAAAATATAAATAACATTTTTCACTTCAAAAATAAAAATAACATTAATAATATAAAAACTAATCATCTTCTAATCAATGGTAGTAAAATACACCTTCAAGATAATATCACTAAAAATTGATATTGTTTTTAATAAAAGTTGTAACTTAATTATAGAAATGTAGATTTTTTTTTATATATAAATAAAGTAGTGTTAGTGTAGTTATTTATAAGTTATAAAGTGACGCTTTTTTTTTTTTTGTTTACAATGAGCTGAGGATCAAACTCAGGACCTATAACATGTTATCCAAATCACTCATCACTAGATCAAATGCCTTTTGTGACGCTTTTTTATATGGTTAAATAAGTTTTTAATTAGTCTCTATAATATCTCCAATTTTGTTTTTAAATCCTATAAAAAAAAAAAATTACCAACTTTTAATCCTCAAATATAATGCTACTCTTCTCCACTTGACTTAGGAGTCAGGATCCAAGTTGTATCTGAGCTCTTTTCTTTTGAAAAAAATGGTATCTTAGCCATGTATCTTTTGGTGTAAATCGGGTATCCTCTGCGCGCAACTGCAGAGACTAATCCCTCGAGCCTTGTGGGATCCAAAATGGGTGGCAAACTCTCCCTAAGAGTTTTAACACCGCTGCATGCCCAAGTCAGGGATCGAACTCAGGACCTTGGTTAAGCTAGAAGAGACCTGCGCCATCTCATCTAAGTGCTCTTGGGTATTTTAGCCATGTATCTAGTTAAACTATACAAGCTAAATTTCTTAAGCATTATAAAAAAAATTCAAATGCACCATTGACAAGTTATAAATAGGGTAAAACATTATTAGAATGATGATGATGATGACAAGTCTCACATTGTTAAAACAAACTGTATTCCAATTTTTATTATATAAAACTCTGCCAAACTTCATTGGGATTTTAGTAAACAAATATTTATTTGGTCAAAGTATAAAATTAGGGAAATGTTAACTTGTGCCCTTAATGGCACATGTTAAGATGACCAATATAGTAAAAATTTATTGCAATACTTTTGTAGGTGGTTTTTGTATCATTTAATACTTTTGTATCATTAAATACTATATTTTCTTTTTTAGATAGCTTATCATGTGCCCTAAGGACACATGTTAACATGACCCATAAAATTATTATGAATTTATGATCAAATATCAATGGTGCGCCGGTGTACAATTTAAATTAAGTGCATCTAACCGTCCCATAGACTTGTGAGTAAAAAATCATACAGGTCTAAAATGAAAAGTAGTGATTTTATTTTTAAAATCATAATATGTATCGGTTAAATTATTATTCCCTCCGTTCTAAAATATAAGTCGTTTTGAAGAAAAAATTTGTTCCAAAATATAAGTCGCTTTACAATTCCAATGAATCATTTAATGCTATTTTTCCTATTATACCCTTAACTTTTTATTTCTCTCTCTCTTCTTTTAATTCTTTCATTTATCTTTCTCATACAATTAATGAAGGACAATTTTGTAAACTTACTTATAATTTCTCTTTTCTATACAACAATGATTACATTTCTTAATTTGTGTAATATGATCAAAACGACTTATATTTTGGATCGGAGGAAGTAATCAATAAACCTGAGAACATGGTGGGAAATAGAGTTATTTTTATAGGAGACAGGATCCTTGAATAATTAAAAAGCTTGGAATGCAATGCACCAATTTGGGCCTTGAAATTATTGTCTACACATTTGTCTAGAACTGGCTTGTCTAAGAAAATTTCTCTTTCCATCCCATGTTTCTTTTATACCCCTAATCTTCTTTTCTTTTTTCTTGTTAAAAAACTTTGGAACGTGCTTTTTTGAATTTTTTTCGAATTTGAACTAGAAATACTTCGAAAAACGCGTTCCGAAATTTTTAATTAAGAGAAAAATTGGAATTTTGGAGAATAAATATCAAGTTACCCGTTCTGTCTACCCAGTTAATGGAAACCCTGGGATTGTTATCTAAAAACACGAGATAGTTACGAGCAAGTCTGCCCCATTAGGTTTGCGGAAAGCTCCATTGTTGCATCGCTGGTACAAAAACCTGAGTGCGATTTCGATATGATGGTGTTAGAAAACCTAATGTGGCTAAGAAGCTTCACTATTTCATTGATACTCATTGCTTTAGCAAGCACAACTTTGTTTGATCCTTTGACAACCATTGGTGCAGCTCCAACGCAACTTTCATCCTCCTTACGCAATACTAACACTATCCCCTGAGTCCCGACTGTCATCACCTCGAGAGTGAACATCCACGTTCACTTATAGGGCGCTATTGGAAGGAGGACTTCAGTTCTTGTTATTTGACAAGGAGATTGCATAAATCGAATTATCGTGTGAAAATAAGCTAGCAAAATAATTCAAAATTTCAAATGTATCTAAATACATTAAACATAAAAGGACGTATTTTTAAAAATAAATCAAATTTAAAAGCATTAAATAACACAATATATGAAAAATAAGTTATAAGAAAATACATATTAATAAAATTCATAAGTGTTAAAATATACTACCAACACAAAATACTGAAAATATAGATTTTCAATAAAAAAAAATAATTAATTGTGATTATTCTCATATCCAAAATGTTTCCAAATTTTTTCTATCAAGTCTTGTTAAACATTTGGGTTATTATTGTGTGGAAGTGTTTTGTCGGTTTGGGATATACAAAGGATTGCCACTATTTTAAGTATAAAGTTTTAATTGAAAAACCAAAACTAAAAGCTTTTAAATAAGAGAATCACTTTTGTGGGTAAATAAAAATATAGAGATCATTTGATCAAAAAAAATAATATAGAGATCATTTTACCAAAAAAATAAAATAAATAAAGAGATAAAAATTATATTAAAGCAAAACATATCTAATTTTTCATTTATTGACAACTCATACAAACATTCCCCTGAAATTGGTACACATAAAAGTCTCTGGGCCTCCAACTTGCCTCTACTAATACTACAGTCTTTGACATCTTTCTATGTCACCATACTTATCTCTTTTTTTTTTGGTGAACACCATACTTATCTCTTAGAGTACTGTTAAGTCTTCTTGCATGCCATTAAGAACATGATAAAAGGACAACATATGCACAAAATCTTTAAGAGATTTGGATAATATTTTGAATAGACATAGAATTGGCTTATGGCTTAAAATTTTCAAATATAATGAATTTTGGTTTCAATCATAGTTTTGGATAGTTTTGGATGGTCTTCATGAAACGATTTCTAGTTTTGATTCGAGCAATTTTATAAGGAAGGATATCGTCCCCCTTACAGCCCAATATTTTGGCGCGTGTTTTGTTTGGTAAAATTGTTCAGAACATGGAAGTTAAGTTTAATATGGCCACGAGAGAGAAAACAGTATTTCAGTGTTTGCAAGCAACACATGCTCAAGATTTTCTTCTTACTATTCCTATTGATGGCTTAGGCCAGCATATGTCACCAATTGAGTATTGTATTATCCTTAAATATCGCCTCATGATTCCTTTATTTTCTTCTGATGAGGTTTGCTCTGTTTGCTGTAAAGCGTGCCTGGATAACTTTTGGAAGCACGCAGTACATTGTAGAGAGCTTCCAGGTTTCAAATATAGGCACAACTTTGTCCGATATGTCCTTTTTAATGTTTTTAGGTGTGCATGAATATCTGCAAAAAAAGAGGCCCTGTGAACTTTTTGGCCGACCCACAGGAAGGACGATCAACTCTCAGACCGGTGGATGTTATGGTGTATGGATGGGTAGGTGGAAAACATGCATGTGTGATTTGACTGGAGTTTTGCCACTTGTTGGTTTAAGGGCTAAGACTTTTACTGTGGGACAAGCAGCCCTCAAAGCTGCTTCAAGTAAAGTGGTAAAACATGAAAAAGCATGTTCTGACAATCAACATGCTTTCTTACCATTTGCTTTTGACACTTTTGGTTTTCTAGCACCATAAGTTGTGAGTCTTATGCAACGAGTTCAAAATGTTATGAATAGCAATGTTGTGTCCCCTAGAGCTAAGAATGTTATTTTTATCCGAATTAGTTTTGTCATTCAAAAAAGTTTGACAGCGCAACTTGTTGCCCGTTTGCCTTTAATTTATATGTAATTACTTATTTATTAATATATATATATATATATATATTATTACATATATATAAAAAAAAAAATCATATACTTTCTTTTCCCTTCCTACTAATTCTGAGGTCTTCAATTTCTTCTTTTCCTAACACCAACTCTATATTAAAAAAAAAACTGACTTGAAGATAATAGTGTATACATGTGGTAGAGAGCTTGACTAAAATATTTTGATGATCGTGACAGATTTTGAATTATTTTATGATCAAATTGAAAGAGATCAAACTGTATTATATATTGTAACGTTTGAGTAATATTGCACTACTAGATAATGTTTTAATACATGCAAATTTTATAAAATTTATTATTACATTGAAAATTTATATTATATTGATTATTTATATAAAATTTTTAAGAAATTTTAAATAATTTTATATGTTATTGAGACCCATCAAAATTAGTTGTGTTCAATAAAAATATATAAACTCTTAATCTTTGCGAGTCTCAATAACATATCAAATGACGATTTTTGACTCAATGATAAATTTTGTAAAATTTATATTTGTTAAAACGTTATTGAAGTGTAACATTAATGTAATTGAATTCCTCTCATATGTGTATGAAAACATATAGCCCCCCATATTCCAAATTATAAGTCCCTTTAAAAAAGTTGTCCTAAATTATAAATCACTTTCCGATATTAATAAAACATTAAAAACTAATTCGAGGGGATCAATCTCACCGTCTATTTACGGAGGTCCCATTTAAAACCTAAAATCTTAAAAAGAGTTAAATTCCAAGGAAGGCAACACTATTAAGTTAGCCTAAATGGGTTAACTAAACTTATGTTTGATATTATGATGGGTACCGCATGTCAGAATCACAATGAGTCACTGTAATTTTACAGAAGCTACAAAGTGTAGCTTTTAAAAAACTATGGTGAATCACCATGATTTTGACAAATTCAATGCAATAACAAAAAACATGCAATAAAAGTATATGCTAAATTGCTAATCAAAATCCAAGTGAATGGTGGAGACATATTACTTGTGTGCATAGTAGTTAAATCTAAAATATGATCCTACCTCACCTAAATTCAATGACTCTCCAATAAGGCAACAACTACTACATCTTCAACTTCAAGTATGATTATTTCTTTTTTGCACCTCACGGTATTAAGATATTCGTATTTGCACACGGGTCGTGTGTTGTTAGTTACCAACATTTAATTGTACACGGTGCTTGTATTAAGATACATATATAAATGTACATGGTGAACAAATTGATAACAAAACAAATTTTTGGAGTAACATTTTTAATGTAAAATGATTAACTCTTTGTGTAATATAAGTAACTTCCAACAATCATTATCAGAAAAAGAAAATACATACAACTTCCAACAATCTTAAATTATAAGAAAAGCCTACTCAAAACTCCCAAGGGACACAACACAACACAACACAAACATGCATACATACATGCAGGGTCCGTTTAGAATGGACAAAAACATGAATTGGTCCATATTGGGCAGATGTATGTGAACCATTAGATTAAATACATTGGATAATCTTATGATGTGCTCTCTCTATCATATTTTGCTCCACTTCATCTTTATTCTCTCTCTTCTCGTTTTGGCAGTATAGTCTCTCTCTTTCACAATCACTGGTTACTTCAACCCCATGACAATGGAAGCAAGAGATTTTAATTTTATCTCCTTTTTCATTTTACTTCCTCAATTCTTCTTCAAGTTTCTACTTTCTCTTATTTATGTCTTGCTGTTTGAATTTATACATGGTTTTTTTGTTTATATTAATGGCAAAGATGAGAATGGAAGATAAATTTGTATAAGGCTATCCACAAAATCAAGGAACCTTTCTTAATTTAGCGTGGTTGAAAAATGAGACACCATAGTTTTTTTTTTTTTTTGATGTATCTATCAGACTATCACCATAATTGAAGAAGGGAGCTTATGTTTCTAGGTGAAAAGAAAAAGAAAGAAGTGTTGCAGAATTTTTTTTTTATTTTAATTAATTATTTGGAGGAGGTAGTATGGAGAGAGTGCATAATACTATTGTGTGACTTGGTTTAATCTAAAGGTATATAATTGTGGTCCATCTTAGACAAATTTTATTATGGGTCCATTTTATAAGGACCCCATAAGTAAGGTATAGAAAGATAGATAGAAAAAACCATCAATGTCTCTCACATTGGTTGTTTGTTTCTCGTTTGGCCTTAAAATAGTTAGACAAACATTTAAAGTTAAGTAACAAAATGGCTCTACCAATCTTTCCAAAGAAAGAAAATGCCACTTTTTGTGGAAAGTGATTGATCCCTAAAAATAAATATCTTGAATAATGCTAGTAATATTGAAATATAAAATGCTTAAATACCTATACCACTCACTAAAATTCTCTTTTATTTTTTATGGCCCTCACAATCATAGTGAAAGCCACTTCATCACGCGCACATGTCATGCAAATCATGATGAACTTTTATTTGATTGGAGAGTGTAATACACAACACTTTCCATTTTGGTTCATAGTAAAAAATCACTATTATGTATGCAAGTTGGGTTCATAAATGTCCAAAGCATCATCTGTCACGAGCTAATTAAAGGTTTTTGTAGTGGCCCTCCTGATGAGATACAGAACCCAAATCTTGATTGATAGTGATACAAAGATTAGCCATTGCCAATTCCAATTTTGATATAGGACCCGTTCTGTCAAACTTGTGTTCCATTATAGGAGAGAGAGCCACACATTTTTCATCAATTAGTCAATGTTTTTCTTTATTTATATGCTTCTTCTTTATAGAATCAAAATCACTATGATTGATGTTTTTTACTACTATATCTTTTTATTGGAATATTTAGTGATTAATTAGGATATTATTTATTCCATATGGCAAAATATGATTTGGATTGCATTTGATATTTGAATTTTAGGATATATGATTCGATTTTTATAAAAGATATAAATTCCACTAAATAAGAAGATGGAAAAGATTGGAAGATGACAATATCAAAACTGTCTAAGATGAAACCTGAGCTGTTACATACACATTTTTTTCGATTAAATCTAAACTGCTCATTTAAAATTAAAAAAAATACAAACATAAAAAGATATTATTTGAATGGTGCAGATATACATTACTTGGAATTTTATAATTGAGGGGATTCTAATTTCTTCAATTAGTCAATAAATCATCATACAATTTAAAAAATTTCAGATAAAATAGTAAGTATCATTGAAATTTATTTACACAATTTTGAAATTTCATATTTAAATTTGAATGAATATATTCAATTTAATATACACCTTATCAATTAAGTTCACACGGCTTAACTCAACAAACAAAACTAGCAATGAATATGATAGGTAGATTGGCCTGCTGAGTTAGTATTTAGTCATAAAGGTACTTGACCTAATAATGTGTCATATTGAAAGACAGTTGAATTTCTTCTCACAAGTTTGTGTTTGATTTTGTAGTAGCAAAAATTAATTTTATCAAAAAAGTTATAGATGTTTTTGTGTTTTATATAAATATTTAAATTTTGTTTATAATTTTTTATTAAAAAAATCAGTAAGTTTAGATTCTTCAAATATTTTCTGTTATGATTATTGCTCTTGTTTTTTTAATTAAACATTTATTTCGACTAAAAATAACATTTATTCATTCAAATTGATAGAATACATCGAATAATACAATTCAAAAACGCTAAAAATAAAAAAGGATGAATCTGTGAACAAACTCACATCACCCATGTTAATAGCATATAACGACAAAATGCCTACAAGTGTGACAAAGCCTACAAATATGATGATTTTGAAGTGGTCGAAATACCTATGTCTCTGAGTCTGCAACGTTGATAACGTCAAAGTCATTGATTATTGAATACGCACCGAGTCGAATCTAATGTTTCAATTTGAACCGAACAAACAATGCACACGAGACAACACACTAACGTCGCAACAAGATGACGATCAACACAATGTCACACTAAGACGACGAAATCAGAAAAAGAAAAACTAAATATATGTGAAAGTCACTTATTTAAATAAAAATAAAAGGAAAAACAATTTAGAAGGGTGATTTTGGGCCAAAAATTGAACCCAAACCCACGAGACTGGACTCTCTTAAGTGAAAGGAGGAATCCAGTGAGATCCTAACCATCCACTCAAAATTTAAAACTTTAAAAAAAATTGAAAAATAATATTTCTATGGTCGAATGTTGCATTGCTCTTCTTGCCGTGAAAATAATAATTGAGAGAATTTATTCTCCTAAACCCACCCCTCCTTAGTTGATGAACTAAAAAAAAAAGACTAGATTTGGAAGGGGGCGGTTGCTGTGCAAAAGATTAGATACAATATAAACACTTAAGGGATCATTTGGCCTAACTTATTTTTGAGTTTATGCAAACAATTATGCAAATTTTATGTATTATTATAAGTTTTTCAAAGTAATTTATGATAAAATAGCTTATAAAAAATCAATTTTCACTAGTTTGAACTTATAAAATAGCATAAAACCTAATTTATATTGCATAAACTCAAAAATAAGCTAGACCAAATAGGTCGTTAATACTTGCTTCATAAAAATTATATAAATGAATTTAAGAATTTAAAACTAATTACATAAATTTAATTCTAGTATTGATTAAACTCTACATTTTAAAAAATTATAAAGGTTGAAAATACTATTAAAATTAAGTAAGAATTAAACATAAAAATGTATCATTTTATAAAATCAGAAAACATATTTAACCATAAATTTCACTATTTGAAATAGATAGTGTAACAAGACTCAACCTCAACCTAGTTGTTGAAAAGTTATATCAACATCAATAAAGATCGATGCACATAAAGTAGAAGAATAACAAAATCATAGGTAATATCCAACCGATAAACACCAATGCAACTTTTCACTATGAAGAAGATGATGATAATACGTAGGATAATAATCCAATTGATAACGTACAAATGCCCACAGTTCGATTGATTTGAAGGCTTGATTGTAACACGAATTGAATAGAGGGTGTTATATGAACACCACAAAAAAGTTGTTCAATTGGAACAATTAATTTTTTATCTATACATACAAATCGAAATGATATAAAAATAATAAAAAATATAAAAGGTGGCGGGTCCCACACTGTCAAAATAACATTTGTGAATTGAATAGGTTAATTTCTGAACTTTTCTCCAAATGAAAGAATAACAATTTATTATTGGACCCTAAACAAATATTTCAGTCGATATTAAAAAAATTGTAACCATGCATTCATTTAAAAAATGGTTAAATAGTGGTTACCCCTTACAAAGTAGGTCGATTTTGGAATATCCTCTGTAAGTTTTTTTTTTAAGATCCCCCTTTGCATACTAAAGATTCTTTGGAATACCCCCTTGGAGTAACACATGGGCAGCGAATCTCCTACGTGGCACCTCCACATGGATTTTTATTAATTTTTGTCACGCGGCATTAAAAAAAAATTTAAAAAAATAAAAATAAAATTGATTTTTTTCTTTTTCTTTATTTGTTATTTAAAAATTAATATTAATTTTTTTAAGAAACCAGAAAGAAATTAAAAAAAAAAATGAAAACCAACACTAAAAATTTAAAAAACTTATTAGTATTTACTAAAAATTTAAAAAAATTTAAAAAATAATTAAAAAAATAGAAAAATAAAAGAAAAACAATCAAAACATAATTAATTTATTTTATAAAAATTCTAAAAATCAAAGAACTTAAAAGAAAAAAATTAAAGAAGTTAAAAAATCAAAGAAGCTATAAAAATAATAAAAAATCATATTCAAAAATAAATAATACAAAATTAATGATATTTTTTTTCAAATTAAAGATTTTATAGAAAAAAAAAATCAAATAAAAAAAAAAGGAGAGAAAGAGAGAGAAAATCTGTGTTCACTGGATTTCTGCTTCACTGGGTTTTATGAATTCTTCAACAACAACTCAATCCCTTCAATCTTGTGCCCAAAACACAAACCTAAACATCACCAAGGCCTCTTCAAAGTGCCAAATCTGTCATTACCCATTGACCATAGAATTCCAAAGAACAACATCTCTAACAAGCAAATCCTCAAACACCTCATGAGCATCCACGACCAATCCAAAATTCAAACCCACCCAAAACTAACAGAACAACAAGAACAACAACACAAGCTTCAACAATAAGAACAACAATAACCCAGAATCTTTCAATAAAAAATGTTTCTTCGACAACTCCAACAACAACCCTCAAACAAAATCTTCCAATCTTCACTGCGCCGCTTCACCGCCTCCCACTGCCGTCGATCACGGGAAAATTTTCCCAAAACCAACAGAAAAAATCGAAACACGAAATTAGATCTGTGAATCGAAAAAACCCATGAACACGAAATCGAAAAACGCAAAGAAGAGGGAATGAATGAACTACCGCAGCAGCTTTGGTATAATGTGGATTTTGGTTTGTTCTCTAGTGAGATTCTTGGGTACTTAAAGCAAGATTTTGGTTTCGTTTAATCCCATTTTCTTTTCAGCTTAAACATGGAATTTTGAAGCATGAATTTTGATTTGTTGGTGGTGATTAATTAATTATTATTAATTTTATAAATAACAAATAAAGAAAAAGAAAGAAATCCAAAAAAAAAAAATTATTTTTTTAAATTTTTTTTAATGCCACGTGGCAAAAAAAAAATAAAAAAATAATAAAAATCCACGTGGAGGTGCCAAGTAGGAGATTTTCTGCCCATGTGTTACTCCAAGGGGGTATTCCAAAGAATCTTTAGTATGCAAAGGGGAGATCTTAAAAAAAAAAAAACTTACAGGGAATATTCCAAAACCGACATACTTTGCAGGGAGTAACCAGTATTTAACCCTTTAAAAAATATGGCTCACCAACTTTATCTTGAGCGGAAACCGTATGCATGAACAAAAAAAAAAATAGGATAAAATATATTTTTATAGTGATTTTTTATTTTTATAAAAAAATTCTTTTGTTTTTAGTTCATAATAAATAAAATTTTGACATTATTTTAAAATAATATAAACTTATATAAGCTAAACATGATATAGACACAGTTTGAACATAAAAATATCATAATATATATATTGGATTAAAACGAACAAAAATTAGCCACTAGAAACTAAAAACAAAATAAATTTTTTTTTATACTTGTGTTTATATATTTGATGGATTCAAAGTTAAAATCACAAGGTTGGAATGGACACCGCATATTTGTCACTAGTTATATATGATCGATAACTGGTAAAGGATAGATCCTAAATGAAAATGGATATAAAGTGTAATTTTTTTTACAATGAAGTTGATGAAAATTGAACTTAATGCATCATGTATTCGATGTATTCAAAATTTTAATCATTTCAATACAGGTTATGTTATTTCACATAGTAATTTTTTTTATCAAACATAATAGTGTTTTTAATTAAGGGCAAAAGTGGAATAAAAAGGTATAAAATAAGAATTTGTTCCGCTCCATCATAATCTATAAGAATGGAACAAAATTATATTCCACTCCATTCTATTTCATTTTGTTATGTTTTACTCTACTTCATTCTATCATGTTTCATCAATCCAAACATAGTATTAGATATTTCTTTTAAGAAAATGAGGTCCACATAGATACCTACAACGCGTTAGATATATTAAAATTAAAATAAAAATACTAGGGAGGCATAAACTGAATATCTGGTCAAATCAAATTCCCATCTCAATGTCCTATGATCATTTCCAATGCTTCTCTATCCGACAATCTCACAACATTGTCGTCAGGTCATGCAATGGGAGATTTCTGTATTTTAAAAATTTTCAAAGTGCAAAATCATCATCCAAAAGCACCAGCCATTACAGAGATTATTTGGCAACCTCCTCCTCTCAATTGAGTAAAGTGTAACTCGATGGTGCTTCTAAATGTAACTCTGATTCTTCAGGATGTGGAGGTATACTTTGAGATAATCAGGCTAATGATTTATGTTGTTTTGTTTTCAATCTTGCAATAAGTGGTGCTTTATTTGTTGAGCTTATTAGAGCAATTAATGCTATTGAGATTGCTCACCGTAGATGTTGAAATTATCTTTAGCTTGAGTGTGATTTCAAACTTGTAACTCTAGCCTTCAATTATCAGCTAGCCATCCCTTGGAATCAAAGACACCGTTGGAACAATTGCTTGCTTTTGTTGAGGAATATGTATTTTGTTGTCTCGCATATATATAGAGATTTAAAACACGTTGCAAACACGCTAGATAGCTTAGACCCTTACATTATTGATAGTTTAGTTTGATAGTTGTCCTATTGTTTTTAGGAGTGACCTTGTTAATAATAGATTTGGTGTGCCTAATTTTCGTTTCTCTTTGAGGAAGATTGATTTGTTTCTCCCTCCTTTGTATTTCTCTCTCTTTTTATATTAAGTTCTTAAAGGTTGGTCATTTTAATTTTCCTCCTTTGTTTTAACAGTCCTCTTTTAAAATATACTTTTCCGATCATATATATATATATATATATATATATATATATATATATATAAATTTTATCATTTTAAATTTATTCGATTATTAATACATTTGATTTATAATAATTAAATGAACTTATAATTATTTGTTTATATATAAAATCAAAAGAATAAACTAAGATAACAAACATCATAGGATGCTTAGCTATTAAAAAATTGTGTCGATTAATTATTAGATATTTTAGATTTGAAATAGACACATCCTTTTCATGTAAATATATCTCATCTCATAAAGCAAAAAGAAATGAAAAATAAAGAAGAAAGAAGAACAAAAGGTCCCTATTAGTCCCCAAAAAAGTTTGACATTGACCCTTCCTTACCCACAAATACTTAAGTGGGCACGGCATCTCCCTTACTCACCACCGTGAAAGACAAGCACTCAGAAACTTTTTGATAAAAGCAAAAAGAAAGAAAAGGGGTTAAATAGCCATTTCATAGTTAAATGTGTGAGAACGTTGTTGCAATAATTCTTATTTCCTCCGGTCTCATAAATAAGAAAATTTTTTAAAAAATTCACCCTTTAAGAAAATGTCTAAATCTATTTAAGTCAAATGCTCTTTTTAATTTTGCCCCTATTTTTTGCTTTGAAAACCGTTATAAACATGAGAATGTGAAAAAATAAGGGTATATTTGGAATAATGACATTAAATGTAATGATTATAGATGACTTTTGCTTATATTTGAGACTTTCAATTTTTTTGTTTTGTTGTTTATATATAAGACTGGAGAGAGTATATGTCTTTTACTAAAAAGTAATTCTTATATGTGAACCCTCCCTCCATAAAGAAAAAATAAACACAACACAATAAAGAGAAAAAAAGATAAAAATGGTCAAGATTATGGTAGAATGGACAACATAAGAGAGATTAATTTCTAAAAACATAAGTTGTGTCAAAAAAAAAAATTCTAAAAACATAAGTAAGGCTAGTTCTTTTGTTAATTTTTTTATTCAGCAAATTTGTCTTTAGTCTAGTCCTTCAATATATTTTTAATTTAGTCTACAAAATTAGTTTAAAAAATTATATATTTTCTTCTTTCAATTAATCAACAAAATAGATATTTACACACAAATGCAAAAAATTTGATAAAAGATAATTTTGTTGTATCATTTAACTATTTTATTTTTATATTTTATGCATTTATGTGTGCTCAAATATTTTTTATTTGAAATTGTGACTAAGTAAACCTCGTTCCTACACACACTACTACGAGTGTCAAAAACCAAAACAATAATAGGAGTCTCAAATATAACACAAGTTTAAAGAATTTGAATTCTCTTCAATTTTTTTTCATGTTATTTTTTATTTTTTTAATCAAATAAGTGTGTGTTTGGTTCTGCGGTGGTAAAAATTAATTTTGATAGAATTGATTCTGGCTAAAATTGATTTTAAGATAAAGTAATTTATGTTTGAATATATTCATGCAAAAATGAGTTGAAAAAAAAATTTGAATATAAAAATCAATTCTAGAATTAAAAGATATTATTTCTAGCTTCAAGTAGTTACAATTCTAGAGGCAGAATTAATTATGCTTTTGAGAAATCAAACAAGTCAGAATCAATTCTACACGTTCAGAATTAATTCTAACTGCTCTAGAATTGAAACCCAAACATACACTAAATGGTGAATCATAAGGAGCAATAAAACACTTGAAAAAAGAAAGAAAAAAAAAAAAGAATAAAACTACCGACATACATTAATGAATTAGAATGAGATGATGAAATCTCATTTAATGTACATTGCTGTATTTTAATATTCTCTTGGAAATTTGTTTTAGTAATAAATCAAGAGAAGATTAAGGCATTTGACGTCGAAAGCCTTTTTATGTATAAGATTGTTGTCGAGTCCCAAGGAAATGTCGAATTCGACAGAACCTTATTCAAATAAATATGTATTTTGTGTGTTTCGACATTATTATGTATTTGTCGGAATTATATATGTGTGTTTGTTTGCATAACGTATTGTGCAGTACGGAGAAAGCATACTCTGGACTTAGCGAAATATTCAAAAGTGGATAACGTTCGAAAGCCTCGCCAGGTGTCAAAGGAATTCAAATTTTCGAGACACGTGGAGTTTAGTTAGACGTTATGTAGGTTTTTTGCAGTTATTCTGTTTGTCTATAAATATTAGTTTCTCATATGAGAAACGGGTTCACAATTCACATGCAAATTCCTAAGAATACTCAAAGTACCCATGTCAACGAGCGAAATGAGTGCAATATGGAACATGTACGAATCTGTGTACCATTCTTTGTAAACATTTTTACAATTGTCAATGCAATTTACCTTTTCAAGTATTGATTACTTGTTTTTCTTTAAAGTTCATGCACTTTAAGCTTTCTGCACTTTATTTCGTTGCATACTTTTACTTTTCAAGGTTTTCTTTAAACTTTATCTGCAATTCATTTACAAGTTTTCTGCAAATTTAAACTTTGAAGCAATTTACTTTGAACAAACCATTCGACTGCGTCGGATGCTTTTATTGTTTATTTAACTTATCCGATTTAACCCAGAAAATATGCGAATGTTTTCATCAATATTTTACACAACCAAGATGTCCCAGGATTTACTAGTTGATCCTTCTTGTAATAATTAAACTAGCGGTTGTTTACTAAAAATCGGGGTAAACAAATTGGCACGCCCAGTGGGACTCTTGGATTGTGTGTTTTATTTAGTTTGTTTTTGAAATTTTTTTACAAAGTTGTTGTTTGGTGTTAAAGTTTGATTGTGTGTATCTCTGTATATGCATTTGAGGAGTGGTAAATCTCTCCCAGAATTTTCAAACATACCAACTCGTCCTCGTACTAAAATGGTGAGACCATCAAACAATCCTTCTAACAATAACAATAATAATGGAGTAGAAACGAATCTAATTCCAAATGCCCAGAATGTGACAGGGCAACCAAATCAACCAGTATCTGGCAATTCTAACGCCAACTCCACTGGTGGGCCAACAGGCCCCGCAGTGAATTCTACAACATCTGAAAGTATCCCAAATAATGGTAATAATGGCGGAAGTTCGAACCATGTGATAATTTCCAGTACCATTGGTGCAAATGCTAGTGGATCAACAATGCCTGCCACTACGTCAAATATGACAGGAGGATTTCTTTCTCCAAATCCCAATGGTGCAGTAATGACACAATTTAATATGTCATCTATACCAACGAATGTATCGCACACACATGGATACACAGACGGGAGTCAAGTTGGTGGAACACCTTCAAGACCCCCATGGTTGCCTAGAAACCCTCAATATGGGATGCCAACAACAACGATGGCAAACCTGTATAATTGGCCTTCAATAGAGAGTTCTCCCTCATCTTCTGCAATGGGAAATAGAGGAAATTCCCTCAATTTGACAAATAATTCTATGACAGTAATAAGACAACAAATGGATGAGAGCAACCATGATATGGTTAATGCTTTGACCCAACAGATTGGTACAATTTTTAATCCCATGTTACAGACAACCAACGATAGTTACCTGTTGTTAGCCAATCAAATGGGAAGGATGACAGACTTTTTTGGAGCCCCTGATGCTCCAAATAACCAAAGGATTCCTCGTGCAAACCCAGAGATTCAACAAGAAGTTCAAGCTCAACCACTGCGCGTCGAAGGAGAACAGCCAGAACAGGGAGTAGTGTTGGTTAATAGAAACCAAAATACTGATAATGTTCTTAGGAATGTTCGACAAGATAATATAGTGGGACAAAATAACTTGGCCAACTTAGTAGAAAATATCTTGGTCAAAAATGGTTTGAATATAGGATTGCACAGGCCAAATTTCGTGTCTGCATTGTCTGAATATGTGCTGCAGGCAGAACTACCAAGGGGATGCAAAATCCCTAAGTTTATAAAATTTGCTGGTGATACTAATGAGTCTACTGTCGAACACATTGCCAGATATATGGCAGAAGCAGGGAATTTGGCAAATAATGAAGATTTAAGAATGAAATTCTTCCCCAATTCCCTCACAAAAAATGCCTTTACGTGGTTTACTACGCTTCCCCTCATTCAATTCATAATTGGACTCAATTAGAAAGGCTATTTCATGAACAATTTTATATGGGACAATCTAGGATTAGTCTCAAAGAATTAGCCAGTATGAAGCGTAAGACTGCAGAAGCCATTGACGATTATCTGAACAGATTTCGTCTCCTTAAGGCAAGGTGCTTTACGCAAGTGCCTGAACATGAATTGGTTGAGATGGCTGCTGGTGGCCTCGACTATTCCATTAGGAAGAAGTTGGATACTCAACATTTGAGAGACATGGCCCAATTGGCAGATCTGTCGAACGCCTTAAGGCCGAAAAAGTCAGAAATTCCAAATTCCATAAAAACGAAAAAGTAGCGTATATAGAAACTTATGAAAGTGAAAATGAGTTTGACGATGGTCAGGATTATATAGAAAGTAACGAGGTTAATATTGCTGAACTAAAACCTGGACCTCCCTATGCTTGTAAAATGTTAAAACCATCAAATGGAAATAATCCTGTCGAACCAAAAAATGATAGATTTGTTTCCAAGACATATACGTTCGACATTACTAAATGTGATGAAATTTTTGACTTATTGGTCACTGATGGCCAAATAATTGTGCCAAAGGGTTTAAAAGTTCCACCTTTGGAACATCGTAAGAAAAGAAGTTTTTGTAAATATCATAATTTCTTGGGTCATAAAACCTCACAATGTGTTCTTTTCAGGGATCTGGTCCAGAAAGCCTTGCAGGATGGGAGACTTAAATTTGGCGAAAAGCCAAAGTCCAAACAGCAGGTGGATGAGGATCCATTACAAATTGCTGATGCTGCCTACATAGAGCCATTCGAGTGTCTGATGTTGGAAGCGTTGAACCTCACTGAAGGGGGGCAATTGATTTACATTCCTGAGGAAGAATACGAAAACAAAGTGGAGGATATATATCCACAAGCTGGGGAGAATTTGATAGATTTCCTTCAGCGTTGCAAAGAGAATAATGGCGAAGCTACATTATGTCCTCATTGTAGTGCCATGTTCGACAAAAAGGTTGCTGCAGGCCTTACCAAATTTTTGCCTCATAGTCAGGGAAAAAATAATTGGCCAAATCAAAGGCCAACTTACTCCAATGTTCTGCGTAACCAACAGGTGTCTGTGCATCAGAGGCTGGGACCACAAAAATCATTTGTTCCGTCAAACAGAGTGCCTGTCAATCAATGGGTCCACGGAAAAAACATGGTCTCTGGCCAAAAGAATTTTGAGAAAGGAAGTTCCAGTAACTCCAATCCCAAGAAGGATACTGGGTCTAAAAAGTATGATTACAAGAATAACTACAAAGGGAAAAACCCCATGACAAGGACCCAATGGCGTCGATATCAACGTCAGAAAAAGTTGGCTGCTCAAAGATCCCAAGTTGCTGCTGATGGTAACGGGAAGAAGCTTATGGAATTGGCTAACAAGCCAATGAAAGAAAGGATAGTTGAACAAAAAACAGAGTCTTCAATTGCTGACAATGTCGAAGACGAACACATGGAAGCAGATGATTTCCTAGATTCTGAACCTGATCTCGACATCATAGTGAATGTGGTGTCAATCCTGCCTAGAGAATTTGACGTCTGTTTTGAAATAACAGACGAGGAAGAAGAGTCTGGGATGCAAATGGCCCTTCACAGGCCAGTATGTTACTATGTGATGAACAATGGTGCTTTGGAAGACCAAATGGCTACATTTGAAAAGCCAGATGATAGCATGAAAAATCACTTGAAACCTCCCTTCATTCAGGCTAGGGTGAATAATGTGGGAATCAATAAAGTGCTGATTGATGGTGGTGCTGCTGTTAACTTGATGCCAGAATTTCTTCTGAAAAAGATTGGCAAATCCTTGGTGGATCTTCATCCTCACAACATAGTGCTCTCAAATTATGAGGGTGAAACTGGTTTGTCATTAGGAGCAATCCAATTAGATGTGGTGGTTGGAAGTACCATTAGGCCAACATTGTTTTTGGTTGTAGCCTCTAAGGCAACTTACAATCTGCTCCTAGGGTAAGAATGGATTCATGGCGTGGGGGCAGTCCCATCTACCTTACACCAACGCTTGATTATCTGGCGAGATGATGGTATTGTTGAAAATGTTGAGGCAGATCAAAGCTACTTCAAAACTGAAGTTCATCATCTCACAAAGCACTCATTCGACAAGAAATTGGCGACTATTTCACCATTCAATTAAGTTAGACCCCACACATGGTTTCCTGTGGGAAAGAGAAAATGGAGACATTTTTTTTTTTTTGAATCGGCTAAATTTTATTAAAAAACAACTCCTCCACAAGAAGTGAAAGGAATTATTGAGAAAAAACATACAACGAAAGGGTAACGTGATATAACACAATTACCCAACACCAAATCAACGCCCCAAATCACCCATACACCAAACCTGGTTCACTAGCCTATCAATAAACACCCCTACCCTACCCTAGGAAACACCACTAGACACCATGGAGACATTGAAGATGGCGAATATGAAAGCCATACTTACCCAACTGGGTGGGATATCAATGAAGATTATTATGCCTGAGTGCAAAGCATGGGCAAAGATTTCGGCCTATATGGCTGAAAATAGAATCAAAATGGCTTTGGAAGCCAATTCACTGTCAGAAAATATGGCTGTTGCAGCCAATGATATAAAATTTGGCAAACACAAGCCAGAAATGCAAAAGCTAGACTGCATCTATGATGACGAACCCCTGGGGTTTGAAAAAGACCCAACTAGTGAAAGTCACAAGATGCAAGCACAAGATCCTTTGGAAGAAATTGACCTTGGAGATGGTCTGACAAAAAGACCAACATATATCAGTGTCAACATTCCTCCAGATCTGAAGGCAAAAGTGGTGCTACTTTTAAGGGAATTCAAAGATTGTTTTGCTTGGGATTACAACGAAATGCCAGGTTTGAGCAGAAACTTGGTGGAACATGAATTGTCAGTTCGACCAGATAAAAAGCCAGTGAAACAATTGCCTAGGAGATTTGCACCAGAAATAATGTCAAAGATCAAAGAAGAAATTGAAAGGCTGCTGAGGAGCAAATTCATCAGAACTGCAAGGTATGTCGAATGGTTAGCTAATATAGTGCCTGTGATTAAGAAAAATGGTTCTCTTAGAGTATGCATAGACTTTAGAGATTTAAATAATGCTACACCAAAAGACGAATATCCTATGCCTGTGGCAGAAATGTTGATAGACTCAGCAGCCGGGTTTGAATATTTAAGTATGTTAGATGGTTATTCTGGTTATAACCAAATTTTCATTGCTGAGAATGATGTACCCAAAACTGCTTTTAGATGCCCAGGAGCATTAGGCACATATGAATGGGTAGTGATGCCCTTTGGTTTAAAAAATTCTGGGGCTACTTATCAAAGAGCAATGAATCTAATCTTTCATGAGTACATAGACACTTTTATGCAAGTGTATATTGACGACATAGTTGTCAAATCCTCGTCAAATGATGATCATTTGGATCATTTAAGAAAGTCTTTTGAAAAGATGAGGAAATATGGATTAAAAATGAATCCATTAAAGTGTGCTTTTTGTGTTAATGCAGGAGATTTCCTTGGGTTTGTTGTGCACAAAAAGGGCATTGAAATAAATCAAAACAAAACAAAGGCTATTATGGAGACCAAATCTCCAACTACAAAAAAGCAGCTTCAGTCCTTACTTGGGAAGATCAATTTCTTGAGAAGATTTATTTCAAATTTAAGTGGTAAAGCTCAACCGTTTTCACCATTACTTCGACTCAAGAAAGAAAGTACTTTCACTTGAGGCAAGACCAACAGCAAGCTTTTGATGAAATCAAGAGTTATTTGTCGAAGCCACCAATGTTAATGCCTCCCATAAGGAACAAATTCATGAAGTTGTATATATCAGCATCAGATTCGACACTGGGTAGCATGCTTGTTCAGGAAGATGAAAATGGTGAAGAAAAAGCCATCTATTACTTAAGTAGGGTTTTAAATGATGCTGAAACTAGATATAGTAGTATTGAAAAATTATGCTTATGTTTGTATTTTTCTTGTATGAAACTAAAGCATTATATAAAGCCTGTTGATGTTTTTGTTTATTCTCATTGTGATATCATCAAACATATGTTGTCTAAACCAATTCTGCATAGTCGAATTGGAAAATGGGCCTTAGCCTTAACAGAATATTCACTTACTTATAAACCTTTAAAGGCAGTTAAGGGCCAAATTGTGGCTGATTTTATAGTGGATCATTCTGCATTAGAAACTCCACAAAACTATGTAAATACAGAACCTTGGAAATTGTATTTTGATGGTTCTAAGCATAAACATGGAGTTGGAATTGGGATTTTAATCATTTCCCCCTCCAGAATTCCCACCAAGTTCAAATATAAAATCAATGGGTTTTGTTCAAATAACGAAGCAGAATATGAGGCTTTAATAGCAGGCTTAGAAATTTTATTAGACTTGGGGGCAAAAAATATTTTGATCAGAGGTGATTCAGAATTGGTATTGAAACAATTGACAAAAGAATATAAATGCATAAAAGAGCACTTGATGAAATACTTCGTCATAGCAATTTCTTTGTTAAAACGTTTCGACCAAGTTATCTTTAAACATGTACCTCGTATAGAAAATCAAGAAGCCAATGATTTGGCTCAAATAGCTTCTGGTTATAAAATCTCTAGTGAAAAATTAGAAGAGTTGATTGAGATTAAAAATAAACTCATTGTTGATCAACCCACTTCAATTGAATTGTCAATGCCAAAACTTGTGGGGGCAGACCTACCACAGGACAATGGTCATGATACCACTTATGATTATGACGAAAATTCAGAATTTTTTGAAATTTTTGCCATTGACAATTTATCTGATAATGATTGGAGAAAACAACTTGTCGAATATTTGAAAGACCCAAATGGAACGACCAATAGGAAAATCAAGTATAGAGCCTTAAGCTACGTTATCATTGGTAACGAATTAATGAAGAAAACACCTGAAGGAGTTTTGCTAAAATGTTTAAGTGAAACTGAAACTTATCTGGCTATCTTTGATGTGCACAGTGGTGCATGTGGATCTCATCAGGCAGGCCACAAAATGAAATGGTTGTTATTTCGACAAGGTGTGTATTGGCCAACAATATTAAAGGACTGTATAGAGTTTGCTAAGGGATGTCAAGAATGCCAAAGACATTCAGGTATACAACATGTACCTGCAAGTGAACTCCATTCAATAGTAAAGCCTTGGCCTTTTAGGGGATGGGCTTTAGATTTAATTGGTGAAATTAAACCAAGTTCGTCTAAAAACCAACGTTATATTTTAGTTGGTATAAATTATTTTACTAAATGGATAGAAGCAATTCCATTACCAAATGTTGATCAAGAAGCAGTGATTAGTTTTATACAAAGTCACATCATCTATAGATTTGGTATACCCGAGTCTATTACTACAGATCAAGGTTCAGTATTCACTCGACGAAAGATGGTGGAATTTGCCCAACAAACTGGTTTTAAACTTTTGACTTCTACACCATATTATGCCCAAGCAAATGGTCAAGCAGAAGCTGCTAATAAAATCATTATTGGTTTGATTAAAAAGCATATTGCCCAAAAGCCTAGAAATTGAAACAAGACTTTAGATCAAGTGTTATGGGCATGTAGAAATTCTCCAAAAGAATCAACTAACACCACACCCTTTCGACTAACATATGGGCATGATGCAGTCTTGCCAGTCGAAATACACCTGCAATCAGTTAGGATTCAAAGGCAGTTAGAAATCCCAAGGGATCATTATTGGGATATGATGTTAGACGAATTAGTTGATTTAGATGAGGAGAGGATAAAGGCTTTAGAAATGTTAACTCGACAGAAAGAAAGAGTTGCTAAAGCTTATAACAAAAAGGTTAAGTCCAAAACCTTTGGTGTTGGAAATTTGGTTTGGAAAGTTATTTTGCCAATGGATAAAAAAGATAGAGTCTTAGGCAAATGGTCCCCAAATTGGGAAGGCCCTTTTAAAGTTGTTCAAGTTTTTTCAAATGGTGCTTATGAAATAGAAGAATTAACAGAAGAACAACGTTCGTTAATTATAAATGGTAAATACTTGAAAAAGTATAAACCAGCGCTGCAAGAAGTAAAAATCAACGAAGAATAAAAGCTTGAGACATAATAAAAGGATGGTAACCATAAAAGGTGTTCGCCACAAATTGGGCATTGTCAAAGAGTACAAACCAAAATACCTTAAAACAAAAATTGTTCAAACAGTGAAACAAAAACTAAGAACAATAAAAGACTAAGATCATCCTGAAATTAAAATTTCTTCTTCAAGTCTTCATACAAGCTCTTGAAAGAGGCGACTTCTGCGTCGAGAACCATGTTGGAGTCCACCAGAATTTTGATTTCTTCATCCACAGCTGCCGAATGGCTAAAGAACTTAATGCCTGCATTTGCTTCTTTGTCAATCATTGCCTTGGTTGTATTAGCACTTAGCAGTGTTAGCTTTCACCTCGTCACGCTTAACCTTTTCAGTGTTGATCTTGGCATTAAGACTTTGAATCTTCAAATTCAACCCAGCAATTTCACTTTCGCCACGTGTCCCACCACTAAGCTGAAAAAGTGGAAATCATGGTTTGTGGAGATTGAGGTGACGGTTGCGGATTTTTGTCATGATTATTATGACATTAATGTGACGTTTGCGCCGTCCTTGGAAAGTGTGAAGAAGTTGAAAAGAAAGTATCTTCAAAATTGCCATTTCTCCCTTTTTGTCTTCGACGTGCAGTCGAAATTGGCATTTTTGAGGGGGCAATTTGTTAGCCTGTATTTTCGACAGACATTAATGAATTAGAATGAGATGATGAAATCTCATTTAATGTACATTGCTGTATTTTAATATTCTCTTGGGAATTTGTTTTAGTAATAAATCAAGAGAAGATTAAGGCATTCGACGTCGGAAGCCTTTTTATGTATAAGATTGTTGTCGAGTCCCAAGGAAATGTTGAATTCGACAGAACCTTATTAAAATAAATATGTATTTTGTGTGTTTCGACATTATTATGTATTTGTCGGAATTATATATGTGTGTTTGTTTGCATAACATATTGTGCAGTACGGAGGAAGCATACTCTGGACTTAGCGAAATATTCAAAAGTGGATAACGTTCGAAAGCCTCGCCAGGTGTCAAAGGAATTCAAATTGTCGAGACACGTGGAGTTTAGTTAGACGTTATGTAGATTTTTGGCAGTTATTCTGTTTGTCTATAAATATTAGTTTCTCATATGAGAAACGAGTTCACAATTCACATGCAAATTCCTAAGAATACTCAAAGTACCCATGTCAACGAGTGAAATGAGTGCAATATGGAACATGTACGAATCTGTGTACCATTCTTTGTAAACATTTTTACAATTGTCAATGCAATTTACCTTTTTAAGTATTGATTACTTGTTTTTCTTTAAAGTTCATGCACTTTAAGCTTTCTGCACTTTATTTCGTTGCATGCTTTTACTTTTCAAGGTTTTCTTTAAACTTTATCTGCAATTCATTTACAAGTTTTCTGCAAATTTAAACTTTGAAGCAATTTACTTTGAACAAACCATTCGACTGCGTCAGATGCTTTTATTGTTTATTTAACTTATCCGATTTAACTAAAAAAATATACGAATGTTTTCATCAATATTTTACACAACCAAGATGTCTCAGGATTTACTAGTTGATCCTTATTGTAATAATTAAACTAGCGGTTGTTTACTAAAAATCGGGGTAAACAACTACTACAACATAAACATAAAAGAAAAAATCGAAATATCCAAATAAAATTTTATGCTAATTTCTAAATTCCAACATGTAAAAACTGCATAACATAATAATACATACAAATTTATTTATTTATATAACTATTATGAACCCGTTTGAATTAATTTATTTTTAAATTTATATAAATAAATAATTTTTTTTATATTATTATAAACTTTTCAAAATTTATGAAAAAAAACACAATTATTGTCAACAAAAAATTATAAACTAATACAAAATATTATTTACTTACATAAAATATTTTTATAAATTTTAAAATAAATTAAATCCAAACGAACTCTTTATACAAGCTCAAAAATAAACTAATCATACCCAAGTTAGAACATGTAGAATTCACTCCTCACTCCTTTCCTTTTCTTCCCACAGAGAATCTATGCCCACCATTGCACAAATAAAGGACCCCACTTCAACAATCCACCCCAACTTCATAACATAAACCCCCACACATTAAAAAAAAAAAAAAAAATCATCCTCATCCTTCTCTCTCTTTCTCTTCCTCTCCAACACCAACACACTCACTTTAAATATAGTTATTGTTTATCCATCTTCAATAACTAAACTAAACCCAAACAAAAAAAAAAAAACTCAATATCAATTTCAAATAATAAATAATTTTTATTTATTATTTTCATATATATATATATATATATATATATATGCTAGCCGGCGATGCCGACGCCGGTAAGCACAGCGAGGCAATGCTTAACAGATGAAGCAGCGCGTGCACTCGACGACGCAGTTTCAGTAGCGCGTAGAAGAAGCCACCCTCAAACAACATCTCTTCACGCCATCTCAGCCTTACTCTCTCTTCCCTCCAACGCGCTACGCGACGCGTGTGCACGCTCCGGCACTTCACCATACTCACCTCGTCTTCAGTTCCGCGCCTTAGAACTCTCCGTCGGAGTCTCCCTCGACCGTCTCCCAACTTCCAAATCCTCCGTTGTCTCCGACGCCGGACCTCCGGTTTCTAACTCTCTCATGGCAGCCATTAAACGCTCTCAAGCAAATCAACGTCGTCATCCAGATAGTTTCCATTTACTTCAAATAATGCAACAACAAAATCAACAGAATCAAACGGCTTCGTTTTTGAAAGTTGAATTGAAGCAATTCATTCTTTCGATTCTTGATGATCCTATTGTAAGTAGAGTATTCGCTGAAGCTGGTTTTCGTAGCTATGATGTTAAATTCGCTTTGCTTCAACCTCCACCACCTTCTAGATTTTTCCATCGATCTTCTCCTCCGATTTTTTTATGTAACATCGAACCGGAACGGTTCATTGAACCGTTTCGGTTTGATGAGAATTCGAGAAGGATTGTTGAGGTTATTGCTGGAAAGAGTCAGGGAATTAGTAAAAAGAATCCTCTTTTAATGGGGGTTTATGCTAAAACTGCTCTTAAAAGGTTTATTGAGATAGTTAAAAGTGGAAAGATTGGTTTTTTACCTAAAGAGCTTGATGGGTTAAGTGTTGTTTCTATTGAAAATGAGATTTTTGAGTTTGTTGTTGGTGGTGGGAGTGAGGAGAAAATGGGGTTGAGATTTGATGAAGTGGGTCGTTTAGTTGAGAAATGTTTGGGTGCTGGTGTTATTGTTAGTTTTGGGGAGATTGAGGTTTTTGTGAAGATGAATGATGATTGTGTTAATGTTGTTGGTGATGTTGTTGTTTCAAGGTTGACAAGGTTGTTGGAGGTTTATGGTGGGAAGATTTGGTTGGTTGGTGTAGCGGGAAATTGTGAAGTGTTTTCTAAGTTTGTAAGGTTGTTTCCAACCGTTGATAAAGATTGGGATTTGCATCTTTTGACTGTGACATCTGCTACTCCTTCTATGGAAGGACTATACTCTAAATCCAGGTTTGTTTCTCTTTTCATTTCCTTTTCTGTTTCTTTATTGGTTCTGGTTTGTACTTTGTCTTGACCTATGTGTGTTATTTTGTCATAGGTTGTTTGCTTGCTCATGCACTTTCAGTTTAATAATACATACTACTATACTATATAAATACTATATATTATATTATTATATACATGAAAAGGTAGTGATGTACTACATGTCAATATGGTCATTGGCTAATAATAAATTATGGAGTGTAGATTGTAACTGGTTTGTGTTGTTGAACTTGAACTCTTCTCTGTCACTCTAAAGTTGTTTGCTTGGTTACAGTGCATACATAAAGGAAGGAGTAATTTTATATTTTAAATCATGAATTATAATCTGACTCTTAGAACTTTCTATAACCTTTTTCTATTTTATATGGTTTTGGTTTTTGAGACAATTTTTTCACCTTCCATAGATTTGTTGTAAATGTTCTATTATCTAGGAACAAGTTAATCTGAACTCTAAAAACATTCCTCTAATGGATGCTATAGAGATAAATTAGTGCTTAATGCTTATGCTTTTGTGTCATCTCATTAGCCATGAATGTTATTTCTACCTGCAGTCTTTTGTTGAATGCTTCTTTTTTTGCACCCTTGACCCACCTCTTCTTTTTGGTCTTGGCTTTATGAATGTAATTTTGACCGATTTAAACCGTTCGATCAAGATTATATAATCTGAATTTCAATGCAAATTTTGATACATGTCTTTAAAATCTAAAATACTAAGTATGAAATCTCGACCATCAAATCTTGATTGAATAGTCCCGACGTGGCTGAAAACTGCGTGAGCATGACGTCACGGGGTTGTGACGGCATACAACCCATATCCAATTTTGACCTATCAAATTCTATAGCCTATTGTGATGTAAATATATTGCCATGTAATATATTAATTTCGGTTGATGTGTGTTTTTTTCTCTTTTATTGGATGGATGATGATGCTTAAAGTCCATCTCTTCATGTGCACTTTAGTTTCTGACAATTTGGTGTCTATTGACTCTAAAAGTTCCATGTTCATTATATATATTACAGCTTGATGGGGTCCTTTGTTCCATTTGGTGGCTTCTTTTCTACACCTTCTGATTTCAGAAATTCCATAAGTTGTACAAATTCCTCTTCATCTTTAACTCTTTGTGACACATGCAATGAAAAATATGAACAAGAAGTTGCTGATAATGTGAATGTAGTAGGGCCTTCTACTTCACCATCAACAAGTTTACCTTGGCTACAAAAAGTGAATGTAGATTCTGATAACAGAGGATTGAGTTTGGCAAAGGTGTGTTAGTTTTATGACTTATGATGATCACCTAACATTATGTACAATTTTTTCCACTGCATGCAGAGACATTCACATGCTCACACTGTCACACACATAAATGCAACATTGTGAGGACAATTATTGTACATGTACTGATCAACTAAAATAATTTAGAGGTAAGCAGCAATAATGCTACTGGCCTTAAATGGTAAAAGTAATAAAATTGCATTTTACTAACTAATAATGAAAGGTGGCAATATAGTGATTTGTCACTTTGAATGCTTGTGCCTATACTAAAGATAGGCCTTCAAAGATTCGGTTTACTGAACTGAGTTACTGATGTTTCTGAAAGTTGATTAGGACAATGCATATTTAATATTGCCAACAAGTATATTTCCATGTATACATTGGCCCCTACCATAGGCATATGCAAATAATGCAATCAGTGGACCCAGGTTTACGTGTAGGCAATATAGCACTTGCAATAAGCCAAAATATATCATATGTAGTATTATGCATGATATATACTTTTTGTGGACATAAAGATTACCTTGCCTTGCCTACACTACACATGATACCTTAAGGACAACCTTTGAGATTAATATTGGGAAATGAAAATGTCATACCTTTTCTTCATATTAGAAAACTTATGTAGAACATCTTCAAAAGTTATTAATTATATAATATTTTATCAAGAAATAATAATGTTGACTGCATATTTTCTTTTGTCAAAAGTTGGGACCTGCACTTAGAGAATCATGCATTTGATGTAGTCATGTGATATGAACCGTTGGATCAAGATTGGACGCTCTACTCTGTATTCCGACTTTGGTAAATTGGGTTTTAAATACAAAGTCAAAATGCGAGGTGTCCGGTAATGGTCTAGACTTGCAAATGCTTGATCGTAATTCATAAATATTTAGCGGCGCAGTTTATTGTCCATCTACCTTTCGCTTATGCGTAATTATCTTATATATACCATCATAAAATATACAAGAAAATATAATGCTTGATTGCGTGAACGTAAGAATCCAAATCTTTAGAGCTGTGAGTTTTCTTTCTCTTTTTTATATATCTATATTTTGATTAAAATTCTTGGATACATTATTGTCACTAATTGTGTTTTGCATCATGTACCATACTCCATTAGTGCAGACTAATGAAGATAACACAAATTGTGTTTTGCCTACACTTCATTGGTTAAATCTGTGGCTGTATTATTTAATATTGAACTTTCTCATTAATGCAGACCAATGAAGATAACACAAGTTTGAATGCTAAGATCTCTGGATTGCAAAAGAAATGGAGTGATATCTGTCAACATCTTCATCAAAACAAATCATTACCTGAAATGAATGTATCCCAAACATTATCAGGTTTCCAATCTCTATTCCATGAGGGGTTTCGATTCGGTCGAGGAACTAGCAATATTAATGGAATCCACTGTTCAAATCCTATTCCCTACATGTCTAAAGAATTACCAACTTCATTTCCATCCAAACAGATGTTACCATTTTCACAACCTTTTGATACTAATCTTAGTGCCAAAGATAAAGCCGAACATGTACCAAAAGTTTCAAAATCCGACATACAAAGTCCTCTGGTTGAACACAAGTCATCTTCATCACTTCCTCCTGTCACCACAGATTTGGTTTTGGGAACTATGTATACACCGGTTACTCATGAGCCAGATACGCCTAAACTAAATGATCATAAGAAGCATCTGCAGCATTTGTCGGATTCTCTTTCGACCGATTTTGATACTATGAATGAGAGTACTTCAAATCAAATTGCTAGATCCTCTTCCCACTCTGGTCCAAATTCAGAAAGTATATTTGAAATGATTGATTTCAAGTCACTTTACAAACTTCTTACCGAAAAGGTTCCGCTACAAGAAGAGGCAATATATGCTATAATTAGAATTATGACACTTTGTAGATCTGGTGCCGGAAAGCATAATCAATCAGATTCGAATGTTAGAGCAGACACATGGTTTTCTTTCCTTGGACCAGATAGAGTTGGAAAAAGAAAAATTGCTTCAGCACTTGCGGAAACTCTATTTGGAAGCAAACAAAGCCTAATCTCAGTGGATTTGAGCTCTCAGGAAAGGTTTCAACCATCAAACTTGATTTTTGAATGTCACGACGTGCTTAGGAGGAAGACAGTTGTGGATTATATTGCTGGCGAGTTGAGTAAAAAGCCATGTTCGTTTGTGCTTCTTGAAAATATAGATAAAGCTGATATACTTGTGCAGAATAGTTTGTTCCAAGCAATAAGAACAGGAAAATTTCCATACTCAAATGGAAGGGAAATCAGCATCAACAATTCAATCTTTGTTGTGACCTCTTCAGTGTTCAAAGCTAGTGGCTATTTTGATTCGGAAAAGGAAACTAAAATGTTCAACGAGGAAAGAATCCTTGAAGCTAAAAGATGTCAGATTGAATTATCACTTGGACAAGCTTCTGAGGATGTGATGAAAAGCAGTAGTAAAATTGTGAGGGTTGCAAAGAGAAAAGGGTCATTTCTGAATAAAAGAAAGCTAGTTGAAAGTAGTAATTCCAATGAGAGAGTAACTTGCAAGACAATGAAACACGTAAGAGAGGCGTCACGGTCGTATCTTGATCTGAATATGCCTCTAGAGGAGGAAGTTGAGGAGGAAATTGATTATAATGATTGCGAAAATGATTCTATAGTTCAAAAACCTGAAGCATGGTTAAATGATTTTCTCGATCAAATTGATGGAAAAGTGGTTTTTAAGCCATTCAATTTTGATTATCTTGCTGAGCAAGTAATAGAATGCATTGACAAACAATTTCAAACGACATTTGGATCAAAGTTTGTGCTGGAAATTGATTATGATGTCATGTTACAGATACTTGCAGCTTTTTGGCTATCAGACAAGAAAAAATCAGTGGAAGATTGGATTGAAAATGTTCTCGGAAGTAGCTTTATCGAGGCACAAAAGAAGTATCACAATGCAGCTGAGTTTGTCATGAAATTGGTTAAAAGTGAAACCATTTTTGTGGAAGAGCAAGCTACAGGAGTATGCCTTCCAGCTAGAATTAACTTGAAATGAATTTTTGATCTCTATATGTATTGTAATGTAATGTAATGTAATGTAATTACTTGTATAATGTAGCCACTAGGGTATAGCATTTGGTAGTTTATAGCATTTTCAGGCTAGTTAATCCACATATTTTCTTTTTGTAATCATTGTGATGTGATTTCCTATGGTAAAAGAATGTGTAATCTTCACCACCAGTTTTCCTGTTATTCTGATGAGTGAATAATTTAAATTTTTAAATATTAGTTTAAGGGATTTGAATTTATAGTAAATTATTATGTTGGTGGAAGTTGTAGTTAAATTTGATTTAACTATGATCAATCAAATTTTGTAAAAAAAAATAGACTACAATGAATCAGATGACATAAAGAAATAAAAGAGTAAATTGGTCTTTTGCAATTTGATCCACCTATTATGGAAGCTTTCAGTGTCACCTACAGAAATATTCATGCTTTTCATGCTGCTCAAAAGTTACCTGAGATAAGTGTTGAGAACACACTGCTATGTTAATACTGATTCTCATTTTTTAGGCTGATCACAAGAGCGTCAAGTTTTCTCTTGCAAATTCACATGTTGATCTAGCTTGGCGAACAAGCAAGGTTTTGCAAACTGCTACATGCTAGTAAATCAACCATGAACAATTATACTTTACTAGTTCTTAACTTAGTCTTTTTAAGTAGGTAAGTTAATCCACCATTCTCAGTAAGTTGATTCACATTCCCATGTGTTGTTTTGCTCAAGTTAGATGCACGAGTTAGGGTTCGAACCTCGAACGCTCCACTTAAAAAGAAGAAGTTAAGATTTACTATTTATGCGTGAAATTGTTTAACATTTTAAGTTGTCCAATATTTCTAACTTTGAATGAGAAAAATATACCTCTGGTATACAATTTATCACAGTTTAATGGATTTGAAAATTGAAACTAAATAGGCTTGGCATAATTCTCAAAGAAATGTAATGTTTAGATTCAAGCATGACAAAAATGTAACAGTTGGACCTCACAACACATATACTCTAAATTCATTTTAGATCTACCACAAATAATTAAGGGCAGATTGCAGGAAAGGTATAGGAAAAATGTGTTTGTTTGAAATTTAGTTTCACTCATGGTGTAAAGAAATGAATAGTAGTAGTAGAGTATAAAGATTATGTTTCTCATTAGATTATAAATAAGACATATGCAATGTAACCCTAATCCTACCGGTGAATAACAAAACAATTCTTTCTCTCTTATTTATAACACGTTATCAGCACGAGATTCTACCAAATTACCATTCGTGCAAAAAGCATTGAGTATGTCGAATCTTTCGAAACTACAATTCGAGGCTCTAGATATTTCAGGAAAAAAATATTTTTCTTGGGCTCTAGATGCTGAAATTAACTTAGCTGCAGAAGGTAATGGAAAAGCTATCTGAGTAGAAAATAATGCATCAGATCAACAAAAAGCAAAAGCTTTGATATTCATTTGCCGTCATCTTCATGAAGGTCTGAAAAATGAATATCTTACGGTTAAAGATCCACTTGTACTTTGGAATAAATTAAAAAAAAGATACGAGCATCAGAAAACAATAATTCTTCCAACAACTCATTACAATTGGATACACTTGCGGTTGCAAGATGTTAAAACCGTATATAATTATAATTCTGCAATGTTTAATATCACTTCTCAACTAGAGTTGTGTGGAGAAAAGATAAGTTAGAAAAAAAAGCCTTTTTTACTTTCCATGCCTCTAACGTGCTCCTGCAGCAGCAATATAGAGAAAAATGTTTACAAAATATTCCGAGTTGATTTCTTGCCTCCTTGTAGGAGAGTAGAATAACCAACTCTTAATGAAAAACCATGAGACTCGTCCCACTAGTGCTGCTCCATTTCCAGAAGTGAATGTAACTTCACAAAATCAATATGATGGTGGTCGTGGTCATGGTTGTGGTCATCAATTGAAGAGTTCACAATCATGACCACGACCACCATCATATTGATTTTGTGAAGCTACATTCACTTATGGGAATGGAGCAGCACCGGTGGGACGAGTCTCATGGTTTTTCATTAAGAGTTGGTTATTCTACTCAACTACAAAAATCAACTTGGAATATTTTGTAAACCCGTCTTCTCTATATTGCTGTTGCAGAAGCACGTTAGAGGCATGAAAAGTATAGAAAAGATTTTTTTTTTTTCTTTCTAACATATCAGCATATGTTATCTTTTCTCCACACAACTCTAGTTGATAAGTGATATTAAACATTGCAGAATTATAATCAAACACAGTTTTAAAATCTTGCAACTGCCAATGTATCTTTCTTTTGATTTATTCCAAAGTACAGGCTCTCTATGTCATTTACTTAACAATGGAACTTTAGACAATGGAACTTTAGACAATATTATCGATTGAGTTTTTCATGTACTAATACATAATAAATTACTATCAATTTATAATCCTTTAAGAACTAAAACTAAAATCATATTCATGATCATTGAATGGAAAAAAATTAAGTTTCTTCAAGAACTAAATTTATTAAATTCTTCAAAAATTCATAAATTAAAATTTCTTAATTTTTCGGAAACTATATAATAACAATAACTTTTACGACCCTTCAGAAATGCATGAATATATTTCTTGTAAAATACATAAGAAATAAATAAATTTCAAAACTGAAAACATAATTAAAATTTTATTTTGAAATAGAATGATTATTGGTGTATAAAGTTAGTTTCTTTAAATTCAATTATATTGCAAATTGTTTCTTCTGATACAATAGAAACAGAATTATGAACATTAATGTAAATAGTATGAACATGATGCAACACAACATAATAAATTAAAAGGAGGTTTGCGTACATACATACCTTTTTTCACCGATGGTAATTTGGTAGAGTACATAAGAGAAAAAAGAGAGAAAGAATTGGTATATTTATTCGCCGCTAAAATTAGGGTTACATTGCAATGAAGCGTAAATTTTATTTATAGGTAAATATAATGAGCCAATTATATGGACCAATAACCTATATAAATATCCACTATAATAATATTCATAAAACAAAATATATATTTTGAGAAATTCTTGGATGGTATCACACCTAAATATTAATGCTTAGAGCATCTCCAATAAGGGTATTATAGAGAGTATCATAGACTAATGATTCGTACATTTTTTTTTTTTATCATTGGAGTTCCATGACGTGATATAGAGGGTATCAAAATTGATATACCGGTACCTTATTTAAGGTACCGTATCATCAATTTAATGTTACTTTTTTTGTATAATCGAATTAAATAGAATTAATAACTTGTTAATAATGTATGATTCCTAGAGTGATATCACCATTGGAGCAAAATACGTATGAGTTGCATAAATACTATATGGCATTGTAGGGACCACTTTTTAGTGATGTATGATATCCAAAGCGGTATCACCATTGGAGAAGCTCTTACAATTTTACAAACAACCAATCAACACATTAAAAAGTTACCTATTTTAAAATTTTATATCTTTTCTCTTCTCCTAGTTATTCTTTCTCGGTTGTTCACTTCTTTTTTCATCAACAACACCATAGAATCCATCACATTATAATCAATTGCTTTAAATTAATGACTTAAAATGTAACCTTAAAAAACCCATATCGATGGATGAAGCCTTATGTTTGTCAACCTTATGAGCTGAAAGTCAAACTTATATTGTTTTTATGATAAGAAGATCCATAAATAAAGATGGGTGAAGCCTTAGAAATTTTAATTATTAAATCGAAAGGGTAATTTGTGAATAAAAACTATTATAATACTAAAATTGATTATAATATTAGTTTAGCCATCAATTTATGCATTTTGTAGTGTATGTTAGCCATGGCGTTTGTTGTTGAAAAACGAAATGAACAGCGAAAAATGATAGTGAGAAAATACAGAATAATTAGTAAGAGAAACGTAAATAAATAAAAATATTTAAAATTTTAATTGTTGTATAATTTTGATTGTTTGTTTGTAGGCATTAATATTTAGCTGCAATACCACCTAAGAATTTCTCTATTATTTACATAAATCATATCATTCTCACTATAAAAATATAAAGCATATCATTTTGCATATATAATGAAAATAAACAACAAATTTCTTAATAATAATTATGACATTTGCAACTGACAAATCACTTTGGGTACACGGTTAAAATCCTAATAACCACATTCATATACCTCTTGGGTGCAATTAAGAAGAAAAATTAAACATGTACTATTCGAAGAAGATTTTTCTTATGAATTATTATCTTACAAAAATGTCTAGATGTTCTAACATCAATCTCTTTTGAGTATTTAAATCAAATAAAACTAACAACGGTTTTGTTTTTTCTTAGCAACAAAGCATCCTTCTTTTATGTTCCTATAAAAGTATCAAAGAAGGATAAAGACCCCACGATAACGATAAAGATTTTAGTCTAAAATTTCTTTACATCGAGTTCATCTAAAATTAACATGTGAAATGTATTTGTCTAGCTAAAAACTAGAAATCCTTCCAAAACAATCACTGCGGATCAACCTTCCAAATTTTAAATAAAATAAATATGGAAGAAAATGAGGTCGTGGACACCAATTATTTTTTATTTCAACCCAAATTTGGCAATACTCATTAGTCAACGAAAATCAACAAAAAAAAATCCCATACAGTTAGTTGACTATTTTTGGAAAAGTATTAATCATCAAGATTAAAATTAGAATTAAGGATTAAAATTTGATAAATAAGAAATTTCAAAATAATTTTTAGCTAGTGAGTTGATTATGTAAAGTTTTTAATAAATAAATAAATATTAAATAAGAAAAAATAGAAGAGGAGCTGGTGACTAGTGACTCAGCTTGGTGGGCTTTGCCTTTTGATAAAAAAACCACAAAACGACAAAAAAACACTGAAAAAGTCTTCCACTTCTTCTTAGCATTTTGTCTTGTTTTTCCCTCTCTCGTTCAAGTTTCTTAAACCTTCAAGTTTTTGTGCTCTTTCCTTGTTCATGTAAGTTCCTCTTTGTTTATTCCCCTTTAAGTATTTCTCTTATTTTCCTTGATGGGTCATTGAATTTCACCTAAAAATTCAGTCTTTTTTAAAGTATTTTGATATTACAATGTTTTTACTTGGTTGCTAAGAAAATTCCTCAAAAGGGTTTGTTTTGAATTGTTTGTAACTTTGTATTTGCTTCTTAAGAGTCTTAATGTGTATAGAAGAAGAAAGAGAGAGATACAGGTTGTTTTTGTTATTTGGTTAATAAGGTTTGCAACAATTACCTGTTATTTTTTGTTAATATTGTTTGTGTTTATTTTTAGAATTTTTATAAATATTGTTGTGCATAAACTAAGATACTAAACTTTTTAAAATTAAACCAATTAAACCAATACTTGTTGCAAATTTCGTAGTGATTGATGATTTTATAACAATTAACAAATTTAGCAGAATCTATCTCTTTTGTTGATTAAACTGAAATCTTTTAAGGGAAGTTTTCTATGCTTTAAATATGTAAAAATTTCAATGATTTAGTATCATATCAAACATTGAATATTCAACATTTTCTCATTTGATTTTGCAGATAAAATAAAAATCATGTGCAACGGTTCAAATAGAAAGCCTTCTCAAACTGGTTTGATTAGGGAACATGAATATGGACGAGAAGAAGAACTTCATCATAAGATTTCTGCATTGCTTGAGTTTTCAGCCAAAGATGATGTAACAGCTTTCAAAGATGCTGTTGAAAAAGACGGTTGTGATGTCGATGAGGTAGGATTATGGTATGGAAGGAGGGTAGGCTCAAAGGAAATGAGTTATGAAGAAAGGACTCCTCTTATGATTGCTGCCTTATTTGGAAGCAAGAGTGTGTTGCGTTATATTCTTGAAACCGGTTGTGTTGATGTTAACCGAGCTTGTGGTTCGGATGGTGCTACTGCTCTTCATTGTGCTGTTTTTGGTTGTTCTGCTGCTTCTGCTGAGGTTATCAAGCTTTTGCTTGATGCATCTGCAGATGTTAGTTCTATTGACGCGAACGGTAACCGGTGTAGTGATTTGATTAATTCGGTTTCTAATAGTGTCTTCGGTTCAAGGAAGAGGATACTAGCCATACTAGAAGGTGAAGATGGCGTTGATTATGACGCCGATGATTGCCTTAACGAAGCAGGTTTCCAAATGGGGAAGCTGCAACAAGATTCAAGTTCACCTCGAATCGAGAAGAAAGATTATCCGATTGATAAAACCCTACTTGACATAAAGAATGAGATATATAGTACAGATGAATTTAGGATGTTTACATTTAAAGTCAAGCCTTGTTCAAGGGCTTATTCTCATGATTGGATCGAGTGCCCCTTTGCTCATCCCGGGGAAAATGCAAGGCGCCGTGATCCGAGGAAATATCATTACACATGTGTCCCGTGTCCTGAATTTCGGAAGGGATCATGTAGTAAAGGAGATGCTTGTGAATATGCACATGGTATTTTTGAGAGCTGGCTTCATCCTGCTCAATATAGAACGAGGCTTTGCAAAGATGAAACTGAATGCACAAGAAGGGTTTGCTTCTTTGCTCACAAACTCGAAGAGCTCCGCCCGGTGTACGCTTCTACCGGTTCTGCTTTGCCTTCACCTACTTCATATTCAAATTCACCTAGTGCTTCTTCAATGGATTCTTTCACACTAAACTCTCCATCTGCGGCGTTGCCACATCTGTCTCCATCTGCAGTCTCTTCTCCTTCACGCGGATCCATGTGGCCAACTCAATCTCATGTTGCAATCCCTACACTTCAGATGCCGAGAAGCAGAAACAATACTGCACATAATCCTAGAGATAATTTTGAATTGCTCGAACTTGAAAACTGCCTTATGCGAAAGCTAACGATTGAAGAGATGACAGGTCTTTCACCCCCTTCAAATAGGTTTTCAGGAGTGAATCTTACTAACCTTGAAGACATTTTCGGGTCTCCGAGACAATCTCCATCATCAATGCAGGTGCATCAGACTGTAAACCAACAACTGTGGGGCTATCCTTCTGACATTACCAATTCAAATGTGACCGGATCACCACAATTCAGGGCTGAACCATCTATGAATTCAAGATATGATGCCTTTTCGAAGCGGAGCCATAGCTTTATTGAGCGCAGCAGTACGACGAGCTTTAATTCCGACCTTCCTTCTGCAACATCAATTGCTGCAGTGCCATCAGACTTCTCTGGTTGGGGATCTCCTGATGGAAAATTAGATTGGTCCATTCGCGGCGATGAACTCAACAAAATGAGGAAATCATATTCTTTCGTCTTTCGAAACACAAGTAGCTTTTCAACAATGGATGCACCAAATGTTGATAATCCAGATGTATTATTAAGCCCGGAAACATGGGTTAATTCACTGGCGGAGGATGCTCCTCCAACATTGGAATCTGATCAATTTTGTGTTGAAGTTGAAGATGATCAACAATGCCATAATCAAGACGCGATTCTCTCTTTGCCGGAGCAATTGTACATGGACCTTGAGCAGATGGTGATGTGAATCTAATGTTAACTCCTCTAGACTAGTTTCTTTATTAAGTACTTTTTTCCTTCAATTTGATAGATATTTATTATACTTATAGGTGACATTTTATAAAAAAATGGTAAAATGTCAATAATACAAAAGTTGTATAGAATGCAAGTATTTTACGTCAGGAGCAACAATGGTATAGTAAATTGTTCCATTTCCCCTCTAAATCTTTGCTTTGTTATTAGTTATTTTCAATTGAGTTGTAATTTTCCAGCAACCAAAGGTTGGTGATTAATGTAGTGAAACTGGAAGATGCTAATAATTTTAGCTATTTCAATTTAGATACCTCATGTGGTACAAGTAAACCTTTATATTAAATACCCTTTTATTCGACTATTGGTAACTCTAAAATATACATATAAATTGATATGTTGCAAGTGTAGGCCACATGCGGCACTTGTGTCTTCCTTAATATTTTAGTTTGATACCTTTCAGATTCTTGTATGATCTTGGTTATATTAGACTGTTATATTATACAGATCCTGTTGGTTTTGGATTTCCAAACTATTGTAATTTGGTTTTTTAAATTTTATTTTAAAAGAGAATATCTACCGAAGTTGTTATTAGGTTGAGTCATGACCAGGTCGCTCTCTTTAAGACGTTTCGTGGCACTACCCGAAATTGTGCAAGGTAGACTATCAACCACGCCGCCTCCAGGATAAAACAAGCTCAGTTACAACTGTGCGATTAACTACTGCACCGTAGAAAACCGTTCGAGAATTACACCTTCAATATGATACTAAGACCACTCTTTTAATATTGAAACCACTTTAATACGGTATCATTATACCGCTCTGCTATGGTGTTGAGACCACTCAAATATGGTGTTACCACCATTCTAACTTTAAGTTCTCCAAACTATCAATATGATACTACGATCACTCAAATATAGTGATACCACCATTTCAACTTTTTAATTTCTCCTCAAATCAATATAGTACTACGACCACTCAAATCAATATGGTACTACGACCACTTAAATATGGTGTTACTACCATTTCGACTTTTTAATTTCTCCTCAAATAGAAAAATATTAAAAGAGTATTCATATACTATTAAGATTATTCTTAATTCCGACGGGACATTATTGATTCAAAGGGGACTATGATCTTAAAATTACTCTTTATTCTGAAGAGACAAACATCATTAAAGTGACTATGTTTTTAAGACATTTCTTTATTTCGAAGGGATATTATATCGAATAGGGACTAAGGTCTTAAGAACACTCTTATTTCCGAAGGGACAAAAAAAAGGAGATGAGAAGAAGAATAGCTCGTCAGCACAAGCTGGAGGGAGAAGAGAAAAAGAATTCTCGACAACTCAATGTGTTTTTTTGAACTGAGTGGAGTTCTCTATTTATATAGAGATTTTGTAACTGTTTTAGCAAAAATTGCGGCATCAGTTACTCTAATGGATAAGAACAAAAGAAAACTTAAATATTAATCCGTTCAACAACACTTATGAATAAGATCAAAAGAAACAAATCCACAATATTAGATGAAATAGACCAATGAAAGAAATATATGAAATTCAGTTACATTCTCAATCTTATCACAATAAACATAATCTAAAATTATGGGAAGTGATATCCATGAATAAATAATAATAATAATTATTATTCTATTCATCATTATCGGGTATTTAAAATTAAATACCACTATTTAAACACTACTAATATGTGTGTTTTTTTTTTATGTGGACCCCCACACTTATTTTTTCAATTCACACAATATTAAATCAAAGTTTAATTACTTAGCGTTTAATCTTCCAACCTTCCATTTTCTTTCCAATTCACACCAATGTTCCAACATATCCCTTATTTTAAGGGCTATGTTTTCAAAATCGCTTGTGGATGTGACAAGCAAGGTTTCCCAATGAAGCAGGGAGTGTTGACACCGGACAATGTGCGAAAATATGTTTACACCTACCGTCGAACCTTTACCACCAAGGCTGGGAAAAAGGTTAGCAAAGCTCCAAAGATTTAAGGCCTGGTCACTCTTTTGACACTGCAAAGGTAGCGAGCAAGAATTGCAGACAAGAAGAAGAGAATTGCCAAGGAAAAATCAGAGGCAGCAGAATATCAGAAACTCCTTGCATCCATATTGAAGGAGTAGAGGGAATGCCGAAGTGAGAGCTTGGCGAAGAAGGTTAGCAAAGCTACAAAGTCAGTCACAGCTTAGCAGCTTACAACTAGAGATATGGTTAAGTTTGATTTTCCATGAGGGTGCTAATGATAAACATTTATGATTTTCCTATTTAAATGCATTTATGAGTTTATTGGCTTATGTTTAAGGAAAATGTTGTGTTTGAAATTTCTATTTAATTCAAGGATTTTTTGCCAGAAAACTAATAACAAACACTAAACTAGTAATCAACTAATAACAAACACTAAACTAGTAATCAACAATGTAGTCACGAGAATTGTCAATTATTTGAAATAAGAAGTTTATCCCTTTGATTCCCAAGGAAAATAGTCTTTAGTAATCTGAAACTCAACCGAAAACATAAGAAAAATATATCAAGTATTTTCAAATTAGTTTTAGCAAAAAAAAAAAAAAAAGTATTTTCAAATTAGAGATCAAACAATTCACATGCAATTGCTTTTCTCTCGTTCACATGAATTAAATATGGCTAGAGAGTCATGAATTTCAATAAAAAGAACACCAACGACTATATCTCCATATATATATATATATTGTAAAGAATAATATCTCATTTTTTCATGTATTAAAAATATGACTATTTGAGTCATACATGTCGGATGAAAATAAATATTATATATGATTGAAATACAACATGATCGTAAATTTTAACCCTATTATTATGTTTTATTGTTATGAAACTCTTATTACATTAATGTGTCTATTTTATTTTATAAAAAATAATTACTTTATTTGTTTCGTTTCTCATTTGGTGCTCTTTCTACCTCCATCCTTAAATATAAGACTCCATTGATAAATTATGGAGACTATGAAAGTGAGTTGTAATATTAAATTTGTTGACAATTGATATTATTTTGGCTTAAATCATACTTTGGTCCCTTATGTTTATTTTAGTTCTCAATTTGGTCCCTTATGTTTTAAAACACTCACGTTAGTCCCTTATGTTTTCAACGTTTATATTAAGTGGTCCCTTTCGTCAAAATTTTTGTTAACGTCGTCAGTTATTGCCAAGTGTTTGACGGAAATGCCATTTGGACGACACGTGGACCATTTTTACACAGTCAGCTGCCTTATCATGAAATGGATTTAAAAAAAAATAAAAATATTAAATAATGTTAATAAGAATTGGGAGTGAATCAAAATTAGGGTTTCATTTCTCTCTTCTTCTTCGGCTGCTGTTCTTCTTCTTCATCACCATGTTGAGGTCTGATTCAATGAGGACTAACAACTCTTCAAGTAGTATTGGAACAACTCCAGTTCTTCAATTTTCATCCAACTCGCAACAAAATGAAAGGAATGTTGTTGGAGGTCGATCGACACTCGCAACTCCTGTTTGCAGATGTAAACAGTACTGTGTTCTCCGAATTGCAAAGACAGCAAAAAATTATGGTCGAACATTTTGGGGATGTACGAACTATAAGGTATTTGGTAATTTTTCTATCAAATTTTATGCATTTGTGTTTTCTTTCAAGTTTGAAATTCTGAATTTGTTCATCTTCATCTCTAAATACAGGGACCACATGATGTAGGTTGTAACTATTTTGACTGGTTTGACAAGGTTCAGTCTAACCAAAATGATTTTGGGTCACAAATTGAAGAAATTGAGAAGTTGGTTGCTGAGAAGAATTTGCAGATGAAAGAATATGACTTCAACCTACAGGAAAAAGACATGAAAATTGGAAGACAAAGGAAGAAGATTAACAAGATTAGAGAAGAAATTTTGACTACAAAAAAAATGTTGAAACTTGTCACTTTTGGATGCTTTGTAATGTTGTGCTTGATTGTAATTTTAGTTGCAATGATTTGGTCAATAATAGGACTTTGATATTAATTTAGGTTGTAATGTCAGGTTGGTAAATCATATTTGAGTAAGATGTAATGACACTTTGGTCAATTGACATGCTTGGTTGTAATGACAGTGTTGTTGAAATGTACCTTAATCCAAATTATGAAATAAAATTAGTTGATTTCATAATACCTGTAAATGTTAACTTGGTTTCATAATACCTGTAGTGATTTGCCAAAAAATTTGTAACTTAACTTGGTTTCATTTTAGACTCATCACACTTTTGACAGGTTTAAGTCAATTCCAATTTGTAACTCAATATGAAATAAAAGGCTCATAATCTAAATTCAATATGAAATAAAAGCTTCATAATCTACTTTTCATAAATTCATAATTTGGTCAATACATCATAAGGTTCAAACTTCCAAAACAACATAATACCATAAGTTGGCTAGCCCCATAAGTTTCAAAACATCATAACACTAAGATTACAAACCATAAGTTTCAAAATATCATAAGACTAAGACTGAGACTACAAACCAGAAGTTTCAAAATATCATAAATTCCAAAACAACAGAATACCATAAACCCTAAAAACATAATAACTATGGTTTGAATGGTGGCTTCTGTGCATTCCTTGGTGGGTTGAATGGTGTCTTGGCAGATGCCTTGGCTGGTGGCTTGGCAGGTGCCTTGGCTGGAGCTTTGTCTGGTGTTTGTGCCTTGTTCCTTTTGATTGGTGACTTCCTTGTAGCAAGTGGTGGTTGTGTTGATGCTTGTTTGTTGTTCCTTTTGATTGGTGACTTCCTTGTAGCAAGTGGTGGCTGTGTTGCTGATTGTGGATTGCTCCTATCAATTGGTGACTTCCTTGTAACAATGGCAGCAGTAGGTGGTGGTGGAGTTGGATTAGCAGCAGATGGTGGTGGTGGAGTTTGATTAGCAGCAGATGGTGGTGGAGTTGGAGTTGTAGCAGGTGGTGGAGTCTGAGTTGTAGCAGGTGGAGGTACCTTGCAAGTAGATTTATTGTGGCCTGGTACACCACATCTTCCACATGCTTGCTTCAGACATTTTCTATTCAATTGACCAGGCACTCTTTGCAATTCAGCAACCTCTCTGTTTCTCTTTTTCTTTGGCCTACCAGGTTGTTTCCTAATTGGTGGTGGTTGCAGGTCATTGTATGTAGTAACTTCCCAAACACCTGAACCATTGGTAGGGTAGATCAATGGCCTATAACATGCCTCATATGTTTCCTTTCTAAAGTAAGCTGGGACATAATCATCAACCTTGAGATGGTTCCTTTGCATACAAGCAATTGCATGAGTACATGGCAGACCTGTAAGCATCCACTTTCTACAACTGCATTCCTTCAATTGTAAATTTACAACAAACTTATCTCCAGTCATATTGATGTGTCTTACTTCAAATATCAATGAACCAGCAGGCCTACATATATAGAACAAATAATTCAATGTAAATCATAATGCAGTATCAAATTTAACATATTTAACATATAAGTAAATTTAAGGCATAATTCAATGTATGTAGTAGATTACCTTGGAACCCATATATTAGTGTATGTAGACTCCATGGCAATCTTCTTTTTTATCTTAGGCAGTATGCTACCTTCATAATTAGCAATACTCTCTCTGTTTTTATACCACCTCTCCATTAGATAAGCTCTAATTTCCTCAACCATAGTGACAATTGGTTTTTCTCTTGCAGCAACAATAACTGAGTTAAAGGCTTCAGACATGTTGTTCACTACAGTGTCACACTTAGGCCCTGGTTTGAAGTAAGCTTTGGTCCAATACCTAGGTGCTATTTGGATCAGATGTTTATGAGCTTCCAAATTCGCTTTCTTAATTTCCTGCATTTCCCTCTCCCAAGCCCTATGATATGTAGCATGTGCAGCCCTCCACATCAGCATTTTAAGATTTTGTCCAGGAAATTTTTTTCTAAAATTGCTGTACAAATGTCTAACACAGAATCTTTGGTCTACACCCGGCAATAACTCATCAATAGCTGGTAACAAGCCCTACACACAACAATTAATGTAAATAACCAATTAATGTAAAATTAAGCAATTAAGAAAAACATAACAAAAATAACAAATAATTGTACCTTTTGTTGATCACTCATAAAAGTGTAAGTACTGCAACATAATGGTCCACCTAGGTCATTGATCAGTAGTTGGAGGAACCATGTCCATGAGTCCTTTGTCTCTCCTTCAACCACAGCAAATGCTATTGGAAGCATCTGCTCATTAGGATCTCTACCTATTGCTGCTAGGATTTGTCCACCAAAATAACCCTTTAAAAAGCACCCATCTAAGCCAATGATATGCCTGCATCTATAGAAACTTTCTTTACAAGCTTTGAGGCACACATATATTCTTTGAAAATAGGGAACAAGTGGTCTCTCAATACATGGCTGAGTTGCAATCTTGATAGTGGATTCAGGATTCCTTCTCAATAGTTCATGACAATAATCATACAATCTTGTATATTGTTCTCTAAATGAACCATCTAACAGATCTCTAGCTTTCTGTCTTGCTCTACCAGCCAAGCATCTATGTATACTTAAGTTCCATTTTTTTTGAACCTTCTCTTGTATGTCAACTATCCTAATGTTTGGATTTTCTCTCACAGTATTAAGGATCTTCTGGCTAAGCCATTCTGATGTAATTAAACCCACCCTAGGCTCCCTAGCACAAGTGTGAGGGCCAATTATCTTCCTCAGCTGCCATGTGTCCTCATGAGGTAACTTAGCACAATATGCACTCCAAGGACAACCATCATCACATCTAACCCTGATCCTACTTCCATCATTCTTAGAAAATGAACACTTTCTTGCAGAATGAACAGAATATGTTCTAATAGCATCTATAAAATCCTTCTTTGTAACAAAGTAAGTACCTACTTCCCACTTATAGTCAGTCATATCTTTTGGCTTTTTAAATGTAGGAAATTTAACACCATCCATCAATTCACCATCATCATTGTCAGCACCATCAGAATCAGCTTCATCATCACTCAACCCTCTATTGTTCCTAACTTGTGTAACCTCTTTTTCTAAGTCCATCTCCTCATACAATGTTTTATCAGACACAACATCATCATGGTACTCATGCACAACCATCTTGTTACCATCATCCTTCCTTGGTCTACCCTTCTTTTTCTTCTGGGTAACCTGCACAACACTCCCACTCCCACCACTGTTTTGGTCTCCCTCTGGTTCATAATAAGAATCTTCACTATTTTCATCAGATTCATAACTTAGTTGTCTATCCTCAGATCCTATTTCTCTATCACTATCAGCAGACCTAAGTTCCCCATCACTATCAAGGTCATGATGATCACCAAATATCTCACTATGACCATCATTTGCAACATGCACAACAAGAAGTGGGTTATGATTTTGGACAGTTTGGTCATGTTGGACAGTTGGGTTACTCTCTCTAACTACTTCACGGTGATCATTGTCCCCAACTTCCTCAGCATACTTACCAGGCCCTATCACATAATTGGGTCCATTATCAACATACACAACAACAGTTCCATGTTTTATGGATATTTCACTCAGTTTCATGGCATCCTTGTCATCCTTAATCTCTCTAAGCCCTAGTCCCAAATGGTCAATTGGGTCATGATACCACATACCAATGATATGGGACCTTTTGACACCTTTACCTTCCACAATTTCTAAAAGCTCCCAATATGACCATTTATCAGGGTCACACCTCCATGTTGTATCTTTTCCAACATATTCCAAATTATCTCTATTCCTAAAATACCCCCCATAGTGGATTACACACTCAAAAAATTCCATTTCCTAGAAAAAGAATAAACAAATGCATATTACCAACAAGCAAGGGACCAGACAACATATAATACAAACATTTGGGACCAACTAGCATACATACAATATTGGGACCACAGTTACAATTAATAACATTGACCTTAACACCAAACCCTAAAGAAAAGCACACCAATAACATTAAACAAACACCAAACCCTAACAATGAACAACATGGTCAATAATGGGACCTACATACAATAACTATTGAACAAACATCTTACCCTACACGAACAGAACATTTAAACTTTTCTATCCAAAAAATTGTTTCTTTATTCTATACTATTGAAATAAACAAACCACAAACCCCAAAGAATAACAACATATAGACAACAATTACATAAAATAACTATTACACAACAAGCATACCCTACACGAACTCATAAAAACGGAACATTGTTTCTATCGAAAAGGGGAAAAAGATAATGTAAACATACCAGAAAGAGTCTTAGAATGATACGTCGTCTTCAATGTCCTCCTTATCAGTCGTCGTCGCCGTCGATCTCTCTTCCCTTTTCGCAATCGCCGTCGTCGATCTCAATTCCCTTTTTCGCAATTGATATCGGAACCCTAATTCTTCACACAGTAAAATCTGATTTATATTAATATGTTTTAATTTTGTTTTTTTTAATTAATACAAATTAGGTGACATGGTAACATATGATATGGCAGCTGACTGTGTAAAAATGGTCCACGTGTCGTCCAAATGGCATTTCCGTCAAACACTTGGCAATAACTGACGACGTTAACAAAAATTTTGATGGAAGGGACCACTTAATATAAACGTTGAAAACATAAGGGACTAACGTGAGTGTTTTAAAACATAAGGGACCAAATTGAGAACTAAAATAAACATAAGGGACCAAAGTATGATTTAAGCCTATTATTTTTATAATTTTATCCTTAAAAACAGATAACGAGTTAATATTTTTTCTAAAGTATTTATTACATATTGTAAAATAAGATGCACTTTAATTAGAATCGGCTTGTTTAGGGGCATGTAGTCGGTGGCCCTTATAGGCCGGACTCAAATAATATATTTGAAGCATGTTTTTAAAATCAAGTATTTTAGCCCGGCTAAATAAAACCCGTAACCTGCTTGGGCTAGCCCGTTTAAGAACGAGTAGCCAATTTTCACAGCTCTATTAAATCGATATTTTTATATTAGTTAATATTTTAAAATAATTGAAAAAGATTGTAATATTTTATCCATAAAAATTGTAATAAATAATCATATAATACTTCAATCATGTATCAATTTAAAAAATATTTTATAATGTTCTTAATTTTTTTAAAAAAAAAGTAAGCACAAGTGGCATGCCAATTTTAAGATGTATGTATAAAACCTCCAAATTCAAAAATGGAAAATGCTTAAAAGTACGACACACTTTGTCGTCTATATTGTACGACCCTTATTTTTCTTAATATTTTGACGCAAATGAGTCACTTGATAAGAGGCAGTGAGGCGTGTCGTGATGATTGGAGGGCTTCACCTTTCTCATCATAGGACATGTTTTGCAACATTGAAAATGTAAAAATTAAACAATGCTAAGAAATTTTTTATAATCTAATGAGAAATGTAATCTTTTTGCTATACTACTGCCACATTAGAATTATCCTCTTTGAAAGTCTTCATTTCTTAAGCGAAACTAAATTTCAAACAAACACATTTTTCCTATAACTTTCCACATTCTACCCTTAATTATTGCGGTAGATCTTAAAGTCTAACTGTAACATTTTTGTAATGTTTAAATCTGAACATTACATTTCTTTATTAATTATGCCAAGCCTATTTTACTAAGATAAATTGTACAGCAGTATATTTTTTTTTTTATTGAAAGTTAGAAATATTGGACTATAGAAAATGTTAAACAATTTCAAGCAATATAGATTATGGCACGCAGTGGATAGATGTGTTGTCAGATGTTTCAATACTTGTCCACACACACCACAACACAACAAATAATGTAAATAAAAACAACAAAAATAAAATTTGCACATGTTATTTGTTGACCCAATTCGAAGCAACATTTCTTAATCTGGGGATACCAATCCAGGAAGAAATCCACTATGGTAGTATCAATTCAAAGCTAAATTCCATGATTTACAACTTATCACTTAATCACTACCCATGCTAATTCTACTAGGAACTTCTAGATATGACAACTTCTGGTAACTTCCTACCAAAATAACAGTACAACCTGCACTATATTACAATCAATAGCAAATGCAATGTTGGAGACACTCCCCTAAACAAAACTACACACTCGTACCTAAAGATTTTGAGTGTTAGACAAATAAGAAACCTTACTTTGTGCTTAGAAGATCAATTACAACTCAATAAACTCAGTTCTTAGCATGCATCAACGTGATGCAAGAAAGGCTCACAATAAGACACGATAAACACCTAAAAACCCTAAACACAAAATACGGCTAGACTCACACATAAACTAGGTTTTTTCTTCACATATATATACCCTAAGTTGTCATGGGCATCTTGATCAAATCAGGCTAAACAATACTAATATTTTTGAGACAAAATATATTTTCCACAAATATATTTGCACCAAATATTCATTTCATAAATATATTTATTGTCCATAAATATATTTTTAGCAACAGTCTCCTTGAAGCACAAAGATATATTTGGAACATATCTTTTATATTTTCTACAGCAATTTTCAAAACACAGCTAGAATAGGTGAAATATTCCGCACAAAAATATTCTTGAATCAAATAAAATCTTTCTTTACATATCTTCATATATTAAAGAAATAAATAATCTTCATGGAATCTTCAGCAAGTAAGGAAATAAACCTATGTCTTGGCGCGCAAGGAATACCCGAAGATACTAAAACTAGGATTCAAGAATACGGCGCGTATACATGGCGCGAAATAGGGATTACTAACTAGCTGACAATGTTGTTCACTGATTTTGCCACATATGGGTCCAACATCTGACTAGAGTATTGTTTTTGTAAAATTAAGTCAATCTTCAAAAACCCAACAATATAAATACTAAATCTCAAATTTTTTTTTTTGTGGCCAATCGACTCATAATATTTATATCTATGTAAAGATTTGATATTTCATATTCATATATAACCCGTGAAATGTGATTATCAGTCTACTAACATAATAGTTTCTAATTTTATCAGGCTTCCACTCCAATTTTTTTATTTATTTTTTTTATATCAAGAGTTCTTATTTTAATCTAAAATTTCGAAGTTTGAGTAAGAATTAGTAAAATTTAAGTGTAAATTCGTAATCGTGATGAAATTATGAGCAAAATGATATATTTACATGTCCAATTTGGTGCAAGAATGAAAAAAAATGAATTTTGAGGTTTTGGTGAGAGGTTGAAGATGATGAACATTAACACAAAATGTTGTTTTAATATATTTATTAGTTGAACTATTTAATATCAATAGATGCACATTGGTCCACTGACTTGTTTTTTGGTTGAGATTTCACACAAGAATTGCAAGAAAACAACATAACTTGTTTTTTTAAATAAAAAAAAAACTATAACTCCCTATTTTATTGGAAATCATGGGTGGTGGTGGATTTAACCAATGGTGTAGATGTATTCTTACTATTCTTCTCTTTCAATTTTCTTAACAAAAAGCATTTTCCTATTTTTTTACGCCATTTTCTTTTATTTGTTTATAATTTATATACATTATTAAAAATATCAACTTTGTTTATAGTAAGAAAATGTATTATTATTGTTTTTCTTTGATTTTAATTTTTTACCTCATACTTAAATACAACCCAAAATACCAAAAAAAAAATATGTTTGATTGCTTTTGTGCTAATCTCAAATATGTAAAATATGTTGTAATTCTATTTTATTTCATATGTAGGATTGTGGGGAGTTTATAACTTTTACTTATGTAGTTATTATGAATCAAATATTTAGATTAAATCCTTAAAATTAATTACTTTTATTATAATTTTAGTATATAATAATATATATTATTAGTTAAAAACGGTCGGATATGGATGAACCCCGATCTGAAAACCTTATATCAATAAACATCTATGCATTTACGGTTAAAATTGTGCCCGGACTTAATATTATTTCTGGCTCCGCCAATGCTCACGATCAAATCACACTTAAAGAAATATCTTATTGGATATATTAAATATACAAATAAAAGTCATAATACAAAAGTATTTTAATTGAGAATGATATGTAGCTTCATTACTTTGTTCATTAGCATTTTTTTTTTTTGTCTTTTTTCTCCGATCTTATTATATATTTGCCATGTGTACCACCGATGATGATGCATTGATGCTGCATGCTACTTTCGGCCATATAAAATTTTTAGTCATTAGTTCTTTTTGTCTATATAGGTAAGTTTATGGAGCACTAAGGAAAAGCATTTACAGAATGCTTAACTTATTGGCATTAGCTTTTATGTATCTTTTTCTCTCAAAATATCAATATTGTGTTACTTACACCTATATTTTACTTCCACATCGCATCCCAAAATAATTCATATATTTGACCGAGTTAGTCACGTAGATGATTTGAATGGAAATTTAACTAAAAAGATTAATTTATTTAACGTTAGTAAACTAAGAGGATCATTATCGGTACCATGTCAATCGTTTATACACATTGGCCAATGTTACATTGTCATGAGCACTTGGATATTTGATCATATTGGTTGTTCTCAAATATTAATATAAAACATAAATATGAAGTATAATGTGGGGTTATGTGGGATTCATTTTAGAGTTTCTGTTGAGTTGTATGGATATTATAAAATGTAGTTGAGTTGTTTATATAATTGAAAAGTAAAAATATAAAAAATTAAGCAGACTCATTTAAAGAATGCAAATGGATTTGATGGATAATAATGCTCTAAGGGATTAACTTAAAACTATTTAAACATAGAAGATCAAATCAAATCTAAAAATAAACTTAAGGAAACAAACATAAAATTTAGTCCTTTCTTAAAAATATCACAACTATACATTAGTATATATGGTCAAACTTTGAGCTATATATATCATGAATTTGAATTCCAATTGTTTCAAATTAGTATTTCAATAGAGAACCTTTGTCAACTGTCATTGAATACACTTTTTTTTTTCCCCATTCAGTAATGATATACTCAATCTAAAATTTTGCAGGCTTTGAAGATCCATATCCCATTTTTCTGTAATATTGATCAAGGCACAAACATCCATGAATGATTTATCAAAAACATTAACCATTTTCTCATCTTGTTCCAGATGATCAATTTTGTTTTTCAATTTGAGAAATGTTAAAGTTAAACACCGGTTTAAAATAGTCCAAAAGTAATTTTTTACTAAACAATATATTCTCTCCATTTCAAAATAAGTTATTTTGACCATATTACACAAATTAAAAAATATAATTATTGTTGTATAGAAAAGAGATATTATGAGTAAGTTTACAAAATTGTTCTTTATTAATTATATGGAAAAGATTAAAATGAAAGAATTGAAATAAGAGAGAGAAATAAAATGTTAAGGGTATAATAATAGGAAAAATAACATTAAATGCTTCATTGGAATTGTAAAACGACTTATATTTTGGAACAAATTTTTTCTCCAAAATAACTTATATTTTGGAACGGAGAGAGTAATATTTAATATTATCAATGCATTAATGTACCAAAAAAAAATTATCAATGCATTAAATTTCGCAGCACTTGATAGATCGTTTTTTTAATTGATCAAATCTCACTGCATTATAAATTCAACAAAAAGAAAAGACATACAATCTTTTTTTTAGATGCTGAAAAGGATAGAATGAGAACAGAAAAACAATAAGGATATTTTACCGTTATTTTTCTGTTACAATTGTTTGTGCTGATTTTTACAATTATTGTTGTACATAAACTAAGATTTAAACAGGAGGTATTGGAGTGTAGTGAAGAGATGGAAAGACTTAGAGGTTGTCAAGACTCGATCAGTTCAAGGCGGTACAAGGATATTTAGGAGAGACATGCCAGATTATTAGTCCAGGAAGAATCCTACTGGAAACAACGGGCTAAAATGCACTGGTTGAAGGATGGGGACTTGAACACAAATTTTTTCCATCTTTCAGCTTCTACAAGACAGCGGGCCAAGAAGATTGAGAAACTTGTGACTGATGAGAACAACACCGTGACCGTGACCACACAACGAGAACTATGTGAGGTAGCGATGAATTATTTTAACAAATTATTCAAAGCTAACTCAACGGTACACAATCCTGTCCTTTCTTTGATCACACCTAGAATCACTCAGGAAGACAATGATCTGTTGGAGAGCCCTATTACAAAAGAAGAGTTGAGAGAAGCTTTATTTCAGATGCATCCAGACAAGGCACCAGGTCCTGATGGTTTCAACCCAGCTTTTTATCAACACTTTTGGGAGACATGTGGAAACGATATTTTTGAGGCGACCAAAGAGTGGTTGGATAGAGGTTTTTTCCCCTTATCATTGACTGACACTAATATTTGTTTGATCCCAAAGTGTGAAAACCCGTGCTTTATGAAGGATTTGAGGCCCATATCTTTGTGCAATGTACTTTATAAAATGATCTCAAAGATGTTGGCGAATAGGCTTAAAGGTTGTCTTGAGAAGTGTGTTTCGGAGGAGCAGTCAGCATTTATTGAAGGAAGGTCTATACTGGACAATGCCCTTATTGCTATAGAAGTTATCCATGCGTTGAAGAGGAAAACTTGAGGTAACAAAGGTGATCTTGCCCTCAAAATTGATATCAGCAAGGCTTATGATAGAGTGGATTGGGGTTTCATGTGTGGTATGCTTGAAAGATTGGGATTTTCCAATAAGTGGATTCACTGGATGATGCTATGCATTAGTTCTGTTAACTACTCAGTTTTGGTGAACTTTGAGAAGGTGGGACCTATTTTTCCAGGAAGAGGTCTAAGGCAGGGGGACCCTCTCTCACCTTACCTTTTCATATTGATCACAGAAGGATTGACAGCTTTAATCAAAAAATCAGTGGCTAGTGGGGATTTACACAGAGTCCGAATATGTAGGGGGGCACCGGTGGTGCCACCTCTTTTTTGCTGACGATTGTTTCTTGTTTTGTAGGTCTACGATTGCGGAATCAATTCATTTGATGCAAATCCTAAAGATTTATGAAGAAGCCTCAGGCCAAGAAATTAATTTGTCAAAGTCGGAGGTGTTCTTTAGCCGAAATTTGAGCTTGGCAGCACAAGAAGATCTTTCGAGAATCATGGGAGTTAGACATGTGCTTGGTACTGGTAACTATCTTGGCCTACCTTCCATGATAGGGTGAAAAAAGAAGGACGTTTTTGCGTATCTCAAGGACAGAATTTGGAAACGGATAAACTCGTGGAGAGGTCGTGCATTATCTAGAGCAGGAAAGGAAGTGATGATCAAATCAGTTCTTCAGGCAATCCCTTCCTATGTTATGAGCATTTATCTTATCCCGGAGTCCACGATCAAGGATATAGAGCGAATGTTGAATTCTTTTTGGTGGGGTGGCGGCGCTAATAATAAAGGTATAAAGTGGCCTGCTTGGGATCGAATGACTTATCCAAAGAACCAAGGAGGGTTGGGGTTTCGTGATCTTCACACTTTTAATTTGTCAATGATTGCTAAGCAAGGTTGGAGCTTCATGACTAAACCTCAATCTCTAGTAGCAAAAATTTACAAAGCAAGGTACTTTCCGAATTCCTCTTTCTTTGAATCACAAATTGACCATAATCCAAGTTATGCTTGGAGAGGTATTTGGAAAGCAAGACAAGTTCTTATGCTTGGTTGTAGGTGGAGTATTGGGGATGGAACTAGTATCAAAGTTATGTGTGATCCTTGGTTGCGTAATGAAGATGGAGCATGGATTACTTCACCTCAAATTGAAGGTGTGCACAATTTAAAAGTTAGTGATCTTATGTTGCCTAATGTGAAATTGTGGGATAGATATAAAATTGAGTCTTTGTTTCCTATTAATATAGCTAACCAAATTGTGGAGACGCCGTTATTTGAGGAGGTTGAGGAGGACAAGCTGCTGTGGATTGATAATTTCCATGGTAACTATAATGTGAAGAGTGGTTACAAGCTGTTACTACAGGCTACACGCCATATTGAAGAATCGGTTCGGCACAAGGAGTGGCAAATGCTGTGAAAAATTAAAGCTCCTCCAAAAGCTAAACACTTGTTATGGAGGATTTGTAGAAGGTGCTTGCCAACTCGTTCGCGGTTACTTGAGAAACATGTTCCATGTCAAGTGTCATGCCCAATTTGTGATCATGCTGTGGAAGATGATTGGCACGTGATTTTTCATTGCGGTAACAGTGTTCAAGCGCGCATTTCTGCAGGTATTGATCAAGCTGTCGCGCGACATCTGCAGCAGGCCGTGTCGTTACGGGACGCAATCCTAGACGTGTGTTCTAATGAGACTGCTGAAACTGCGGGGCTGTTTGCAACATTAGTATGGATAATATGGCAGAATAGAAATAATAAAATATGGAATGAGGTGCAGGAACCAGGCAGCAGCTTAGGATGGAAAGCGAAAGTCATGTGGGATGAATGGTATGCGGTTCAAGAAGCACATCATCATGAAAATCAAACTGCACATCAACTGCAGCAGGGGCTGGAATGGCAAAAACCCCAACAAGGATGGTATAAATGCAATGTCGATGCCGGTTTTCATAAGGAACTTAACAAGACAAGTGCCGGTTGGTGTTTAAGAGATCATATGGGACGTTTTGTCATGGCCGAGACCACGTGGTTGGATGGTAATCATTCTATTATTGAAGGGGAGGCCATAGCTTTGCTTGAGGCTGTGCGGGCAATGGAGCAAAGGAATCTAATACATGTGGTTTTTGAGACTGATTGTAAGAGCGTCGTTGATGCTTTACATTGTGTTCGTGGCGGCACCTCCGAATTTAGCTTACTTGTTTATCGCATTAATGCTTTGTTGTCCTTTAATAAAAACTTTAAGGTTAAGTTTGTTAAGCGGCAAGCGAACATGGTTGCTCATACCCTTGCTAGGGCGGCCATTTATTGGGCTCGTCGTTGTAATTTTGAAACACTACCTACTTGTATTTCATCTTTGTTGATTAATGAAATGGCATAAGCTTTTGTGTGTAAAAAAAAAACTAAGATTTAATTTTTTTAAAAATTAAACCAATTAAACAAAGATTTGTTGCGAATTTGCTGGCTATTGATGATATTCTAATTAAACCACCTATGTGTTGTATTATATTTTTGAAACCGGTTGTGTTGATATTAACCGTGCGTGTGGTTCGGATGGTACTACTATTCTTCATTGTGTTGTTTTTGGTTGTTCTATTGCTTCTGCTGAGGTTATCCGATGATCCACCCCTACCGGACATAAAGAATGCAATATATAGTACAGACGAATTTATGATGTTTACATTTAAAGTCAAACCTTGTTCAAGGGCTTATTCTCATGATTGGACTAAGTGCCCCTTTGTTAATCTAGGGGAAAATGCAAGGCGTCGTGATCCTAGGAAATATCATTACACCTGTGTCCCTTGTCCCGAATTTCGGAATGGAACATGCAGTAAATGGGATGTTTGCAAATATATAGTATTTTTGAGAGTTGGCTTCATCCCGCTCAATATAGATCGAGGCTTTGCAAAGATGAAACTGAATGCACAAGAAAGGTTTGTTTCTTTGCTCACAAACCCGAAGAGCTTCGTCCGGTGTACGCTTCTACCGGTTCTGATTTGCCTTCACCTACTTCATATTCAAACTTTAATTCCGAGCTTCCTTCTACTACATCAATCACTGCGTCGCCTTCAAACTTCTCTGGTTGGGGCTTTCCAGATGGAAAATTAGACTGGTCCATTCGTGGCGATGAACTCAACAAAATGAGGAAATCACATTCTTTTGTCTTTCAAAACACAAATAGCTTTTCAACAATAGCTGCACCAAATGTTGATAATCCAGATGTATTGTTAAGCCAGAAAACATGGGTTAATTCATTGGTGAATGATGTTCCTCCAACTTTGGAATCTGATCAATATTGTGTTGAAGATGATCAACAATGCCATATAGTGATGTGAATCTAATGTTAACTCATATAGACTAGTTTCTTTATTAAATACTTTTTTCCTTCAATTACATAGATATTCATTAGACTTATATAAAAATGGTAAAATGTCAATAATACAAAAGTTATACAGAATGCAAGTATTTTGCATCAGGAGAAACTTGTTAATTACCAGTTACAATTTTTATTTTGTCTTTGTCCTCTCATCTTATTATATATTTGCCGTATGTACCACTGATGATTCTGCATGCTACTTTCGGCCATATATATAAAATTTGTATTCATTGGATCTTTTGGTCTATATAGACAAGTTTATGGAACACTAAGAAAAGCATTTATATATAGAAAGCTTAGCTTATTGGCTTTAGCTTTTTATCTATCTTTCTCCCTCAAAATATTAATATCACACCTATATTGTTAACTTGGATCCTTTATCAGTTCTCACGGTGTAATGGTGTAGTAAACATTTTTTAATATAAAAGGTGTTATTTCATATGATAGTATGATGTTTTAGATACAAAATAAAAATAAAAATTGGAGGACCACGTCACGGTAGACAATATGAATCCATTTATTTATTTATTTATTTTTTAAATAACATGGCTTATTTGTATATATAATTTAGAAAAACACAATAATAATATAAACATCCTAAGAAAGATGCAAAGGAACAATTTTACTAGGGTGACCTTGGATATGTTTGATAATAGATGATATTTTTAAAATGGCATCTCCAGAATCCTAACTCAGAGGTGCAAACAAATTTAAATAATAGGGACAAAAATTAAAATTGGTTAATTTCTCAAAATATATATTTTACCAAAAAATTAATAAACCATTAATTTTAAATTAAAAAATCAAATTTAAATATTAGATAATTCACACAATAATTTTTCTCTCATTCACATGAATTAAATATGGCTAAAGTCATGCATTTCAATAACAAAGAACACCAATAACTATATCTCCATCAATATATATCGTAAAGAATAATATCTCATTTTTCATGTTTAAAAATATGACTATTTGTTGGTAGGGAGGACCACGGTTCGATCCCCCGCAACTGCGATCGGAAGGGGGCCGGAACCACTTGATGCCAGAACTGACCCCCGAACCAGATTCAACTGGTGGTGAAAACCGAAAATATGACTATTTGAGTCATTAATGTGATATGAGAATAAATATTATATATGATTGAAATACAAAGTGATTGTAAATTTTAACCCTATTATCTTATTTTATTGTTATAAACTCTTAATACATGTATGCATTTTTTTTAACGGCAAATATATTATAATTAATAATAACCAGATCTCTACACAAGACGTACAGAGACTTACTTTCAAAGCCTTTCTAAGCTAACTATTAATTAAGTCCCAAAAACGACTAGCGAAGAAACTGTACGTAGAACTTAAGTTACTCAGAGCTACAAAACAAAGACATCTATTTATAAAAAAAAAATAGTAATAAAATATTCATTACATGTATGCATCTATTTTGTCAAAAAATATATGCATTTTTATTTATCAAATAACTTATTATATTCAAATAAACATATAAAATTTTTTAATGCTTGGAATGCACTAATATAAATATTATATTCCTCTAACCATTAACATATACTATTATATAAAAAAAATTATACTTTGACCCTAACTTACATAATAGTATTTTAGCCCCTTAACGTTTTAAATCTGTTATCGATCCGATTTAAAATGTTTTTTTAAATTGGGTTGCCCGATTTATTTGGTATTATTTAAATCGGATGGACCCATTTAAAAAATCCAAAAGTCTTTTAACTTTTTAAATCATAATGAACCGATTTAAAATCTCCAATTTAAATCGGTTCAACCAACTCAATAACTTATTTTAAGTCAGTTAGTCCGATTTTAAAAAAAAGCATATACTAATTTTCTTTTTGGAATCTCAGATTCTCTTACAGTTAACATATATATAACATATTTTCACACATAATAACTAGTGTCAGTCTCATAAAACCACACTCAAGCATCTGGCTGATTATCCTGCAAACAAACGTCTACCCCATCTATAACCCAACCCGACCTAAACATATCTGCCACCGATATCGTCTTATCTAGACACAACACAAATCAAATAATCTACAAACCTAGTTATTAAATCGGACATGGAACCGATTTAAAAAAAAAACTTACTAAATCGACAAAAATAAAGTATGCTCTTCATTTCCAATATAATCTAGAACGTTTATTACATATTGCAAAAAAAGATACATTTTAATTAGGGATATATGTAATATTCCCAAATTTTATAAATCTAATTACATTCCTATTTCAGCTTATTCACATAAAGTGGGAATTGAATTAGGAAGTCTAAGACATGTGAATGGCTTCTTTGTAATTAAGTACACATCTAGTGCCTATATATTGGACCTTTGGTGATGAAAAATCAGAACTCTCTTCCTTCTTTTCCTAACTCGCCGCTGCTACTCCCTCCTTCACCCTTAAAGAACTCATCTCCACTTCATATTCACCCATGAATCTTAATTGCATGTACCCATAATCTCTATACACCCTTTAATACAAGCAAGAGCAGAACTTCCACTCCAAATCACTTCTCTCACCCATCTATTTCACTGCAAAACCTCTCCTTGAAGAAAATCAAATGTGTTTAGTTCTTGCATGCAAGAGTTTTGTATACTAAGGGGAAATTTTGATAGTATTAAGGTCAGCCTTGATACCCACAACTTCAAGAGGAACAAAAGGTGTTCTTCAATCTGTAAACCAACCTCTGATAACTAAGAAATTCAGGTAACAATAACCCCTCTTTCTCCATTGTAATTCCTTACATATTTCATTCCTTCTTGAATTAGAAACTCACAAAGTTCATCTATCCTTCAATTGACCCATGATTCTGTTTGTGCAACCTAAACTACGAGTTTGATGATGACTGGAAGGTTTTGCATGCTCTGAAAAATGGAAATTTGGAACAAACAACAGAACCATGTTCATTCTCTCTGTCGAGCTCGCTAAGGCGAGCTAAGGGACTCGCCATGGCGAGTGCAGCAGGTTGCTGCTGCTGTTTGCTACCTCTTTTCCCTGTTCAGCCACCTTAAGTCTTGGTGAGAAGTCTCAAGCTCTCTTTCGTGTTTCTTACCATCTTACTCTTTCTGTAGTTGTTATAATGAACCCTAGTCTATGTTGTGTGCTCATGGTTTGTTGAGGAGGAGTTTTGGTAGTAATATTGGAGTTGGAAGCAATGAGTCATTGAAGACCATTTCTGGACAGCAGCTTAGACCCTGCAAATACCTCAATATATGAAACTATTTAGCCAACTGTCACCCTGTAGAATCTATTCTTCTTCAAATCCGTGTCTCAAGAGAAACTAGGGGTTTAAATGAGGTTTGGTGCAGAGAACGTGCATGGATGTAGCTACAACTCTTTAGCGTGGTTAAAGCTTCAATTCCAGGTGGGTTCTTAGGCTAGGTAGTTTAGATTCCCTAAAATCATGAACCTTGCATGTTAACTTAGGAAAATTAGGAATTAATTGTGTGAGGAGAAATAACTCCCAATTTCCCTTTTATTCTGTTTTATATTAATTATATTATGTTTCTGCACTTTCTCAGAAAATGATTGTAGGTGTAACCTTTTAAAATTAATGATTTTCGTAAAACAGAGTGTTTTCTGCATGAACTCGCCATAGCGAGTTGCTAGCGAGTATTCATGGCGAGCATCTAAGTTCTGGGCTGATGAAACTCGACATGGCGAGCGTATGCTCGCCTAGCGAGTTGATTTAGGTCAGGACCCGCAGTTCGCCATGGCGAGCTTGGTAACTCGCCGTAGCGAGCTAAGTGCAGAAAGACCCATATTTTCATTTTCTAGAATATTTCTAAAGCACTCGTTTTATATCCTCATCTGAGATAGATAGTTTGCAGTAATATAAATGTATTTAATGTTAAACAGGAAGTCAAGCACAATTCTGAATCTTAGGGTATAACTTAGAATTAAGTTGCATGTTCCCGGGGTATTTGGAATAATTATGGTAGTATGGATTAACTTAGCATCAGTCAGTTATGCGCGATTATTAATATCGCTTTGTGGACTTCGTTTTAGATGTTCCACCAGTAAAACTTTGTGAGCTTCACGCCGGAACGCTTTCTGTTCGCGGACAAGGTAGGCCTCTGAGACATGCTCACCTCGGAGTGTCTTGCGGTTAAAATCAATAAGACTAATCAGTGTTACACCTTTATTTTATGCTTTTCGATATTATGATATGATTATGCTATGACTGATTAGGTGCCCCGACGTAGTTCGCCATTAGGAGGGTAGTAGGACTCACTGAGACGAAGTGACTGTGTCTGTCTCACCCCACTCCCTTTTGATATAGGTAAGACAGATTATTTCGGAGCAGGGACCAGGATGGATCTGACGATTGGAGCTGAGCTTGGATCGTCAGCATTAGAAGACTTAGTCTTCATCCTTGTTTTTATTTAGCTTGTACTCTTTCTGTAGTTCATTTCCGCTGTCTGTATCAAATATTCAGTTATTATCTTAATGATAACATATTATTCAGTTAACTCCTTTATAATTTAATGTATTCAGATTCCAGTTTTCAATGCTTCGACTAAATATTCTAGATATTTTTAGTTGGGGAGTTACAATATATTTGTGAGGAAATAATTAATGACGTCCTGTAAAATTTGAAAGGAATCATTTAAAAAAAGATAAGAAAATATTTGAAGAGGATCTTATAATTAAGGACATGGTAGTAGTATTTAGGCAAAAAAAGAATCGGCCCGTTTAGGAGAGGGTAGCCCTCGCCTAGCTCAAATAATATATTTGAAGCATATTTTTAAAACCAATTTTTTTAGCTCGGCCAGATAGAACCCATAGCTTGCTTGTGCTAGCCTGTTTAGGGCCGGGTAGTCGGCTATTTTTATAGTAGTTAAAATTTTATAACAAAAAAATGTAAGAAATAATCATATAATACTTTAATCATAGATCAATTTAAAAAAATATTTGATAATGCTCTTAATTTGAAAAAAAAAAAAAAAAAGTAAAGTGAGCACTCCCTCTAAAAACCAACTCACATAAAGCCCAAAGCTTTGAGTTGCATGCAATTTTATGATGTGTGTATAAAACCTCGAAATTCAAAACTGTCCCTTTAACTTGTACATTTTCATCGGTGTTTCACAAAACTAAAAATTCAAACACCAAATTTTCATCAGTGCTCTCTCTCTCTCTCTCACACACACACACAAGTCACAAACACAGTTCAAGTTGGTGTTGTTTCATTCTTTGGTATTGTTTGTGTGAGTAATCTTATGTACTTCTCTTTATTTTTGAAGAACTTATGTATTTTTCTTATTCTTGGTTCAATGATTTTCAACTAAAGATTTAATCTTTTTTAGAGTCTTGGTGAAAGTTATTTCTTTTGATGATTGTTGAAGTATAAAAGCAACTTTATTTTTTATTATCGTTTCCACAGGGATTGTTCCGAATCAGACACGAACAATAGGATTATACGTATGTAACTTTAAAGTAAATAAACAGGGGGGATATTTCTCAATTTAAGTTTCTTAACATAAACGCAGAAAATAGCTATGATTTGTAAAAGTCAATGACGGAAGGCGATTGGATCGTTTCGGTTCAACTAATTGCTTTTATCTTGGTAGTTCATGCTTATTAACAAATTACTACTTTAATTCCACGATTCGATTAAAAATAATAATTATGTCCAATGTCTTGGCACATAATCCTCTCAATTGATTATCAATCCCTAATGTCTTAGGATGACCTATAATCAATTGAGGTTTTCGCCCTTTAATCTCAGAATTCTCAATTAACAAACCTATATTTCTAAAGCGAGAGTTGATTGAACGATTATTCCTAGGTCAATTGATTGCCTCTAATGTCTTAGTAAACAAACAATTTGATTCATTACACAATTGGCCAAATCATGAAAAGCATTAAGCATAAGGAATAAACGACTGGAACTAACTTCGTAATTCAATAGATAAATCAAATGATACTACATGGTTCAAGAGTAAAAACAACTAGAATCCCCTAGGACCCAATCATAGAAATTTAGCTAGACATAGTTGAAATAGAAATTACAACAATCAAGTAAGAAGAATTCATTACAAGAATGGATTGGATGTGTTTCCACAGTGAAATCCGCCCTTTGGAAGCTCTGAACTCGTCTGCCAATTCTGTTCTCCGCCGTCAATTTTCTAACCCTTCTTTTGACAGAAAAATCAGAATAAATAGGTCTGAATCACGTGCCTGCGCTGTGCGCAATACTCCTGCGCCGCGCGCAGAGGCTCCAGAAGCAAACGACGTTTCTTCCCTGTTATTGCGCCGTGCGCAATAGTAATTCCAGACTTGTAATTGATGCAATTTCTTCTTATTTGTGCGAAAAATAGATAAAAAGTATGTCTTCCAAGTAGCTTCAGGAGCATGTAATGACGTAGAGTCATCAATGATGCAGGTTTACAAATGGAGAAGCGGCAAAGGGAAGATTATGACTTTATGATGTTCATATTTAAAGTGGTTTCTTGTACAAAGGGTTATCGTCATAATTAGAGCAACTGTTCCTACATTCATCTCGAGGAAGACCCAAGGCGCCGTGATCCGAGAATTTATAACTATGCCTCTGTCCCTTGTCAAAATTTTCGAAACGGAACATGTATCAATGGAGATAACTGCGAACTTTCACACGGAAGGTATGAATGGGGGCTTCATCCTTCTCGCTACAGAACCAAGCCGTGCAATAGTGGAACTGGATGCACATGCGTTGTGTGCTTCTTTGCTCACACACCGGAGCAGATTCACACTCCTTATTCTTTGCCTGCACCTCTATCAAATTCAGGTAGTGCTCTGCGCCCACCTACAATGCCGATGAATTTCGCAGGAATGCAGGTGGATCGGAATGTGAACTAGCAACAATGGGGCTATATACCAATTCAGATGTGATTGGATTACCACAATCCAGGGCTGAGACATCTATGAATTCAAGATATGATGCCATCTCGAAGAGAAGCCAAGACTTTATCGAGCACATCAGTATGCCGAGTTTTAATCCTAAGCTTTTATCTGCTACATCAGATGTTGTAGTGCCTTCTAACTTATCCGGTAGTGCTCTGCGCCCACCTACAACGTCGATGAATTTCGCAGGAATGCAGGTGGATCGGAACGTGAACAGGCAACAATGGGGCTATACTTCTCACTCTACCAATTCATATGTGATTGGATTACCACAATCTAGGGCTGAGACATCTATGAATTCAAGATATGATGCCATCTCGAAGAGAAGCCAAGACTTTATCGAGCACAACAGTATGCCGAGTTTAAATCCTAAGGTTTTATCTGCTACATCAGTTGCTGTAGGGCCTTCTAACTTATCCGGTTGGGGCTCCCATGATGGAAAAGTAGATTGGTCCATACCTGGTGACAAACTCAATAGGAGGACGAAACTTTTTTCTTCCGGCCTTGGAAACACAAGTAGCATTCCAACAGGGGTGGGTGGGGTAGCTCAGTTGGCACTTGCTGACTGAGCAGGTGTAGGCTGTTAGTCAGGGGTTCGATCCTTGGTAGCAGCAAATGTAGTATTTTCTTTGTAAAGAAGTTGGTGGTACTTATAAACCATCAACTTTAAAAAATAAAATAAAAAATAGCATTCCAACAATGGCTGCGCCTAATGTTGATGATCCGGATGTATCGCTAAGCAAGGAACCGTGGCTTAAATAACTCTTGAAGGATGATGATCCAACATTGGATTCAGATCAATAGTGTTATTATTTCCATTTGAGTCATTTTTTCCACTCTCTTTGGACCGATCACATTTATAAGAAAAAAAACACTTTAAATTTTGATCATTATTATAAGCAAAAATTAACTATTTTTAAACTAATTAATACTATTATTTCTAATATATCTTTACTTTTCAAATGGTGCATGTCATTTCCAAGAAAAGTAAGGCTATTTCTTGTAAACTTTTTCATGTTTTTTATTAAATCAAAAAAATTAATTACACTTAATTAAATTTTTTAAACATCACGCAAGTAGTTTTTTTCTCTATAAATATGACCGGAGGGAGTACATCACCACTTCCAATTATTTCAAACTAGTACTAGTATTTCAATTCAGTAGACAACCTCTGTCAACTGTCATTGAATCTTTGCCTTACACTTTCTTTTGCCTTTCAATAATGATAAACTCAATCCAAAATTTTGCAGGCTTTGAACATCAATATCCCATGTTTTCTGTAATAATGATCAAGGCACAAACATCCATGCATGCTTTATCAAAAGCATTAAGCATCTCCTCATCTTTGTCCCAAATGATCAAATTTGTTTTTCATTTTGGAAAATGTTAAAGTTAAACACTGGTTTAAAATAATCCAAAAGTAATTTTTTTTCCTAAACAATATGAATATTTAATCTTATGAATTCATTAATGAATATTCAAAACATTGTTTACAAAGTTTTCAAAAAATGTATCATCTCTAGCTTCTATCTTCTCTATATCACAGTTAAAAATAAAAATTCAAAACTAAATGTATTACAGCCATCCACATATTAAAAACATCACTAGAAAAAAATAAACAAGTCTTAAATCTTTTACCACTTTATTCATAAGGTTTATAATTTTTACAAATTTTTGAAGTTACCAACTTGTGAATTTTTTACTCAACAAGTTGACTTATCACCTCGTTCAACAATTGATCAAAAATTTCTGACTCAAAATCAGCACATACACTTCCTAAATCACTTTGTTGATTAATCCATGCATGAACTTGATTTTTTGAATCAACCAATTCAGCTTCAACTAGTTTGCATGCTTCACCCCAAATTTCTACATACTCTTTGTAATTGTGCTTCTCTATCTTCTTTGATCCTTCAATTGCCTTATCCTTCTTCTCATCAATCATCAAATTATCATCAGAACGTATAAGAATGTTCTTGTTATTTTCAAGCTCTGGGGTCAACTTTCTTCTTGAACTTAAACCAACTGCAATACAATCTGTTTCTGCAAAAATAAATTCATACTTAACACAATTTCTTGAGTTAATATAATGTAACAACTAAGGTTTTAATATAAGGTCTACCGCCGCAATCTAGTCCACCACATTGATATTTTTTTATGTCTTTGTGACTACAATGTGGGTGTAATTGAGGTTGCATCGGCCGCATTCGATGAAACTCAATTTAGTACATGTTTGAAATGATGGTGAATTTGACAGAATCATAGTGACATTGTGATTTTGTTGAAGCTATAAAGTGTTTCTTTTGTTTAAAATTAAGGTGGCACACGCACACCGTGATTCCACCAAACTCAGGGTCAATTCAAACATAATGATCTTAATGCGATCGTAATTGCAGTTTAAAATCTTGTAGCAAACTACACTTAGAAATCATCGAAAAAAGTTGAGCACGAAAAATTAGCAAAAGAAACAAACCTGCTCCACAAGACTTGCGCTCAAATTCGAGGACAGAAACAGGACTTGAATCATCTGACTTGCATTCAGTTTCAATCTTCTTTTCTGCATAAAAATTTGTTCTTTTCTTCCTCCTTATTCTTCTCTTCTTCTTTTCACCAATCACAACTTCCTTGTAGCTATTTGGCTTCAACAATTCAACTGCTTCTGAATCAAAACACTTTTTTTCAGATAAACTCTTGAACTTATATGAAGTGTTGGTGATTTCTTGAAGCTTATTAGACACCCTTTTGCTCATTTTTCCTTTCTCAATCAAAATCTTCTCATCATAAACATTTTCTCTCTTGTTCTTCTTCTCCTTCAAATCAACCATCTTTTTTTCATCTTTCTGCTTCAATTCAGAACAGCCCATTTGCTTTTTTCTCCCAATGGATTTGGTTTTCAACCCTTTAACACTCTCACCTTCATTTTCAAAGTTAAGCACAAAAAAACTCTCATTTTCAGTTAACTGAAAAGTTGGAGGCTCTCTAAATGACAATGTTGAATTAACTCTCTTATGATGAAGACTCTCAATTTTTCCATTGCTTTCTCCCAAATAATCCATAGAGTTCATCGATTTGCTACGCGAAAGCGAACCTAGTTTTGATGCAAATGGTACTTCCCCCATTGATTCTAAACCCATCAACCTTGCAACTATAGGAGGAGGAGGTGTAACAGCAGCAGCAGAAGCCATAGCATTGTCCTCAGAAATATTGAAATTTTGATCTTTGCAACTGAGAACAGAGTTTGTTGAATTAAATTCTGTAAATTGATTTGATGGATCTTTTGGAAGGTTTCCTGAGCAAAGAATCTTGCGCATGATGGCTGTAAGACATCCTGTGGTGGTGGTTTTTGAGGAACACATTGGTGTGTTGGATGAAATTGATGGAGATACATTTGAAGAAGTTGGTGTTTGTGTTGGAGTTGAGTGTTTCATGATTTGAATGATCTAAGAAACATAAAGAAACACATAGAGAGAAAATAAAAAAACTATATAATAAAATAAATATACAAAAAAAGAAAGAAAAGTGAGATTGGTTATTATGTTGGAATCTTAAACTCAAACTTCCATTTAGTTCAATGATTAAGGAATGCTTACCAACTACTATGTGGAGTATCTATGACATGCACAACTACCGCGTACAATATAGACATAGACATATCAATGCCGATAATAATTTTTAGTGTATGAGGTCAAACATCAGGTCAGATAACATTATTATATAGATCGATATAGACACAAACACAATACTATTATTATATAGAAACAAGTAATGATGTGTTGGTGTCAAACACAGATACGTCTTGTTATTGAACACATGTCAGACACATTTAATATTAAGTATCAATGTTACTTAGATCAATACAAACACAAACATAATATTGTTATATAGACACAAGTACGATGTGTTGGTGTCAGACACAGATACACTTCATCGATATATGAAATGTGGGTGTTATACAGTACTATTTTAAAGGAAAAAGAAAAGGGATTGGAAGAATGAAAAGTAGGATTTGAATTTTGCTACATAAAGGGACAAAGGGTGGCGGGATTTGGATTTGAATGTAAGAAAGAAAGAACAAAGCTAGAAATGAAATGAGGTGGAGTGTTACTTTCTGCTTTATAGCACATTGACAATTTGACATAGTTCAGTGTACACTGTACAATGTTTCCACGCGCAATATAAAGTCATATTTTTGTGCTAAAATTATGCATTGTCTCCTCATTTTGAGTAGACAAAGTAGCACACTCTTAGGGCGCGTGAACATAGAAGCTTTACTAGTACTTTACTTTGGTTTAAGTTCAAAGTTTCAAACACTAGAAAAGGAAAAAAAGTGTGAAGAGTTTAACTATTGGATGAGGATTTTGTTACTTTTGACAGAAACTGTGTGAGTGAAAGATTGAGATTGGAACTCAATGGTGTAAGTACTGGTTGTGTTTTTTTTGTCGTTATTGGCAACAATATTGTCAGTGTTTTGAAGAAATTCTTTTGGTTGTGGTTGTTCCAACAACTGTGTAACTACTTTGATTATTTGAAGTTCTATACTAGTGAAATAGTAATTAGCAAAATTAATAACTACATTAGTGGAAATTGTCAAATTTATCTTTGTTATGAAAGTGTAGTGATAGTGCAATGATTTGAAACACTAATGAATAAAATTTGTTCATTCTAAAATTAGTGTTTTATTCGACTATCTTACACATAAGATAAGAAAAGAATATTGATTAATTTATAATATCATAAATATAAAATCGAAGATGTTAATTGAGATTATGTAAACAATATCAGACTTAGAATATGGTACAATTGAAATAAAAAATAATTCTTAATTGAGATTATGTAAAAAATAATTTGTATTAAAAATTGAAAATGTCTGCAATTTTGGGAGTAATTTTTTTAATTGGGTCGGCCATTTAGAGGAAAATGGAGTATTGATTTTCGATTTGTACTTACAAACACATTTTAGAGTTTTCTCTTATCAAATATTGATTTTTAATACACCCCCTCATGTTGATGACTAATCATATACGTTATACTCCTTCCGTCCCAATTTATTTTAGCCATTTAGAATGTTTGCATTATTCATATATCTTGTTTTGACCATATTTTTCTCTCAATAAATAAAAATAAATATTAGCATATAAGATGTCGTTGGATTCATCACGACGAGTATTTTCAAAATATTAAATTTTTATAAATTTTACTATTATACAATTAAAAATATTAGTCGTCAAAGTTGTGCATTGATATGCGTGCTGAAGTCAACTGACTCAAATAAATTGAGACGGAGGGAGTATTGATATTGTGTGTCAACTCTTGTATAAGTGTATGTGAATTTTGAAGATTTCTCTTTCCATCCCTGTCTTTCTTTTTCACCTTCTGAGTTTCCATTTATAATCTTGAAAAAGATTTCGGTAAACACGTACCGAAGTTATAAACGATGTAAAACACATGTTTTTCTATATCGAAAAACTTCGATAAATGAAAATCAAAGTTTTGGAAGATAAAATCAAGGATAAAATTGGATTTCTAGGAGGTGAAAAAGAGACATGGGGCGGAAAGAGAATGCTTCGTGAATTTTGTTTACTGTGTGCCATGTTGATGTTTTTGAAGACATGTTGATGTTGTCAGTCAGCTAAATTGTATGTGAATGAAAAAAAATCTACCTGTGAGAGCAATACCAAAAGAATGAATGGTTTCACAATTGAGGGAAATACTATTGCTATAAGAGTCATGTGGGGGGCAAAATGAACTACGGGAAAAATAACTATATTGTAGGGGGTAATTTAAAAAAATAAATTACATAGGATAACACAAAACTTGTCTACTTTGTAGAGGGTAAAAGCCTATTATTAACCCTATCTACTATATAGTAGAGATATTTGGTTAAATTTATGAAGATCAAGATTTTTTTTCCAAACAAACTTGTTTAACATTGAAGATCCTTACCAAATTCAAATCCCACTTAGAATGGTGGCAAAATAATCATTAGTATCATCGCTATTAATAATAATTTTAACTTTTCTAATTTAATTTTAAAGAAAAAATTAAGATCAAAATGATATCTATTCGGAGCTAGAATTTAATATAAAATGAGTTTCATGATTTAGCTTACAAGTGAAAGGTATATACGAAAAAAGAACTAAGTTTTTTGAGACTATACAAAGTACTTAAATTGTATTTCCTGTATGAACTCGTTAAATCAATAGAATTCAGAAAACATCATTCAATGGATTGATTCATTCAGGCAGAAACAAACATAAGTTTTAGAAATGGGATTTTCGGAAATATATGCTATTTGGTGGGTAAGAGAATAAAACATGCTATAAAAGTAAACATATACCTATTATGGATCCGATTATGAAAACCTCTTCGTCAGATCCTTGAAACTCGATGTGGATGCGGCGCAATCAAAGCATGGGATTTAGGATTTTCAAGTTGCAACTCAAGGCGAAGTAGGTTATCCTTTAGCATTAGCAACATGTAGTTGTTGATGTTTGAACGATTCGAGCATTGTGAGCATTGTTGAGCCATTGGAGAGAAATTAGGGTTACAACAATTTTAAAGGAAAAGTGTGTTTCTCATTTCAAATGTCAAGGTTGATTCATTTGATGTGATGTAAGCTTTTTATAATGATTCACACCCAAAGAGCTATTTGAATCGGTTTATGGGCCTGAATTGCTAAGATAAATTTGTTTGAGAGCTTATTTTCGCACCTCGAGTCTCGTATGCACCCCCTGACATATCCAATTTATCCCTCTCACTAGAATGTGAACCTTCTAAAAATTAATATTTTTATCCTTTACAGCCTTCTTTCATCTTCTGTCAATTTTTTTTTTGTTCGCTCTCTAAGAAGCGAACTATGTTTCAGTTCGCAACCTAAGTACGTAGCGAATATCAATATTTTATACTCAAACTGTATGTCGACACCCTCCAAAGAATGAAAAAAATCATGAAAAAAATAGTTTGCATCCTACGATGTGAACTCTTTTTTCATGATTTTTGTTCGCATCCTATGTGAACTCTTTTTTTTTCATGATTTTTTTTCACTCTTCGGGGATGCCAACATTCAGTTTGAGTATAAAATATTTGACACTTGCTACTTAGAGTGCGAAAAGTGCTTGCTTTTTAGATGGCGATAGGGGTATTATGATCATTTCAGGGGGTGAAGGAGGAAATCCAGGGGTACGAAAAGAAGCACCAATTTGTTTTAGATATTGGGTCATTTGATTTTCGAAACAACTCATACAAAGAAAACATTTTTTTTGTGAAAAAGGGTTTCTCTCACGAGATTTATTTCTGCCACTCTACCTGTTACTTGCGCGTCCTACGTTTTTTTCATTTTACCTTTTCACTAGTTAAATAGCGGACGTTATAAAAATGAGTAATTTTGAAAAATGTTGTCCGCTACTTAAGTAGTGGACGCTATAATAGTGGGGTGTTTTTGGGTGTATCTGCTACCTAAATAGTAGACTTTATAATAGTAGAATGTTTTTGAGTATATCCAATATTTTAGTAAAATAGTAGGACACATGAAAAAAAAAAGGTAGGGTGACAAAAGTGGATATCTTCTCTCACGTCTATTGTGTAAGAAACCAAACAACTCACTGCATGACAAATTTTCTCTTAGCAATCCAATTTTGGCCTTATTAGAAATTTAGGCCTATTAGAAATTTGATTTTAAGAAGTAAACCCAAGTGTATTTTGTGCAGATGTCAACAAAGCTTATATTATATTATATATATATATATATATATATATATATATATATGATATGTAATAACTAGCCATAGTATGATACAAATGGAGTTAGCCTCCAAAAGTCACAGTGTATATACTTCAAAAGATTTAGTGTACACAATATTAGACTATGATGCATATATATATATATATATAGGGAGGGATCATTTGACACCTGGTGTCAAACTAATTATTTTACACCAAATCTGGTCCGTACATTCCTCTTTAATCCAAGGACTAACAGTTTACTCACTTAAGTATATGTATATTCACGTGGCAGCATTTTTCGCTTGTTTTCTCTTTCTCTCTCTGCCTTGTTACAATCAGAAACCAATTTTCGTGCGGTTTCCCTTTCACCCACGTCCTTAAAACCCTTTTTGCGCGGGTGCTCAATGGCGGCAAAACAGTTCATGAGAATAAGGATTCTAACCATTAAACCACTGCTACATATTCTCTACCTTTTGCTTCTCATCTATTTGACTCTTTCTTCTAAAATCAGGAGGAGTATTAACTCATGGATGCAACTTCAGAGATCTTTGAAGAGCCTGACCCTGACGTCCCAAATACCCCTGTTTTAGAGTTGAATGGTGCAAAAATGGACAATATTGTAGAAAAAGTGAGCAATAATATTAGTAAGGTATTGTATTATTAAACTTTTGCAAATTTTTTGGGGTTGATTTGCAATTACTGTGTGAAGTTGATGTTTTATGTTAATTTGGAGCCTATTAGTTGGTGGAAGTAGGGCATGGGTGTTTTTTAGCTTGATATATTTCCAGTTTTGGGTATTGTCATCTAATTCATTGTAAGGACTAAGGGTTGGTGATTGGTGTATTTGCTTCAAGTGGTTGTGGCAGAGATGATTTTGGCTTGTTCTTGTAACTGGTTTTTAGTTTTTGGAGGTCTGTGATGATTTGTAGTGCAAGTGCAAGGTCCATGTTTTGCTTTTAGGAGTATGTGTATTACATGTTCAATTGTTTTTCGGTTTTGGCCTACTGTGATGCCCATGATTTAGGCACTTAGAAATGGGCATTGTTTCTTCCTCTTGCAAAATTTTGACTTTAAAACATCTTTTATATTATTGCATAGGTTTCTAACTTTTACTTATTTTTTTCTATAGATACAGGGCACTGAAGTTGAAAATAATGAAGAAATAACTTCAAAGGATGTTGCACAAGATCCAAAGGTCATTGAGGTTGAAAATAATGAAGAAATAACTTTAGAGGATGTTGCACAACAAACTTCAAATGTCATTGAGCATCCTAAAATATTTCCTCATATTGGGTTGGAATTTGACTCTTTTGAAGATGTTAAGAATTTCTACTAAGCATTTGCAAAAGAAGAAGGCTTCGGGGTTCGTACACGTTCCAGTAAACAAAATTTATGCATACTTGTGTGCTCTAATGCCGGTCAGTGTACAACCGATAATACCAAGAATGACGAAAGTAATTCTCCTAAAAGAAAATCTAGGAGAAGGTGCTCTAGTTCAAGAACTAATTGTATGGCATCACTTACTGCTTCAAAGGCACGAAAGAGACACAGGTGGGCTATCATTGGCTTTAACAATGTCCATAATCATGGTATGGTTAGCCCAAAGAGTGTGAAATATTTTAGATGTCATAAGAAAATGAGTGCAGCAGCAAAAAACCTTGTTGAAACGTTTAATAAAGAGGGTTTGCCTACCGGAAAAGTTGCTGCAATGTTTAACGGTGGAGATTCAACCTTCTCTGATAGAGATTGTTGGAATCATCTTAGAGATCTTCGATCTAGAAATTTAGATGTTGGAGATGCCCAAGCTGTGTTCAACTTTTGCATACAAAAGCAAACTGAGAATCCAAATTTCTTTTATGCAATACAGTGTGATAATGATTCACGAATGATTAACTTTTTTTGGGTAGATGCAAGATCAAGGTTAGCCTATGAAATATTTGGAGATGTTGTTACATTTGATACAACATATAAGGCTAACAAGTATAGTATGCCATTTGCACCTTTTACCGGATTGAATCATCATCACCAGTCTATTTTATTTGGCTGTGCTTTGTTGCAAGATGAAACAGAGAAATCATTTACATGGTTGTTTGAAAATTGGCTTAAAGCAATGGGTGGAAAGAGTCCTGTATCAATAATTACTGATCAAGATTTGGCAATGAGAGTCGCAATATCCAAGGTATATCCACAAACTCGGCATCGGTTATGTCTATGGCACATTAGGAAGAAATGGCTCAGAAGCCAGAGAGAGAATCCACTCTCTATGATAAAACAACAAACTTGTTTGATTACTTAAAACTTGAATGATGAAGTACATTGAGAAGCTCCTATTTATAGGAGAAAATAAGCTAACATGAATGCAATGCAAGATGACAAGTGTTAAAAGAGTAACATGCAATGAGACAAGTGTCCTCATTGAAGATTACATGTGTTTCTACATGCATGACTACAAGTGTGCTTCATGAATGGATTATGCAAAGAAATGGACTTGGGCCAACTTATATGGGCTTATGCTTGGATCTCAATCATTCTCTATCATTCTCCCGGGTCTGAGGTGATCGAAAGACAAAATCCATATTGACATATTTCCAAGGCGGCTTAGGAACTTGCAGTGGCGCGTCTAACCCTGTGTTCTGACTCTCGACATTGTCCAAGTGGCAAACCATGCATCTTATAATATGTTGGTTAACATCTATCTCTAGCTTTGGCCAATAAAAATCTTCTTTGACTTGCGCTTTAGTGATTAAAGACACTAATGACTTGGATCTCTGCTTATTTTTATCAAGTTCACTCGGTGGTAACGGAGTTAACATGATTTTAATTCCATCTTTGATGAAGGAGTACGTGTTGGCATAACAATCTTGATGGACATGACGATCATATTGCCAAGGTCTTCCAAGGAGAAGGTGGCATGCATCCATTGGGACAACATCACACCAAACCTGATCTTTATATTTATCGCCAATGGAAAATGTAACAAGGCAGCGCTTGGTAACTTTTATTTCACTTTCATCGTTGAGCCATTGCAAATTATACGAATCAGGATGACTTTCTGTTGGCAAATTCAACTTATCCACCATGTAGTTTGACACAACATTTTCGCAACTTCCACTGTCAATAATAACATCACAAACCTTTCCAGCAACAGTGCAACGAGTATGGAAAATGTTGTTTCTTAACCAATGTGCTTCTTCGGTGGACGCATGTAGGCTTCGTCTAATCATCAATGACTCACCTTGATCGGCAACTACGATTTCTTCACCATAAACTGGTTCTAATTCTTCTTCTTTTTCAAGATCATCTCGAGCTTCTTCAGGCTCTTCATAAGCTTCTCCTTTGATGATGGTGATTGTTCTTCGGTTAGGACAATCAGAGGCTATATGTCCAAAGCCTTGACATTTGAAACATTGGGTGGCCTTTGTTTTATTTTGAATGGAGGGTTTAAGTAAAAGCTTATTTGAGGAACTAGGTTGGTCAATTGGTGGTTTGTGTGGGTAAGAAGATCTTTCAATAGAGGAAAAATTCTTGTAGGACGACCCTTTTGATAACTGTTCCTCAACTCGTATGGCGAGGCCGATAACGTCATCAACTGACCAATATTGTTGGAGTTGGACAGGATGAGCAATGTCAGTGTTCAGTCCTCCTAAGTAACGAGCTATTGTTTGTTCTTCCTTTTCATGAATATCACACTTCATCATCAACTTTTCAAACTCTCTAGTATATTCTTCCACCAATAAATTCTTTTGGTGAAGATTTTGTAGTTGAATGAAGTTGTCTTGGTAGTAATGGGCAGGCAAAAACTTACTTGTTAATTCTCGCCGCATTTTTTTCCACGTCTTGATCTTTCTTTTCCCTTCACGTTCACGCTTCTTTTTAAGATTTTCCCACCATATTGAGGCGTGCTTCTTTAACTTGACAGCAATGATCTTTACCTTCTTCTCTTCGGGTACCTCCTTGTACTCGAATACTCGTTCAACAGTTTGAAGCCAATCAACAAACTCGTCGGGTTGAAGCTTTCCTTCAAAATCAGGAATTTCCACTCTTATGTCATCATTTCTTGACGTTCTTCGAGGTGGTCGATGATGTCTGTTTGTGGAGGAGTCGCTACTGGATGTGTCGACTTCGGATCTTTGATGGTATTCATCCAATAAGACTTGTTGAGCGTCCACTCTCTCTTGTAATTGTTGAATTTGCATCCTCAAATCATCCATCTCAAAATCATTACGTTGTTGGCGTCTTGGAGGCATTTTGAGATTTTATTTTTTTTTGGTCAGGGGTAAAATTGGAATAAGGAAATTTTTGGGGCAGAGCTATGATTATCAGAAAAATCTGGGGCAATTTGGAATTTTCTAGAATTAGGGGTCAATTTGCAATTTCTGAAAGCTCAGGGGTCAAAATAGGAATATAAAAATTTGGTGGCAATATTGCAAATAAGGAAAAGTTAAGGGGTAAAACTGCAATTTTGAGTTATGGACGTGACGTGGCAGGGGATGACACGTGGCAAGTTCTGGATGGATATTGAAAGTGACGTGGTGATGAGGTGGCAGGTGGCGTGGCATGCGGGTGACGTGGCAGACTGGACACGTGGCTGGATCTGGGTGGATGAGGTGGTGCTGACGGAACGGTGAGGTGGCACATGATGTGGGCGTCTTCTTCCTTGGCCGGCGCGTGAAGACGGGGGACGGCGCGTGAACGGCGCGTGCAGTGTCAGAAGGCCGTGAAATTTCGTATTCCAAGGTTTTCGGACCTTCAGAACACGATGGCGGTGTTAGTTTTGCGAAAAATGGCCGCAAAGTAGTGTTTCGTGGGTGGCAGCTTTGTTGCACCAAGAACACCCCAAGGAAACTCAAGCTTTCCGTTGATTTTCTCACACAAACTCAACTCCGGATTTGGAACCTTGCTCTGATGCCAAGATGGCTCAGAAGCCAAAGAGAGAATCCACTCTCTATGATAAAACAACAAACTTGTTTGATTACTTAAAACTTGAATGATGAAGTACATTGAGAAGCTCATATTTATAGGAGAAAATAAGCTAACATGAGTGCAATGCAAGATGACAAGTGTTAAAAGAGTAACATGCAATGAGACAAGTGTCCTTATTGAAGATTACATGTGTTTCTACATGCATGACTACAAGTGTGCTTCATGAATAGATTATGCAAAGAAATGGACTTGGGCCAACTTATATGGGCTTATGCTTGGATCTCAATCATTCTCTATCAAGAAATTTCCAGAGAATTTTTCACACATTTACTATAAAAACTCAAATTTTAAGCGTGATCTAAAAAGGTGTATACGTGATTCATCATGTATAAAAGACTTTGAAGAAGATTGGCATCATATAATAGTTGAGTATGATTTGGTGAAAAATGAATGGCTTCAGGGTTTATACAATATAAGAGAATCATGGATTCCAGTTTATAACAGAAATACTTTTTTTGCTGGAATGAATACTGCACAGAGGAGTGAGAGCATCAATGCCTTTTTTGATTCTTTTGTAGATTCTTCAACCACATTGCAAGATTTTGTAGTGAAATTTGACAAAGCTGTCAATAGTCGCTACGAGAAAGAAAAAAAAAGAAGATTTTGAGTCAAGACATCGAGAACGGAAGTTAAGTGTTGAATCAAAAATTGAAGAGCATGCTGCAACTTTGTATACTAGAGCCATCTTTAATAAATTTCATGAGTTTTGGCTGGATGGTTTTTGGTTGCTGATCCATAGTTTTAGTCGAAATGTTTGCTTGCACTCTTGACAGTTTGTCATGTGTTCTTGATCTAGTTCTTTTGGTGCTTATTCCGCGATTCATTGTGTATGTCTGCAACATTTTGACAGAATTTAATGTCTTTGTATAAGCGGTTGGAGTGATTGAACATGAGAGATTTTCAAGTGGCACCCAGTCTTGTTTTCGGGGCCCTTGAGCTTTGCTTGTACTATTTTGTGGCATGTCTTATGCCTAGTTTATTGTTTATAATATATTGCCTTTAGCTTTTCTAAAAAGTAATAATTTATCAATTGTAGTAGAAAAAACATAACCACAATTGTAAGTGGACCAAAGTATACATCATCCTTCATTCTTCATCTGTTGTAGCAGATATGTTCAAAGCGTAGAAAGCATGCATCACAAATTATCCATTCAAATTTCAAAGGATGTTTAATATAGTACCTCTATTGTATTTGACATAAGTGATATCAGTAAAAACATGTAAAAACAAATTATCCTTTATTTGACTTAAGTGGTATGAGTAAAAACAACATGTATAGTACCTCTTCACCACTTTCTAAAAATAATTATCATATTAAAAAACTAACATAAATTGTCCCTCTCAACCACACTAATAATAATTTTGTCAAAAAAAGAAAAACCACACTAATAATAACCCTTCTTTCCTACATAAAAATCAATCGGTCTATTTCATAATCTTTTGCTATTGCACCAACTCCAATTCAAAGCAATGTTTTTGTTACTTCAATGAAGGACACTTTCACTTGGATAACAATTCACATTTTCAGGATCCAAACTTCACCTGCAATTCAAAATTAACAAACCAAATAAATATATGTTAAAAGTCTTCACAAACCTTGTCAAAAAAAAAAAAAAAAAAGTCTTCACAAACATCTAGCAAAAACAGTTTTTAAAACTCTTACCTCTATTTTAAGTACACGAGTTAGCTTCTTCCTCGCTTGTTTTCAACCTGCAACTTCTTCGATGAACAACAGATTATCGATAAGTATGGGGGAGAAAATCCAACAATCAGACAACAAGAAGCAAAAAACTGATAATTATGGAACAACAAAATAATAAAAACACTTGCCCCATATCCAATATTTCTTTCCCCTTTCCTTTTCTGCGCTATTTGAAGATTCCGTTACACCACGGCTGATTTAAATTCATCTGTCATCAATCAATCAAGGTTACCCTCTTCCTCAGTTTTCATTCTTTCTATTCTCCCCTTCACACCCATTACACCTTTTCATCAACCCCACCAATTCAATTTTTGTTCTTAGTACTCTTGCTTCTTTTTTATTGTTTCCGATTTTTTCCACCAAATTCTTACCTGATTCAGTTCCCCTTGTTAGGTAAAGGTCGATGGTGAGCGAAAATGGGTTTCTAATCGCAACAAGGAGAGAGAAAGAGAGTAAGTGAAAATTGATGTCAGTGAATATACAGTAATTGTTAGTCCTTGGATTAAAGAGGAATGTACGTACCAGATTTGGTGTAAAATAATTAGTTTGACACCAGGTGTCAAATGATCCCCTCCCATATATATATATATATATATATATATATATATATATATATATATATATATATGAGATTTTCCCATAGAACAGAAAATGTAAGAATGAGTTGCAATTTTATTAGGAAAAAAATGTTACAAATATTTAAAACCGACTAAATGGCATTAGTGTGGGCATGTCCTAACTTTAAGTGCCATTTTGAAATTCATTGTTAAATGCAATACTAAGCAATAACTTACTCCTAAGTTACTCTCTATCATATATGAGATTTTTTTTTGTCACCCAAACAATTTCTTATGCGTTCTATGCTTTTACAAATAAAGCATAGTTAAAACAACGCCAAAGCTGGTTGAAATAAAGAATATAGTTAAAGCCTAGTTCAATAAATAAAGAATATAGTTAAGCTTTTACAAAGCTGGTTGAAATAACATCAATACGTTTTTTTTTAAGAAGTTAAACTAATTCATTCAAATTGACATAAAAAAAATTGAATCTAAAATCTTAAGATGAGCATACTTTCAGGTCCCAAAAATAACACAATACTTATAAAGAGATCTATATGGTTAAAATAACAAATCATGTGTGCTGTTGGCACTTGGCATGGGGCTTGATGAATTGAAGTACTATGTTAGGCATAATGTCACCTCATATTATAATAATTATATATATGATAATATCATCACCACCATAAAAAGAAAAAAAGTATGGAAGGAGGCTTGCCTCCTTTTTCCTCCTCCTCTGTTAATAGAAAGTAATAAGCCTATTTTATTTTATTTTTAGGAAGAGAAAGTATTAAGCCTATTACATGACAAAATATTAGAACTTCTACATTTAGGATATTTGGTATACGCTCCTTTCATTTTTTTTAAGTGTCAGTTTTGCTCTCCGCAAACATGATAATATACAATTTTATTCATTAATATTTATTAATTATTTTTTTATAAAAAATTATGAAAAATTTATATTTTAAAAATATTCATCAAGACAAATTGAGCAATATCTTAAATACTAACATTTGTTTTTATATATTAATAAAATAATTATGCTCAAAGTAGATTATGTGAATAGTATATATAATCAAATTGAGATACTTAAAAAGAAATGGATAAAATAGTTTTTTTTATGGCAAATAATATATATATGATCAAACTGCGATAGATAAAAAGGAACGGATGAAATAGTTAACGGTACAAACAAAATAATATATCTAAAATTATTATAATATATTAGCGGAAGGATAATTATACTTGTAATAATTCCGTAAAAAAAATATATATATATACTTGTAATAAATTATTATCTTTTTATAATTGAATCATAATTAAGGCATCGTATATCCTATGCATATATTTTTATGTGTGTAGACGTGAAGGAGAGATAAGAAAGATATGTTGTGTAGTCTCAAAGATATTCATCATCTAATGTATGAAAATATCATATGCAATTCCCTAATTCTTCTCTCTTATGTAATATTTTTCAAATGACCTATGTTGTAATGACTAATCTAATACAATTAAACAATGTAAAGGACACATCACAAATGATATATTTTACCTACATAAATGCTTAATTATTATTAGTAATTAGTAATGGGGTTAATCAATCTCTTGTACAAGTAGGTGGTACATTTTATTTTTACACACTTACAACACATGATGATGAATGGCCCCATCTATATTTGCATCACTAACCATTAATATTCTAGGAACTTTTAAATGTGACAGCACCTAATTGAGTATTGAGATACACATTCATTTGTAACAACAACTTAAAAATCATGATTATAAATTAATCACCAAAAAAATAAATCATGAATTATTGAAAAATTTAAGTGCATTTCTGACATACTTGATCATAAATAAAACCTTATACATATCACCTAATCGATAGATAATTCAATGGCTATGGTTAAAACATTATAAATGAGAGAATTAATTAACCCACCTAAGTAAATAATTGAGTGATAGAAAATCAATCAAATTTAGCACAAAAAAGTTACTCAGACTTGGTCCAAGAATTATTTTGGAGCTTAGGATCAGTTTGGTAGAATACGATGTCTCCAGAATCACTCACAAAGTGGTCCTGATTCATGCTGTGTAGAAAGTACTTTAATAAGTGAACTGGGACTGGCCCAGATTTCTCTGGCTCACGATAATATTTTCCTAGCACTGGCTTTGCTGCTTCTGTCTGAAAATTGTTTCAAAAAACAAAAGTTAATATAATCAACTTTTAGTACAATTCAAGAAAATAATCAACTTATTGTACAATTCAAGAAAATGTTTTCATTGATTTTTTATAGTACACCCCCATGTTTTTAGATGTTTAAATGGAAAATAATCATTTTGATTCCTAAAAGTGTAATTCATTGTTACGTTAATCTTTGAATGTATCGAAATGGTAAAAACATTTTTAGTATATTTTTATAGTAATTCTATAGAGTAAATTGGTCCATAAAAAATATATTTGAGGACTAAATTGGTTGTTCCACAATGAGTAATAAATTAAGAACCATCTTCATTCCTTTTGCTAAAGGCCATTTAGATGTATTAAAACAATTGCTCGTTCGTAAACTTTGTTGTGCAAAAGTTATTTTTTTAACATGGATAAAACATATCAGACAAAATCGATTAAACTGATCAATTGAGTCAAATTAAACTGCTCAAATTGGTTTTAATTCCTTTTCTAAAAAACATTAAACCCTAACCAAATTAAACCGATGAAGTTTTCATCGATTTAAACACAAACTAAAACTCGGCTGAAACCAAATTAATTGATTACACTTATTTGTAAATAATATATTTATTGTCCAAGAATAAACTTTCAGAAATATGGGATGCAGTTAAAAAATGGGGGGTATACTAACTTATACTAAATTCAATTTTTAGATGGTAGGTTTTTTTTGGTCTTTAATTAGAAATTAAAGAAACATAATTGTAGAGTTAACTGTAGGATATAAACCCCTAACATTAAGGACAAAGTGACTGTGTGTAGTCACACTCCACTTCTAAGACCACCACCATTCAAGTTGAATAGTGGGCCTCTTATCATTTGGGTCCTATAACCCCTTTTATTATTGAACAAAGTAAAAAACAGAGAATAATGAGAGAGAAGGAAAAAGAGTGTGTACCGCTTCAACTAAATGATAGTGTGGAATTTGTGGAAAAAGATGATGAATAACATGGGTTCCAATGTCATGGTGAATGTTATTAACCCAACCATAATCACGATCAACTGTTGTTAAACCACCTCTCAAATAATCCCATTCCTGAAAAATAAAAGGGATACATTAATGGAACAATTTTTCTGACAAAAATACGACAACATATAGAACTGTTTCTTTATGCTGTTTACGGTATGAAATTTAAGATATATAAAAAATATTAAAAAAACAAAAAATATATAGTTGTTGTATAATTGTTGGAAAATGATGGTTTGAATAACATTTTGTAAAATAAATTACCAAAATAATACTTCATGTAACTAGGGGTGTACGTGGGCCGAATTGGGTTGGGTTTGACCAAAACCAAATCCGAACCACTTATAGTTTTGTGGGTTGGGTTCAGTAAAATAACCACCCACTTTAACATTGGGTTGGGTTGGACAAAACCACTAATTTGTGGATTGGGTTGGGTGGGTTAATGGGTTGTCCAAATTAAAATTTTGTTTTCTTATTTTAAATTACTATATCATGAATCATCTTTTTTTTTTCTTTAAAATACTCAACTTTTAATTTTTCTAGAAAATAAATATTGCAACATATTTTTATTATTTTTTTAGCATCGTAAAATGATAATATCATCATTGTTTTTTAGAAAAATAATCTACTTTCACTGTTTTCAAATAATTACATTTTACTCGCATTATTATTTTTAAATGACATAAAGATGTCAAAAGATATGAACTCAACAACAATGATCAGATAATGCATTGAAAATGTAAAGTAATGAAGAATAATGTGTTTTTCGTTTAAAATATACATGCATACAACTTATTTTAGAAATTTCTATGTTGGAAGTTGGGATTTTCTCTTTTAATGATCAAATAATAAAAACAAAATATTTCATGTTTATATGTAAAATATTTAAAAAAGTCATAATATTACTAAAATAGTGGATCAGTGGGTTTTATGGGTTGGGTCCGGTTATACCCAAAACCCGATTTTTTTTATGGATTTATCATTTTGAAATCCACATCCACCCAATTGTCCGACCCAATCCACTTTTTTGGGTTGGATTGGGTGGGTTTGACTGGATCGAGTGGGTTTGCCCAACCCATGTACACCCCTACATGTAACATGTTGTTATGGAACAAGTTCCTAAATACAAATGAGAAACGACAAAATTTGTATAAAAAAATGTTATCTATGTTTCAAAATATCTTGGTTAAAAATATCAATATATATTGATATTCCAAAAAGGTTCTTTATTTTGAATGGTGTACCAAAATTCAATTATAATAAAGTCGGTTTAAATAGGGTAACACATGACCGTAAAAGGGGTGGTGAATAGTACTTGACTTATACTTTATGACAATATAAAGCTAGATCTGAATTCATTTAGCAAAAAATACAATGTATCTAGTTTATAAACACACACATTCACTTGACAAAAATAAATAAACTTTTAAATTTTTTAGAACTCTAACTGAAAATTTATTTTAATAAATAACTAACAAAATACAATTTTGATTTTATTTTTTTTCTTTACTATATAATTTATAAATGAAATAGACTTTGATAATTTAAAATTTGAATTCAGCTGAAAATAAAATAAAATTTGTTCAATATGATTTGTCTTTGTCAACTATTGATCAAAATTTTATTTATAACATTTTGTAATGATTAAAAAAGTTTTCATTCTCTTAAGATCTAGAGATTAGGAAATTTTGTTTTATATTTTTGTAATTATTTATACGCATAAACATAAAAAACAATAAAAACAGAAAGACAAACATAAAAAACTTAGAAAAGTATTCTTACTGTTTTATAGGAATATTAAAAAAGGTATAAAAAGAAAAAAGAATTAATTAATAAAGAAATGAAAAAGAATCTCAAATTAAAGTCCTATTCCTTTGGCTTTTTGAGATTCTATTTCATCGCATAACATCCAACAAAACAGTGACAAAAATTGAAGAAACAGTAATATTCTTAACTCACCTTGCCACGATACCAAGGTAGTTTTTGATTGTAACCATGGTGATGCATGTATGTGACAAAGTCCAACCACATAATGAAGATCTACATTACACGCATAGCAATTAAATTAAAACAATATTAATTAATTTTAAACATACAAAAAATGTCAAAGTGAGATTAGATTAGATTAATTACCCAATATGGAACTCCATAGAGTTTGAGCATAAAAAATGGACCCTTTATTAAGGATAAATAAATAAGGCCACAAAACATGATACCCCAACAAAAAGTTGAAGTTACCACATCTTTTCTTTCATTTGGTGTGAACAATTTGCTATATGGATTGAAATGTGAACCTTCTTTACCAGGACTTCTATTCCACTGAAATATAAAAAATAAAAAGTAAGAAATTATATTTTGTAAATATAATTGAACATAACATATAAATAATAATATTAATTTTGTAAAAGAATCTCTCACCAAATAAAAGGGGTATGCAAAGATTGGAAAAGGAAAAGTAAATCTCATTGTTTTTGTCATGTTGTCTAAACTCTTGTACGTCTTCTCTGTGAGCTGGGACATTAGACAAAGACACATACATTATAATGTCAGAAACAACAAGATTTTCACATCTTTAGATTAGTCACATGCATGGTTATATCACACTAGATTTGTCAAAATCGCAACGATTCGCTCTGATATCGACCGACGGGTGCAGTGACTCGTTGTGATTCTGACAAAGTTACTGTAAATCTAAATATGCATTGAGTTGATATTAAGAACGATTAATTAACGTAACAAAAAAAAAAGACACATACCGGAACCCATGATTCATCTTTCTCAACATGTCCATGGTTTTGATGGTGAGTTCTATGACTAATTCTCCTGCAAAAAATAAAAGTAAAAAAAAAAATAAAAAAAAACACATTTTTGGATTGTCAAATCAGATTTGAAAAATTTGTTAACAAGCAAAAAGAATCTTAAAAAGAATAAAATGAACAAGAAAAGCATATTATATAAAGTATAAAATTAACCAACCATCCATGGTATGGTACAAGAATTGATGAATGCAAGAAATGGCCCACCACACTATTCAGCAAAGCACTATTAGAAAAGCTTCCATGTCCACTATTCAATTAAAATTGAAAAAAAAATCATAGTAAGAAATCAAATTGAATTTGCATAAACATAGTAATTAAAATTGAAATGATGATTAATTATAAATAAATTACCAATCATGACCAAGAACAAAAAGAGCCCAAAACATTGTGCCTTGAGCAATCCAATAAATTGGCCAAAAGATCCAATTATTGAAATGAATTGCAGCAGCTATCAATGCAGTAACAATGAACAAATCTCTTAAGACATAACAAAGAGAAATCCATGGATTCTTAATCCAACAATGTTTTGGAATTGCAGCACGAATCTCAGCAATCTTAAATGGTGGAGGAGCACTAGGATCAAAATAAGGTTGTTGTTGTTGTTCTTGGTTGTGTTTTTTTCCATCATCATCAACAAGAACATCACCATTTCCAACATGTAGCAGATTTGGTTCTTGAACAACCATTGTTGATGTTTTCTCTGCTAACAATGTTGTTTGTGGTGTAGAGGCTCGAAAAAAATGGAATATTATAGCTAGATGTAAGATGAGTACAAACCTAAGATGTTGATGAATTCTTTTAGTACACATCATGGGGTCATGTATATATAACCGAAAAAAGTAACATTATTATTAACAATAATAATAAATTATTTTTTCAATACAATACTACTAAACAAATTATCTGCTGTATTTTTTCTCACAGTTTTCATGTGGTTTGTATCAGGACCGTCTGATCTAAATTTTATGGTCGAGATCATTTTACATGATTTTATAACAAAATAAATTTGTACCATCCGATTTATGATCAATGATTCAGGTTTTAAATTGTGTGAAAATCTACTGCACCAAATCTTCATCCCTAGACTACTTTCTTGTTTTACGATGAGTCCACTTTAACAAATTTTTTATTTTTTAAAATAGATTTTTTATTTTTATCTTTCAATGTAGAATTTTGTTTTTGTGATCTAATTGTTATGGTTTTAGGTAAATTTAGAGCAGATTTAATTGTAATTGGTAAGCTTTTTTATTTTACTTTTACAAGGGTTGATAAAATGATAATAGATTAATCTATATCAATATATAAAGATAATAATCTCTTTCGGGGTAACATTTTTTATCGTCATTTTTGCCCTTCACTTTATTCAAAAGTTTGTATATATTTTTTTCTAAAGAAAATATTTATATATGTTAAAAAAAACAAACTTTCACACAAAAGTTTGTTTTTCAGTTTTTTTTAGTAAATAAAAAAAATCCTTAATAACTAACCATAACAAAAAAGAAGTTTAAGTAGATATCATCATCATCATCATTATCATCTATAAATTTTATAAACGACACGGACCGATAATAAGAAAAAAAAAGGTGGATTGACGGGCACGAGAATGCCCGTCAAGACGCTAGTAATTAATAAAATTAATTTAGTAAAAGCATCGTGTATGGTAACAACTTTATTATTTTTCTTAATTTATATGCAAAAACTAAAAATGACATTCATTTTAAAACGAAAAAATATATAATTTTCATTATGTAGTTTACATTTTTACCCCTTATTTGTTTTTTGGTATTGTTATATCTTAATTTTTTAAAAATAGATTTTTTATTTTTACCTTTCAATGTAGAAATTTTTTTTTTATCTTATGTTTTTAGGTAAATTACGAGCAGATTTAATTGTTATTGGTAACCTTTTTTTTTTTTTTTTTACTTTTTTGAGGGTTGATAAAATGATAATAAACTAATAGTTAATAAAATTAATTTAGTAAGAATATCGTGTATGTTAACAACTTTATTATTTTTCTTAATTTATATGCAAAAATTAAAAATGACATTTATTTTGAAATGGAGAAAATACATAATTTTCATTATGTAGTTTACATTTTTACCCCTTATTTGTTTTTTTGGTATTGTTATATCTTTATTGAGCGAATCTATGACAACCTCTCCTTATAAGATATTAGATGTGTATAGATATCTTAATGGCTGAATTTCTATGGTCTAGCAATATATGACATACGTGGAGCAAAACAAACAAACAACTTGCAAATATGAGTATATACTAGTTATGGAAAATGTACTAACAATGGAAATATATAAGGCAAGTGAAAAATTGTTTGAGGGTGCTTAAAATGTTAAATGTTTATCATTACTCATTTGTTTAAGTCGTGATGATCTTATATTTATCAGATTAAAAGTGCATTAAGTCATCGAGTTGTAGGAGTCTAAACAAAAATGGTTCTACACTAAGTTTTCAGAGAAAACTTATTTTATCATGATACGTTATTTAGATGTATAGAATTAAGAAGTAATATCTTGTAAGAAAGAAGAATAATAACATAATTATGAAAATAAAAATTTATGCAAGTAAATTTATGTCATTTCATTTATAAATTATTACCAGACAAATTTAGATCTTTTGCATTGGTAGATATGTCAGATATATATTAGAGTTTTAAGTATGGACAATATATGTTAGTAGTTTAGTAGTCCATTTGGTATTTTTATAAATTCTCTTCTAAAAACAATGATATTCATATATTACTGGAACCCTAGCCGTCTTTATCTTTATCTTAATTTGTATATCTAATTTTAACATGGCATGAAGAGTAGATTCTATCCGCCTTGAATAATTTGTTGTTGTCGAACTCCCAAAATAGTTTGGGATTGTATTTAGTTTAATTTATGATGATTGGCTTTATTTGTAAGTTGGTGTTCTTCTACCGCTATCAGAATGCAATAATGGAATTTTGTTAAGGGCATATTGTTGTGTTTCTCTCGGCGGCGGACTTTGAAAGGGCACGATATATTATTTTGATAGGCGTTGTTTTTGAGGGACATATTGTTTTCGATCAATTTTATTTTTCTCTCATTGGCCATTATTTTTCTTAGCAGCAAATTGTTAGAGAAGTCAATTTTGGCTAGTTCTCTCAGTAATGATAAATTGGTTCTCTTCAATTTGACTTGGTTTGTTTGGAAAATTGTTGGTATGTTGATTTCGGGTCCGGTTATTATGCTTAAACATTCCTTATGCACGCTGCATAAGAAAGCCCAGCCCAACTAAAATACTGCGCCCACCTCACTATTTGCTGATACACATACTTCCCTCGCTAACGTTATCATCCAACTAACGGTTACTTCCCATTTCTTCACACACGTCATTTTCGTGACCAAAATCAACACCACCTCACGTCATCGCCTTCGCCGGAATCATAACCAACACCACCTCTCGTCATCGCCTTCACCGTCGTAATCATCACTGTCGCGCAACCATAATCGTCATCATCGTCATCATCACTTTTCATCATCACTGTTCATCATCGTAATGGAACGGAAGCAACGTAATAAGGGACCATGTGTACACGAAGAAAGCAAGATAATGAACGATATAGCTCGATATATTAGAAAGAAGAAATCAAATCAGGTTTGAACTTCATCAATGGTTTTTGGAAGTTTATCTAGTAGTTTGAAATCATTTTGCTTAATTTGTAAAGTAATTGCATGTGTGTAAACCTAACTTTTGATTTGGGGGAAATCATATACTGAAATGATATAGTTTACAAATTGTATATGTTATCTGGATGCTGGTAATTTTTTATTTGATCTAGGCTATCATTGAAACCAAAATAGCCCTCTTATGGTTTCAATGATAGCTAAACAAAATATAGTTTCAGAGCTATTTTCAGATTGGGTAGGAATGGAGCAAAAATAACAATTGTTTGGTATCAGATTGTGTTAAGATGAGCTACCTTGTTGAGATGAGTTACTTTGCTTCATTTGGTTTACATATTAATTTGGTTTGAGCATTCCTGTTTGTTGTCATGGAAACCATAAGTGTGGCTAAATGGTTTCAATGTATTTGTTTCTGAAACCAAATTAGCCCTCTTATGGTTTCAGTGTATTTTGTGTCAAATTTTTTTTATGAAACAATAGAATAATGCTTTAAGTTATTGGGTAAGGTTGACAAAAGAAACTTAAAATCCGATGTCTAAACAAATCGATGAGGCGTAGCTCATCAAATGGACGAAATAGGGAAACTTTCAACATCATATTACAGGACCAAATTAACGTCTAATAACAATCTACGGGATAGTTCAGTTATGTGTCCATAAGAGATGTTAGAGCATTTGACTCTATTCCAAGTACAATTTCAATCTCTATCATCAACCCATGATAAACCCAATTCATTGTGAAAACTGAAAACCCTCTTCTTGTGACAGGATGTAGTCTTTTATCTCCAAAAGGCCTATTCTCTCATTCTCTAAGCAACTTCATTTTCAGAAGTGTATGTATAGTGTTGCTTTTAATTAATTAGTTTACCCCAAATTCCTATAATCACTTTTTTATATTGTCAGATGCATCAACCAGAATGTCAGATGCATCAACAAACCATCTTCCAGACTGTCAACATAAATTAGATAAAACTATTTGAAACCATATGTGTGTCTTTATGGTTTCACTTGGTACGTATCTGAAACCAAAGTAGCCCCCTTAAGGTTTCAATGAATTTAAAATATACTTAGAGTATTTAACTTATGTTCTACCATGATATGAAACCAAAGTAGCCCCCATAAGGTTTCAATGAATTTAAATTATACTTAGAGTATTTAACTTATGTTCTACCATGATATGAAACACTTATAATATTTGACTTATTTTCTGCCATATGAAACCATACTTACTAGTTTCATTTGATACAGGGGAAAGAATCAAAGGGACTACAGCAAATGCCATCATTTAGTATTGGTTTGACACCGTCAGATGACGATAAACGGAATAAGAATGATTCGTTATCTGGTAGTGATCAAAAAAATGAGAGGGGACGTGGCAAAAACAAGAACCAAAAAAAGAAAGAACAGACAAAACGTGGTGAGAGCGTTGCTTCTACATCTCGTGGTCGTAAAAAGAGAGCAACAATGGCAACAGAAGATTCTGATGAAGCAAGCTCGGGTGAAGAAAATGTGAAACAAGTTGTTGTGACAAAAGATCCTGATGCGGATGCAAGACTCAGGCATAAAATGAGTGTACCTAAGGTCTATGAACTTATGCATTCAGTAAATGCCAAAAAGAGGAAACAGGAAATAATTGACCAACTACACGAATGTGGCTTTGGAGGGATAATGCATATATGCAACTGGAAAAGGATCCACACCTTTTTTGTGGATTGGGTTGTCAAACGATTTGAACATGAGCATATGTGGATAAGGCTGAGTGATACAGAGGTCCTGATGTTGAAAGAGGATGATGTGCATAGAGTCTACGAACTACCAACGGCTGGAAAGAAAATAGACACTGACCTTTGCTCTGATGGAGCAATTAAAAGGCTGAGGAAGGAATTAGGATTGATTGGAGATTATTCTCCAATTGTGAAGGTTGCGGAATTGGAAAGCTCACTGAAGACAATAGAGAAACCTAGAACATGGGTGAAGGGTGCAATTTGTTACATCATTCACAACATTTTGTGCCCAACTAATAGAGGCAATGTGTCTCTCCAGTATGCAGATATTTTGGAAGATCCAGCTGGAGTATCTTCATATAACTGGTGCTCACATGTTCTGGACTATATGAAAAAAGGCTTGCAATCTCCAGATGTTTTGAATCCACTAGCAGACTTCCACTTTTTAATGGTAATGATCTACCCTCAATGCAATAACCTATGTTTAATTCCTAAATGTATTTGCATCTTTTATATCTTATATCTTTTAACTGAAACCATTAGTGTGTCTTAATGGTTTCATTGTATTTGCATCTGAAACCAAAATAGGCCTATAATGGTTCCCATTAAATATTCATATTTGAGAACTACTTGCAATAACCTATGTTTAATTGCTAATTGCTGTTATTATCCTTTATATCTTATATCTTTTAACTGAAACCATTAGTGTGTCTTAATGGTTTCATTGTATTTGCATCTGAAACCAAGATAGGCCTATAATGGTTCCCATTAAATATTCAAATTCTATTCAACATACAAATATTCTAATTAATGATCTATGCTTTGGAGTTGTTATGTGACACAATACTAACTAATTGTTGCAGATTAATTACATGGAGAAAATGGGAAAAAGAAGTCCATTTTTGACAGGAAAGTACAATCGGCCATCACTCCGTGATTGGGATGTCAAGCTGGCAAACCAAGAACTTCAAAAGATCCATGATATTATGGGACTTGAGAATGGACTGACAGCAGGGGTAACAAGACTTGATAATGGACTACCAGCTGGGTTACCAAGTCTGAGCAGAACCGCAGGAAGTCCGATTGTATTGTGCTTTGATGCAGACACTTGTCCACTGTCTAAGGTGATTGTCATTGATTCTCATGTACTGTATTTTCTTTTCAAATGCTAATCGAATATAAAATATTGGAAATCGTACCATAAATGTTTCTTAATGGTTTAACTTGTGATTGTCCTTGGCAGGCACAAATGTATCTTACTCATTGTAGGTCTTGTATAACTGTCTATACAAAAACCGCAGAAACATTGGAAAGAAGAATAACTGAAGCAAATGCCGGAACTTCAGGAAAAGATAATCCAATTGAAGTAGAAGGTGAAAATGAGAGGAATAAGAGTTCCAATATTGGTATTGTACCTGAAACTGGAAGGTACTGCATTTAATTTAACTTTTTCAGAAAATTAAATTTTGCTGGATTAGTTTATGAAAATTCACACTAATGATTTCCAGGTTGAATGATGATGATGATGATGTTGGAAAAAGAACTCAAGCGGAAGAGAGGTACTGCATTTAATTTGGTTTCAGGACATTTCCTTAATATATGTATTCATATTCTATACAACATGAATAATATAACTGAAACCATAAGAGTGACTTATTGGTTTCATTATAGTTGATTCTGAAACCAAAATAGCCATCTTATGGTTTCCAATACATATTCTTATTTAATTCAACATTAAAAATGTTTTTTCTGAATGCTTTATGATTGGGAGTTATGTTGTGACTTTCTGAAAATTCAATAATGTAGGTTAAGTGGTAATGATGAAGAGGATGACAAAATCATTGGTCAAAATAGCAACAAAGATGACAATGATAAAGTTCAAGATGACAAGGATGAGGACGACGATGAAGAAGATCAGATCAGTCCCAAACTCATTGATGATGCAGTGCCGACAGCATGCAACATCATTGATGATTCAATGAAAGTAACACCTAATGATGATGCAGGCAGCATGCAACATGACAATTATGAAGAGACAGATGAAGAAGATGAGATCGCTCCAAAAATCATTGATGATGCAGTGATGGCAGCATGCAACATCACTGATCATTCAGTGAAGCTGACACCGAATGCAGGCCTGACATTAACTCAGGAAACTATCTTGAAGTTTCCAGAGTTTTTTGATCGGGCTGAAGCTTCTAACAAAAATGTTTCGGTGTCACAGGGGGCTGAATCAGCAACATTGGAAACTATGTTGAAGTTTCCTGAGTTTTTTGATGCAGAGTAAGATATCTTAACTTTAAAATCGTTTGTCAAATGGTTTTCATATAAGATGTTTCAAAACTAAATTATTGTTTTGATTGTTTCAGGTTGATTAAAGATGGGCCAGTACCACAAGTTTCAGTGTCACAAGACACAGAAAAAGCCACAAATGAAACAATCCTGAAGTTCCCGCAATATTTTGAAGTACCCAACCAATGCCGTGCGCTAGTGTTGGTACCAGATGTGTCACAACGGGAGAAGTCTGAAGAACGTGACTCAGACACTGTTATAAAGTAAGAATCAAACAGTGTGATAAATATAATATTATTTAAATCCTGCAAAAAATAACACTATTATGTACTATTATTTCACAGTGCAACTCCAATAAAGACAATGCTTCCAGATGAAATTATTGACATTGACAATGTCACTCCAAAAAAAAGAAAGAGACATAATGTGCTTCACTCTGATAGGACGTACCCTGAGCGTCGACGGGTGGTGAAGAAATCTAAATACCTTGCAAGCCCATATGATGACGCTGTCCATGAGTCTAGTACAACTGAGTTGCAGAAACAGTTGTCAACATATGCTTGGAGCCCAGATCTTGATCAGTAAGTTAAAAACTGTTTCTTATTTAGCTTAGTGCAAATAGTAATGTTGGTTTTTTTGGAAAAATGGTTGTTTTATTTGATTTTGAAGTTGTTTGAGAATTCTTAATCAATGAGAAACCATAAGTTAAGCTTGATGGTTTCACTGAATGTGTATCTGAAACCAAAATAGCCCTCTCATGGTTTCACTAGGTTGTGTAATATAAATGAAACCATGAGTGTGGCTGAATGGTTTCACTGTATTGATTTCTGAAACCAAAGTAGCCACCTTATGGTTTCAGTTGTAATGTGGCATTTGTTTGATGGTTTCAGCACTCAACATAATCAAATATAAATGAAACAATAATTGTGATTGACCCTTGTATTTGTTTTGTTTGGTTCTTAATCAGTTGTTTGAATAATGTTTTAAAATTAGCTATTTGTGAATTCAAACCCAATGTGAAACCATAAGAGTGGCTTAATGGTTTCACTGGATATTCATCTGAAACCATAAAGTCTCCTTATGGTTTCACTAGGATTTAAATATTTGGCATTACTTATTGTATAGGTTCTAATGCAATACACTCAGATTAAATATTATTACCAATACTAAATGCTTAATTATTATATAGGTATGAAATTATGTACTGCTCCAACAACAAGGCTCATCTTTATTCCCTACAAAGAGATGCTTTATGGACCCTTCAAAAGGATGAATGGGTGTCATGTCTGGTCATAAACGTCTGGGTTAATTGTCTGAATTGGGATCAACAGGGTAGCATGACAAAACTGGTGACACCATTACTTACTTATGTATGTATCACAATCCATTAATATTAAAAATTAACATAATATTGTTTATTTACATATTATTGTTTATTTTACTCATTTTATATAAACAGTTTGACCAGGAAAGAATGCTTCCCGTAAGTAGGAATATTGCATGTTGGAGATTGCTTGAGAGGCTCAACCAATTCAAATACATGGATTAGAAGGCCATTGACCCTGAAAAGCTGGAATACGTAAGTCTCTTTTCAAAACCTTTCAGATACATGCTTTATGATAATGATTTTATTATTAAAATTTTAGTTAAATAATGTGATTCTAATACTATGTTTGTCATGGTGGAACAGATCATGGCACCAGCAATAGTTGGTAACCCAGGAAGCCATTATGTTTGCTTCGTTGTCAATCTCAAACACCGCAAATTCCAATTCCTGAACAGTTTGGCGGGTGTAGGAGAAAGATTGGAAACCAAGGATGGTGAACCAACCTCATACAAGAAGCTATTTGATGTCTGGGTAAATGAGGTAGAAGCATTTGTGGCTGAATTGTATACGCAAAGGAAAATGAAAATGCCTTTCTCCTTCATCACATTCACTTGGGATACACCAAAGGTTGCTACACAGATTGATTCAGACAATTGTGGTGTATTATGCATGAAGTTTCTAGCTGAATGGGGAGGTGAAATACAATCTTTCAAAGGTTGGTCAAGACTCAAAAAGCATGCAAAGGTTGCAAAAATCATGGATCTTCGGATCGATTTGTGTTCAGAAATCTTAAGCCATCCAAGCAATTCCATGAAAGATGATGTGAAAAAGCTTGCAATTTCATACTATGAAGAGCTGCTTCAAAAGATGCCAAGTTGTTCTGTTAGGAACCATTAGTACTGTTAAATGGTTTCAAGGTGCTTTGTCTTGAAACCATTGGTATTGCAAAATGGTTTCAGCATCTTTTGATAGGGTTGTATTCGTAGTTTGTTCTCTCCTGGTCATTAGAACACTTTTATTGACAAAACACTCTGTTGCTGATTTTATGGATTGTTTTAATGTTTTTTTCTTCTTGGGACAAGTTATGTTCAATTTAATGATTAGTTTTAATGAATTGCTCTTTGTAGATTATGAAATTTAATTCTTAATCAATCTTTACTTTAGTTGTACCTTATAATATACACACATGGAAATTTAGTTTTCACTGTTTAAAAAACAAGCTTCAACAACTATCAAATTGTAAAATTTAAAATATATAGTTTTTTTAATATATGATATATTAAAATATGTATGTAATGTTCATTGAAACCATAAGAGGGATACTTTGGTTTCAAAAATAGGTGCAGTGAAACCATTCAGCAGCACTTATGGTTTCATTTAATTATTCAATAGACTTGATTATCTATACTTCAATACTAATAGATAAAGGCAAAAAATCATTTTGGTGTAGCCTCTTCTGGAATTTCAATAATACCCTTTTAACTTTCAAACAACAAGATTTTACTAAAAAACCTTGGTTATTACTACCTGAAACCATAAGAGGGGTACTTTGGTTTCAGAAATATATGGAGTGAAACCATTGAGCCACTATTTTGGTTTTCATTTACATTATACCAAACAATGATGGGTTCAGGTATAAAGAGACATATATAATGATATCATAATAATTTATATAATATGAATAGTCTTGATTATTTGTATAATAACAATAATCTATGATTTTATTTGATTACATTTAATTATTCAACATGTTAGATAATATGAGTTTATTATAATGCTTTTGGCAAAGAATTTTTTTTCAATAATATTTGAATATAGATATTTTTTTAAAGAAATTATGACTGTATATTTCAATAATATATGATATATTAAAATACGTATGTAAATGTTCATTGTTTCATTGAAACCAAAAGAATGCTACTTTGGTTTCAGAAATAAATACAATGAAACCATTCAGCCACATTTATGGTTTCATTCATATTATACCAAACAAGTATGCATTCAAGTATAACAGACATAAATTATGATAATCATTCTATCTAATACAAATAAAATATATGTCTAATGATCGATATCTTATAATCATCAATACATACCACACAAAGAACATGAAAATGACGAAGTACGATTCCTACAAGTCTAATGGTTTTGTAACAAAGTCTAGTACAAACAGTTAACATGAAACAAAAACAAATGTAAATATATCAAACATTAGCCTCTTTCTCCTTTAAAGCCTCATCCTCTCTTTGTTGTCTCCTCCGCTCTACTTTCCTTTTCTGGCGTTCCCTAACAATTTCATAATCACTTTTCATTCGCCTCTTTGTTCTAATTGGATTTGGTCTAACTTTGAACTTTGGAGCAGTTGACTTTACCCCATCAGATGGTTCACCAACAGTAGTTGTATTGGAAGACTTAGATGGCGTCACAACAGGTGGTTCTGTATGAATACCTATACAATTATAAAAAAAATTCATCAATCATTGTGCAGATAAATTGAATACTCAAACCCTCAAAACAAATGACACAACAAAAGCACTTGTAACCATAAGAAGGCACCTTTGGTTTCACTAACAAAGACAATGAAACCATTCAGCCATACTTAGGGTTTCAGTTATAACACACAGACAGCCAAGGTAAAAAACATAGTTCAAAAAGAAAATATTGAAAACCTTTGGACATAAGCAACTCCTCTGCCTTTTTCCCAGCTTCAAGTACACCATTAAGGAAAACTTGAGAAGCCTCAGGGTCTGTACAAACACGTGTACAAATCTGGATTGTAACAGCACAAATCTGTTGATATCTTTGTGCTTGAGTCGTCCCTTCAGTGCCAGCATTGATGGTAGGTTTAAGCTTATCAATCGAATGACGAACATCTCTAGTCCACCGCTTCAACACATATTCTGCAGGTATCGTCTTCAAACTATGATATTGCACAGAACCACCTAAAAATTCCAATATTTTGAAAACGTGCCGACATAAAAAACCCCTGTTCTCAAACATACGACATGTGCAGCTAATATGTTTCGTCCTAATATCAATTGTCACAACCCTTTCATCAAGTCGATCATGCTGTTCAAAATTTGGGGAAAGGTTTTCAGAAATTTCTTCATCCAAAAAATTGCGGTCTGAATGTCCATCATTAGCATCATCATCATAATTAGCACCACCTACTTCCTCAGGTTCATCAAGCTGTTCAATTGTAAAAACTTTGAAAACCTTGTTAAAGGCAGAACATTGAGTTGTGACCTCTTCATAGAAGTATTTGAAGGAAAGATCATACTGTCTATGAATGAATGCAAAACATGCTGGGGTGTACTTGTTTACAACAGACCGCATCAGTTGACTATTGGGATAATTGTTTCTTGATCTAGTGTTTGCAGCCTTAAAATCCAACTCAGCATGCTTATCCCTCAATCTTTGAACCATGATATTAAAATGGCTAAAGAATTGAACTAGAGAATGGTCAGGTTGCAGAAAACCACGAAGAAACGCATTAAAGGACTCACTTAATTGGGTCGTTTTCAAACCAGCTGTGAAATGCGACTTGACCCAAACTGACGACCAGTGCATACGATTCTTGTGTGTTTGAACAAGCCAACTAAAATCAGAAGTTGGCCTTCCACCAAAGCAGTTTTTCATCATCTGATCCCAGTTGCAATCAAAATCCGATTCAGTCTCAACATTTGAAATCAAATAATTGAACTCATTGAAAAATGCAGCATTTGCACGAGACCCCAGATTTTTTTTTGCATTCTCTGACATATGCCATGAGCACAAGCCATGGAAAACACCCTCAAAAACATTAGGAATTGACTTCAACAATGCAGGCGCCTGGTCTGTATATATGGATTGTGGTTTCTTATTAGACATACACCTCAAAAAAGTCGCAAACAACCAATCAAAAGTTGCTGAAGTCTCATCATACAAAAGGGCAGCACCAAATAAAACACTTGTCCGATGATTGTCAAAGCCCATGAATGCAGCTGAAATGTAAATAAACCAAATCAGGGGAAAAATGCATATATAAAAGGACAATTAATATTGAGATCAAAAATATAATCCCCAGCTAATAACAACCTAGTGAAACCATAAGGAGACTACTTTGGTTTCAGATACATATCCAGTGAAACCATTAACCCACACTTATGGTTTCTCATTGGTTTTGAATTCACAAACAGCTAAGATTAAAACATTACTAAAACAACTGCTTAAAAACCAAGCAAAACAAATTCAAGGATCAATCATAATTATTATTTCACTTAAAATTGATTATCTTGAGTGCTGAAACCATCAAACAAATGCCACACTATAACTGAAACCATCAGGTGGCTACTTTGGTTTCAGTAATAAATACAGTGAAACCATTGAGTCAGATTTATGGTTTCAGTTATATTATAAAACCTATTGAACCCATAACAGGGATATTTGGGTTTCAGATACACATTAAGTGAAACCTATTTATGGTTTCTCATTGGTTTTGAATTCACAAACAACATAAAAACCAAATAAAACAACCATTTTGCCACACTATCAGCAAGAAATACAAAATGGAGCAACTAAAAGGACACAAAGCAGATATCAAAATTATGGTTTCACTTATATTATAAAAAACAGTTAAACCATTAAAGGGCTATTTTGGTTTCAACATGTTAACAAGTGAAACCATTACTAATGATAAATGGTTTCAGCACGATATACAAAAAAACCATTATTATTGGTAAACGGTTTCAACATATTCAACTTACCTATACTATTCATGGCAACACATTATATAACATAATGGAATAAAAACAAAATTTTTTAACCTGGTAGAAGTTCAAAAACACAAACCTAAAGGGCGATAATGGTTGTTGGTTCGGTAAGTTGTATCAAAACTTATAACATCACCAAATAAAGAATAATCAAGCTGCATAATCCCATCTGCCCAAAAAATACTAGCTATATCTTCTGCTGCATCAACTTGAATATCATAATAAAATGATGGTTTCGACAAAGCTTCATTCCTAAAAAATTCTTGAATCACAGTTGCATCACCAACCACCATCTCTTTCGAACGGATTGTCATCAAATAATTTTTTAAATCAGAAAATCGAAAAGGCAAGTTATCTGTGCCTCCAACACCCTGACCCATGACCTCATATGAAGTTCTCATTGACATCCCAGCTTTCGAATTGATTACAGCAAGCTGTCCTTGCACTTCATTCACCTCCCTAAATGATCTCAAATAACGTCCATGCTCTGGTTTATGTAACTGATGACAATGGGCCACATCCCATTTATATATCTTGTAAACATTCAGAGTTTCATCCAACTTTAAAGAAATCGCAGCTCTACAACCAATCCTTTCCTCTGCTTTTTCTTTTACTTTCTCAAATTCAACCACAACAGGACTCTCTGAATTTGGCTTGTTCTTTGGATCCAACAAACTTCCTTTCTTGTAACCTTGTTTGTTACAACCATAACGTAGATAGTGATATCTATCAGATGGCTTATTTTGTGAATTCTTTTTTTATCTCAACAAAGTCCGAACTGAAAACCCACATTTAAATGCATAGTCACCATAAAATTTTTCAACTTCTTCAACAGATTTAAAAGCAAGGGACTCCCAAGTTTCTTTTTTAGTAGGAGAGTAACATTGAAATGTATCAACAAGTGTTCTTGAACTATCAGCCTGTGTGCTTGAACTATCAACAACGGACAATGGGAGTATTTCAAATGAAGTTGACATCGAATCCATTAAAGACAGCGACAATCCCTATAAACAAAGATCATGTAAAATTTAGTTAACCACTAGAACAACAACCAAAATAACATGCATACAGTAGTGTACTTAAAAATCATTTACATAGCAAATTGTTGTTCTTGAAACCATTCCTCTATATTCATGGTTTCAAGGTATAAAAGCTGGAAACCATTTAACTATCATTATGGTTGCATATAAATTTAAACATATGACAATATGCTGCTAATGAAACATTACAATTGGCCAAAGTTATTATGCTTAAACATTTAACTTATGCAGGGTGCATAAGTAAATATTAGCCATCAGATTCCCCTGCCACGTGTTATAATCATAGCCTTCCCAACAATTAACGGAATCCTCACACGCGCGGTTAACGGTTTTCTCACACAATCGACGGAACTTCACACGCAGCTATCCGAGCTATACTCCGACGAGATCCGACGGCGAAATCATCATCACCGTCTTCGGAATCATCGTCTCCGTCACCGATTGCATCGTTTATTGCCATCGCCGCCATTTTTCTGGAATCACCTTAAGGTTGGGGTTACACAGAAAAATTGATTTCAATTTTGATTTTGATTAGGTTTGTTTTTCGTTTTGATTTAATTTCTGGATGCTTGTGGTTATTTGTTGATTTTCATGAGGAGGTATATGAATCATTAGGTTGTTGTTTTTTTGCTGATTTGAGGAGGTATAGGAATTGTTGTTGAAGATGGTAAAACTAACACTAATACACAACAATTGTTAGTTAGTACTGATTGTGATCTAACTGAAGTTAATAGACACAATGAATTTGTATGAAGTTGTTTATTTGTGAAACCTAAATCCAAAGAGTGAAAATGGGATTGAGTAGTAAAAGGTTAGCAGCTTATCAGACCACAAAACTTCAATAACTCCCAAGATGTGAAAATGGGATTGAGGTGCAAGTCTCTCCTGTAATTTTTTTTTTATGGATATGTAGAAGTCATGCTGCTGTAGTTGGATTAAGATACTTGTTAGGAGACTGATTATGTCATAGCAAAGATGGAGCTTGCAATTTCAATTTCACGTATCAATGCAAAACCAAATTCTACATGCTTAATGTTTGATGTCGATGAAATTTAAGTGGATTCATTGTGTAACCTCCAATTAATTGTAATGTTGATTAATTTTGGACTGTAGGTCTTCATAGTAGTGGATTAATTGTAATGGGTCCGGTTATTATGCTTAAACATTCCTTATGCACGCTGCATAAGAAAGCCCAGCCCAACTAAAATACTGCGCCCACCTCACTATTTGCTGATACACATACTTCCCTCGCTAACGGTTATCATCCAACTAACGGTTACTTCCCATTTCTTCACACACGTCATTTTCGTGACCAAAATCAACACCACCTCACGTCATCGCCTTCGCCGGAATCATAACCAACACCACCTCTCGTCATCGCCTTCACCGTCGTAATCATCACTGTCGCGCAACCATAATCGTCATCATCGTCATCATCACTTTTCATCATCACTGTTCATCATCGTAATGGAACGGAAGCAACGTAATAAGGGACCATGTGTACACGAAGAAATCAAATCAGGTTTGAACTTCATCAATGGTTTTTGGAAGTTTATCTAGTAGTTTGAAATCATTTTGCTTAATTTGTAAAGTAATTGCATGTGTGTAAACCTAACTTTTGATTTGGGGGAAATCATATACTGAAATGATATAGTTTACAAATTGTATATGTTATCTGGATGCTGGTAATTTTTTATTTGATCTAGGCTATCATTGAAACCAAAATAGCCCTCTTATGGTTTCAATGATAGCTAAACAAAATATAGTTTCAGAGCTATTTTCAGATTGGGTAGGAATGGAGCAAAAATAACAATTGTTTGGTATCAGATTGTGTTAAGATGAGCTACCTTGTTGAGATGAGTTACTTTGCTTCATTTGGTTTACATATTAATTTGGTTTGAGCATTCCTGTTTGTTGTCATGGAAACCATAAGTGTGGCTAAATGGTTTCAATGTATTTGTTTCTGAAACCAAATTAGCCCTCTTATGGTTTCAGTGTATTTTGTGTCAAATTTTTTTTATGAAACAATAGAATAATGCTTTAAGTTATTGGGTAAGGTTGACAAAAGAAACTTAAAATCCAATGTCTAAACAAATCGATGAGGCGTAGCTCATCAAATGGACGAAATAGGGAAACTTTCAACATCATATTACAGGACCAAATTAACGTCTAATAACAATCTACGGGATAGTTCAGTTATGTGTCCATAAGAGATGTTAGAGCATTTGACTCTATTCCAAGTACAATTTCAATCTCTATCATCAACCCATGATAAACCCAATTCATTGTGAAAACTGAAAACCCTCTTCTTGTGACAGGATGTAGTCTTTTATCTCCAAAAGGCCTATTCTCTCATTCTCTAAGCAACTTCATTTTCAGAAGTGTATGTATAGTGTTGCTTTTAATTAATTAGTTTACCCCAAATTCCTATAATCACTTTTTTATATTGTCAGATGCATCAACCAGAATGTCAGATGCATCAACAAACCATCTTCCAGACTGTCAACATAAATTAGATAAAACTATTTGAAACCATATGTGTGTCTTTATGGTTTCACTTGGTACGTATCTGAAACCAAAGTAGCCCCCTTAAGGTTTCAATGAATTTAAAATATACTTAGAGTATTTAACTTATGTTCTACCATGATATGAAACCAAAGTAGCCCCCATAAGGTTTCAATGAATTTAAATTATACTTAGAGTATTTAACTTATGTTCTACCATGATATGAAACACTTATAATATTTGACTTATTTTCTGCCATATGAAACCATACTTACTAGTTTCATTTGATACAGGGGAAAGAATCAAAGGGACTACAGCAAATGCCATCATTTAGTATTGGTTTGACACCGTCAGATGACGATAAACGGAATAAGAATGATTCGTTATCTGGTAGTGATCAAAAAAATGAGAGGGGACGTGGCAAAAACAAGAACCAAAAAAAGAAAGAACAGACAAAACGTGGTGAGAGCGTTGCTTCTACATCTCGTGGTCGTAAAAAGAGAGCAACAATGGCAACAGAAGATTCTGATGAAGCAAGCTCGGGTGAAGAAAATGTGAAACAAGTTGTTGTGACAAAAGATCCTGATGCGGATGCAAGACTCAGGCATAAAATGAGTGTACCTAAGGTCTATGAACTTATGCATTCAGTAAATGCCAAAAAGAGGAAACAGGAAATAATTGACCAACTACACGAATGTGGCTTTGGAGGGATAATGCATATATGCAACTGGAAAAGGATCCACACCTTTTTTGTGGATTGGGTTGTCAAACGATTTGAACATGAGCATATGTGGATAAGGCTGAGTGATACAGAGGTCCTGATGTTGAAAGAGGATGATGTGCATAGAGTCTACGAACTACCAACGGCTGGAAAGAAAATAGACACTGACCTTTGCTCTGATGGAGCAATTAAAAGGCTGAGGAAGGAATTAGGATTGATTGGAGATTATTCTCCAATTGTGAAGGTTGCGGAATTGGAAAGTGTTGAGACCTTTTAGGGTGTTGGCTTCATTTGGTAAAATAAGCCTGATTCCATGATGTGGAGCATGATGTGTGGCACATCAGGGTTCACATCTGGACGCCCTACTGGACGCGCCTTTATTTATTTAAACGCGATCTTTTGAAAAAGATTTGTTTTTCAAGTATATCGTGCCAGCTTTCGCGCCAAGGAACAAGATAATCTTTCATGGTTCTGTTTTATTTTATTGGCCGACTTTGATCAAAAAGATTTGAAACAAACAATTAAAAGATTATGATCAAATAAATCTCAAGGCAAAATTTATCAAGGCCAACTCGTCAAAGCCCATGAAGCTTGTTCTATATAAAGGAAGACTGAAGACCAATTATTCATCAACTGAAATCAAGAAGCTAAGTCTACAAATTGAGTCTTAGGGTTTTAGTTCTTTAGTTGTTCTTTGTTCTTTGTGAGCCTTCACTTGGATCATAGTTTTGATACAAGTAAGGACTGAGTTTATAGAGTTGTAATCTCTAGTTGTCTTTCTCCAAAGCTTTGAAGCAAGGAGTTAGATTGTGCAACACTCTAAGCCTTTAGGTACGAGTGCTTTGCTTGTCTAGGAGTGTGTCTCCAACTGAGTTTGTTATTAAATCCTTACTGGGTAAGGTTGAGGGGGAGTGAGCAGAGGTTCTCATATCTAGGAGTTCCTAGGTAGAATTAGCACGGGTAGTGATTAAGTGAGAAGTTGTAAACGGGGGAGTTTAGCTTTGAATTGATACTACCATAGTGGATTCATCCCTGGATTGGTATCCTCCAGAATAGGGCTTGTTATAAGTGCCGAACTGGGTTAACAAACTCACGTGTTCTTTTGTTTCCTACACTTTATATTGTTTACTTGTTCATCAAGTTCAGTTGTTCACGATGTTGACACATTAGGCTACACATCGTACGATTCCTAAAGTGTACACATCGTGCTACACATCTGACACTTGCCACCAGAATTTCAATTGGCATCAGAGCAGGCACCCTGCCTGTTTGAGGGTGAGCTCCAGGGAAGTTACTTTCTGGAAACATGGACAAGGATGGAACAACGGTCAACAAACCACCCCTCCTGGATGGAACCAACTATGACTACTGGAAGCCAAGGATGATTGCTTTCCTAAAGTCACTTGACAGCAGAACTTGGAAAGCTGTGCTCAAAGGCTGGGAGCATCCCAAAATCTTGGATGCTAATGGTGTTGACACTGGTGTACTCAAGCCAGAGGAAGATTGGTCAGCTGCAGAAGACACTGCATCGCTTGGAAACTCCAAAGCTTTGAATGCTTTATTCAATGGAGTGGACAAGAACATGTTCAGATTAATCAAGCAGTGTACTGTTGCAAAGAATGCCTGGGAGATACTCAGAACCACTCATGAAGGCAATGCCAAGGTAAAAAGCTCAAGAATCCAACTTCTCAACACTAAGTTTGAAAACCTCAGAATGAAAGAAGAAGAATCAATTCATGAATTTCACATGAATTTGCTTGAGGTGGACAATTCCTTTGAGGCTCTAGGTGAGAAATTGTCTGAAGAAAAGCTTGTGAGAAAGATGCTTAGATCCCTACCCAAGAGATTTAACATGAAAATCACAGCTATTGAAGAAGCTCAAGACATCCCAAGTATGAAACTTGAAGAACTTGTGAGCTCTCTTCAAACTTTTGAGATGAACTTAGGTGAGCAAACTGAGAAGAAAGGAAAAGGTATAGCTTTTGCATCTTGTGCTGGTGAAGAAGAAGAAGCTGATGAATCAGATGACGATCTCTCAAATGACTTAGCCATGTTGGGAAGACAATTCAACAAGCTTCAAAGGAGGGTGGACAGAAGACCAAGGAGGAATGTGAGGAACATCCAGACTGACATCAGTAAATTAGGTAACACTTCAACAAAAACCAAAACTGATGATAAGTCAACTCAGAACAAGGGTGTTCAATGTCATGAATGTGAAGGCTTTGGTCATATAAGATCAGAATGTGGCACATATCTGAAGAAGCAGAAGAAAGGCTTAACTGTATCATGGTCTGATGAAGACTCTGACACTGACTCAGAGAATGTTGCTGCTAATCATGTTAGTGCCATGACTGGGGTGGATAATACTGATGTTGAATCTGATGATGAAGAACTCACCTTTGATGAACTAGCCTCAGTCCATAAAAAGCTATTTATCAAGAGTGAGGAACTGTACAAGGTCAATGAAGAGCAGAAGGAAATCATCAGTCAACTGGAGACAGAGAAGGGTCAACTACAGAGTCAAGTTGCTAGTCTTGAAAGTGAAGTTAAGTTACTGTCAACCAACTTGAAAAATATGACCAAGTCTGTAAAGATGCTCAACCCTGGAACCAACATGCTTGATGAAATTTTGAAAGTAGGAAAGCATGCTGGTGACTCATCTGGTGTAGGATTTAAGAACAAACATCACAGCAAGAAGACAAATACTAAGTTTGTTCCTGCTCAGAAGAAACCTGACCCTAGCAGAATGTGGACACACCACACTCCACATCAGAGACCTGCCGGCAAAGAGAAGTTTAATGCTTGGAGATGCCACTACTGTGGGAAGAATGGTCACATCAAGCCCTTCTGTTACAAACTCTATGGGTATCCCAAGAAAAAGCCTCAGGTGCAAGCCAAAACAGCAAGGGTCACTCCTAAGAAGATGTGGAAGCCTAAAGTCTCTGAAACTGCACATATTGCTCACACTTCTCTTAGAGCATCTTCTAGTAATGATTGGTATTTTGATAGTGGTTGTTCTAGGCATATGACTGGTGTTGAGAAATTTCTCACTAATATCAAGCCTCATACAACAAGCTTTGTAACCTTTGGTGATGGAGCAAAAGGTGAAATCAAGGGCAGTGGTAAACTCAGCAGCAAAAGCTTACCTGACCTAGATGATGTGTTACTTGTTAAAGGCTTGAAGGCTAATCTTATCAGCATAAGCCAACTATGTGATCAAGGTCTTAAGGTCAACTTCACAAAGAATGAGTGTCTTATCACTTCTAACAAAGGAGAATTGTTGATGAGAGGATCTAGGTCAAGGGACAACTGCTATCTATGGATTCCTGATGAAACAGCTCACTCCACTACATGTTTGATAAGTCAGGAAGAAGAAGTAAAGCTTTGGCACCAAAGACTTGGCCATTTGAATCTGAAGGGAATGAAGAAGATTGTGTTCAAGGAAGCTATTAGAGGTCTACCAAAGCTTAAGATTGTTGAAGGCAATATATGTGGTGAATGTCAAGTTGGAAAGCAGGTTCAGATGTCACACCCAATGTTACAACATCAGGTGACATCCAGAGTTCTTGAACTGCTACATATGGACTTGATGGGACCAATGCAGGTAGAGAGTATTGGTGGCAAAAGATATGCTTTTGTGGTTGTAGACGATTTCTCAAGGTTCACTTGGGTTAGCTTCATCAGAGAGAAGTCTGACACTTTTGATGCATTCAAAGAATTATGCCTTAGACTACAAAGAGAGAAGGATAGTGGCATTGTTAGAATCAGAAGTGATCATGGGAAAGAGTTTGAAAATTCAAGATTCTCTGAGTTTTGTGCTGATGAAGGAATTGGGCATGAGTTCTCCTCACCAATCACACCCCAACAAAATGGTGTAGTTGAGAGGAAGAACAGAACCTTGCAAGAGGCTGCAAGAGTTATGCTACATGCCAAGAAGCTACCTTACTACTTTTGGGCAGAGGCCATGAGTACTGCATGCTATATACACAACAGGGTGACTCTGAGAAAAGGTACCTCAACCACACTGTATGAGATATGGAAAGGAAGAAAACCAACTGTCAAACACTTCCATGTCTTTGGTAGCAAGTGCTATATCTTAGCTGACAGAGAGCAAAGGAGGAAGATGGATCCCAAGAGTGATGAAGGAATCTTTCTAGGCTATTCCATAACCAGCAGAGCCTATAGAGTCTTCAACAACAGAACAAGAACTATGATGGAATCCATCAATGTTGTCATAGATGACTGTTCAGATAATGAACCTGATGTTGATCCTGATGTGGACACATCTCACCCCTTGCCTGAAGACTCTGAAGTTATAGAGATTCCTGAGAAGACTGATCAGCAAGAAGATGTGACTCCAGTGAACAAGGGTCCCTCTGTTAGAGTTCAAAAGAATCATCCAAAAGAACTCATAATAGGGAATCCTGAGTCAGGGGTTATGACAAGGTCAAGAGAGGTTGTATCCAATGCTTGTTTTGTGTCAAAGGTAGAACCAAAGAATGTGAAAGAAGCCTTGACAGATGAGTTTTGGATTGAGGCTATGCAAGAGGAGCTGAACCAGTTCAAGAGGAATGAAGTGTGGGATTTAGTACCTAGACCTGAAGGAGTCAACATCATTGGTACTAAATGGGTTTATAGGAATAAATCTGATGAAAGTGGTGTTGTGACTAGAAACAAGGCTAGGCTTGTGGCTCAAGGTTACTCTCAGATTGAAGGAGTAGACTTTGATGAAACATTTGCTCCTGTGGCACGTCTTGAGTCCATAAGGTTACTTCTGGGAGTAGCATGTATCTTGAAATTCAAGCTATTCCAGATGGATGTGAAGAGTGCTTTCCTCAATGGCTACTTGAATGAGGAAGTTTATGTGGAGCAGCCCAAGGGATTTGTTGATCCAAATTATCCAGATCATGTCTACAGATTGAAGAAGGCATTATATGGATTAAAGCAAGCTCCTAGGGCATGGTATGAGAGGCTAACCAAATTTCTTGTGCAGCAAGGTTATAGAAAAGGAGAAACAGACAAAACCTTGTTTGTCAGAGAAGAAAAGGGCAAGTTCATGATTGCACAAATCTATGTAGATGACATTGTGTTTGGAGGAATGTCTGATCCAATGGTCAAGATGTTTGTGAATCAGATGCAGTCTGAATTTGAGATGAGCCTTGTAGGTGAACTTACCTACTTTCTTGGTCTGCAAGTCAAACAGATGGAAGATACAATTTTCATCTCTCAAAGCAAGTATGCCAAGAACATTGTGAAGAAATTTGGAATGGAGAATGCAAATCATAAAAGAACTCCTGCAGCAACCCATCTCAAACTTTCTAAAGATGAGCATGGTGTCAGTGTTGATCAAAGTCTATACAGAAGCATGATTGGCAGTCTACTTTATCTCACTGCAAGTAGACCTGATATTAGCTTTGCTGTTGGTGTGTGTGCAAGGTACCAAGCTGAGCCTAAGATGAGTCATCTAAATCAAGTTAAAAGGATTCTCAAGTATGTCAGTGGTACAAGTGATTATGGAATTCTCTACTCTCATGGTGAAGACACAAGATTGTTAGGTTATTGTGATGCTGACTGGGCAGGAAGTGCAGATGATAGGAAGAGCACTTCTGGTGGATGTTTCTTTTTGGGAAGCAACCTTATATCATGGTTCAGCAAGAAACAAAATTGTGTTTCTCTTTCTACAGCTGAGGCTGAGTATATTGCAGCAGGAAGTAGTTGCTCTCAGCTACTTTGGATGAAGCAGATGTTAGGTGAGTACAATGTGCAGCAAGATGTGCTCACATTATACTGTGACAATCTAAGTGCTATAAATATTTCCAAAAATCCTATCCAACATAGTAGGACAAAGCACATTGATATACGTCACCATTTCATTAGAGATCTTGTTGAAGACAATATTGTGACTCTAGAGCATGTTGCCACAGAAAATCAACTGGCAGATATTTTCACTAAGGCTTTAGATGCAAATAGGTTTGAGGTGTTAAGGGGCAAACTTGGTATTTGCCTCTTTGAGGATCAATAGCCATAATAGCTATTTAGACGTGCAACGGTTACCTGTTCTTTCCCTCCATCCATAGTTGCACGCAATCCAAAGGCAATCATTACAAAAATATTTCCAACGGCTATTTCACGATCAAAACTTCAAGAAATCCGTTTATTCAAGATTTTCTCTTATTGCCTACCACATTGATCACTACATTCATCTCTCTAACACTCAAACGACCAAGAACTTGTCTTGATCTCTCTCAAAACCTCTGTTCATCTCTCTGCAATTTTCTTTGAAATCTTCATACAAAATCTTCATCATCATCATGTCTACTGCAACCAAAACATCTCCTTCCACAAAAACAAACACTCCTCCATCATCACCAAAACCAAATTCCCCACATCAAGAAGATATTCAAGGTGACATGATCATCGATGCCACTCCTGTCTCAATGATCAAGCCATCTGGATCAAAGAAGAAGAAAAGCAAGAAGCCAAAGATTGGCTCAGCAAAGAGGGTTCATACCATGGAAAGTCTGCATGTTGAACCTCTTCCTGCAAAATCTGGTGATGCAAATGCTGAAGCATCTATGGGTGTAGGTTCTTCAAACCCTAACCCTGAGAAGGCTGCTGTGAAGATCCCTGAGAGTCAAAGACATCCCTTGACTCAGAAGATCATTGATTCTGTGCTCCAGGCCCTGCAAGAACCTAATGTTGTGGCAGATGTTGGCACATCATTGCCACAAGGTGAAGAAGAGTCTCCTGCTGAAGAAGAGACTGCTGCTGTTGAAAAACCTGCTGTCATTCCTGATTCTCCTGAACAGGAATTTGTTGAAGAAGATCAACCTGCTGAGGTTGAGGAACCTGAAGATAATACCCAGTCTAACAAGGGTAAAGAAACTGTTGAAGGTTCAGATCATGAAAACTCCAATCCTTGTGACAAGGATGCTAATGGAGATACAGTTGTTGTGGATGTAGAAGGCTACAATTCTGACATCCCCTTGAAGAAGCTTACTGAGGAGAGTATTGCAAGAAGGACTAGAAGTGGTAAAGGTCCTGCTGTTGTTGAAATTTCTCCTGCTGCTACTAAGGAGAAGAAGAAGCCTGTTAAGAGGCAAGTCATGTATGGTCCCAAGAAGGGATTTAGTAAAGCTGTGGTTCCACCTGCAAAGAAGAAGACTCAGAAAAGAAAAGAGCCACCTACAAGTGACATAGAGTACGATGTGGAGCAGGATGTAGCTCACATCAGTGAGTCTGAGGAAGAATCTGCTAAGGAACGCAATATGGAGCTTGATGTGATTCACATTGAGTCTGCTGTGAAGAAGAGCTATGGGAAGAAGAAAATTCCTCAGGGAATTCCTGACATCCCAGTTGATTTGATTTCCTTCCACAACCCTGCACATGCTGGTAAATGGAAGTACATTGCTCATAGAAGGTTAGCTCTGGAGAGGGAGCTCAGTGCTGAAGCCTTGCAGTGCAAGGAAGTTATGAGGTTGATCAAGCGTGCTGGCTTGATGAAGACTGTTACTGGACTAGGTGACTGCTATGAGAAGGTAGTCAAAGAGTTTTTGGTAAACATCCCTGCTGGTTGTGACAATCCTTTGGACAAGGAATACCAAACTGTTTTTGTGAGAGGTAAAGAAATTCACTTCTCTCCCACTGTTATCAACAAGTATCTGGGCAGAAGTGAGGAGCCCTTTGCTGAGATGGAGGCAAATGACAACTACATAATCAAGGCCATCACAGCTGGAAAGGTCAAGACTTGGCCTAAGAAGGGAAAATTGCAAGCAAGCAAGCTCACTCCAATCTACAACATCCTGAACAGGATTGCTGCTGCTAACTGGGTGCCTACCACACACAACTGTGATGTGGCTACAGGTTTGGCTAGGTTCATCTATACTGTAGGTAACAAAATTAACTTTGATTTTGGTACTTATATTTTTGATCAGACTATCAAACATGCCAAAACCCTAGCTGTCAAACTACCCATTGCCTTTCCTTCCCTACTGTGTGGAATCATATTGAGCCAGAGACCTGATGTTCTGGGCAAGGATGATTTGTCTTGCAGAAGAGAGTCTGCTATTTCTTTTAGTCTCAAGCAGTCTGATGTGACTCCTGATGTGGGCACATCCAGCTCAAACAATGCTATGTCTAGGACAGACATGATTGCTGCTTTAAAGGAGACTTGCAAGGCTCTGGATGAGAAGAAGGCCAAGCTGGAGGCAGTCATTGCTGGACTGGAGCTTGAGGATGAGCAAACAATGGCTGAGGATGAGGAATTGGAGGAGGAGGAGCCCAATGACTCTGAAGCTGAGGAAACTGATGGGAGCCAGGATATTTGAATTATTGTAATTCATTAATATTTCCCTGTACTCAGTATTTCCTTGTTTTTGCTTGTATTTTGTGGGCTATGCCCTGGATTTCTGATGCACCTTTGCGTGCCTGTTCTGTACTTGCTGCACTATTAACGGCCTGAGTGCCTCTTTCTGTTCATGCACCATCATCTCTACATCTCATGCTATCTGCATTCTATGGTGTGTTACTTACTCTCAGTATGTTTGTCATAATTTATGGCTAAAAAGGGGGAGTAAAAATTAAAATGAACAACTTTGAAGTCTTAACTGCAGCAAATTGTGATGTGTTATTAGAGAGAATAGAACGAGAGAATTGAGACGAGAATTAAGAAAAAGATTCTATTCATCCACATGGGGCAACTTCTGAACTTCTGAACTTCTGAAACTTTCTCAACTTCTGAAGCTCTGCAACTTCTGAGGCTCTGCTCAGCTTCTGAAGCACTACAACTTCTGAAGCTCTGCTCAGCTTCTGAAGCACTACAACTTCTGAAGCTCTGCTCAGCTTCTGAAGCACTACAACTTCTGAAGCTCTGCTCAGCTTCTGAAGCTCTATAACTTCTGAAGCTCTGCTCAGCTTCTGAAGCACTACAACTTCTGAAGCTCTGCTCAGCTTCTGAAGCTCTATAACTTCTGAAGCTCTGCTCAGCTTCTGAAGCTTCTCCAACTTCTGAAGTTCTGATGTGTGGCACATCTGACTACGCATCTGGTATACATGCTTATTTTTCTTCAAATATTTTATCAACAAATTTTTGAAGAATTAGTTTTCTAAAGCATGTTCTTCTGAAGACCTTTTCTGTACATTTTCAACTGGGTGATGCATTCTTAAGAAGTCCAATTGAAGATGTTATCTAATTTCTACATGGTGATGCATTCTTAAGAAGCCTGTAGAAGTTATTTTGTGTGATGTATGACACATCTGTGAGTTTTAACTTGGTCATGCATTCTTAAGAAGCCAAGTTTAAAACTTCTCTATTTCTCTCTAGGTCATGCATTCTGAAGAAGCCTATAGGGGATATGAGATTTAGGGGGAGTACATGGAAAGTGCTCTAGTTCAAAGGGGAGTAGACTATTACTGGGTTTGCTACCCTCCCTTATGTGTGCATGGAATCTCATGCTTGTATGTGTCTGAGAATTTATTTTTCTCAGTCTTTGGGAATTTATTTTCCTATCTTGTAAGAGTTTATTTCTCTCTTTATTTGCGAGGCTCTAATCCGCTGCTGCATGCCTCTGATGTGCCTACACATCTCTCCAAGTTTAGTTGGGTGACTCAAAGATTATTTTAGCCCAAAATTTGCCAAAGGGGGAGATTGTTGAGACCTTTTAGGGTGTTGGCTTCATTTGGTAAAATAAGCCTGATTCCATGATGTGGAGCATGATGTGTGGCACATCAGGGTTCACATCTGGACGCCCTACTGGACGCGCCTTTATTTATTTAAACGCGATCTTTTGAAAAAGATTTGTTTTTCAAGTATATCGTGCCAGCTTTCGCGCCAAGGAACAAGATAATCTTTCATGGTTCTGTTTTATTTTATTGGCCGACTTTGATCAAAAAGATTTGAAACAAACAATTAAAAGATTATGATCAAATAAATCTCAAGGCAAAATTTATCAAGGCCAACTCGTCAAAGCCCATGAAGCTTGTTCTATATAAAGGAAGACTGAAGACCAATTATTCATCAACTGAAATCAAGAAGCTAAGTCTACAAATTGAGTCTTAGGGTTTTAGTTCTTTAGTTGTTCTTTGTTCTTTGTGAGCCTTCACTTGGATCATAGTTTTGATACAAGTAAGGACTGAGTTTATAGAGTTGTAATCTCTAGTTGTCTTTCTCCAAAGCTTTGAAGCAAGGAGTTAGATTGTGCAACACTCTAAGCCTTTAGGTACGAGTGCTTTGCTTGTCTAGGAGTGTGTCTCCAACTGAGTTTGTTATTAAATCCTTACTGGGTAAGGTTGAGGGGGAGTGAGCAGAGGTTCTCATATCTAGGAGTTCCTAGGTAGAATTAGCACGGGTAGTGATTAAGTGAGAAGTTGTAAACGGGGGAGTTTAGCTTTGAATTGATACTACCATAGTGGATTCATCCCTGGATTGGTATCCTCCAGAATAGGGCTTGTTATAAGTGCCGAACTGGGTTAACAAACTCACGTGTTCTTTTGTTTCCTACACTTTATATTGTTTACTTGTTCATCAAGTTCAGTTGTTCACGATGTTGACACATTAGGCTACACATCGTACGATTCCTAAAGTGTACACATCGTGCTACACATCTGACACTTGCCACCAGAATTTCAGAAAGCTCACTGAAGACAATAGAGAAACCTAGAACATGGGTGAAGGGTGCAATTTGTTACATCATTCACAACATTTTGTGCCCAACTAATAGAGGCAATGTGTCTCTCCAGTATGCAGATATTTTGGAAGATCCAGCTGGAGTATCTTCATATAACTGGTGCTCACATGTTCTGGACTATATGAAAAAAGGCTTGCAATCTCCAGATGTTTTGAATCCACTAGCAGACTTCCACTTTTTAATGGTAATGATCTACCCTCAATGCAATAACCTATGTTTAATTCCTAAATGTATTTGCATCTTTTATATCTTATATCTTTTAACTGAAACCATTAGTGTGTCTTAATGGTTTCATTGTATTTGCATCTGAAACCAAAATAGGCCTATAATGGTTCCCATTAAATATTCATATTTGAGAACTACTTGCAATAACCTATGTTTAATTGCTAATTGCTGTTATTATCCTTTATATCTTATATCTTTTAACTGAAACCATTAGTGTGTCTTAATGGTTTCATTGTATTTGCATCTGAAACCAAGATAGGCCTATAATGGTTCCCATTAAATATTCAAATTCTATTCAACATACAAATATTCTAATTAATGATCTATGCTTTGGAGTTGTTATGTGACACAATACTAACTAATTGTTGCAGATTAATTACATGGAGAAAATGGGAAAAAGAAGTCCATTTTTGACAGGAAAGTACAATCGGCCATCACTCCGTGATTGGGATGTCAAGCTGGCAAACCAAGAACTTCAAAAGATCCATGATATTATGGGACTTGAGAATGGACTGACAGCAGGGGTAACAAGACTTGATAATGGACTACCAGCTGGGTTACCAAGTCTGAGCAGAACCGCAGGAAGTCCGATTGTATTGTGCTTTGATGCAGACACTTGTCCACTGTCTAAGGTGATTGTCATTGATTCTCATGTACTGTATTTTCTTTTCAAATGCTAATCGAATATAAAATATTGGAAATCGTACCATAAATGTTTCTTAATGGTTTAACTTGTGATTGTCCTTGGCAGGCACAAATGTATCTTACTCATTGTAGGTCTTGTATAACTGTCTATACAAAAACCGCAGAAACATTGGAAAGAAGAATAACTGAAGCAAATGCCGGAACTTCAGGAAAAGATAATCCAATTGAAGTAGAAGGTGAAAATGAGAGGAATAAGAGTTCCAATATTGGTATTGTACCTGAAACTGGAAGGTACTGCATTTAATTTAACTTTTTCAGAAAATTAAATTTTGCTGGATTAGTTTATGAAAATTCACACTAATGATTTCCAGGTTGAATGATGATGATGATGATGTTGGAAAAAGAACTCAAGCGGAAGAGAGGTACTGCATTTAATTTGGTTTCAGGACATTTCCTTAATATATGTATTCATATTCTATACAACATGAATAATATAACTGAAACCATAAGAGTGACTTATTGGTTTCATTATAGTTGATTCTGAAACCAAAATAGCCATCTTATGGTTTCCAATACATATTCTTATTTAATTCAACATTAAAAATGTTTTTTCTGAATGCTTTATGATTGGGAGTTATGTTGTGACTTTCTGAAAATTCAATAATGTAGGTTAAGTGGTAATGATGAAGAGGATGACAAAATCATTGGTCAAAATAGCAACAAAGATGACAATGATAAAGTTCAAGATGACAAGGATGAGGACGACGATGAAGAAGATCAGATCAGTCCCAAACTCATTGATGATGCAGTGCCGACAGCATGCAACATCATTGATGATTCAATGAAAGTAACACCTAATGATGATGCAGGCAGCATGCAACATGACAATTATGAAGAGACAGATGAAGAAGATGAGATCGCTCCAAAAATCATTGATGATGCAGTGATGGCAGCATGCAACATCACTGATCATTCAGTGAAGCTGACACCGAATGCAGGCCTGACATTAACTCAGGAAACTATCTTGAAGTTTCCAGAGTTTTTTGATCGGGCTGAAGCTTCTAACAAAAATGTTTCGGTGTCACAGGGGGCTGAATCAGCAACATTGGAAACTATGTTGAAGTTTCCTGAGTTTTTTGATGCAGAGTAAGATATCTTAACTTTAAAATCGTTTGTCAAATGGTTTTCATATAAGATGTTTCAAAACTAAATTATTGTTTTGATTGTTTCAGGTTGATTAAAGATGGGCCAGTACCACAAGTTTCAGTGTCACAAGACACAGAAAAAGCCACAAATGAAACAATCCTGAAGTTCCCGCAATATTTTGAAGTACCCAACCAATGCCGTGCGCTAGTGTTGGTACCAGATGTGTCACAACGGGAGAAGTCTGAAGAACGTGACTCAGACACTGTTATAAAGTAAGAATCAAACAGTGTGATAAATATAATATTATTTAAATCCTGCAAAAAATAACACTATTATGTACTATTATTTCACAGTGCAACTCCAATAAAGACAATGCTTCCAGATGAAATTATTGACATTGACAATGTCACTCCAAAAAAAAGAAAGAGACATAATGTGCTTCACTCTGATAGGACGTACCCTGAGCGTCGACGGGTGGTGAAGAAATCTAAATACCTTGCAAGCCCATATGATGACGCTGTCCATGAGTCTAGTACAACTGAGTTGCAGAAACAGTTGTCAACATATGCTTGGAGCCCAGATCTTGATCAGTAAGTTAAAAACTGTTTCTTATTTAGCTTAGTGCAAATAGTAATGTTGGTTTTTTTGGAAAAATGGTTGTTTTATTTGATTTTGAAGTTGTTTGAGAATTCTTAATCAATGAGAAACCATAAGTTAAGCTTGATGGTTTCACTGAATGTGTATCTGAAACCAAAATAGCCCTCTCATGGTTTCACTAGGTTGTGTAATATAAATGAAACCATGAGTGTGGCTGAATGGTTTCACTGTATTGATTTCTGAAACCAAAGTAGCCACCTTATGGTTTCAGTTGTAATGTGGCATTTGTTTGATGGTTTCAGCACTCAACATAATCAAATATAAATGAAACAATAATTGTGATTGACCCTTGTATTTGTTTTGTTTGGTTCTTAATCAGTTGTTTGAATAATGTTTTAAAATTAGCTATTTGTGAATTCAAACCCAATGTGAAACCATAAGAGTGGCTTAATGGTTTCACTGGATATTTATCTGAAACCATAAAGTCTCCTTATGGTTTCACTAGGATTTAAATATTTGGCATTACTTATTGTATAGGTTCTAATGCAATACACTCAGATTAAATATTATTACCAATACTAAATGCTTAATTATTATATAGGTATGAAATTATGTACTGCTCCAACAACAAGGCTCATCTTTATTCCCTACAAAGAGATGCTTTATGGACCCTTCAAAAGGATGAATGGGTGTCATGTCTGGTCATAAACGTCTGGGTTAATTGTCTGAATTGGGATCAACAGGGTAGCATGACAAAACTGGTGACACCATTACTTACTTATGTATGTATCACAATCCATTAATATTAAAAATTAACATAATATTGTTTATTTACATATTATTGTTTATTTTACTCATTTTATATAAACAGTTTGACCAGGAAAGAATGCCTCCCGTAAGTAGGAATATTGCATGTTGGAGATTGCTTGAGAGGCTCAACCAATTCAAATACATGGATTGGAAGGCCATTGACCCTGAAAAGCTGGAATACGTAAGTCTCTTTTCAAAACCTTTCAGATACATGCTTTATGATAATGATTTTATTATTAAAATTTTAGTTAAATAATGTGATTCTAATACTATGTTTGTCATGGTGGAACAGATCATGGCACCAGCAATAGTTAAATAATGTGATTCTAATACTATGTATGTAATGTTCATTGAAACCATAAGAGGGATACTTTGGTTTCAAAAATAGGTGCAGTGAAACCATTCAGCAGCACTTATGGTTTCATTTAATTATTCAATAGACTTGATTATCTATACTTCAATACTAATAGATAAAGGCAAAAAATCATTTTGGTGTAGCCTCTTCTGGAATTTCAATAATACCCTTTTAACTTTCAAACAACAAGATTTTACTAAAAAACCTTGGTTATTACTACCTGAAACCATAAGAGGGGTACTTTGGTTTCAGAAATATATGGAGTGAAACCATTGAGCCACTATTTTGGTTTTCATTTACATTATACCAAACAATGATGGGTTCAGGTATAAAGAGACATATATAATGATATCATAATAATTTATATAATATGAATAGTCTTGATTATTTGTATAATAACAATAATCTATGATTTTATTTGATTACATTTAATTATTCGACATGTTAGATAATATGAGTTTATTATAATGCTTTTGGCAAAGAATTTTTTTTCAATAATATTTGAATATAGATATTTTTTTAAAGAAATTATGACTGTATATTTCAATAATATATGATATATTAAAATACGTATGTAAATGTTCATTGTTTCATTGAAACCAAAATAATGCTACTTTGGTTTCAGAAATAAATACAATGAAACCATTCAGCCACATTTATGGTTTCATTCATATTATACCAAACAAGTATGCATTCAAGTATAACAGACATAAATTATGATAATCATTCTATCTAATACAAATAAAATATATGTCTAATGATCGATATCTTATAATCATCAATACATACCACACAAAGAACATGAAAATGACGAAGTACGATTCCTACAAGTCTAATGGTTTTGTAACAAAGTCTAGTACAAACAGTTAACATGAAACAAAAACAAATGTAAATATATCAAACATTAGCCTCTTTCTCCTTTAAAGCCTCATCCTCTCTTTGTTGTCTCCTCCGCTCTACTTTCCTTTTCTGGCGTTCCCTAACAATTTCATAATCACTTTTCATTCGCCTCTTTGTTCTAATTGGATTTGGTCTAACTTTGAACTTTGGAGCAGTTGACTTTACCCCATCAGATGGTTCACCAACAGTAGTTGTATTGGAAGACTTAGATGGCGTCACAACAGGTGGTTCTGTATGAATACCTATACAATTATAAAAAAAATTCATCAATCATTGTGCAGATAAATTGAATACTCAAACCCTCAAAACAAATGACACAACAAAAGCACTTGTAACCATAAGAAGGCACCTTTGGTTTCACTAACAAAGACAATGAAACCATTCAGCCATACTTAGGGTTTCAGTTATAACACACAGACAGCCAAGGTAAAAAACATAGTTCAAAAAGAAAATATTGAAAACCTTTGGACATAAGCAACTCCTCTGCCTTTTTCCCAGCTTCAAGTACACCATTAAGGAAAACTTGAGAAGCCTCAGGGTCTGTACAAACACGTATACAAATCTGGATTGTAACAGCACAAATCTGTTGATATCTTTGTGCTTGAGTCGTCCCTTCAGTGCCAGCATTGATGGTAGGTTTAAGCTTATCAATCGAATGACGAACATCTCTAGTCCACCGCTTCAACACATATTCTGCAGGTATCGTCTTCAAACTATGATATTGCACAGAACCACCTAAAAATTCCAATATTTTGAAAACGTGCCGACATAAAAAACCCCTGTTCTCAAACATACGACATGTGCAGCTAATATGTTTCGTCCTATATTCAATTGTCACAACCCTTTCATCAAGTCGATCATGCTGTTCAAAATTTGGGGAAAGGTTTTCAGAAATTTCTTCATCCAAAAAATTGCGGTCTGAATGTCCATCATTAGCATCATCATCATAATTAGCACCACCTACTTCCTCAGGTTCATCAAGCTGTTCAATTGTAAAAACTTTGAAAACCTTGTTAAAGGCAGAACATTGAGTTGTGACCTCTTCATAGAAGTATTTGAAGGAAAGATCATACTGTCTATGAATGAATGCAAAACATGCTGGGGTGTACTTGTTTACAACAGACCGCATCAGTTGACTATTGGGATAATTGTTTCTTGATCTAGTGTTTGCAGCCTTAAAATCCAACTCAGCATGCTTATCCCTCAATCTTTGAACCATGATATTAAAATGGCTAAAGAATTGAACTAGAGAATGGTCAGGTTGCAGAAAACCACGAAGAAACGCATTAAAGGACTCACTTAATTGGGTCGTTTTCAAACCAGCTGTGAAATGCGACTTGACCCAAACTGACGACCAGTGCATACGATTCTTGTGTGTTTGAACAAGCCAACTAAAATCAGAAGTTGGCCTTCCACCAAAGCAGTTTTTCATCATCTGATCCCAGTTGTAATCAAAATCCGATTCAGTCTCAACATTTGAAATCAAATAATTGAACTCATTGAAAAATGCAGCATTTGCACGAGACCCCAGATTTTTTTTTGCATTCTCTGACATATGCCATGAGCACAAGCCATGGAAAACACCCTCAAAAACATTAGGAATTGACTTCAACAATGCAGGCGCCTGGTCTGTATATATGGATTGTGGTTTCTTATTAGACATACACCTCAAAAAAGTCGCAAACAACCAATCAAAAGTTGCTGAAGTCTCATCATACAAAAGGGCAGCACCAAATAAAACACTTGTCCGATGATTGTCAAAGCCCATGAATGCAGCTGAAATGTAAATAAACCAAATCAGGGGAAAAATGCATATATAAAAGGACAATTAATATTGAGATCAAAAATATAATCCCCAGCTAATAACAACCTAGTGAAACCATAAGGAGACTACTTTGGTTTCAGATACATATCCAGTGAAACCATTAACCCACACTTATGGTTTCTCATTGGTTTTGAATTCACAAACAGCTAAGATTAAAACATTACTAAAACAACTGCTTAAAAACCAAGCAAAACAAATTCAAGGATCAATCATAATTATTATTTCACTTAAAATTGATTATCTTGAGTGCTGAAACCATCAAACAAATGCCACACCATAACTGAAACCATCAGGTGGCTACTTTGGTTTCAGTAATAAATACAGTGAAACCATTGAGTCAGATTTATGGTTTCAGTTATATTATAAAACCTATTGAACCCATAACAGGGATATTTGGGTTTCAGATACACATTAAGTGAAACCTATTTATGGTTTCTCATTGGTTTTGAATTCACAAACAACATAAAAACCAAATAAAACAACCATTTTGCCACACTATCAGCAAGAAATACAAAATGGAGCAACTAAAAGTACACAAAGCAGATATCAAAATTATGGTTTCACTTATATTATAAAAAACACTTAAACCATTAAAGGGCTATTTTGGTTTCAACATGTTAACAAGTGAAACCATTACTAATGATAAATGGTTTCAGCACGATATACAAAAAAACCATTATTATTGGTAAACGGTTTCAACATATTCAACTTACCTATACTATTCATGGCAACACATTATATAACATAATGGAATAAAAACAAAATTTTTTAACCTGGTAGAAGTTCAAAAAAACAAACCTAAAGGGCGATAATGGTTGTTGGTTCGGTAAGTTGTATCAAAACTTATAACATCACCAAATAAAGAATAATCAAGCTGCATAATCCCATCTGCCCAAAAAATACTAGCTATATCTTCTGCTGCATCAACTTGAATATCATAATAAAATGATGGTTTCGACAAAGCTTCATTCCTAAAAAATTCTTGAATCACAGTTGCATCACCAACCACCATCTCTTTCGAACGGATTGTCATCAAATAATTTTTTAAATCAGAAAATCGAAAAGGCAAGTTATCTGTGCCTCCAACACCCTGACCCATGACCTCATATGAAGTTCTCATTGACATCCCAGCTTTCGAATTGATTACAGCAAGCTGTCCTTGCACTTCATTCACCTCCCTAAATGATCTCAAATAACGTCCATGCTCTGGTTTATGTAACTGATGACAATGGGCCACATCCCATTTATATATCTTGTAAACATTCAGAGTTTCATCCAACTTTAAAGAAATCGCAGCTCTACAACCAATCCTTTCCTCTGCTTTTTCTTTTACTTTCTCAAATTCAACCACAACAGGACTCTCTGAATTTGGCTTGTTCTTTGGATCCAACAAACTTCCTTTCTTGTAACCTTGTTTGTTACAACCATAACGTAGATAGTGATATCTATCAGATGGCTTATTTTGTGAATTCTTTTTTTATCTCAACAAAGTCCGAACTGAAAACCCACATTTAAATGCATAGTCACCATAAAATTTTTCAACTTCTTCAACAGATTTAAAAGCAAGGGACTCCCAAGTTTCTTTTTTAGTAGGAGAGTAACATTGAAATGTATCAACAAGTGTTCTTGAACTATCAGCCTGTGTGCTTGAACTATCAACAACAGACAATGGGAGTATTTCAAATGAAGTTGACATCGAATCCATTAAAGACAGCGACAATCCCTATAAACAAAGATCATGTAAAATTTAGTTAACCACTAGAACAACAACCAAAATAACATGCATACAGTAGTGTACTTAAAAATCATTTACATAGCAAATTGTTGTTCTTGAAACCATTCCTCTATATTCATGGTTTCAAGGTATAAAAGCTGGAAACCATTTAACTATCAATATGGTTGCATATAAATTTAAACATATGACAATATGCTGCTAATGAAACATTACAATTAATCCACTACTATGAAGACCTACAGTCCAAAATTAATCAACATTACAATTAATTGGAGGTTACACAATGAATCCACTTAAATTTCATCGACATCAAACATTAAGCATGTAGAATTTGGTTTTGCATTGATACGTGAAATTGAAATTGCAAGCTCCATCTTTGCTATGACATAATCAGTCTCCTAACAAGTATCTTAATCCAACTACAGCAGCATGACTTCTACATATCCATAAAAAAAAAATTACAGGAGAGACTTGCACCTCAATCCCATTTTCACATCTTGGGAGTTATTGAAGTTTTGTGGTCTGATAAGCTGCTAACCTTTTACTACTCAATCCCATTTTCACTCTTTGGATTTAGGTTTCACAAATAAACAACTTCATACAAATTCATTGTGTCTATTAACTTCAGTTAGATCACAATCAGTACTAACTAACAATTGTTGTGTATTAGTGTTAGTTTTACCATCTTCAACAACAATTCCTATACCTCCTCAAATCAGCAAAAAAACAACAACCTAATGATTCATATACCTCCTCATGAAAATCAACAAATAACCACAAGCATCCAGAAATTAAATCAAAACGAAAAACAAACCTAATCAAAATCAAAATTGAAATCAATTTTTCTGTGTAACCCCAACCTTAAGGTGATTCCAGAAAAATGGCGGCGATGGCAATAAACGATGCAATCGGTGACGGAGACGATGATTCCGAAGACGGTGATGATGATTTCGCCGTCGGATCTCGTCGGAGTATAGCTCGGATAGCTGCGTGTGAAGTTCCGTCGATTGTGTGAGAAAACCGTTAACCGCGCGTGTGAGGATTCCGTTAATTGTTGGGAAGGCTATGATTATAACACGTGGCAGGGGAATCTGATGGCTAATATTTACTTATGCACCCTGCATAAGTTAAATGTTTAAGCATAATAACTTTGGCCGTTGATTTCTTTCTTTGATTGTCTTCCTTTATTTGGTTTATGAATCTTTTGATTGCATTGCACTTCTCTCTATTGATTCTGATTGATTGCACTTTTCCTATTGATTTTTTTGATTGCATTGCACTTCTCCCTAGTGATTCTTCTAATTGCATTGCACTTCTCCCTATTGATTATTCTGTTGATTGAACTTCTTCCTATTGACTTCTTCTGATTGATTGCACTTCTCCATATTGATTCTTCTGATTGTATTGTTCTTCTCCCTATTGACTTCTTCTGATTGGTTGCACTTCTTCCTATTGGTTTCTTCTATTTTATTTTTTTTTAAACGGATAAATTTTATTAATAACGTAACTGAACACAAGACGAGTACATTCCGCAAATGTAACTCATACAAAACTCTTCACAAAAGAAGAATTCCAACAACACCAATGGCAACAAGATCTAAAGACCCTTAAAATCAGCCATACGGGAACAACTAAAACAACATCCTAGAATAATAACAAAAACACGCCCCAAAAGTCAAGCAAAAGCACCAATACTATTCCCACATTCATCCTACACTAACTCCGTCTGAACCAAAATAGTAGCCTCAAAGTCAAGAAACAGACACTCACATTCGGATATCAAACCAAAACCTGCTCAAACCTTCAACGCAGAAACAACCACCCCCTCTAAAAATAGGCAAATCCAAAACTAACAACACAAAAGCGGCGGCATAAAGGGTTAAAGTCGCCGCGGCTGCGAAAAGCTTTAGAGAGAGGTAATGACATTCCGAAGTGATTCCATTTAACAAGAAATGGAAGATAAGCCCAACACAAAGAACTATGACATGAACCGGACCAACCGCTCAATACATCACCGAAGGAATATATCTTCTGGGAACAACAAGCGACAAAACCATCAAGGCAAAGGATGCCGCCGCAAGCACAACCAGAACCCACCACCACAAAATGTAGAAAAACCAGGGGCAAAACCCAAAATATCTCCCCACAAGCTCCATCCCACAGGAACAACACCAAAACAACCAGCAACCATAAAAAAACTATGAAAGTCGTTGAAAAACCCATCTAGATTAAAACCACCGCCGAAACAAACAAAAACTCATTGCACCACCACCATGGTATTGCACCTCAGATCCAAACACCATTGAAATAGTAACCTAAAACTGCAGCAAACACTGGACCTTACTGCAAACCAAACCACGCCACCTGAAACACCACCACCACTTGGAAAACAAAACACTAATGCCACCTGAACTGCAGTGAACAAAACATTGGTGATTCTTATGTTTGGTTTAGTTGGGTTGATTTATTTTTAAGGTTGATTTGTAACAAGCATAAAACTTAGTAAACTTTAGCTTGTGGGGTAATATTAGAAATAAAATGTTGAGTTTATATTATTTAGTATTAAGTATGTTCTTCGTTTTTTGTTTGTCAAACTCTCGATGATTATCTGTTAATGACTTATTTTTATGCTTTAAGATTTTGATTGCAAGTTGATTTTTGGAAAGGAGGTAAGAAAATGACTTATTTTTCTTTTTAAAAATTAATAATACTATAAAGAGTGTTTACTACTTCTATGTTTGGGAACTTTATGATATGCTTTATGATTTGCGTTAAGAAAAAAAGTTCATGCCTATGGTTTGCGTACGTGCATATTTGATGTTTTGATAGAGATGTTTGGGATGAGATAAAATTCAGAACAACATCATTTCTTTTATTCCTAACTTCACACGGTTTGTGTGCTCTAATCGCAACCAAACGACAACAAATGCAATAATAACGCATGTTTCAAGTTGTTAGATAGATATTGATATTTAACCGATACTTTAATCAATAATTTACAATAAAAGGTTGAGGTTGCTAATACTTTTGAAAAAAAAAAGTTACAGTTCATATATAATGATTTGTAATGAAACTATTTGCAAAAGAGGACTGATATTAGAATACACACGTTAGACACCGTATCAACACCGTATAGTCTTCTCATTTGCAAAAATTGTATCTTAAAAGAAATACGATACCTTACTAATATGTAATCCTCTATTTTCTAAATTCGATATTTTAGTCTCCATATTTCACAAGTTTTGGATTTTTTTCTCCATTATGCAATTTCATGGAATTATAATAAACACTTTTGTAAAACAAAAAACAAAATTAAGTTAAAATATTTTTGTATATATACGATAAATTATTTTCGTAAACTATTTTAAAAAATTTATAAAAATAAATTGAAAAAACTTATAAAAAAATATCACAAACTATTTTTAAAAATTATTTTATACAATCTTATATCTATCAATGAACTAAAATAAATTAATTCATACAGTCTTAAAATTTGATTTACTATCATTCCTCATTAATTAGAAGACAACAACTTGTACCTTCTTCCTTTGACCATTGAGAGATTTTCGTGTCTCATTGTTCAAATGTGCATTATGTGGAAGAGTGGTCAGAGTCATCATTTGAACACATTTTTAGAATCACCCTTTGAACAAATTTTCAGAATTCCATGTTAGAATGCCCCTATCATAAATTTGAGCAACTAATTTCAAAATAAGTGCATTTGCATGTTACATTATTCTTGAGAAGCAAACAAATGCTTACTATCAACGGAAAAAGGAATGTGACAAATCCTTACATTTAACTGACAAGGTTCACGTAATGAACAAACTGACATGACTCATTTAAAGTGAACCATAAATAAAGACAAAATAAAGACACTTAATTTAACCATAAATAAAAACCAGTAATTGATATCCTTTACTCCGGCCTTATTTATAAATAAAGGAAAATACTAACTAGTGTCTCTGGAGTACTAGTTAAGAGTATTCAATTTAGTAAAGTTGCATTGTGATTTGTGCAATCAACATTTATAAAATATAAAAGTTATTGTTTTCAATACAAAATTTTCTTTTTTTGTGTCCTTAACTAGTGCCCCGGGGACATTAGTTAGCATGACCCATAAATAAAAATTACTTTTTAAGTTCATTGAATAAATGATATATCTAGCCTATAAAGTATGTAAGATCAATTATGTCATTTAGTAAAAAAAAAAAAGATCAATTATGTCATTCATTTGTCACAGGAAATATGGTTCTGTAAGGATAAATATTGCTCAAATTTTAATTCAATTATAATTAAAAAATTTTTGTGGTGAATTATAATCAAATATGTTAATCTACTTGAGTTGGTCTGATAGTATTGGCTTCAGATCTGAGAGTATATTCCTTTTAAGATTTCATGTTCGATTCTCACCGATGCCAATTTAGGTGGACTAATTTAGATTTTTCAAAAAAAATTATAATTGAATATGTTTAATTCAATTTGAGGAGCGAGTAAAATACTTTATAAATTCTAGTATGTACTCACCCTGCCCTGCACACTATAATAGCAACTAGTTCTTATCAGTATAAGGTGTGCAAAACAGTTTAGTCTGTAAAAGTTATACATTATGTATAGAATTACATAAAATCCTTTTGTTTACTCTGCCATTATTCGTAAGTTCACTAAAATTTCAATTATTGATACATTTTTCAGAAAAAGGATATTCTCCATTGATTTTTTTTTGTAGAAATAATTTGTGCATACTATTAGATCATAAATATGTGATAATATTTTTATTTTTTTGGTACAAATGATAATATTTTAATTAGAAATAAATAGAGAAAAATAAATCAATAATTAAGATGTAATGACTAAAAAAGTTTGAGAGGAAAAAAAATTAAGAGGATTCTTTCTCTATTTTTTGTTGTTTAATATAATATTATTTTGACATCTTGGGATGTCGTGATATTTTATTTGCAAGTTTTTTTTTGCCATCTTAATATTTTTTCATATATCTTACAAATTTACTAAAATACTCATGTTCACTGCTTAAATAACATGTAAAAAATAAGTAGGGCGAAAAAAGATTAAGAGCCTCCTTTCTCTATTTTTTGTTGTTTAATATAATATTATTTTGATATCTTGGGGTGTCATGATATTTTATTTGCAAGATTTTTTTTCTTTCCATCTTACTATTTTCTCATATACTCCCTTCGTAATGCCAAGAGAACATGAGTATTTTAATAAATTTGTAAGATACAGTCTCTCTAATATTTTATAAACAAAATTGACTTTTTAGATTCATTGTAGATTCAATGTATCTGGTCTAGTAATTAAATTAGTATTCTGTTCATGTCTGCTTCTGTTGCTCTATGTCACGTGATCCGATTTTCTATTAATGTTTTTAATGTTAAAACATCTTACCCTTTATAATAATCAACGAAATATTTTAATTATGAAAGTAGCTAATACTTTAATAGTATACTAATATGAGTGGCTTTGTCATAATAGCCTTGTTAGATCCATACAAAAAAAAAAAATACAATATTATAATACTTAAGATCTTTTTTGCTATATGTTTCACATATTTGTTGTTTGTCTATTATGTTTGAGATCTAGTGCAGTGTAAAAGATTCCAATTCTACTACCAAATATTTTTTTTATATAAAAAATTATTTGTTCCTTGTATTTTATATTTAATAAAATGAGTATCTTTTGAGAGAATAAAAAGTATATATGTCTTTGAACCATGCTCCAAACATGTCTTTCCACTTTATTTAATGGGTGCAGCCATAAAGTAAAACAACTATCTTTTGTAACTTGTCCTTCCACCAAAAAAGAACATTGTCAGTGCTTTCTTTCTTCCCTATGTTTGTTCTAAAAAAAATTTGTAGAAATAATTTGTGCATCTTGAAATAAATTGGCCCCATTGCCTAACTTGTTGGAGAAATCAGACCAATGCCAAATTGATTTTCACTTTGTGCCTCTACTTGCATGTATTTTCTCCTAGTTTTATTGGTGTATTTTTTAACATAGTAAATACGAACCAAATTTTTAAAAAATTCAGAAAATATTTATTGAAGTTTTGCGATATAGAAATATGTGTTTCGACCGTTCTTTTTTAAAAAAATCCAGAACAGTTGGGTAAATGCTTTCCGAATTTTTCAAAAATTTGATTCGTATTCACCAAAATAATGGTTCGGGACTAAAATGGAAACCAGGGGATGAAAAAGAAAGATGGGGTGGGAAGAGAAATTTTCAAACAATAACATGTAGAGAAGGCAACCCAAGACTATTGGGTTGGATGCAACCCAAGTAGAACTTTAAGGAGCTTATTTTATCCCAATAATGTAAAGAAGAATTTTTAAATTTAAATAATTACAATACTTATTCCTGACTGCATGCAGTTAGAGAAGATCTAGCCATCCAATCAAAATCGAACGGTATAGATGTAAAGAAAATTTAATCAAATTGTCTGACTGCTTTCAATCTAGATCATCTGATCATAATCCTTATAAATCAATTCAAGATTCACATTATGGTAAAGAAATACTTTTATAAGGTATCTCGAATCTTGAATAAAAAAATACTAATCAATTCGAGATTCACATTTTATAAGGTAAAGAAGAATTTTCAAATTCCTAACTAGACGATATTCAAAATTTTCTAAATTTCTCAACAAAATTATAAACTACTCAAATAAAATTATATTATTTCATAAAATTCTCTCATTCAAACCTACGTTGTCGGTCGAGTACCACATAAGGAGACAATCCTATCAAAGCAAATAATCCAATGACTTTCCTTTTTTTTGCTTATTTAGGTCGGAAGGCTAGAGATATCGTTTGGCCTGATTATTTTTAGGTCTTAAAAGTTATCTTAAAGTTGAAAGAGAAAATAAGAGTTTTTAGAAAAAAAGTTAAAGATGTTTGGTAATTTATTTTTTTTTAACTCCAAAAGTCTTTTATCTATGTATTTTACTCATAAAATTTAAGCAATTTTTTATACTAAAAACTTATTGAAAATCTATTTAATCTACCTTTCTCTTTAATTGAATAAATTTTTTTGAAATAAACTAGATAAAACGGTACTTTAATCTCTTCCTGTCTCAACTTTGATATTTCCCACTAACACCTGATATTTAAAGTTCAACGGTTCAAAAGTTAGGAGTTTACTTAATTTTTCTTCTATAAGTGGTTCTTTGAGATTTGAGATTTTATATGAGACTCTTTCATTGAACAGTTGAATTAAATGAATCTCTTGTGGTTGGTTATATGGTAATTTAACCACTAAATTTAGTTCTGCTATTCTGTTCATATACAAACCTCTAAATTTATTTTCGTTCAAATGCATACAAACCTCTCTTTATTCACTCATTGCATTTGCATGATGAAACAATTATCTCATATTGCAAGCCTCACTAAAGCTTAATTTTGTTTTTTAGACTAGCTAGCGGTTTCAGCTACTTAAGGCGTCGCTCAATGTTAGAAGTAATTTATATTTAAGGGTATTTTAGTATTTACTATGTTAAGTCTTTTCATTTTTAGGGCCTATGTGGCAAACTTTACTCTTTGTATAAATAGCTACTCTTTTATCAATGCAATTAATTCTCCCTTTCATATTTTGCGGCTGCTGTCTTTGTTCTCTCCTTACTATTCCATTGATTCATCACCTTGTACACCAACAAATTGGTATCAGAGCTCCGGTTCGAATCCACGGGAAACACGAGTGAAACGTGAGTTGTCTGTGTTTGATTTTTGGTTCTTGATTTGTGTTGAATCTTGAACAAAAATCTGAACAGAATCACTTTTTCTGATTTTGTGGGATTGGGAAACACGAGTGTTAGTGAGTTTTGAGTGTACTGTACAAGGTTTAAGATGAACGGAAACGGTGGCATGAGTACCAAGCTTCCAGTGTTTGATGGCAAAAACTGGAATCGTTGGATGAAACAAATGCTTGTATTGTTCGGTGCTCAAGGTGTGCTTGAGCTTGTCACTGAAGGATACGTTCCTGTTGCAGCAGATGCAACAGAGGAGCAGAAAGAGGCGCAGAAAGCTACAAGAAAGAAGGATCAGAAGGCGTTGTTCTACATTCATCAGTGTGTGAATGAGAGTGTGTTTGAGAAGATTGCTGATTCAGTGACGGCGAAGGAGGCTTGGGATCTTCTGACAAGGTGTTACGGTGGTGATGCGTCAGTAAAGAAGGTAAAGCTTCAAACCCTCAGAAAACAGTATGAGAATCTCAACATGAAGAACAATGAGAAGGTTTGTGAGTACATCTCCAGACTAATTCTGATTACTAATGAGATGAAAGCTTGTGGAGAAACTCTTTCAGAACAAGTAATCATTGAGAAGGTATTGAGATCCCTTACCCCTCAGTTTGATTACATTGTTGTATCTATTGAACATTCCAAAGATTTGGAAACCATGAGAATAGAAGAGTTACAGAGCAGTCTAGAAGCACAAGAGTTGCGTCTAACTGAGAGAAACTCTGAAAGAGAAGTAGAGCAGCAGGCTCTGAAAGCAGCCTCTGAGAAGAAGTTTCAGAAGAAGCCTTGGTCAGAAGCCAAGAATAGATCTGATGGAGCTCAGAATCCAAAAACCTCAACTTCTGGAAAGCAGAAGTATGCTCAGAAAGGAAAAGACAAGACAAAGGTACGGTGTTACTCTTGTCAGAAGTTTGGCCATTTTGCATCTGAGTGCAAGTCAAACAAAGAAAGAAAGTCAGAAGAAGCAAATATAGCCAGAAGTTCTGATGACTCTGATAGTGAATTTGTTTTACTAATGGCTTCTGAATCTGATGATGTGAATTCAGAGTGGTGGTATATGGATACAGGGTGTTCAAACCATCTTACTGGAAACAAGAAGTGGTTGGTTGATTTTGACTCTAGAAAGAGTACAAAGATCAGATGTGCTGATGATAAATACCTCAACGCTGAAGGTATGGGAAATGTCAAAGTCATTTTGAACAATGGGAAAACAGCATTGATTCAGAACGTGTGGTATGTACCAGGCATGAAAAGCAATCTGATGAGTGTGGGTCAATTGATTGAGAAAGGTTTTTCAGTTACTATGAAAGACAATCTTCTGAAGCTATATGACGGTAATCAGAAGCTGATTATGGAGTCAGAACAGGGAAGGAACAGAACATTCAAGGTGAATGTTAGAACTGCAGATTCTGAATGTCTTAGTGCAACAAGTGTTGAGAAGGATAGTGAGTTGTGGCACAGAAGATTTGGTCATCTGAATTTCAGAAGCTTGGGGCATCTGAAGTCAAAGAATCTGGTACATGGAATTCCTATAATCAAGAAGCCTGAAAAATCATGCGAGGTGTGCATGAAAGGGAAGCAACCAAGACTGCCGTTTGCATCAGAAGTAGCTCCAAGAGCAAAACATGCCTTGGGAGTAGTACATTCTGATGTGTGTGGACCATTTCCAGTACCTTCACTTGGAGGAAACAAGTATTTTGTATCTTTTGTTGATGAATTCACAAGGATGACATGGGTAACACTCATCAAGTTCAAGCATGAAGTGTTTGCTGAGTTTCAGAAGTTCAAGGTGAAGGCTGAGAAACAGAGTGGTCAGAAGCTGAAGATTCTCAGAACTGACGGTGGTGGTGAGTTTAATTCTAATGAGTTTAAAACTTTCTGTGAGGAGAATGGAATTGAGCATGAGGTTACAGCTCCTTATACTCCTCAACACAATGGTCTTGCTGAGAGAAGAAATCGTACTTTGCTTGATATGGTGAGAAGCATGCTGAAAGAGAAGAAGCTTCCTCATCATTTATGGGGAGAAGCTGTTGCCACTGCAACATATGTGCTCAACAGATGTCCAACGAAGAAGCTGAAGGAAATAGTTCCTATTCAGAAGTGGACTGGAGATAAGCAAAGTGTTAGTCATCTGAAGGTGTTTGGATCTGTATGCTATAAACATGTTCCAGAAGCCAGAAGACAGAAGCTGGATGATAGAAGCAAAGTAATGTTACTGGTGGGGTACCACAGTACAGGTGCGTACAAGCTTTATTGTCCAGAGACTAATAAAATTGAATTCAGCAGAGACGTCATTGTGAAGGAATCTGAAATTTGGGATTGGAACAAGTCTCAATCAAATTCTGATGTGAGAATCTCAGAGGATGGCTCTGAAGGTGAGTCAGAATCTGAAGGCTCTGAAGATGATTCAGAAGATGGAGATGACTCTGATGGTGACTCTGAGTCTGATGGTGATTCTGAATCTGACTCTGACTCTGAAGCCAATTCTGAAGGTCAGAATTCTGAAGCCAGTTCTGAAGGTCAGAATTCTGAACCCAATTCTGAAGGTCAGAATTCTGAACCCAATTCTGAAGGTCAGAATTCTGAAGCCAGTTCTGAAGGTCAGAATTCTGAATCCAATTCTGAAGGTCAGAATTCTGAAGCCAATTCTGAAGGTCAGAATTCTGAAGAAAGAATTTCTGAAGGTCAGAATTCTGAAGAAAGAATTTCTGAAGGTCAAAATTCTGAAGAAAGAATTTCTGAAGGTGAAGCCTCTGAGTCAAAAACTTCTGAAGATGCTTCTGAACAAGTTCAGAGGCTACAGAGAATCAGAAGCATCCCAAGAAGATTTGCAGGATTTGAAATGTTGCAAGACACTGAAGTAGACTCTGAGGGAGAAATTATTCAGTGTGCAATGTTAGTAGATTCTGAACCTGTGAGTACAGAAGATGCTCTTAAGCAACAAGTCTGGTTGCAGGCCATGAAAGAAGAACTTGATGCTATAAAGAGGAACAAGACTTGGAAGCTTTCAGAACTTCCAAAAGGCAAGAAAGCCATCAGCGTCAGATGGGTTTTCAAGCAGAAACTAAAGCCAGATGGATCAATTGGCAAACACAAAGCGAGGTTAGTAGCAAGAGGATTTCTGCAGAAACCTGGACTAGATTATTCTGAAGTGTTTGCACCTGTAGCAAGACACGAAACAATTAGACTGGTCATTGCAATAGCTGCTAACAGGAATTGGCCTCTGATGCATTTAGATGTGAAATCTGCATTTCTGAACGGTCCATTACAAGAAGAGGTATATGTGTCACAACCTCCTGGTTTTGAGAAAAAGAATCAGGAAGGGATGGTGTATAGATTGCATAAAGCCCTCTATGGATTGAAACAAGCGCCCAGAGCCTGGAATATGAAGATTGATTCTTTTTTCAAGAAGCAAGGGTTTCAGAAATGTGAGTTGGAGTATGGTGTTTATGTTCAGCACACTTCAGAAGGCAATATGATTCTGGTATGTTTGTATGTTGATGATATATTGCTGACAGGAAGTTCTGAACAAGAGATAGCTAAGTTCAAGAAGGTTCTGATGAATGAGTTTGAGATGACAGACCTTGGAAAAATGAGTTACTTTCTAGGGATGGAATTTCTATATTCTGAGAAAGGAATCATTTTGCATCAGTTGAAGTATGAACTTGAGCTTCTGAAGAGATTTAAGCTGGAGAATTGCAAAGTTGCTATCACACCCTCTGATACGAATCAAAAGTTGGATTCCGATTCTGATGGAGAGGATGTGGATGCTACAACCTTCAAACAGTTGGTTGGTTCTCTGAGGTATTTGTGTAATACCAGACCTGATATTTGTTTTGCAGTTGGAATGGTTAGCAGATTTATGAGTAAACCAAAATGGTCCCATTACCAAGCTGCTGTCAGGATTCTGAGGTATATCAAGGGGACTCTGAAGCATGGAGTGCTATTTCCTTCTGAAGGAAGGACTGAATCAGAACTTCTGAGTTATTCAGATTCTGATTGGTGTGGAGACAGAGTTGATAGAAGAAGCACTTCTGGATATTTATTTAAATTTCTAGGAGGTCCTATTTCGTGGTGTTCCAAGAAGCAACCTGTTGTTGCCCTATCAACCTGTGAAGCTGAATATATTGCAGGCGCTGTGACTGCATGCCAAGCTGTGTGGCTTCTGAACTTACTGCAGGATCTGAAGATCAAGGTAAACAAGCCTCTGAAGCTGATGATTGATAACAAGTCTGCAATCAATCTTGCCAAGAATCCAGTGCTGCATGGAAGAAGCAAGCATATTGAGACCAAGTATCACTTTCTGAGGAATCAGGTTCAGAATGGAGTGCTTGAAGTTGTGCACTGTAGCACTCAGAAGCAGCTGGCAGATGTGTTGACAAAGGCTATCAAAACTGATCAATTTCTTCGTTTGAGGGATGGAATTGGTGTTGTCAGTTTTGTCTAAATATAAATTAAGGGATGGTGTTAGAAGTAATTTATATTTAAGGGTATTTTAGTATTTACTATGTTAAGTCTTTTCATTTTTAGGGCCTATGTGGCAAACTTTACTCTTTGTATAAATAGCTACTCTTTTATCAATGCAATTAATTCTCCCTTTCATATTTTGCGGCTGCTGTCTTTGTTCTCTCCTTACTATTCCATTGATTCATCACCTTGTACACCAACACTCAAGTGATTGAGTTGAAACGTCCAAAAAAGTTTGAGAAGCCGTTCAGGATTCAAATCCTAACAATTAACATAACACACTGACGAAATATATTTTTCTATAAAAAAAAACTATTAAAGATATTTTTAAGTTAATTGAATATTTGTGTATTACAAAAAACGATTAATATAATAAAAATGAAATGTCACAAATTTATAGAGGGCAGTAATTTCCATTAACTAGGAATTTTTCTTTACTTTTCTAAACACTAAATCAACCAATTTTCAAGACAAGATTACTAGACTCTTGAACAATTAAGCATGAAGGTAGCATAATATGCATTTGATTAAGGTAGGCACATTAAACAAAACATACCACTAAGTGATTCTATTTGCCAGCTCAACTTGCATATAGTTGGTATTACACATTCCTATATTCCAAATGGAGAATTTAAGATAACATAAAAATTTCATTCCATTTCATTGACAGAATTTTTTTTTGTGCTGAAAATGGAGAATAAGGTTGTACAAAAACACTATTTACTAAGTGACAATCACTCACACAATTGCATGAAAATGAAATTATAAGAAGCATGAGACTAATTCTACATGGAACCTGATTCTTCATAATCTTCTGTCAAGCACAAAAATCACTTTTTCCTGCCATAAATTCCACTTAACCCTTCTCCAAGCTAACCATCTTAAGACTTTTGCAGCCTTCTTTTTTCAACTATTCTAAGTATAAGCACAAAAGCCAAAAGAAGATGGTAGTGCATGATTAAAGAAGATTATGTTACTTATGAATCAATGCATTTTTTATTGCAAATTATGTGTTCAACTATACTTTGTCTTTTAACTTAATTTTTTTTTAATACTTTTGAATTGAATGATGTTTTTTAATGCAGAGTTTAGAGGAGAAACCTGTTTCAATTGGACCATGGGGAGGAAGTGGAGGATATAGTTGGGATGATGGTGTTTATTCAACAATAAGGCAATTGGTGATAGTTCATGGAGAAGGAATTGACTCCATTCAGATTGAGTATGACAAGGAAGGGGATTCTGTTTGGTCATTGAAGCATGGTGGAAGTGGAGGCCATAAAATTGATAAGGTAAATTTTCTATGTCCTTAGCTTATCATTTTGAAGGTCCAACTTGTTAGTTTTTACTAATGACTAGACGCGTGAGGGTAGGGACGTCTCGTCAGGCATAATAGAATGACTCAACCCATTACGATCCATTCAAAATAAAGCCTAATACATTTTCATCAAAAAATTTGTGTGCTTAATAACTGTTCCGGGCTAGACCAAGACCATCTGAACATAATCCTCTCATCATAGGCCTAGAAGCACACGCTTAATACCCACTAGGGATAATCATAGTGTGATGCTGATCAGACGCCAATCCGCTAATTACTGTGGATATATTGCACAATGACCTCAACGAGTTTCCCTCCAATTAATACTCCCTCCGGTCTCATATATAAAGCAAAGATTTCTTTTTCAGGTTCATTGAATACTCCCTCCAAATACATAAGTTATTCAACGAACCTGAGACAAGGATCTTTGCTTATATACGAGACCGGAGGAAGTATTATTAATAATTGTTGAAAATTGACTATATCAATCCACATAATTGTTTAATTAAATTAATCAATCTAACATTAAACGTATATGATTGTGGTGCAGATCAAGCTTGATTATCCAAATGAGTTCCTAACATCCATTGATGGATACTATGGTAGCTTAAATCAATGGGGACCAATCTTCATCAGGTCATTGAGCTTTGAGAGTAACAAGAAACTCTATGGACCATTTGGAGTTGAACAAGGAACATACTTTTCCTTGCCAGTAACAGGAGCCAAGATTGTTGGATTCCATGGCAGATATGGTTGGCACATAGATGCCATTGGAGTCCATCTAAGATCCTATCAGCAGCCAAAACCATCCAAAACATTGTCTAATATTTCACACAACCACATGAATAACACTAATGACAGTGTTGGTTATTCTGTAATACAAGGAAGTGTTAGCCAAGGTTTTGATATTGTTGTTGCTGTAAAACAGAAAGATAGTTTTTCTGGCAAAGTTTCACCAACCAAGAAGATTCTCACTTTTAAAGAAACTAACAGTATTGAACCAAAAGAAAAGGTAAGAAAAAAGTGTTTCTTAATTTTCTTCTCAACTTTTATGTTTTGGTGCATGTTTGCAACAAGTGAAACTAAGAATCTTTGTTAACTTCAGATAGTTCCTATGTTGAAGGCACCATCAATAGTTGATGATGGTGTGGTCACATATGGACCTTGGGGTGGTAATGGTGGATATGTATTTGATGATGGACCTTACACCGGAATCAGACAAATCGATTTGTCGCGCAACGTTGGAATTGTGTGGATAAGAGTTTTGTATGATCTTGATGGAGAGGCTGTATGGGGACACAAATATGGTGGAGCTGGAGGATTCAAACATGAAAAGGTTATTACATAAGAGCTTACTATGTAAGCTCTCGTGCTATAAGTGCTTATATAAATCGTTTATCCAAACAAGGCCTAATTATTTTTATGCATAATTTTGCAGATGATCTTTGATTTCCCTAATGAAGTACTAACACATATATCAGGCTACTATGGATCTTTGATGTACATGGGGCCTTCTATTATAAGGTCACTTACATTCCACACTACCAAAAGAACTTATGGACCATTTGGAGATGAATATGGAACTTATTTCACAACAAAGCTGAAAGAAGGAAAAGTAGTTGGCATTCATGGTAGAAAAGGTTTATTTCTAGATGCACTTGGTGTACATGTCATAGAAGGAAAAGTAAGAGTGTCAGTTCCAACATCTCCATCCATGGAAATCATACCAAGAGAACCAAGTATTACTGGGATAAAAAGTGCTCAATATCCAGCCAAACTTGTACCTTCTAAATCAGCACCACTTGAAGAGGTATTTCTTAAATTATTTTATGCTGATGCTCGGATATATCACCTTTCCGGTGTTATACACGGTGTATCTGTTATCATATATATAATAGGGATGTGACGAACTGTCATTTTAACAGATACATAATAACTTTTTGTAGGATACGAAAATAACCAATCTAACTGTCAAATTATGTTATGTTATCTTTGCAATCATATTTCAAATATTTTCCCCTTGATTTTATAGGTTCCTAGCGGTGTGATTAAGGAACCGGCTCCATGCGGACCAGGTCCATGGGGTGGAGATGGCGGTAAACCGTGGGATGATGGAGTCTTTTCTGATATTAAGCAGATTTATTTGACAAAATCACCAGAAGGAATTTGCTCAATTCAAATTGAGTATGATCGGAATAAGCAATCTGTATGGTCGGTGAAGCATGGTGGTAATGGAGGAAGCATCACACATAGGGTATGAATATTCTTAAGCAGATTCATAATTTCTAACACAAAAAGCATTTTCTTAGTCATTCTTCGTCGTACTAATGATGCATATATTGTGTTTATAGATAAAATTGGAGTATCCAAATGAGGTTCTGTCTTGCATAACAGGCTATCTCGGTACGGTTGCTACTGATGAACAAGCTATAATCATTAAGTCACTGACATTCCATACTAGTAGAGGAAAGTATGGTCCATTTGGCGATGAAGTAGGGAAGTTTTTCACTTCAACGAAAACGGAGGGAAAGGTGGTGGGTTTTCATGGGAGAAGTAGCATGTACTTGGATGCTATTGGGGTCCATATGCAACACTGGTTAGGAAGTCAGAAAACTTCAAGGTCATCATCCCTCTTCAAGATATTTTGATTTGTGAAGATTAAGAAATTGTAATAAGATTGATCAGATGATTACTTCTTTAATATCTAATCCTTATATTCTATTCTAATTATACATTTTAACATAATATCAATTGCAAGAGTACTTATGACAATTTTTTCAATCCAAGAATTTAGAGGTTATTATGTACATGTAAGTAAATAAATTGATTTCATATAGATCATGCATTTCATGAGTAGTTTAATTATGAATATGAAAAATAATTTCTTGGTTTATAATTTGTACAAAAGGACATAAGATGGTGAGATTTCTGATATTTATGAGAAGTTTCAAGATGAAAGTTTCATTGCCCTGTCCTTCAAGGTTCAAGCCCGGTCGCCAATTACCTCTTTCTTCTGCCAACGGTTTTATTCATAGTCTGCTTATATCACGGCCGAATATAAGAGTTGTAATCCAGTTGATAAATACATAGAATCTGTTCCTCCAGCTGACAACGCGTGTAATATATGCCGAGCGCCAAATAAAAAAACTCAGAACTCCTGCCAGTGCTAACCCTTTTCCCTCCTACAAGAGCTTGGTTAGTACTTAGTAAGGTAATAATAATAACACTAAAGCTTTTAATGCTAAGGAATAATGTTATATTAATTAATTACCTTGCTTTGTCTAAGGTCAACAAGAGCCTTGTATCTTCCAATAGTTGCCATGCTTCCGAGATGCTTGTAAACAAACGGATCACCAAGTTCTATTTCTTTTGCACTATTTGCATGGCCTGCACCTTCTCTACCAATTTTATTCAACACACTTGCTAAATATTTACCTTGTCTTTCTGCCACCTGTGAAATCCAAATGTTAACGCATCAAACGGCCAAAAACAAGCTTTCTGGAAAAGTCGAAACTAGTAACACTACGAAAGACTCTATTTGGTATCAGAAAATGTTTTTATAAAGTGAAAACATGAAATGATCGAAAGTGTCGGCCTTCAAGTTCTTTGAATATCGCTTACTTGGGCCAATGCTGGAAGTGTTTGTCTTCCGGTACTTTCAACAAATCCACTGCAGTCACCTATTGAGAACACATCTTGTACTGTTGGAACACGAAGCCATTCATCAACACCAATCCTGTGAGAAAAGAACATTCAAAAATTTCTGAGACTTCTTTCATTACATGATAGATAAAAGATTATAATTATATTAATAAATCAACTGCAACTTTGAAAATTTTCATAGTTGTCAATGTGAAGCGAATACAACGATGTTGAGTAATGAGACTAACCTTCCACCGGGAGCTTTTGGTAGATCCAAAGATTGAATAATTGGCGATGGACCAACGCCAGTAGACCATACCAACAGACCATATGGAACCTCAGTACCGTCATTTAAGATAATCTTTTGAGCTTTAACGTCTTTCACAATGCCACGAACAAGACGAACTCCTGACTGAGATAAACTACAATATTGGAAAATATAAAACTAATATAGAAAATGTAAAAACGTAAACAACTAGTTTGTCAACTTAAACAGTACTATTGTCATGAAGAGTTTCATCAGTGTGTGAAAGACATAACTCTCGTATAAAAGTAGCATCTAGCGACACAATACAACCAATGAAAAACACCTCAAGATAATGTTAATGTATCATGTTAAACCTTTACTCATGAATCACTCAAAAAGCAGAAATGCCTTTATCAAGATATAATTTTAGCTTACCTTAGTCAACTGCTTGGTAGCGTAGAGCCTGAGTCGATCATCAAAAGACGACAATATCTCATTTGCCTAATAGGACATGAAAAAAACTGGTTAACATCATAAGTTCTCTTAGAATAAAGTTAAAGACATCTTTGTTATAGAAAACTGGTAATTTTCTGAAACAAAAAATGGCTTCCATAAGTTTGTATTACATATATCTGATGCTATTGAACATACCTCAATTAACGTAACGCGGATGTAATCCTTAACATGAGTATATCTTTGACGAACATCCTTCATGATAAAATCACTAAGTTCGCCACTGAATTCAACTCCAGTAGGACCACCCCCAACAACAACACAATGCAAAAGCCTTTGTTTTTCCTCTTCTGAAATTCCTGTATCCAAGTAAAACACCAGAAGTGATTAACAGAAAAGTAACTGTCATGACTCAACATTGCATTTTCCTAACATACTGAGATTAAGGGTCCGTTTGGATTGACTAGTTTGATCTTCTTTACTGGCATAAACACTTGCAAGACTACTTCACGGAGCTTAGGATAACAACTTATATGACATATCGATAAGCTGTTTTAGGCTTATTCTCATAAGCTCTCCAAGTTAGCTTATGAAAACAGATTATACCTTATGAAACAAGTTAGACATTTTTATCTTTTATTACAGAAATAGCTTATACATAAGAAGTTATATGATAAGTGTTTAACCAAACATGGCTTAAAACATTGTAGCAAACCTGGAACATCAGATAGCATCAAGTTCAAGAGCAACTTTCGACGAATTTCTTGTGCATGATGAACTTCGCGAAGGAAAATGGCGTGTTCATTGACTCCTTGAATTCCAAAAGTAGAAGGATGTGATCCTAATGCAATTACTAGCTTATCATATGAGACTGTAAATTTCCAAGGATCTATTGTCTGTTCTCCATCAGTTACAGTCTCACAGTGCACCTTCAAAACCAAACATCAGATACAAATTTTCCATATAAGCCACACTGCAAGTACCAACAACATTCCAACCACATTCCAACCAAATTAATATCATATACTATGTTTTTCTTGAAGCAAAAAATAAATAGAGATAACATGTTGAAGGAAAGAAAGGTTGTAAGATATAAGTTGGCATGGAAAAAATAAATTTTTGGCCAAACATGTATTTTTATTTTTTTTTCACCACCAGTTTAATCTGGTTCGGGGTCAGTTCTGGCCAAACATGTATTGTAATCAATTAATCTTATCAAGGAAAAAACTGACTAAAATGTGGCATTATGTATTACTATAGCCCCTAAATTATCCAAAATTACAACAACATACTGAAATTTGTGGTTTTGTTAGTTAATTTGATCTTGAATGTGTCTTCCATTAGACACTTGAGATACAATCAATAATGTTTTTTAGTTTTGACACATTTAGTGACTATAGACATATTTAAAGACTAAACTGAGACTCTTGAAAAAAATTACAAAAAAAAGTCATGGAACTCACTCAAAAGTATAGTTTTTAAGTAGCTTTCAAAAAAAAAAAATTTTTTTGCCGTAAAAAAAATGATTTTTTTTTTTGCCGTAAAAAAAATGATTTTTTTTAAAAAAAAACTAGAATCTTTTTTAGAGATTTTTAAATATATCTGAATTATTTTATGTTTGTTTACTATATAAAAAATCATTTTTTAAAATTTGAAGTTCCTAAACCTAAGTTCCTTATTCTTTAAAAAAAAAAAGATTTTAGAAAAGCTATTGATTAGCTTTTCATTTCAAAACTAAACTTGATTTTTTTTATTTAACAAAATGATTTTTTTAAAAATCTAAAACAAGCGCTATTAAAAAGATAAATTAATAGTATTTTTTTATTAAAAAAATAAATAATTTTTTTCTTAAAAAAACTATAACAAACATACCTTAAATCCAATAATTATCTTAAAAAAATAATTTATAGTTAGTTCAAAATAATTGAATCATGTTATATATTTTTATATATACATGTGTTAACATTTGCACTCATGTTCAAGTACTAGCTAGAAAAAAAAAATCATTCTAATACTTTCTCTGACGTTAATTATAAACAAAAAGCATTTTTTAGATACATTAAATAATTAATGTATCTAGTTGCGATGTAGACTAAATATATTAGTTATTGAATGTATCTAAAAAATGATTTTTACTTATAATTAAGGTCGGAGGGAGTACTTTAAGCACCTTATGATTTTGTGCATCAATGGAAGTACAATTGGCAAGAAAGAAATAAGAACCAGGCTCCCTAGAAATAGCTGGTTGAATTCTTCCAATAGGTTCAGCAACTGATCTAAACTCAAGTGTTCCAACACAAGTTGAAGCCAATAGAGGAGTAAAAACCATGTGATTCCTAGGTGACACACAAACAATGTCATAAATATTAGTGTCCAACCCTTTCATGAGTCTACATCCTGCCCAACCTGAACCAAGTACAACCACTCTTGGTTTTTCATTTGGCTTTGTTGGTTGCAAACTTGAAGTATACTCAACATGCTTAACACTTGGCTTTTCCTCAATGGGTTGTGAGCTGAAATTATGGGAGAGAAATGTGAAAGATGGTAAAAGGAAAAATGGGTCTGTTTTGTTGGGTTTTTGAGATGATTTAATGTTGGAAAATTTTGAGAGAGTTCTTAACCAAGACATGTTGGTTGTTCTTGTTATGTTATGGTTTTAGTCTTAACTTCAAATGAGTTTTTGATGGATTCTTTTTAGTGTATTTTTTTTAATTTTATTTTATGGTGTTTGTTAGATATATGAATGGAAGATATGAATCACAAAATATGGATTGGGTGTGGAAAGTGAACCAAGTAAATAAGATCCAAAGATATGGGCTTTGTGATGGGTTACTTATGTTGCTAAGATCCAAAGATATGGTCCACCAGTGGAAAAATTCACTTTTAAAATTCATTCGGTAACTAATATATCTGATTTATAATAATATATTAGTTATTAAATAACTCTAAAAAGTAAATTTTTATGTTTATGTATGAAATCGGAGGGAGAATATAACAAGGTGGACCAGCTCAATGTGGTTGTAGTAGATGCCTATTTGGATTTTAGCTTCAGCAACAAGGTAGTTGCGCTCACTATCTTCCTCTGCGTTTTTTTTTCTGTTCTCTAGTGTTTCCTCTTTGTTTCCATGTGTTAGAAAATGAACGATCTCCCAAAAGTTATGTTCTAACTTCTAAGTCTATAGTGTTCAAAATTTTATAATTTCGCTAAGTGGCCATTTTGCCCGCTAAGCAAGATGACTTATATTCACCATGATGTCTTTTTCAGCTCAGCTAAACCACTTTCTTCGATAACTACTCACTTTGACCTTGTGCTAAGCGAAAAACCTACTCGGACTCATAATCTTTATCGATCTTTTTAATTCTTTTACTATTAAGTTCATAAACTCGCAAGGTATAAAAGTGAGTTGAACAATAAATTTATGTGTAAAAAACAATTCTAAAATTATAAACTACAATTTTTAGCTTCAATTCTATATATATATTTCTTTCAATGATGTTTTGCTTATAATATTTTTTATGTCCTCTTCTATGCTCTCCCCTCCCCTTTGTTTCAACAAAATTCACCGTAATTTAAAAGTTATGCAACCAAATAATTGTGTTCAAATGCTTAATAACTTTTTTTTAAAAGGGTTGATTTGTTAAAGTAATGGTTCTGAGCTCAATAAATTCTTCTTCTGAGCTCAATAAACTCTCTTATGCTTAATAAACTGCACTGAATTTTTTATTGAAAAATAATAATTGTTTAATGCCATGAATTTTTTATTGCCCTAAAATCATGGTAAATATGATATAAAAAGTTATATATTTAATGTACGACGTACAAACTTTAATACAAATTTATTATTTTAAACTTCTAACATGTGCAATTCTCCCTAAAATTAATGGTTCTGAGCACAAGTTCTAAAATAAATAATTCTTTAACCTAGGGTTAACACAAAACAAAAAACTATGCATGCATTGTAATAGTGAAAAAGAGCATTATGAATTACTTTCTCCGTCCCAAAATATAAAGAAAAATTATCAAAATAATTAATGTATTTAGTACAAAATTTAGTTCGAATACATTAATTTTTGTTTACATATTTTTACTTATATTTTAGAACAGAAAAAATATATTCTTAATTTATTTTCGTTCTTTAAGCAAATTATACACTATATCGTAATTTATATTCTTTTCGTTCTTGAATCTTGAAGCAAATTACAGACGAAATTTTAATAGGCCATATTTTTTTTCTTGTGATTCATCTCCTATATTCTTTCATAGTTGTCCACACCAATATGCATCTTCTGGTACACTGAAAAGGGAAATAACAAGATTACCGTAGTGGCTATTGAAATCTTAATTAGATATGAATTTTAGGGAAATGGATTATGTGCAGTTGAAATTTTGATGTTATCATTTTATAGCCGTCTGATCACGATCGAACGGTTTAAACAAATATAGTCATTAAATACAGTTTTTAAATTATGACCGTTTGATTTTGATCGGACCGCTATAAATAGCGTGACTGCACGACTGTACCAAAAAACCGACTGCATGAAATCCGGATCCGAATTTTAGTTGGTGAGAATATGTGGGTTTAGTTTAATATAATTTATTTTGTTTCTTAAAACAAAATTTATTAAATAAAAAGACAAATTTAACAAAGATAAGTCAAAAATAAAATTGTAAAAAATACCTAAAATAAATTTGAATAGGAATATTTAATTTTTAGAATTCAAATAAAATAATTATTATAAACCAATTAATGGTAAATATGATATAGCTACTCACCTTGAGGTGGAGGAGAAGGAGGAGGATTATGGGGATCATGTGCGGGATTAGGCCCCGGTTCTGCATAATCGTCAATGTTGTATTGGCTAATTTGGTTCCCTATTTAAAATCATTACAACCATTTATATAATATTTTTATTATCAAATAAAAACATTAATTTGAGGTTGTAATTATATTGTCAATTGATTTGTTTATATTTTTTAATACATAAAACTTTTAAATTGTCATATTATATTTATTTAAAAAGAACAAAAAAAATGATTTACTCAAAAGACAAAAAAAAATTGGAAAAAAGAATATCTTAGATAAATGTGAAAAGGAAAATTTAATTTTTAGAATTCAAGTACAAAATTTATGAAATAAAATCATGGTAAATATGATATACATAGTCACTCACCTCGAGATGGAGGAGAACGAGGAGGATTTTGGGGATCATGTCCGGGATTTGGCCCTGGTTCTGCGTAATCATCTATTTCATATTGGCTATTTTGAATTCCTGGTTGAAGTCGATACCACTGATTTATATAATAATTTTTATATGACATAAAATATTTGAAGTTGTAATGGTTCACATTCACTATAATATAGCAATGTTTTAAATAGATGTATGCAACTATAACCTATGCCACAACATAATAGTCTATATCAAAACTGCAACTCAATCGCATTTTGACTGCATTTTACTGCAATTATCATACTATTTTCTTATTTTCTCATACTTTTTTATGACTGATATTTAAAATTGTGATAGAGTTAGGTAAAATGCAATATCACTACCATTTTCTTATTTTCGTATTCTTTTAAAAATATATTGATGAAATAAAAACACTTTCAAAAGTGTAGTTAACTAGTTTTTCAACTCGTATTGTCGCACAGATGACCATTTTGTATGTTGACACTTAATATTTAAATTTGACACGTATAATGTAACAAATTTGACACGTGTAATCATAACAATAATATTTTTATGAACAAATACTGAATCAAACGTCAAAAAATGCAAAATAAAATGTAAACAATAACTAGATTCATTGAATCAAAAGTAAAAGTTTCAAAACAAATATAAAGAAATTAATAAGTCATGTTACCTTTGGGTATGTTCCTAGCAAAGCACATGGCCGCATAGCTGAATAAAAGCCCTAGCAAGCATAGCCGAGTGATGAAAGTCATGCCTTCGATGTAATTTGTTGTGTTCTTTTTTTTTTTTAGTCGTTGTTGTAAGAACTACATTATATATAAAATTTTCAATACATTGTTCACTTAAGTTTAATACTCATTCCGTCTTAAAATATAAGTAAAATTGAGTTAATGAAATTTGATGTATTTAGTTCAAATTTTGGTCTAAATACATTATTTTTGTTGATCAAATTTTATTGATATTTTTTGACAGGTAGTATCAAATTGAGTAAAAAGAAGAATAACATTTAAATATAAATTTATGACATAACCAACTTTCCTTTCTCTTGTAACAAAAAGGAAAGTAGCAGTCAACCTTTCATAAACCTTTTTTATGGAAAATATAAATTAATTAAATGAATGCAACTGTTTTGTTCTTGCATTTTAAAATTCAACTATTTTAATACCAAATTATAGTTTTTACCATTTTATTATTATTGACCCAATTATACCAAATTACTATATCATTTACCATTTTAAAATACTATTCAACTATCCGCTATTTTTAATTATATTCTCTCTCTCTCTTTTTTTATATAAAAATTCCATATGTTTTAAGTGGTTTCTATTTTATCGGGTTAAATAATATTTTGATTCCAAAAAAACTAGCGAATGTTTTTTATTTTAGTTGCTAAAAATAAAAAATTGATATTTTTGCCCTCGTAAAAGTTTATGTTGAGTTTTTTATCCTTGTTGACCGATTCATGTTATTGTCAAAGTTTATGACTCATTTAAGTTTAATATGTGTCCATATTATGTCCATCTATTGTGTCAAACATCTTTATGTCAATATTATGTTCAAAAACAAATCAAAAGTATGCTCATTAAGGATAAAAAAATAAAATAGAAAATTTTAGGAGAACGAAAACATCATTTTTAGCTTTAGAGATTAAAATTCAAATTTTTAATATTTATAAAGACGGCAAAATTATTTAATCCTTTTATCCGTTTGATGGTCAGGATATGATAAAGACAAGATATAATATAGAGCTGGATAAGAACAGAATAAACACTTATTATATCATGTGTTTGATGATCACACAATAACAAACAAGATCTCGATATTTAATCATATTTGTTGTTTGATACACGCCTTATAATGATGTCATTTGATAGCTCAGCTGGTAGGAACGGTGCAATATGCAGGGAACAATTTGAATTTGATATTTTTTACCTATTATTTATCTTAAGAGGTGAAACTTTTTTTTTTGTGATAAGGAGGAATTGAGCCTAGAAAAAGAGAAGTTACACCTAAACTAATAGAGGAGTTGCGATATTCAAAACATTCGCTCAATACACGTGACTAATGTCACTAGGGCACACATTTTAAAAAAAAAATCCATTCGCCATGTTACACCGTATGTTGACTAAAGCATTTGTGCATGTTTCGCTTCACGATACAAGTGATGAACTGCTACCACCCAATTCAAATCAATTAATCGACGAATCTTTTCAATATAAGAGACCGCCCACTAACACTTCCACAACCATATGAAGTAATGGCTTTCACTACCACCATGGAATCAACGTTCCAACATACTTGGACCCTTCAAAAACTCTCCATAATTATGCTAAGAATGCAGTATCTTGGCCAACGAATTTCACAAAACCAGCTAACCATTCTCCCTCACTTCCTCTAATAATACAATCACAACCAACATATAGCCATCCTCTCTACATGACCCATCCATATTCAATCTTTCCCATCCCACCGGTGGAGCCCTCTAAGGCTCCAACTAATGAGCTTCTTTATTTGCATAACCATCATGGCGGGAACATTTGGCCTTAAAAAATGATTATCTGTTTCTATCAATTAAATATTTTTTAATTTGCATATTGAACTGAAACACCCAATAGAGGGAAATGAGGGTTAATGATAATAGTAACTAAGCATACAATGATTGTACCAGATATAAAAGTTTACATACACAAGATTGAGTAAACATTATCCTATAATGCTGATATCTGATCATAGCATACATTGAATAAATGTTTAATATATAAATACAAATGGTGTATCCATGCTCTTCATCTTTTCTTAAAACCATACTTTTTGCGTTCGTAGAATAAATCAGTTTTAGCACTCCCTAAATTAACAATTTTGGGGCAACCATCCCTATCTTTCTCCTGTTGTGTACATTCCTTGCAGTAGTAAGCATCGGAAATTCCTACTCCTCCACATATGACACATCGACCCTGAAATGATCCATAGTTGCATTCATCACAGACCCTGACAAGTGTACATGGACGTACATACGAGTCGCATATCACACACTTGCCGTCACATTTCTCACACAATCGTCCGATAGCAATTCCTGGCTGCTTACGGCACATGATCAAATCAGGATGATGCTTCGCCATATTTTCAACAACCTGCTAGATGCTGAATATGTATACAAAATCTTTAGTGTTGTGCAATTGAAAGTCAAACATAATATACTCACTAAAACACTATAATTCTAGCAAATTTGCAACAAAATATTGTGATAGTCGATAGATTGTAATCTTAGTAATAACCTTCCCGGTAAGTATGCAAAATGCATATGCAAGTGGAATCTATTTTAATCAGCCGATCCGATAGTCTCTTTTCATCACATTAGATTAGCTATGAAATGATCATGACCTTCATTAAAAGAACATGGATTCTGGTAATAGTAGCAAATAATCATAAGTCATAACAGATAACCAACTACCTCAAAAACAATTTTTTTTTAAAAAAAAAAAGACAACAGAACTTTCAATGTTCCAGTTGATGGGACACTAGATATAAAGGGCACTGCAACTAAAAGTATTCAATGGTATTCTTTCTCTACCAAGTTCTAACCAAAAGTGACAGCTTTACCACCCCACAGTAGGCAACAAATTTTGTTTTATCACTTCTCCTAAGATGAATATCACAAAATCATGGTGGAGAAAGGAAATGTCAGTCCGAGCAATATCATGATCATCAACCTTCAAGAGCCTAATAACATGTTTGGAACCTTTGCCTCATAGAGCCATAACAACAACATAGTTCAAACTATTATAAGCTACAGTCCTACACCATATAGCTCACCCTGGGGCATAGAGCAAGTAAAGCTTGTATAAAATTTCAGTTTCATGCATGATGGTGGAACTTTAGATAGTCTGATACAGCTGACTACAACCATAAACCTCTAACATGCTCTACCTTCAAATACTTATTTTTTTATCTTTAAAATATATTCTCTAACTTTCATGCAGTATTGATTTTTTGTATCATTAACCCGAATTAAATACAACTAATCTTTGAAGATAAACCAAGTCCAATACAGCAAGCTATGAAACAACATGCAAAGTGGTCCAGAATCTCTATTATAATATTTTGCCTGCCCTAGTTTTTCTCAAATTAGATAGGACTAGTAAACAAATGAAAGGTATGCAAGTATACAGATATAAGTGTGTAGAATCCACATTCCAAGATATTAGCAACTTGCTTACAGCAAAAGAAATAAAAGATAAAAGTTAGACAAGTATTCCTATACAGTTATACTTCAGCCTTCCATTTTGCAAAGTATTCTTGAAAGTTAAATTTCCATCTGTGAAAAAGTTTAGCTATCTATTCTAAGAGGTGAAGGTTCAGTAATCATAGTATGTTTAGTTAACTAAAGTCTTCCTAACATTTTTCCTAAAAAATCATTAGCTTAAGTTTTGCTTCCAATTATTATAATCCTTCATGAATAATAATTTAGCATTCCGTAGATACTCATGAAGTATTTAAATGTCATTGTCAATTTCCTTGAACCTACTAAGACGATCGTGGTATTCTGAAGTTCTCTGATTAAGTAAAGCTTGTCAAAGTGTGACTCTATGTGAGTTTATCAATTGTAGAACCCACAAAAACATCCCAAAAATAAGCAGCCTTATCAGAACTTAATGCAAATCATTATTCAACTTTTTTATTGATGCCTTAGGATTACCTATGTGAAACTTTCTCTGCTAACAACAGGGCAAAAGGAACTCCCTATGACACTGAAACTCAACTAATTATTGCTTCAAAGCAATAGTTAGTGTCATTAACAGAATAACTATAAATTCAAGCCTAACAGTAACCGTTCCTACTTTTTCACTCGGTCTAATACTACCTGCTGCTACGAGCTTACGACAGTAATGTGATTGCCATGTTATTCTAAAGGATTATACCAAAGACCTGTATGGAGTGACTCATTCAAACTTATCTGCTAACATTAATTGTGTAAAACTGTTTGGGAGAACTTACGTAAACATGGATTGACTCATTTTCAACTTATTTACATAAGTTCTCCAAAATAGCTTATAAAAACAACTTATATCTTATACAAAAACAATTAAAACTTTATTGCATCAGTTGCTATAGAAATAGCTTATACATAAGCACTTATCAATATCATGTCATACTATATACGATGCAAATAAGCTATTAATCTATTTCCTTTTTCCAGTGAATCATATGCCTACTACAAGCAGGATTAACAAATACACAATATAATCAAAAACTTTGAAATCAATTCAAGAAACAAAAATGAAAACCTAAAAATTGAGAATCTAAGCAGTGAATGGAAACAAATTGTAAGAAAAATATCACAAGATGAAGAAAGTTAAAGTACCTGTTGTGAGTAGAGTAGTGTTAAACGATGTCGCTTTGTGCTAGCGGAATTGATGAAAGATGAAGGAGAAAAGAAAACGCAAAAAAGTGAGAAATTTGAACAATGGAATGGAATTTCTCAGAAGAGTCCAGACTCTACTATCGGGCCAGAGCTCAAGCCCAATCCAGATTAATTGTAAATGTTATTTGCACTCTCCATTCTCCAATATGATTTGGAAAGAAAAAGTAAAAAATACTCCAATAAAAAGTAACTACTTGAATTAAGAGAAAATAATTCCGATTATTCATCTTAAAAGATGGTTGAATTTTGTGTATATGTCATTGTGACAAATAAAACAAAACTTTGATTGTGTGGATTAAGCTCGTAATTCAAGAAGAAGTCCAGGTCCCTATCATAAGAATGCAATTAAATTTGTTCTTGTCATCATAAGAAGAGAGGTAAAAATAATTTGGTTTTATGGTTATGAAAAAACATAACTATGAAGAGAATTTAAGAAGGATTGTTTCAAGGAATCTTAAGACTCTAATTTGAAACCTTGAAGACTTTATAAATTTTGATTAGTGTCTAATCTCTATTTATGCTTTGATTTAAGATTTGGATGTCTAACTTGTCTTAACACTTTCTATCATGAACAAAATATTGTTAGGCATTGTGGGGGCTTAACTCCTGTCTCCTACTATGATTTGGGAAGGATTTTTTAATACTATATACACTAAAGAAAGACTACACCAAATATAATATGTGTTTGGTAATGCGGCGAAAAGAATTTATTTTGACTTATATCTTAATATGCGTGTCTGTTTTTTTTATGTGCGGGCTTATATTAATCCTAATTTCTACTCATATATTAAAAATTAATCCTAATTTTGTTTTGCAATTTGTTTGCGGTTTTATCAGTGGCGAAGCCAAGAATTACGGGAGTAGCCATGACCCTAGTCTCTTTTATTGGTATCCATGACCCTGGTCCTGTCAATATAGTAACTACTATGGAAATCAAAATGCATTGTCCTTACACATTATAGTAGCAAACGACGCTATAAAAGAAAGAAGCATCACTGCAACAACAACAAAGAATATTTGGACAATTACAATGCAAATCACAAATGTATCGAGCCTTCTATTGTGTCTATTTTTTTATGAATTTATTTTTCTCTACATAAAAGCTTCCGTTTTGAACTTAGAAAGAATGAATGATGTATATATGTTAAAGTTTTGATTTTTATTAATATTTTTTCATTGACAGTTAAATTATGTTTAATACGTTGTGTCACTAGGTGGAGTTTGGGTCTTGTTATTGATCAAAAGTTTTGTTTTAGATCAAATTAACCTTTTTTTTCTCCAAGTTGTAGCTTCTAAGTTTGCAACCGGTTTTAACCATTTTTTGTCGAAGGATTAGTTTTAGAATGAACCGATTAAACATCGTTATATATTGTTTGTTTTACTATTGAACTTTAACATTGTTATTAAATTCAAATAATTATCTATAATATGATGTCATTTTAAATTTAAACGAGAATTATTCTTTTTTTGTATTTTTTACATTTTTTAAATTAAAAATTCATTTTTAACATTCAAGATTTTCAAATAGTCAGAATAGGTCCTATATTTATTCTTATTTATGTTATATTAATATGTTTTTACATTAATCTATCTAGGTATATTTAAGATTTCTTTCGTATTCAATTTGAATTCAATTCAATTAATCATGAGTCGTGCTGACCTGATCGTGGGTTTTGCATACGAAAGAGGAAGAGGTTTACCGATGAAGTATTGGCTACCTAGTTCTAGGACCGATGTTTCAAGGATGAATAAGCTTTTTATTAACGAGAAACAAGTTCAACTAAAGAATATCAAGATTCATAGTGATTTTCGGAAGCCTCCAAACAACATCACAGTGCTCAACAACATTAAAAGGAAGGTGTCACAGTTAGGATTTGGCCGACGATATTTTTTTGTGGACATATAAGTAAGGATCGAGAATTTACAAGAAGCACGTGGAAACATGTCAGTAATGGTGGTTTCTTGGGAGGCTTAGGAGGCATGTGGAAATATTGCCTCGGGTGGTTGGGGTGAAAATTTACCTTAGAAATGTTACTTTAATTTAGCATGTACTTGTTTGAGTTAGTATGACCTATTTATCTTATTTAAGGTTCAATACTAAGAAAGTGATAGACCTTAGAGAAAACATGACCATAAAAAAAAAAAAAAATCCAGCAGGAAAGCTACCAGAAAGTAAGATAGTGATACCACCCGTTGCAAGCTTGCAACACATATGTTGTGGATTGATGAGATGAATTTTTTGACAGGGTGAGTGAAAATTCAGATTATTTACTAAAATCTATATTTAAAACGTGGTTTAATTAGATTTCATTATAATGATAAGATGCAATATAATTTGGCCCAAAGAGTGCAATTATCATCAGGACTTTACTTACAACTGATTACAAATTACAATTATTAATCAACTGATTGAAACAATTATTAAGCAACCAAACATTACTTACATTATGGCTAAACTCTAATTAAATTACCGGTATGTCATTTTCAAAGTCAAATTATTACGTAATTTGTTTGTTTAATTTATTTATTTTTTAAAATTAAAATAGCTATCATTGTCCAAGTTAAAATTACCCAACCACGAAGCGACCAACACAACTTCAAGTAAAAAAAACAACAACCATAACATAACATACTAGTAAAGACACACCATAATGAAACATGGAGTCATAGATCGTAGAACGACCGACCACCATAACATACTAGGAAAGAAAAACCATAATGAAACATAAGAGTCATAGACCATATAACCACCGACTACCAACAACCACGCAAAGTCCTACTTTCTGAAATCGGCCTTCTGATTGAGCTTCACTTTTCCACGGACTTTTTTGTACCTCAGATTTGTGATCCTATCTTTGTCAGTGACTTCGTTATTGTCGTCGATGTCTTTCTCGATTTCATCATAGTGGACTTTTCTCACTCTTGGAGAAATCTAGAACTCTACGTACTGTGTTCCTCATCGAGGATCAAACTCTTAAACTTAGCTTTAAAGGATGGAAGATCATAAATCTTGCAATGAAAATAGTTTGGAATACCATCCCCTCCTCTGTCACTGTTACCCCCTGGGAGGAGGATCAGAAACAACTATATATGGACAGCCTTGCACTATTTCATATGAAAAGTAATTGACAAGGATAATATTGCCACACTCCCCAGCACATTGCCTTTTTTTTTTTAAAATAAAAAAGGTATTTTGAAATACCTCACTCACTTTTTTCTCTCATTGAAATATGTTAGTGCATGGTCTTGAACCGAGTTTCTCTTGATTGAAGAATAAATTCAATACATTGCCCTTGTTTGTTTAATTAAAGAAAATAGTTATAAGCAAAACACAATTTCGACTAATTTAATATAAATTATGTCAACGCACGCAATTTATTAGATGAAAACAAACAAACAATCCATATGCATACAAATCACAACTTTAACATAACATAAAAAGCAAAAATCGGAAATCATGAATAAATCATGACTTGATCACTTCATTTCATTTGAATAAATATTAACAACAATATGCAAAAAAAACAAAAAAACAAGTTCGATCACGGATAGCAACAATTATTAATCAAGCTTTACTTACATCTTAATGAAACTCTAAATTACTGAGGCGTCATTTCCTTATGAACCAGATGGTTAAATGTTGTGTATTGCACCGATGTAAATATCTTTTTTTTATAAAAAAAAAATAAAATAGAAAATATGTTTTTCGTTTTCGGTATTAAAATCAAATTATTTGCGTAATTTGTTTGGTTAATTAAAAAAATAATGTTAAACAAAACTCAAATTTGATTCATTTAAGATAAATTAGGTCAACACGTGCAATTTGTTAAATGAAAACAAACAATCCATATGCATACATATAATAACCTTGACAGAACATAAAAAGCAAAAATCGGAAATCATGAATAAATCATGGATTAATACTTCATTTCATTTGAAAGCTCAAATGTTGAATCTTTATGACAAAAATTTAAAGGCTGATGTTAACTTGTGCTCTAAGGGCACATGATAAGGTATCTTTATATGAAAATTTTGCATTTAATAAGTTAAGAAATTTAATATATCAAAAGTAAAAACACACAAAATTCCAAAACATAATTTTTATATTTATCTTTTTATCATGTGTCTTAAGGGCATAAGTTAACATTCTCCAAATTTAAAAAGGAACCAAGACTAAATATTTTGAATAGTAGCATAATCATATTCCTTAAAACGTAGATAACAAATATCAATGGATGTTTCTCCAAAAAATATCATTTTATTCAATATAACACTGATTACAAAAATCATGATTCTAAACAAAAACTAATTTAATCGTAAATTATCATCTTTTAACTAATTAATTATCGAGAAATATTTCTCTCATATATAATTTGTTTAATAAATAAATTATGCTTTTAGTTTATCTAAAAAAAATATATACTATACTGTAATTAGTGATATTTTAAACTTAATAACACTTATTTAATACTAATGAAAGTATTATTTCAAAAAAATTCAAATATTTCTGAATAATAGACCAAGTTGTCCATACATAAAAAATAATTATTTTGAGATTTTGTTATTATAATTAATCGATATATCATAACTTTTTTAGCAACCCCAAATTTTATTTTTTAGTTCCGTCACTGAATATAACCTATTTAATAATATCAGTATAATTAGTAGCTATCAACTAAATTACTCTTACAAAATACTCCATATATTTTATTATTTTGAAAGTAGATTTTTCACTTTGAATGGATGAATTGAAAAGTGAAATACTCAAATAGTACAACATAGTACCGTACAAGGATTTTCTCTAGATTTTTTGGGCCTTTAGGCAGATGGGACCGTAATCCGTATGGACACTTGTCGAGTTGCACGTGTTTTTGGCCCACAATCACAACTATAGTGATTTTATTATTACAATAATAATAAAAAACAACTGGTATATATATTTTGTACTATATGGTTTCAATAGTCACCTCATCATTCTAATCTCCAATTTTTTACATGAAACAAAAATGAACAATTTGGATACCTACCCTCCAATTCTCCGCCTCCCCAACAACCAATCACAAAACCAACACGACCCAAATGACATCAAGGGTCATGACCCGATTCAAGATCCGGATCCTATACCAATCATAGATCTTAAGTCCTTAAACCACAAAAATTTGGATGAGGCTTGCAAAGAATGGGGTCTATTTCGTTTGGTTAATCATGATGTTCCAATAACACTTTTGGAACAACTTCAAGATTTAACAAAACAACTATTTTCTTTGTCTTTTGAGTCCAAACAAGAAGCATGCAATGAAAATCCTATTACATATTTTTGGGGTACCCCTGCCTTAACTCCATCTGGGACAGCTATATCAAGAGGCCCTCAAAATATCAATTGGGTTGAAGGTTTTGATGTGCCATTGTGTCAACTCTCTCAATTTCAACACCAACTTCCTTCACTTGAGTCAATGAGGTAAGATCAATGACAATTATTATTATTATTATTATTATTTGTCTATTTGACTAATTCACACCAATTAAGAATATTATTTTGCTTACCATATAATGCAAAAGGAAAGATATGAAATCCATTTATTATTGTCTATTTGTCTTTTTGAACTTTTTGGCTATTGCTTTATGTTTATTATTATACTCCCTCCAATTTTAATTATAAAATATTTTATGAAATTTATTTGTCCAATCTAAAATTTTAGACATATGTATTACTTTATTTTAAAATATACTCTTTGTTTTTTATTTATTAAACTACCATAACTATATTAAAAAAAATTAAGCATAAGATGGTCTAACTTAACAAAAGTATATTGCAAGGAAATGAAACATTTAAAACCACGAATTTTTATCAAAATTAACAAAGAGAAAGCATTTACATGAAAAAAATTAATAATAATTACATATATTTTAAACAAATTTATTATTTTATCAATTTTTTTTTATATCTCCAATTTTTTTTTGTTAAAAATAATTAGGCAGTAATTTGTTAGTAGTACAATAGTACTCCTCCTACTTTATTTCCCGTCTCTTTCAAGACCACCACCTTCAGTCTCGTATATTTTTGGAATTTGTGCATGCGTGGAAAATATGAAACGTGGGTGTGGGCCGGTTGTTTGGTGCAAATATTGTTTTCATTGAATAGGAGTAATAATAATACTCCTCCGTCTTTTCATTTGTATTATAAAATGACAAAAAATTTAAGTAAGAAAAAAATTACAATTTAAAAATTTTGAGACATTTTAGAACACATATGTAGTATATATACTATGTATATCTTTTGCTTTTGGATATTTTTGGCTTTCTAACACTAGATTAGATGCGGTAGATCTTCTAATTTTTTTTTAAAGAATCATGTATAGTAATGTTGTGTCGCCTATATTTAGGAATATAATTTTTCAAAGATTAAATTTTGCTATACAGAAAGGTTTAGCGGCGTAGTTTGTTGTCTGTTTACTTTTTATTTAAATATAATTATCTTATATATATATATATATGGGTCAGGATCAAATGATACCAAATGTTACACCACTCAATAACGCTTTAATGAAATCAAATTTTACAAAATTCACCGTTGGATTGGAAGATTATATCATATAGATCATTCATGTTAAATTTTATAAAAATCTAAAACTGTTTTATCGATTTCTATTCATTTTGTATAGAGATTTATGGCTTGTTTGAATCACTTTTGTTTTTCAGTTTTGAAAATTTGTTTTATAAATTTGTTTTTAAAAACCAAAACATGTTTTGGCTATTTCACTTTTTTAGTTTTTAAAACTAAAAAGTTGAAAACAGTTTTAAGAAATAAGTCTACCAAACAAGTTTTCTATTTTAAAATTTTTAAAAATCAAAAACCAGTTTTTGAAAACCATTTCAAACAGAACCTTAGTTTTTATTAATATTTACTGTTTAAAAAGAATTATAGGATATGATTATTTTGATTTTATGTATATAAGTTGTTTTTGTAAGAAATTGTCACAATTTTTAAAATGTATTATTACTTTTTTTTAAATGTACTTATTACTTAAAAGATTATTTTGCTTTCATTTAAAAAAATATTAGGATTAGTACTTCTTCCGATCACTATTATAAGCAAAAAAATATTTTTTAAATTAATTGAAAAATTGGTGAATCCGACCTATTATAAGTTAGATTCATCAATAAAACTTAAAAAATCATGAATTTTGGTATAAAAATAAAAAAATAAAAAATTAATTTGCAATGAAATAATTGAGTTTAAAGATAAAATGAGATTGAAAATCCGGACAGCCAATGAAACGCTGCCACGCGTCCCTATCTCTCCATTTGCTTCTTCTCTCTCTGCGTGCTGCAGCGCTCACTCTCCCTCCCGCGCGTGTGCTGCACGCGCCAGAATGCAGCCAACGAAATGCTTCCGCGTGTCCCCCCCGGCTTGCTCTCAATTGTGTTGAACTTGTTCAACACTTCCCTCCTCCAACTCAGCTTTCAACACCCCATTACATCACACTTTGGTGTTGAGACCCTCTCAACACCCCTCTCAACAAGTCCATTGCTCATGTTCTAAGAGTGACATAAGAGTGTCAGAAAAAAATACAAAGTTACACGGTTGTAGCTATCTTGAGAGTTAGACAAGAAAACAATCAATCCACCAAAGTATCCATCCATGATCCACCCTAGGCATGAAAAACAACATTGTTACAAGAAAACAAACCACAAAGACAAATCAACAAGCAGACACTGGACTAAATAATGGTTTATTTTTTCTTTTGGTAGAAGAGATTAAATAATGATTTTTTGTGTTAAGACTAAATAATGATTATATTGCCTCCAAGCCAATCAAATCATAACTGTGCTATATTAAACTTCCACTCTTATCTAAATAAAGTCCCATCAATATTACTTCCTCTTTAAAATATATTGTACAAACTAAACAAATTTTCACTATACATAAACTTATTTTTATTATTGGATCACAAAACAAAAGGTTACTATTTTCTTTGTTTGCAATTGGAATAGCCTTAGACATATGTTAACATAATTCGTATTTCTTTAGTAAAAAACATAATTCGTATTTCTACGACAAATAATATTAAAGGTTGTTTGTTTTTGTTTTGCATTTCATTACTTCTTATGTATTTTTGTAACACGTACTTTTATCTATTTATTACTACTAATTCGGGTTCTAAATTTTTTTAAAAGTTAAACAACTATAGTTAATATATAATTCAAAATTGAAATCACATTCGTCAATCTTTGTTGATCTAACATATTTTTATATTGAAAAATGTTAAATAATATTTCGGAGACACTAATTAAACATATAAGTAAAAATAATTATGTTTTAGAATTTGTATATTCAATACATTAAATATATAAAAAATTGTATTTTCAATATTGATTTTATCTTTTATATTTTTTATATCCTTAATAAGTGTTCCGAAAATACCGTTTAATATGCCCCTTTTGGCCTTTTATATTTAGTTAAGACTTTTTTTTTTTAAATATATATGTGCTATTGACAAAATGATTACTACCTTTTTTTTTGTTTTTGAAAACGACAAATTTCTTTTACAAAAGCGACAATTGGAAAAGATGAGAGAGACCTACTGACCAGTAATTTTTAGAGGCTATCATAAATGGGACCAATATTCATTCAGAAAAGAAAAAGATATGCTAATTTGTATTTCGAGTACACTAATTAAAAAGGTAAATTTTACGTTAAAAATAACATTTTTAATATTTTTAAAATAATAATTACAGATGTTTTAAGATAGTTATATTATATTTAATTTTCTTAACTAGAGTATTGAGTACTAATTAGCATTTTTTTAAAAAATAAAAAACAAGTGAAGGGACAAATATGAAGTTAGTGTACAATATATTGCTCCAGAAAAGAATAAAAAAAAAATCATGGATGTGCACAAATAATTATTAGCAGTCTTGGCATTCTCTGTTTAGGAGAATATTTGCAATATTCTGTAGAAATTGAATTGTTGCTTTCAATTAAAATTGAAATGTTACACAGATGGAAACAAATGCTACAGCATGGAGGTAGAGACAGATACAAAGACTTTATTGTCATAATAAAGTTAGACTGCAAAGTAGGGTTTGTCTAATCTAATTTGGTCCTACCATGCCCAACAATTTATGAAAGATAAATAACACTTGATAAGCAGCTTGTTTTTAGTTGTTACTTGTTTACATAAATAATTATCTTTAAAAAATTATGAAAATAAGCTTCTTTTTTTTTTTTAATGAAAGTAATGTTATATAATGTCTTAGCCAACATTTTTTCATGCCATCATCATGATTTAATAAGTCAATCTCGTGATAGTGTCATTCTATTATACATTTTATTCATTCTTTTATCAATCAATATGATTTCTTATGAGGTTTAGTATTGATATACTCTCTATCTCCTATGATTTCATGATTCTCAACAGAGATAGACCAAACTTAAAATTTTAAGACGGTATTAGAATCTCCGTCGAGATTTTGATATCGAATGACCCAAGATAATATCATCGATGATTACTGTATTCTTCCGTCTAGAAAATGAGCTTTAATAAAACCGAACCTAGTGCCATTCCTCTCCTAATTAAAGATCTTGAAAGCACTAGGATCTATCTTATTGGCCGACTTATGTCGAGCCACCGCGCTGCATTTTTTAAATGGTCGCTGCCTACATTACTTTGTCTCCCTCTTTTCAAAGACTCATACTATATATGTAGTTTTCGATCATTTTTTATATAATTTCTAAAAAATGCTATTCAGATGAGGGTAATCTTCACCTTATAATTTGATGAATCAAATTACTATTTTACAAAATTGAGGGCCAAATTATACGATGCGTACTATAATATCTAACTACTCTATTTTAATTAGTTCTAACTATTCAATTTAATGAATGTTTCTTTTGCAAGGGTTTTGCTAATGGACTATGCAACCCATCTTTCAAGAATTGCTACAACATTATTTGAAGCAATGACTAAGAACCTTGAATTGAATCTGAAATCAACAAAGTCCTATGTATCAGAAAACACTGGTCTAGTACGTGTGTATCGTTATCCAAGCACTGATGTTGGTTGGGGAATGGAGGTTCATACAGATAGCTCTGTCTTATCCATATTAAACCAAGATGATCATGTTAGTGGACTTCAAGTTCTCAAAGATGATCAATGGCTAACTGTAAACCCTATTTCCAACACATTGATTGTCAACCTTGGTGATATGATGCAGGTCTTAATTTTTTCATTACTTGTTAATTTTAATTTATCATTACTTGCGATCTTTTTTATAAAAAATAAATTATTTTAAATTTATTAAATAATTAATATATCCGATTGATTTCGACTCAAATATCTTATGACTATACAGCCCCCACTTAGGCCGGACATCCTTTGAGATCATAAACAAACTTTTAGAGATGGGGACTTATTTGATTAAACCACCTTACGAAAAAAAATATTGAATTATTATTGGGATTAGGATTGCCTACAGTTGAATTTTAACTGCAGTGTCATGCGGTAAAACTTTGAGCCACCGCAGTTGTGGTAGATTTACTCAACTGTGTGACTCTACATTTGAACTCAACCGCATGTAATCCAGTCCCTGTTACTTATTGGACAGGGAGTGGAGAAAGGATTTTTTTTTTAATTTAAAATTTTTTTGTTCAATTTTATTTTTAGAATCAATACATTAGCAAATTAATTTTTAGAATAAGGTAATCTATTCATTCTAAAAATTACGTTATAATTATTTGTTAGTACATTAACAATTATACACTGTTCATATATGCATTGACAAATTTTACAAATTATATTTCTAAGTTATATATAAATATTTTAAGTTATATATAACATATTTATTTTGGTTTAGGCAATTAGCAGTGACAAATACAAGAGTGCATCACACAGAGTGAAGGTAGAGAAAGATATAGAAAGGATTTCAATATGCTACTTTGTATTCCCTGGTGATGAAGTTGTAATTGAGAGCTCTAAGTACAATCCCTTTACTTACAATGAGTTTAGAGCACAAGTGCAAAAAGACATCAAAGCCCTTGGTTATAAAGTTGGTCTTGCAAGGTTTCAACTTAATCAAGATCATTAATTTTTAATTAAACTTGTAAAATTTTCAATTCATCCTCTAAATTCTCAAATTTGTTAAAATATACTACCATAAACATGTTTCCAGTAAAATGTTGGGTAGGATGAGCAATCATCTTAAAATTTTGTTTTATAGTATCTTTTTGTTAAGTTCTTTATATTTGGTTTATCTTGTTGTGTTCTATCTTTGAATGTTGGCTTAATTGTTTTGTGTTGTTGGTGAGAGCTGACTTTTACTGATTTAATTTTAGATCTATTTCAATTAGTTTTTCTTTGTATATTTGTTGTTGTTTTGATTTTTAGTTTCTAATAGACATAATTTTGATATGTTTTCGATATTTTTTAAAATAATATATTGACATGCAGAAATTTGACATAATAGATGGACATAACATGAATACATCTTGAACATAAAAATATTATAACATTAATATCAAAATGAAGTTTTTTGCTTATAAAAAAAATAATGAAGTTTTTTTTTAAACAAGAGAAATATTATTGCAAAAACTACAATGAACAAATTCCATATTTTTTTATATGGTGTCGAATACATGTGGATGGGCTCAAGATCCGATCTCTATTTGGTTCAAAAAAGGCGGCGTCCACTTAGCTAATTCGTGAGCTGTTGTGTTGCTAGTTTTGCACACCCACACAATCGAAAATCCTTGTCATTTTGTAATATAATAACTATCCACTAATCGTGAGTTTTTTATATTATTTTGCACTTACAAGTTACAACAATTAAATTTGTCAAACACTTAAATTTTTTTCTACTAACTTTTTAATTATAAATTAATTTTTCAGCTATCAACTAGCTTTTCAGCTTAATTTTACTAAATAGAGCCAATAACTATAATCCATGCAAATTAAATGCCATCTAAGCGCATACAAACGATTTGATAACATGAACAAATAAATATCCGCTTCAAGGAATCCCAAACATAAATTCAACCTAGATGTCGTACTGTTACTACACAAGATAAAACTTTAATCTCTCCCTTAAAAAAATAGCTAAATTAAATAAGGGTAACTTTAAAAAGAAAATAATCAATGTCATTGATAATTGCAAAATGGTCTTATAAAAAAGGACACATTTTTTGTCAAACTAACTCTTATAAATAGTATTATTTCCTTATGTTGGAAGATTATTAAAACAACAAATTTAAAAATAAATAAAAAAGACAAAAAAGAAACATAATATCAGAAAAAGGGGTGATTGTAATAATAATATCAGTTGAGGATTTTTTTTCCTTCGATCAAAAACTCAAATATTAGAGTAAGAAGAAATAATAAAAAAAATGTAAAGGATGTGAGGAAGCAAAATTGTTTGTGGTGGTGAAACCGAAAGTGTTTCTTAGATTTAAGGTTAGTTTAAGAGTTTGTTTGTATTTGGCTTATTTTGGAGCTTATGAAAATAATTTATATAAATAAATAAAATTTTATGTTGATTTGTAAGTTTTCACTAACAAAAATTATTTTTCAACTATTTTGAAAAGTTAATAATAATAATAATATATAAAAGCTTATTTATTTGAATAAGTTGTTTCGCATAAGCTAATAAATAAGCTAATTCAGAGAGGCCCGTCTAAAATGATGACTTTTACTTATAATTAAGGATAAAGAGAGTAAATGAAATATTGAAACTCACATGAAATTATAATTATTATCAATTTCTATGGAGTAGATGCAACATTTGAACTCACATGCAAGCATTATCAATTCCCATAGAATAATAGTTGACCCCCATAAACTAAAAAATAAATTAATGCAAACAGACCCGTCTAAAATGATGACTTTTGCTTATAATTAAGGATGAAATGAGTAAATGAAACATTGAAACTCACATTAAATTAAAGTTATTATCAATTTTCATAGAATAGATGAAACATTTGAACTCACATGCAAGCATTATCAATTCTCATAGAATAATGGTTGACTTAGAGATTCAAGGAGTCGCTTTTCAATCAATTTTCAATGCAAGCAATTAAGAGATAAGTTAAGGTGGACCTCACCCGCATGTGAGAGAAGTTTTGGAGGGAATTAGAGAGATTATATATATATATATATATATATATATATATATATATATATATATATATATAGAGAGAGAGAGAGAGAGAGAGAGAGAGAGAGAGAGAGAGAGAGAGAGAGAGAGAGAGAGAGAGAGAGAGAGAGAGAGAGAGAGAGAGAGATGATCACAGAATGATTGATAAGAGAAAGAAAAAAAAAAAAAAATTTTGTTGAGATTTAAGAAGGATAGGGATTATGATAACTAAATTTGAATGACCTTGAATTATGAAAAGCTTTGGAAAAAGAAGAGAGAAAAGCAGTGGGAATATCAAGGGTGAGAACCGTGCATACGTTAAATTTTAGTTATCAAGAGTCAATTTCTAAAACATGTAATGTAAATATGAATGAGTTTTAGGGGTCCCCACCCACAAGTTAATTGAATTTGGACGAGATATAGGTTTGGATTATGGTTTCCAAGAACTAACAAAGCTTCAAAGTAAGGGTAGGGGCGTCTCCGGCTTTTTGGAGGTCCTTTGAGATTATTAAAAATAGACCCTAATAAAAGAAAAAAACGCAAAACAATTCAAAAGTAAATCAAGTAATTTAATTCAGGTGATTAATAATCTCTTCAAAGCAAATCATTCAAGAGAATTTAAATACAATTTATAAATAAACAAAATATATTTAACTATACTTTCCTTACTTCGTAGCCAATTTTGAGATCACCAAAATCTTTCATGAAAACCAAAGGGTTTAACTAAAATATAATTATGTCGACTTGAGAAATCAATCTAGAGTCATGCTAACTAGTGTCCCCGGACACTAGCTAAAGGTATTAAAAAAAAAGTTTTGTATTGAAAACAACACTTTTCATACTTTATAAACATTGACAACAAAAGTTCCAATGTATTTTGACTATATAAGTTTTCCTTAACTAATGCCCCAAAAACATCATTTAACATTTCTCAGTAAGCTTATATAGTTGCACACAAATCGAAAATAAAACAAGTAATTGAACTCCAGTAATTAATGATCTTTTCTAAAACAAATCATTAAAGAAAACATAAATTCAATTTTTAATTTTGCTTAACTGGAAATCAACTTTAATATCACCGACTCCTTTCATAAAATCCGGAGGGTTTAATGCAAAAAAGAAATATTATATATAAGTAAAGACTTGATAAATTAATCTAGGATCATGCTAACTAGTGTTCCCGGGGTATTAGTTAAGGATATAAAAAAAGTAAGTTTTGTATTGAAAATAACACTTTCCACACTTTATAAACATTGACAACACAAGTTCCAATGTATTTTGACTATATAATAAGGTTCCTTAATGGTGCCCCAATGGCACCATTTAACATTTTCAATTAAGCTTATGTAGTTGCACACAAATTGAAAATAAAACCAAGTAACTGAGCTCAAGTAATTAATGATCCTTTCTTAAACGAATCATTCAAGAAAAATTTAATTCAATTTCAAATTTTGCTTAACTGGCAACCAACTTTAATATCACCGACTTTTTTCCTAAAATCCAGAGGGTTTAACGTAAGAAAGAAATAAGCAATTAATGATCTTTTTGAAACGAATTATTCAATAAAACTTAAATTCAATTTTTAGTTTTGCTTCACTGGAAACCAACTTTAATATCAACGATTCTTTTCCTGAAATCCAGAGGGTTTAATGCAAAAAAGAAATATTATATATGAGTAACGACTTGAGAAATAAATCTAGGGTGATGCTAACTAGTTTTCCTGGGACATTAGTTAAGGATATGAAAAAAGCAAGTTTTGTATTGAAAACAACTCTTTCCATACTTTATAGACATTGAGAACACTGTTCCAATGTATTTTGACCATATAATAAGGTTTCCTTGACTAGTGTCCCAAGGGCACCATTTAGCATTTTTCATTAAGCTTATATAGTTGCACACAAGTTGAAAATAAAATCAAGTAACTAATTTCAAATAATTAATGATCTTTTATGAAACGAATCATTTAAGTAAACTTAAATTTAATTTCAAATTTTGCATAACTGGCAACCAACATTAATATCACCGACTCTTTTCCTAAAATCCAGAGGGTTTAACGCAAGAAAGAAACAAGTATTAAATGATCTTTTCTAAAACGAATCATTCAAGAAAACTTAAATTCAAGTTTAGTTTTGGTTAATTGGTAACCAACTTTAATATCATCGACTCTTTTTGTGAAAATCAGAGGGTTTAACGTAAGAAAGATATAAGTAATAAATGATCTTTTCTGAGAGGAATCATTCAACAAAACTTAAATTCAATTTTTTTTTGGTACCTACATAAATTCAACTTTTAATTTTGCTTAACTGTCAACCAAATTTAATATCACTGACTCTTTTCCTGAAAACCGGAGGGTTTAACGTAAGAAAGATATAAGTAATAAATGATTTTTTCTAAGACAAATCATTCAAGAAAACTTAAATTCAATATTAATTTTGCTTATCTGTCAACCAACTTTAATATCACCGACTACTTTCTTAAAAACCGGAGACGCAAAAAATAAATATTATATTTAAGTAACGACACTCTTTTAGTGGAGAGTATCTGGCTTTCAGTAACCGAGTGTGACTCATGCTTACTTGGGAGCAAAGTTTCAAATTCAATAAGAAGAGAAAAGAAAAAAACAGTATCAAAATCAATAGATACCTAAAAAGATTTCATCGCTTGATTTTCTCCCATTCTGTTTTCTTAGTATTCACAAACTTTCTTCTTCCTCTTTCATCTCTTCATAGTACAAACCCACATTGTCGAATAACAAAACCTCCGAAACTGTCCCTCAAATCCAAACCTTATCTCCATTGCCAATGGAGGGGTTCGAGAATTCAAGCTCGCTAAACCCTAAAACTGCTTCTCCGCAACAAAAGCTTCAAATTAGTGAAAGGGTTGAGGTAATGTCAAATTTAATACTTGTTTTTGCAGAAAGACTTGATTTTTGTTTGTGGGTTTTTCATTTTTTTTGTGGGTTTATCTAATTTTTTGTGGGAAACCCTAATTTGATAATGTCATTCTTACCATGTTGAAAAGTTTGGGTTTTTATTTGTTTTTATGGTTTGTGGGTTTTTGGGGTTCATGCAAAGTATGCTGATTATGGTTATTGGAACTGTTTATGGTAATGCAATAAGAAGGGGTAGATAAAAAAGTTTTAATTTTTGTTCCTTCTTTGTTACTTGTTTATTTATGTTGGTGTTTTGATTTGAAGTTTCATTAGCTGGGTGTTAAAAAGCTTTGATTTTGATTTTCAGGTCAGGAGTTTTGAGGATGGTTTTCTGGGATCATGGCATCCAGGGACAGTTATTCATTGTGAGAAGCTGAGACGTTATGTTAGATATGAGAATATTTTGAATGATGATGGGTTGAATCATTATGTGCAAGTAGTGACTGTTTCAAGTGTGTTGGATGGTGATTTCGGAACTTCGAGTATACGCGGGGTGATTAGGCCAGTGCCACCTTCGGTTGAGTTTGAGAAATGTGATCTTAAGTATGGTCTGTGTGTTGATGTAAATTATCAGGAAGCTTGGTGGGAAGGTGTTGTATATGATCACTGTGATGGAATGGAGGAGAGGAGTGTGTTTTTCCCTGATTTGGGGGATGAAATGAAGGTCGGAATTCATCAAATGCGGATTACTCAGGATTGGGATGAAGTTACGGAGAAGTGGGAGCAACGAGGGAAATGGTTGTTTCTTGAATTGATCGAGGAGTGTGAGCGGGAATCATATGTTCCAGTTTCAGTAAAGCAAATTTGGTATGATGTGCGACAAAAAGAGGAGTTTTCCGCAATTGAGGAATGGACTTTGATTGTGAAGAAAGATTTGTGGAGAGACATGATAGTAGAGGTAGTTGGCGACTACCTGGCTCTTACATTAACTGAAGTTTTCTCAGCCTTGAAGCTTCCAGAGCTGAACTTGGTTGAACTAATATCTGAAAAGGAAAACTTTGAGCCGAGAGAATATGTTCTTCCTGGTGAAGCAGTTTCGGTTACTACTTGTTTTGAGAAAAATGAACACAGTTCGCCCACTTATTTAAACTCCAATAGATGGGAACGTGTAACATTTTCTGAAACTGAATACTCTCCTGATGCCGTTAAGCAATATGCACTTGCTTCTAATGACAAAACGACCATGGCATCTTTGAAGCAAAACGTATTGAAACATCTTGCATATCTCGGATGGGAAATTGATATTGACCACTGTAATAAACATTACAGGTACAAGCCACCCCCTGGAGACCATTGCAAGAAGAAACTTTACTATTCACTAATTGAAATTTGTAAAGTTATGCTAATGGAATCGACGCATGTGCCTCTTAATCCATTGGAAAATACTCAGAACCGAGATGCATCTCCTCTAGTTGCAGACAAACAAGAGCCTCCTTCTGTTACAGCGGCAGATGAACAAGCTTATTGTCCTCAAGCCCTTATGGAATATCACAAACGTGCATTCGAGGCGAAATGGAAAGATAAAAATAAAGTTAGAGCAAAAGTAAGAAGACATCTGTTAGCAGAAGGGTGGACTTTAATTAATCCACCTCCAGATAATAGAAGAAGAGGTGTTGTGTACATTTCTCCGCAAGGGCGGAGATTCCACTCACTGATCGCAGTATGTGAATTCTATGTTGAAGAAATTATTCCGAGATTGACTATTTCTGGCATGCAACCTTCAAATAGATCATCACATTTGCTTCCTCAGGAGCCTGAGTTACACACTATAGACACTGCTGCTGTGAATAAATCAAGTGCAAATCGAAAGCGAAAACACTTTAGGAATTCGGATGACAGCTTGCCGAAGGGCCAAAGCAATGAATCAAGGGTGCTGAGATCGAATAAAAGGGTGCGAGAGGCATCTTCCTCTTGTATGTCAAACCAGAAACCTCTAAGTGTTCTGTCTTGGTTGATAGACAGCAACGTGGTGTTACCAAGGTCTAAGGTTTACTATCGAGCAAAACGTGGGCGCCGTGTTCTGGCTGAGGGGAGAATAACTCATGAAGGAATCAAGTGTAACTGTTGTTTCAGAACATACAGTATTGTTTCCTTCGGATTTCATGCTATTGGCAGTAATACCGCCAGACCAAGTGCTAGTATCTTTCTTGACGATGGTAGGTCACTCTTATCTTGCCAGATGCAGATAATGCAAGATCACAAGTCAAAGGAGGCTATGGTAAAACCACTCAGTGGTTTGCGTCAGGGTGAAAACGACTACATTTGTTCTGTTTGCCACTACGGGGGTGAACTTCTTTTGTGCGACCAATGTCCATCTTCATATCATAACACATGTCTTGGTCTGGAGGTAGGTTAATTATTTTCATTATCGCTCATGCTATATTTAGAGTAACTCATATTTTATTTAGATTTTTTGTTCTGCGTTAATAATTGGATTTCATTTTCCATGTATAGAATGTTCCTGATGGTGAATGGTTTTGTCCATCATGTCATTGCGGGATTTGTGGACAAAGCAAATTCAATGTGGGTGGTGAGGATGGACATTTCCTTACATGCATTCAGTGTGAGCATAAATGTAAGTGTTCCGATACATTAAAATATTTTCCTCAATATTTCATCAATACTTGGACATCTTTTGAATTTGATGGGTATATGTGTGCATCTCTGAATCAATATATACTGTACTTACCATTTCATTTTTGTCAACCTAATATAGATCATGTTTCGTGCCTGAAAAGTAGAGATACAAGTAAATCTGGAAGTTATGTTGAAAGCCGGTTCTGTGGAAAAGACTGTGAAAAGGTATATTAAATGCATCCCCTTATTTATTGTCAATACTTCTGTATATGTGATTCTGATCAACGCTTGCTGTAGAGATTTAATGGAATAAAGTTCATGCAACTAAAGTTTGTGTCTATTTTTCAGCTATACGCTGGCCTTCAAAGTCTGTTGGGAAAGCCTTTTCTAGTGGGTGCGGACGGTCTAACATGGACATTGGTGAAGTGTATAGACTCTGAGAGTTGCGATCTTGATAGTAGTAAAAGTGAACTATTGGCAGAATGTTACAGCAAACTCAATGTTGCTCTTTCTGTGATGCATGAATGTTTTGAGCCCCTAAAGGAATCCGCATCTCGCGGAGATCTGGTGGAAGATGTTATATTCAGCAGATGGTAAGAGATTCTTATCCATAAAATTTTTTCCACGCTATTTTATTAGAATACCTTTTATATTTTGTTGTTTGTGTTATTGCGTATAGACCCTGCTGATCATAGTTATATATATCTAGAAATTGCAAACTGATGATATCATACCTGCTAATCTCACCTTTGCTACGATTTTCAATTGGAAAGTTTCATATTTCCGATAGGAAAGTATCATTTAAAATAATTGACTGATGTGGAAAATTTGTGGGCCTTTGTACATTTAATCCATTTACCGACGAATTTTCATTGCCCATGGCCACAGTATCTGTCTCTAATTGCGTGAATTATTGTTTTACCTCTTGTCATATATCTGATATCTGTACCTGTGAATTTTTCAGTTCCGAACTTAATCGAATGAATTTCCGGGGTTTCTATACTGTACTTCTGGAGAAAAATGAAGATGTGGTCAGTGTGGCAACTATTAGGTGAGTACATGATTTGTTACTATAAACATCTAGGCTTTGTTTGACTCAATGGTTGCATTTTTTGTAGCAGCTGTTTTTAATGCCTTTTGTTATGGTCATTCTGATTAACTATTACAATTTTTTAGGGTCCTTGGAGATAAGGTAGCTGAAGTACCTCTTGTTGGTACCAGATTTCATTATCGTCGACATGGAATGTGTCGCATATTAATGGATGAACTGGAAAAGGTAACGAACAAGGAACACATTTGGCCTTTTTGTTTTGAATTCTGATCCCTCTTATGATGCCCCCTTTTCATTTTTATCATTATAATATATGTGATTTGTATATTGGCTGTAACATTTGTATTTTTACTTTATATCTTAATTTAATTCCATTGATGCTCACAATTTTTACGTATTCTATGATATTGTTATCACTAGCAAAAATATCTAGGTTGACCAATAGGCCAAATTTGTTTTTATATTAACTATAGCTACATTAATAACTAAAACTACATTAATGATCATTAAACTTTCTAGGTTTTATATGGAAATGGCTTGGTAAATGTTCTTTTTTTACAATTTTTTTCCTGGTTTGCTACACTAAATTAACATAATATTTTGTTTCATCAGAAGCTCATGCAATTAGGAGTGGAGCGACTCGTTTTGCCTGCTGTTCCCAGTGTGGCAGATACATGGACAGGTTGTTTTGGCTTTTCTAAGATGTCAAACTCGGAGAGGTCAAAGTTTCTGGATTGTACTTTCTTAGATTTTCCCGGCACCATCATGTGCCAAAAGTTTTTGACGAAGACTCCGTCTCCAGACTCAGTTTTGCAAATAGGTTTGTAATTAGTCTGTTTTTCGTAGACAAGTAAGTTCGTACCTTGCTAAGGGGATTACGTTTAAAACTTCAATGTTTCTTTTTGCAGAGTTCCAACAAAAGCACAATGCTATCTCCGGAAGCAGTAGTGCTAATAAGTCTCCAGTATCTGAAGTTGACCAAGCCGGAGAGATAGGCAAAAAAGAAATGCAGGACCAACAAATGTTGTAGTAAGTCTCCAGTATCTGAAATAGACCAACTAGTGTCTATTTAATCTGTATTCTGTACCATACTAGAAAAAAAAAAAAAGATTATGACTTTAAATGCTTGATATATAATAGTGTAAATGAAGTGGCTGCAAAGGTGATCCAATATTGTGGCCCAAAAAGGGATTGTCGCATGAGTATTTACGCGGCTTAAAAATGAACCCCCTTTGTACTGTTATTAAATATATTTATGAAGTTTATGTAAAAAAAAATATATATCATGAAGTTGTGGAGTTTAAAATGTTAGTTGCAATGAAAGTTCATTTTTATGGTAGTTCATTTATAAGAACGTAGTTTCTGTCTGTTGCATGATTTATCTTGTATTAAGGTAGTTTCTGTTTGTTCCATAATTTATCTTGTATTAACATTCTTGTTATTTACGTAACCAGAATCGTAAGATCCTACCAAAATAAACAATATATATATATATATATATATATATATATATATATATATATATATATATATATATATATATATATATATAGTACACGCAAAGTGTGAAATAATAACATACATATGACAACATTAAAGCAAATTCAAAACTGAAATTTCATAATCATAAGTTCACAAATCTCAATCAAATCATTGAAAGCAACACATATATTGCTTTTGTTCTTCATTTAATTAAAGTGAAGACATGAATGATGATATATGGCATACAAAAATCCCATTTATTATGCTAAATTACTTGTTTACCTATGACATTGATATTCATAGTTGTAATTCACACACTTAGGAAGTAAAGAGGTTGTACATATCTTATTGTGCTAGTAAGGTATGTTTTGCTTTCTTATGAATGCAATATGATAATCTAAAAATCAATCTCATAGTAGAATTATTATTATTATTATTATTTTGTCAGTGTAATTACTATGTTCAGATTATTTTGGGTTGTGATATCGATGATGTATCTAACAAGCCTGATATTTCTGCAGTACTTCTGAAGGCAATAATGATAATCTTGGCAGTGCTGTTATTGACTGTGTCCCCATGGTATTTTCATGTTCTCCATCATGTTATTCTACAGTGTTGTCAAATAGGCTTATTAAAAAAAGTGTTTTAAAAAAATGTGTTGTCAAATAGGGGCGCTATAGCATTATAGAACAAATTACTATTGTTCTATAATACGCTATTTAGTACAAAGTTTTGTCAAATAGATGCTATTGCAGTGCTCAAGCTCTTTAGCATAGTGTAATTTGAACAAACTACTATTTTTTGTGAGCCGTGATTGACAACATTGATTCTTTGTATGTTCTTCTTGTGTCATTGCTTGTTTCAATTGAAACTGATGATTTTATTGGCTTATAGGGGAAGCAACCAAGTCCTGAGGATCAACATTGCCAGGATGGAACCTCCACTTCACAGGGCACTTTTAAAAAATTCAAGGGCTTGTGCTACTCTAGAAGAAGGAAGGTGAACCATCATGAGTAGGGTTTATAATATAACTATGAGTAAAATGGAAACACAAGATTTTGTTGAAGTGGACTGAAGTGCTCATCAATGCACATTATCTTCAGTTATAGCTTCTTTTGTTTGTGTTTCCTTGGTACAAAGTATATATGACATGTGCATAAGTGGGAGACTTTATATGCTTTATGATACTTTAAGAGGTAAATTTTAATGAGGTGAATTGAGCCAAATGTGTATAGTTTTGGGTATAATTAATATCGGCTTGTACAAAAAAACCTATAATAATGGAGTTTATTTTTTTTATATATATTTGTTTTGACTCAAGAATGATTTGAGAAAATTGAAACCAAAAAGTTCAGCCTTTATCACAAGGTGTGATGCATTTGAAATCCACCAAGTTAAGTTCTTCAAATTTGTTAAAAGTAAGACATATATAAGTTTAGTGAAGAGTAGTTTAGTTGGCAGGGACATTGCATTATAAATGTAAGGGCCGGAGTTCGAACTCGGGATTCCCTACTTATTCATCTCAAGGGGTGAATTTCTAACCACTTGGTTACTTGACAAAAGAAGATAAGTTTAGTTAAGAAGTTATGATTTAGATAAGATTTGGTGCAAAAAAGTATTTTGTATCATCATCTAATAAGATGGTAGAATAAATCCATCCTATGATTAGAATTAATGATTTACTATAAAATTTGCACTTATGGTTTGAATTGTCTTCTATAAGCGGTTTTGGAAGCTTTGTGGTGCGAGATCTTTGCCGTGGCTTGTAAACCGTTAGAAGAAGGTATGTTTCCCTCTCTTCAATCGAAACAAATATTGTCCTTATTTTGAAGTGTGATCAACTCATGACTAGGGTTGATTGTCTCCCTATATCATTGTGTAATGTCCTTTGGAAAATTGTCACTGAAGTTTTAGAAAATAGGCTTAAGAGAGTCATGCCCACACAAATGTGTCTCTAAAAATTAGTTAGCTTTTGTAGAAGGGAGATTAATAACTGAAATGCCTTCATAGCATTTGAGGTTATTCATTATATAAAGTTTAAAAGAAAGATGTGAAAGGGGAATGTTGTCATGAAGGATTAGGTGTGTCTCTAAGCTATGTTGCAAAAATTAGGCTTTGCCTCTAGATGGGGTGATTGGATGCTTTTGTGTGATACCACTATTAATTACCTTATTTTGGTTAATGCTGATCTGGTAGGTCCTATTTTCATTCACGAGATTTAAAATAGGGGGATCCGTTGTCTCCTTATCTCTATATCCTTTGTGTTGAAGGATTGTTTGCTCTTCGTCTGCAGGCTTAACTTTGTGAGGAAATGCATGGAACCAAAATTTGCCGCGGGGCACCTTATATTACTCACATTTTGTTTGCATGTAGTTTTCTTTGATTTTTTATTTCCACTTAGGATGAAACTAGACACATGTAGAAAATCTTGACTATGTATGAACAAGCCTCAAGACAAGCAATAAATTTGAGCAAATAAGAAATATTCATCAATAGCAATACATGTCTAATAGAATAGTGATAACTTTTCGTCTATCTTAGGCGTAAAAACAAATCTTCAAATGGGGAAGTATTTGGAATTTCCTTCCATGATGAAACTTTGAAAGTTATGGTTGGTTTGTTTTAAATGATAGATTTAATAGGTTGTTTAATTTAGCATTGGATAAAAATGTGTCCATGAAAGATATGGTGTATTGTTGTGGTTTAGAGTGAGGATATTGGAGAAGAAACTTATTTTTTTGAGAGATAAAGCTAGTGGAGCAGTGTAGGCTTTATTATTTAACATTACTTTGTAGGATATATAATGCAGAAGATGTGTGGATTTGAGACCTTACCACCAAATATCTATTTTCCCTAAAAGAAGCTTAAGTGTGGATATCAAATTTTGAAGTTGTATTAGAGTCCCTTTAATTAGAGTTACTTGGAACAATTTGGTTCAGAAACATATTTCACTATTTGCGTGGCCTTCCAACTAAAATTATTTTAATTCACAAAATGGTGCAAACCTTAGCATCATTTTTATGTATTGATCATTTGTGAAGGTGGTTCATCGTAGCATTGAACTAGTTATGTTCCATAATGGTGAGCCAAGGAAGAAAAAACTTTATCAAAACTGTTGAATTCTTTTGTGGGAAAGAGCAAAAGTTCTTCTTTCAAAGATAGTTAACGTGGCAAACCAATACCTTTTTGCCAAATATGCTCTCATTGAACAAGTATTCTCACGTCTCTTTTTACAAATACTTAGTTAGGATTCTTTGTTCAAGACAAATACTACTTGTGAAGGGAAGCATCCACAGATATCACCTTATCATCACCTAAATTATCTATTGTGAGAATGATTACTCTAATTCTTAATCATCGATAGCGATATATTTAATATAAACACGAAAAAAAATAAAAAAATAAATGTGTTTACTTTAGTGGCATGAGACATTATTTTTTCACATATCAACGGTGCAGAGAATGAGCGGAGAATATTTTATGCATAACAAATTCAAATAACACATGAAATGAAAATGTTTTATGCACAACAAATTCAAATACTTGACATCAAGTCGGTTTCTGTGTTGGGTGAGTTCATATTGAGTTAAAATTCCGACTTCAAATGAGCCTATGTTAATAAATGGTGAGATTTTTGTCGCTCAAATTAGTTGATTTTTAATTCGGATATTAAATTTTTTTATTTTTTGTTTGTTTGTAATAACTAGATACAAAAGATTATATATTAGTATTTTTTTTAGTTAAGTAGTCTAATGATTAAAAATTCACTTTTCAAATGAATAAATAGAGTATTTTTTTCCTAAACAAGATATTAATTCATTCAAACCGATAGAGTACAAATTCAACATCGCTAAAAATGAAAACAATGAATCTGCGAAAAAATTCATAGCATCCAAGTTAATAGCATAAACCGGCATACTCAAGCCTACAAATAATGTGGCAAAATAAAAGTAACCAAAATACTCATAGTATTTGAAACATTAATGCTATATACAATGAAATATTTTTCGTGAAATCTCACGAGCGTGTACTTTTCAAGTATAAAACACAAACTGCGAATCACTTCAATCCCGGTTTTGACAAAAATCACCCCAATAATGGTGATAAACAACTAAATCACTTAAGTCGTGATTGTTTTGTGAAGACTAATTTCGCTAGATTTAACATTTTCCTATTTGAAATTCAAATTAAAAATTACATATACTCAATCTTAAATGAGGAACAAATCATTTTTTTTTACTAAACATTGCTTATAGCATTTCATTAATTAAAATGTGTTCAATACAATTTGATACATCGACCAAAACCTAGAAACTAGCAGACAATGTGGCCACCTTAGCTAAGGTATGGGCAACCTCATTTGTTTGTCTCCGCACAAACTTTACACTAGAGTTTCTATAATAAGTAGAAAAGATTAATTTACAATGATCCATAATAACACCAAATTCAGTCAAGTCTCGACCTGAAGAATTGAATCTATCAACCACTCTTTTAGAATCCAACTCAAACTCTACCGGTCCTAAATTGAGCTCATGCACCCAATTAAGAGCAGACAGTAACCCGAGTGCTTCACCTACATGAACTTCGCATCTGGGAGAAAACCATTCAGTCTTGGCTAAAATGAAGGCTCCATGTTCATCTCTAATGCAAACACCAATTCCGACTCTATTAGAATTGACCGGGAAAGAAGCGTCTATATTGCATTTTACCCGGCCAGCCATCGGTTTGCGCCAAGTTCGCTGCGCTTCAACCTGCGTTGTTTCACCTGATGAAGCAGCAACATCGCGCACAGCTCTCCAGTCCTACAACATTGAAACAGCACGAGAAAAAACAAAGCTCTGAGCATCAATGACATTGTTCCAAATTTGATTGTTGCGCTGTTTCCAAATGCTCCATAAGATACATGCAAACAAAGCTGCATCATTCTTTGACAGTTGCTGTAGAATATGGAAAATCACAGATTTAACCTCATGGTCACCAATAGCAGCACTAGATACCACCTGAGAAAAAGCAGACATACTCCAAACATTTTAACTACTAGGACAATTGAAAAATATATGTTTAATATCTTCTTCCTCTACATTACACAAAGCACATACCAATGGAAATTAAATTATAATAGATTCTTCAAATTAATTTAAAAGATATTAAAATGTACTCCTATATATTTAAAGTATTCTAATTTCTAACAATCTTTAATATAATTTGTTGCTCGAAATCCTCAAGACAAAAAAAAAATCTCTTGTGAAATTTTACTAGAGAGAATCCTTTTTCTTTTGTTTTTCACCTCTCAAATAAAACTCACCCATCACAAGTTTTGTAGGACCCATCCCAAAATACTCTTCTCTTGAGTCAAGTTCTCTCATTAAAATTATTAAAGAATCTTACAACCCCGACATAAAAAGCAAGTGGATTTTTATTTTCCAAAAAAATAAAAAACATATCTATTACAAATATTTCATATCATGTGGTAGACAGACATAGAAACACATTCTCTCCCATTCCATACTAAACATCACATGTACTTGATCTTCACAACCAAAACACAAACTCCCCCAAAAAAATTTCTAATCTTTTTTTCACACACAAAATCCAAATCTCAACAAAAATAAATAAATTTCACCAATAAAAAAACTCAACACTTTTTATCATATAAATAAATTTCAAAACAGTCAAAATATCCCTCCTTCTTTAACCCTCTTTCCCTATACCTTTTGTCTTCAAACTTTTTTTTTTTTCTCTATTAACTTCTCCAATGTTAACCCTTTCTTCTAAATCTCAAACTTCATTCTTTTTTCTTCTTTCATTACTTACCCTTCAATGGTACATAGCTTCTTCAGCTATTCTATACAGTTTAAAACACCACCACAACAATTTCCACCATCAAAGACCAATGATTCATGCTAACCAAACAAACTGTCCATTGTTTGTTGGAACATGGATTCCTGATGACACTGACCCATTTTACCAATCTTCAAACTGCCCCATCATAGATCCACAGTTCAATTGTAAAATGTTTGGCCGACCCGATTCTGATTACCTTAAATATAGATGGAGACCACTTAACTGTGAGCTTCCAAGGTAACAAAAGACATAAAGATTGCATTTTTTATGTTATGTTTTATTGTTTTTTGTTGTGTTTTTTTGAATGGTTCTGTAGCTTGTTTTTGTTAGGTTCAATGGAGTTCAGTTTTTGATAGGAATGAGAGGGAAAAGTATTATGTTTGTTGGTGATTCTTTGGGGAGAAATCAATGGGAGTCATTGATATGTATGATATATGCTGCTGTGCCTCAGTCACAAACACAACTTGTTAGAGGAGAGCCACTCTCAACTTTCAGATTCTTGGTAAGTTTTTTTGATATGTATGATATTAAGTTTTTTTTTTTAGAGTCTCTGGACATGCAGCAGCGTTAAAACTCTGAGAGAGTTTGCAGTCAATTTGAGTGAGGGGTTAGTCGCGAGCAGAGGATATCTAGTTTACACAAAAAATAAAATATATAATTGATTATGATTTTTTTTTACACCATAATGGATGAAAATTAAATTCAACAAATACCCACTTAATATTTCATAAAAAGTTTCAATTTTTTTAATTGGGGTTTTTTGGAAAAAGGAAATTTCAATTTTTGTTTACAAGAAAAGGGAAAGTTGTTCATCCCTATTGGTTAATTTTCCTTTAAAATAAGGGGAGTTAGGTTATTGATGTTATTAATTTTTAATAGGACTGTATCTAGTGGAAAAAAGGTGTCTTTGATGGGGACACAAAAGTAGTATACTATTAAGCCATTATATATGTATTGGGCTAGTTGATGCAAACTGGAAGCAAATCAGTGTTGAAGCTGTTGTGTCATGTGTGTGTATAAAGTAGACTTATGTAAACATAAAAAGTCACATTTTACAGCTGCATAACAAAAATGATTCTTGACTGAGTTTTGATATGGTGTGTGCAGGACTATGCTGTGTCAATTTCATTTTATAGAGCCCCTTTTTTGGTGGAGGTTGATGTGGTCCAAGGGAAGAGAGTTTTGAAGCTGGAAGAAGTAGATGGGAATGGGGATTTATGGAGGAATGTTGATGTATTGTCCTTTAACTCTGGACATTGGTGGACACATCAAGGATCTCTTCAAGGGTAGGCAAATATCTTTTTCTTAATTCCCTTTAATTATAAAATTTAGAGTTAAATATGTTTTTCTTGACAAAAAAAAAACTTACATATCTTTGTCTAGTGAGTTTAACTCATCTGGTAAGGATATTACATGCAATATACAGGGATCGGGGTTCGAACCCTGGACAAAATTAGTCCATTTGTCTTTATCTTAATTTCCAATTTGAGAGTAATATTTTTTGTTTTAAAAAATTTGAACTTTTAAAGTAATTTAGTGGTTGGGTTGTTATTAAATGCAGGTGGGATTATATAGAATTAGGAGGCAAATATTACCAAGAAATGGATCGCTTAGCAGCTATGGAAAGAGGTCTAAAAACATGGGCTAATTGGGTGGAAAAAAATATTGATAAAAGGAAAACCAAAGTGTTCTTCCTTGGAATTTCACCTTCACATACCAAGTAGGGACTCTAACTCTCTTTCTACTGTCTTGACTTGATTTCTCTCTCATGCATTATTTGTTTGTACTATAACATGATTGATTGTGTTTGTTCAATTGGAAAACCATATCCTAAGCCTAGAAATATCTTTGGTTTGTAAATTATTAAATTTTGCTATGATTTGAATTTAAGGGCTAAGAGGCCTAAAAAAGGGTATGAGGCCCATTCTCTTACCCATTGCAATTTGAGTCTCAGGGCTTAAATTCATAGCCTTGTGTTAGTTCTATCTATAGCACACACGTTCTGTATTGGGCTTAAATTCATAGGCTTTGTATTATATGAAGTAATTGTTCTTGGGATTTTCTTTTGCCACTGTGCTCATTTTCTCGCACGCTCTTTAAATTTACCAAAATGCCCCTGTCTGCTACTTAGGTAGCAGATACACCAAAAAACACCATACTAGAATTATTTTTAATAACGTCCGCTACTTAAGTAGCAGACGGTTTCAAAAAATTCCCGTCCGCTAAATAGCAGAAGGATAAAAATGAAAATGCTTAGAGCGCATGAGAAGAAGATAAGACGACAAAAGAAGTTTTCATTGTTCTTCTCCTTCTGTGTTGCGCAAGTAGGCAAAACTATCTGAAGATATCTTCCAATAAAGAAACACACTACCATTAGAAGATATCTTCCGATAGAATTGGGAGAGATTTTGAACAACACAGGGGAGGTTGTAAAATTTGTTCAAAGTTACGTTTTTTTTATCAGCTTCATGGTGACCACTAATGCTCACATCACATGAAGTACTGTTCCCACTTTTATTGCCTTTCCACAATCTGATCTTCTGATTCAACCTAGAGTACTTTGCTATCCACGTGCAGGATCATGGGAATAATTCCAAAAAATTAATATGTCGGCGAAATAAAATGCATGAGTCATATTAGATACATATTTTACAAAGGACTATTGAATAGTACATTATATTTATGGTTTAGGTCTCGAGCCACCAATTTCATAAAAAACAAATATTTAAATGTCACATGGTGGAGGCCATATATATTAGCTCATTGGGTTGGGAGTGTCGTTGGTCTGCAGCTCCAATACTGCTGATTTTTTGTAGTTTTGTGGCTTCATAATCACAACTTTTCAACATAAGTGATTAGCATTCTCCCATTAAAATATATATTTGAAACCACATAAAAAGTGACATTGATATGTGGTCAAAGTAAAAAACTGTTTGGTGGATATTCAAATTGTTTTAAGTATAAATGAATTTTAGTTACTTCGTAGAATTAGTCTATGCAGTTTCAATAGATATTCCTTATTATCAAGCTTAGTTAATAAAATGATTTGGGGCCTGTTTGGATGACTTACTTGAGCTTATGCGCTGACATAAGCACTTGTGAGGTTGTTTGAGAGAGCTTATGATATGTTCATAAGCCGTTTTCAGCATATTTTCATAAACATTTCAGGATAGCCAATTTGAAAACATAAGATGGTATCAGAGTCTCCTTCGAGATCCATTGTGCCACTTGCTATCAGGCCACCTATCATTATATCCACGCACCAAACTCAATAGTGTTGGGCGTGAAAGGGTGTGTTAAAGAGTCTCACATTGGATTAGAAATGATCTGAATGAGTTATAAATGAGTGCAAACATCTCCCTACAGCCTACGGTCGGTTTTGTAGGGTTAAGTTGAGTGAAACTCAAAATTCTAAGAGCTTTTACATATACAATTTTATTTTTATTTTTATATAGAAAAATAACTTATACATAAACACTTTGATATGTTTATCCAAACAAGACATTGGCTAACTAGTTTGTGTCTATATTTATTCTTAAGCTAAGCTAAAACTCAATGCCAATTTTATGCAGCCCAAATGAATGGAGTTCTGGAGTAACAACAATAACATCAAAGAATTGCTATGGTGAAACAGCACCAATCAGTGGTACTGGCACATCATACCCGGGTGTATATCCTGAACAAATGAAGGTCATAGACATGGTGATTAGAGAAATGAACTATCCTGTTTATCTTCTAGACATTACAATGTTATCGGCATATAGAAAAGATGGTCATCCTTCCATTTATAGCGGCGATTTGAGTCCTCAACAAAGAGCTAATCCTGGTTACTCTGATTGCAGTCATTGGTGTCTTCCTGGATTACCTGATACTTGGAATGAATTGTTCTATACTACATTGTTCTACTAAATTTTGTTTTAAATTTTAATTACTAGTAGTAGCCAAATTAACACAATTTCTTCTTAATATTTATAAGTAGCTAATGCATTTATTGAGAGGGTTGCATGATTTAAATTTGCAACTGTTTCATATGTAAAGATATATGCTAATGAAGTTATTTAAAGACATATTATCAAAGAGAATTAGACAAATTCGGCTTACTGCTCCGGTTTTGGGATATAACGATCATCTTCAATTAAATTTTCTGTTAAGAACACTAAAAAATATTGAGTTTGACGTGTTCTATTATAATATTTTGTCGGAAAGTATACATTCAGACAACATGAAAACTCTGGTTTATTTTCAAATGCGTACGTCTAAAATGACTTTGGACGATAGAAAATTTTCCTCGCAGTTAGGCTCAGTTTGTTGTAATGAAGGTATATGCTGCTAATTTTAATGCAGAGAAACTTTCTTCTCAAATATTTCACACAAAACACATTGTGTTGTATAAAAGTGTACACATCTGAACAAATTATGCTGTGTATTGAATGTGTAGTTTTTTAGAAAGGTGAAGGTGAAGAAAAGTTCCCCTTTGCATGAGTGTGACATCCTTTTAAAGCATTGTGATAAGATTAAATTCAGAAGTATAATGTTTATGTCAAATATCCTTTTTCTTTTTGTCTGTTGTATGGCATGAAGAATATGCTTGATACTTCATCTAGCTAAAATATATTGGTGATAAGCTTAAACAGATTGCCTGCGCAGTTACAATATCAACCGTCCGATTTTAATGAGTATGGTCAAGATTATTTTGATGCATGTGTATTATAAACAGTCCGATGTAAAATCAATGGACGAGATCAATTGCTATGTTCTTATTTTTACTGTAGCAAATTCTGATCCGTGATAAGCAATGTTCAATTAAAATAGTGGAAGCTTGCATTCAAATTCAACATATTACACAACTTTTATTACACAATACAAAAACACTTAAATAGAGCTAAATAGAAAGCCTTATACATAGCATTTGCCTTAGATAAAATACACAACAGGCAAATTTTTTCCTTATGAAATTATTGACTACTATAGTAGTATATAATAATAATATCTTGAGTTATTAGGCTAGTAGTCCTTGCCATGTCTAATACTAGCTCTGAATGGCAACTCCAAAAGGAGAAATTCCCATCTTTGGTATAATTTTCTCTGGCTCTGAGTTGATTTTGTTTTCATAAGCTGAAACATGCACTCCAAGTGCTGCTCTACCAGAAGGATCAAGGTTGCCTGACCAAGAAGCATCCCATTCAATAGCTTTCTCTGTGCTGCATGCAACACTAGCTCCTCCAGGAACAGTAAGCCTTGCCGAGTTCTGAAAAAAAGACAAAAAAAATCGATAAGATCATGTTTGGATAAACAACTTATTTACGCATTTATCTTGTAAGTGTTTGCGTAAAAGCTATTTCCATAAGCTATTCTGAAGAGCTTATGGAAACAAGCTAAAAAAAGTTTGTGGTTGTGTCATAAGCTGTTGTTTCTGTAAGCTCTTTTAAATAGTCTGACAAGTGTTTATGCCGGTAGATAAACTCAAATAACTCACTATTTGATAGATTAAATTATATACCTGAGGGAAAAACCTCTCAAAGATCATTCTATAGTAATATGCTTCTTTGGTAAGTGGAGTGTTGAAAGGAAAAATGTGAGATGCATTCATCATCATTCTATCAGTGACCTATAACAAAATTTAAGAAAAAGATATTAGCAACATGCATGAAAACAAAACAAAACATAAAACGAAATTGGAGAGAAATAGTTGAATATTTTGTTTACATGTTTTGCAGCATGGTCTTTGATACCATCAATCCAACCATAGCCAACTCCATCACTGAATTGTTCCTTCTGCCTATATAAAATATGCTACATACATAGAATCAAATTTATATGTTAGTTTCACAGATTAGTTTTTCAAATAAGAACATAAATTGTAACATATGGGAGAGTAGAGTACCTTAGGCAGATAAGGATTCTTTTCATCATCAAAAGCCCTCCTAAGAATATATTTCTCAATTCTTCCTTCTTCATGATTTATCTGAAAAAAAATTGAATAGTAAATTACCACTTAATAATAAAATGTTACATCTTTATGTAATGTTTCATTGCTACATTTTTTGTATTCATGTATCATATATACCATTTTAGCCTCAGGATCAATGTCCATTGCAACATTGATAAAGTCCTTGTCCAAAAATGGTACTCTAGCTTCTAAACCCCATGCATATGTTGATTTATTTGCTCTCAAACAATCATATCTATGAAGTGCTTTGATCTGTAATATTAGGAAGAAAAATATATCTAATCATTATCATATCAAACTCTTTCACTCCGACCGCATGATATTTGTTTTTTCGAACATGAGCTATGTAATGTAATTTTATGACCTTGCGGCATGTTTCTTGGTGAAACTCTTCTTTGTTTGGTGCCTTATGGAAATACAAATACCCTCCAAAGATCTCATCAGATCCTTCTCCAGAAATCACCCATTTGACTCCTGATGATTTGATCTTACGAGACATCAGAAACATTGGTGTTGCGGCCCTGATTGTGGTAACATCATATGTTTCTGTATGATAGATGACATCTTCAATCGCATCTATACCATCCTGCATAAACCACACGTAAAAAAATTAAGAATGAATCATAAAATTTCTTCCCATATATGGTCTTAAAAAAGTTTTGCGCGTCACAATTTAGTCCCTTTTTCTGTGGCATCAAGGTTTCTGATGTCGATATGCGATCATGGTCAATGTCGCATCATCCCTATTTGACCTCAACTTTTCGTAATTTTGAACAGACAAGTACTATTTCAAGTAGATTTTCAACCCAAATTCAGAAAGTCACATCAAGAATTTTGATGTATACATGCGATTATGATTAAGTTGCATCAGCCCTATTAAACCGCAACTTTTCACAATTTTGAGCAGACAAGTAGAACTATTTCAAGTAGATTTGCTTCCCAAATTCAGACAGTGACATCAAGATTTTTGATGGCTACATGCAATTATAATCAAATTTGAATCATCCCTATTAGAGTGTAGCTTTTTGCAATTTTGAGCAAACAAGTACTATTTCAGGTAGATTTACCACCGCAATTCAGACCGTGACATAATTTTTCTTGAAGTCTGCGTGCAATTATAACCAAAGTCGCATCAGCCTTCTGTGGCCGCAACTTATTTGCAATTCTGAGCAGACAAGTACTATTCGAAGTAGATGATTCAATACCTGAATAGTAAACTCAAATTCATGATGGACAGTTCCTAAAAATTCTGCTACTTCTCTTCCAGCCTTCAGATCAGGTGCACCCTAATCAACACAACATGACTAAAAATTAAGACAAGTATGCAACCTTGAATGAAGGTTCTTTTTTGTTTCTATTGAAAATGTAATAATCCACTAAAATTGATGCGTTATTCGTAATTTAGAGTAAGCGCATACCTTAAGGCCTACACAGAATGAGTGTAGTTTCGCTCCCCATTGCTTAGCGGCTTTTGTGCCAGCCAAGTATCTAGCAGTGACAGCTGCAACCAATGAAGAGTCCAAACCACCGGATAGTAAAACACCAAACGGCACATCAGTCATCAACCGTTTTATGACAGCCTGAAATCAACACATCAATCATATTAGTTATACCGAGTCTAACTCGACCTTACAAAACCAACATAAAAAAGTCAGAATTATCTAGCCTATGTGAATCTTACCTTCTCAAAGGCGTGCCTCAAAACTATCGGATCATAAGGAGTTGACGGAATAACAGCCTCATTGAACCATTGAGGATTGTACCATCTACGGAACTCTCTTTCTTTGCTCGAATACAAATGACCAGGAGGGAAAACTTCAAAATGTTCACATTCATCATGCAGCCCTTTCAATTCTGATGCAATCCAAACAGAACCTAAAATAACAAAAATGTACCAAACTTGTTACAATTCATTCAAATCTTTATAGTTATTAAACAAAACACATGAACTCAATTCAAAAGCATGTATATAACTATACACTATAAAAGTTACCATCTAGCCCCCAACCAATGTACAAGGAAGTGACCCCTATAGCATCCCTTGCAACTATGAAACTGTTGTCACGAGTATCCAGCAGAACAAATGAAAATATACCATCCAACATGTCCACAAAATTTTCACCATACTCCTCATACTAACAAAAAATTACCAAAATTAGTAACAAACAAAATCTCCAAATTCTATATAGTACAATAATTAGCAGAATTTTAAATATAAGTCTACGACCATAATCTGCATCGCAACATAACAATTTTTATGTTGCCAAAGCCATAACACGATAACGATTGAAACTGTATCAGCGCAATTCTCCACAACCATTAATATATAGGAAAAATATTTTATTGTTATTATTTTTTAAAAAATGTACATAAACATGATTAATAAAAATACATAATGATTATGACTAACCAGGTGTGCAATAACATCACAATCACATTGTGTACGGAATTTGTGATTAGGCAATTGTTTCCTGAGCTCTTCATGATTGTAGATCTCTCCATTCACCTAGTTTATATGATACAATTTATTTTATATGTTATTAATTATTATATATGCCAAAAACTATATAAATGTGTAAATTAAACCAATAAGATTTAAGACTTACTGTGACAATAATAGATTTGTCTTCATTGAAGAGAGGTTGATCACCAGAAGCTGGATCAACTATGGCTAACCTTTGATGAGCCAAATAATTGTCACCATGTTGGTGGAGCCCACTCCAATCTGGCCCACGGTGCTTCAATCTGTGTGACATCATATCAAAAAACATTAATATATGATCAATTAACTTTGGTTAATTATTAATTATTCATATTGGACTTTAGCAATTAAAAATTTCCACATGCAATTTCAAGGACAATTTAATTTTACTCCTTTTTTTTTTTAAATTGTTGAATCAATTATTCCATAACATGTGGACCCCACATCCCATTTTTTGTATTTTAATCTAAAAAATTATGTGATAATATGTGTCATATTTGTCTACTCACCTTGTCATAGTCAAGTATGTTTATCCTAAATTACTTCTAGTAGTTTGTACTTTTTTTACAACTGAAAAAGATAAGCATGGGTCCAAATATAAATAGATAATTATATTCTCAACTTTACATATAATTCTTTAACACATTAATTCCCCTTATAATACTGGATGAACTAGTAGACACTAGACATCACCATGACATTTTAATACGAGGAAATAAATAACAAGCACCACCATTTTGGTGATTCTTCTAGTATCCTTTAGTTGTCACATAACAAATGAACTTTGTAATTTAAATATTATTATTACTTATATTTTTATATCCAAATATATGTTTTAGTATTTTTAGCTACTAATTACTAAAAATACTTAACCCTCTTAAAATATTTTTCATTCCTCCTCATAATCACCCAATTATCATTTCCTTGAAATCAAACTCAACCACTCCCATGAAAGCTTGTAAACCACAAAAAAAACTCTAGGCAAGGAAGAGTTTGATCATGTAAGAAAAAACATGCAAATCAAACAACTTTGAATACAAACAAACATCTAAGTTAAGCAAAAGGGCTTCCTCCGTATCATTCATAAATAAATTTTAATTTTTTAAGTTCGATCAATAATTAATGTATCTGACGCATAAAAAACAAATATGCGAGGAGGATTATGTAAGAAAATGAGAAAGAATTATTGCCTGCGAGAAAGCTCAAGGATGCGGACCCTTTTAGCTTGTGAATCATCCGAGCAACCAAGTACAGCAAGTATGCCACACATTGTGTAAAAAAAAAAGACAATATTTTTTATAAATATTTTGAACCAAAATGGATAAAGAGAAAAATAGAACACGTAGAATGGTTTCAAGTTAAGTACACCTTCTATCAACGTACACGTATTTATAAGTGAAGGTTGGGTTCTAAACGGTGTCGTTTGGAATTTTTAACAGGTAACCGGGTGCTGCCGGTGATGTAAAATGGGGACCACCGCTTGTTTCGTCTTGTGTAACGCCACGTGCTGTGACGTGGTTTGCTATGGGATATTTTTGTCTCCTTATTTTTTTTTTATTATAATCTACTATATATATATATATATATATATATATATATATATATATAAAATATAGTAAAATTTTCACTATTATTAAAAATAATAATTTCATCATAAACTTTTGTAGCAAACAAAGTGATTTCACCTTTATTTGCTTCTTATTATTATTATTATTATTTACCAACTATAAATTTTATTTTATTATCTGTATTATAAATAAAATGACGTGTCATTAAAAATTTATGCACACAAAATAAATAATTATAATTCGAACTTAGTAAAAGCATTTGATCTAAAAAATTTGATATTTTTATAGTTGAGTTAGAATTTGTGAATTTATTTTATCATTATTATTACTATAATGATTTATTGATTTTTTTATGAAGAAATTATTGATTTTGTTGTTGTTGTTTATTTAATCATTTTATTTGATTCTAGTATATGCGTGAGCGGTTTCCTGCTTCCTCAAAATAACTAGAAGTGTAGAAAGGTTTAGCCATATACTATTGTATTTTTGTTTGTGAGTTGATTCCAATCAAGTGCTGCGTCACCTTGTATCCATTTTAACATATAATAATAGTAATTAAATAATAGGAAGATGTTTAGGAAGTTTATTTGTTTTTAATTTGATAATTCAATTCTTAAGTTTCTCATGGCATTGTCTCTGCTTTTGAGTTGATATTTTCTCTTTTTATTCTTAAAATAAATAGAAGTGTCCACCACTATAAATTTAGGATATAAATGTCTAACTAATATCGTCAATTTTAATGTGTGAATTGTATAATATAAATATGATTTATATACACTTCAAATTGATAATAAATTATTTTTATTTTAGATCTAAGAGGTGTACTATATATTATTGAAATGACCTACATCCTAAAATGTGATGAAGAGATATGAGAGACGAATATAAAAGATTAAAAGAATTGTATTTAGTTTTCATTTATTTGTAGAAGACGTGTGTTATATGGTGCCTAGAGAGTAGAGAGTCAAGAGATTTTATGAAAAGTTATATTCGGAGAATTGAAGAATGAATTAAATGGGAGGTTGAAGATGAGCCTTGCATATAAATTTCACAAGAGTAGAAGCATGGTAGAGTGTATGGTTATATGTAATTTTAGCAAAAAATGAAATATTTCTTGAGCAACAATGTTTTGCACAGCCACATAGAATAACTTAAATTGAATAACATAATATTTGTATTGAATGACGTGACATATATGTGTCATCTTATGTGGCTGATTTCGTTATTCAAATCACAAAAAATTGACGGTAGGGACTAAAAATGCAAACGGCAAAAACGTGGGGATTAAAAATATAATAAAAATAATATAAGGACTAAAAGTCGAAACTCACATAAAAGTAAGAACTAAAAACATATTTAACCCAATATTATAACATATGATTCATTTCTTTCTTTCAATTTTGTTTACACTAAAATAGCATTTTTCTACCAATATATTGTGACACAAGTGAAAGATAATTGTGTTAGAATTTCTATAATTTCAAACAGGAAATTCTATTTAAACAGTGGAAATAAAAATAGTAATTAATTAGTTAAAATACCTTCAATCATTGTTCTTGCTTAAAACTGCCCTTGCTTTGAATTCCTCTTTTTGGTTATGTTGAAACTCTTCTAAACTTTCTACGATCTTATTTTGACGGTGTAAGTTTTACTGAATAGAGATATCAAGTTTAGGAAATCAAAACAAATGAATTGTAGTTCTTCGAGCAATGGTCCATATAAAATTTATCACCCTTCACGATTGATGCTATACTTGGTAAACAATCTTTCAACTTGAATCTCATATAACCATTTGATTAGGTTCGATCATCGACCGATGCCTATAAAAAAAAGTCTACTTAGAAATATCAACTTCTAAATAAATTTCAATTACTTTTAAAAAAAGAAAAATGCTAAATAGTACACCCGGTGCACTAGTTAAGTATATAAATAAGAAATATTTTTTTTGAAACTCGTGTATTCAATACATTGAAAATTTAAAAAGTTATTTTTATTAACATTAACTTTATATTTATTTCTATTTATGATATGCTTAACAAGTGCACCTTTAACATGATCCTTAAAAGAATTACTTTTTACTATTCTATGTAGATAATTTTAATTTAGTAAAGAAATAACATATTTCTAAATCCTCTCACTCTACACATTTATTAATTGAATTAAAAATCGATGAGACTATTATCATAGTGGATAAATTGATGGATAAAATTATAAAAGTCAAAATCAGTTTGTGGATATTTTCAACAAACCTGCGTGGCGGTAACTTGTGCTATATATGATCCCTACGCGTTATCGACGTGGATATGATTAGTGAATAATAGTGACTTCTTTGAATAACAAGTACTAGTAAGAAGAGAATAAAACTTTCTTCATATTCCAACTAATTGCTTTGGTGAATTTATCTTTTGAGAAATGCTATGGTCACACTCTTTGAGACACTCCTTTTAACACACTCGTATCTATCGGAGCCACGTCATCTTTCATTTTTTATATTTACTTGTTAACCTGTTCTTTCGGTAGAGAGATAACACAGTTTTTTTTATTGGTCGTCTTCATCTCAACACCAGTACACCATCAATCACTTTATCCTATCTTTCATGGTTTTAACGTTTCCGATACCGTCGCAAATTCCAGGACAGTAGTTTTTTTCGTCTCAGGGGTGATATTTAATTTAAACTTTTGATTTTAATCTGTTGTGAACATAGCATTTGTTTCACAAAGTGAGATTGAAGAATGAAGAGAACCCATGATCCTTCAATTTGTTTCAACCCACACAATAGTTCTTAAGTTTTCTGGTGAAAAATCTTGAGAATTGTTCTTCTACTTTTACACCCACAACCAATTTCATATTATTCAGTTCAAATTATTTACCCTTAATTAACTCATTCAGCGGCCATTACACTTCCTGTTTTGTTACTCTTTAATTCAAACCCTTTTTTTTATTTGTTATGAGCTTAATTGATTGTGGACTCATTTATTCGATTATTTTACAATTAAATTGCTTCTTAGTTATAATATAAATATAATTTTAGATTTTCCCTGATTATTGTTTGCCTCTTGTTGTTAGTATTGTTAGTCTAAGAATGAGGTGCACCGGCAATAGTGAGTGTGAGACAGTATCCAAATAGAACTTGCAAGAGACAGATACAAAGTATGGAAAAAATGTGTTAGAAATAATATAAAATTATTGATGTGTCAAATTTTAACAGCTATCAGAGCCTCTATGACTAAGTGGTCTAGGGTTCGATTCCCGCTCCCCTCACTTTCTAATTAAAAGTGGAATTTAAGCATATGGTAGGTGGGCCTATGCATTATCCACGCTTCAAGCCCAAGTGGGCTCTTGCATGAGGGGGCGTGTTAGAAATAATATAAAACCATTGATGTGTCAAATCCTAACAAAATGCACAGTATAGAAGATGGAACGGTTACTATTCAAATCTATACTAATAGATAAAGGCAAAACACCATTTTGGTGTAGCCTTTTTTTAGAATTTCAATAATACCCTTAACTTTCAAAAACCAACATGTTTCTAAAAAAACTTCCAAAACCAACTTTGTTTTTTTTAAATCAATTTTATATGTAAGTTACCTATGATTTGGACCATTAATGCATGTAAAATACAATTTTTATTTTGAGGGAAACTAAAAATACACAAATTAGTTTAAATAAAAACCAAATTTATAATAAATCACTATGTATAATTTATATACGTTAGCAAAATAAAAAACGAAGATCACACAAACGGGCACGGAACGCGCCCGTTTGCCACTAGTAATGATAAAAAAAAAAAAAAAAAAGAGGTTAAACCGGTTACCAATTACAGCATTAATAATTAGAGGTGATGTGGCTCCAATAGATGAGAGTGTGTCAAAGGGAGTATGATAGAGGGTCTGTCCGTAGCATTTTTCTTTATGTCTTTGAAGCACAGACATTTCTATAATTAAGCTTGTTATAGTATTTGATATCCGTTGGTGTATCGTATGATATTTGTTGAATAGTTATTAAAAAATAATTTTTTTTGTTACTTTGATACTTTTTAGATTGATGTATGATACCTTAAGACCCTCGTATAAACGTATCGGATAAGTGTTTCAATTTTTTTTGCTTCTACTTTCTTAAACATATTTAAAACGATTAAAGACGTGTCGAAACAATAATATTGATCAATAAAAGATTAAAAAGATTGCATTTTGATTATATTATTTTTTGTTTTTTTTTTAATAGTAGATGCACTACAAGAATTTCTATAATTTGTGGCGGCCAAAAACGGCCGAAAACGCTTAGAAAACGGCCGGAAAGGAGCATTTGCGGCGGTTTAGTTGGCCATCGGATTTTCTTCTGTGGGAAACCGTTGCGGTGGCATTTTAGGGAAAAAAAAACCGCCGGAAATTTGTGGCGAAGTAATTGCGGCAGCTTTTTCCCGTCGGAGATGACATCAATCTTGTAGTGATGGATGAATAAAGATCAAATGTACTATCATATATTTTCTAAAAAAAAATTTAATGAAAAATTTGTTTAACTTAGATGCATATATATGTATTTTGATTTTAAATTTTGATTTTTTAAAAATATATGTCGGTGTCGTATATTTTTTATATTAGCGGTATCAAAATATCTGTGTCGTGTCGCAGTGTCTGTGTCAAAATTCATACTTCATAAATGAGTACGTTTAAATTCTACATATTTTTTTATGATGACTTTTATATTTATAATTCTTTATACTCAAAAAATTATGTGTGAAAATAGTGATATTTTTTATTAAGTAGTTTAATGGTTAAAAATTTCTTTTTTGAGATGAATAAATAGGAAATCTTAAATTCGAACCAAATAATTATCACTTCAACCAAAGTTGTTTATGAGATTTTAAGTGTTCTTAATGAACTCACTCGATAATTATTGGCTCAAAAATTTGTATTTTTTAGCTTGTTATTTTTTGTTGCAAAGAGATCATAATAATGTTTTTATTTTGAAGATACTTTAAAATATACATTTTTAAGACCAAACAAATGATGACTATTTATTTGTAAAATAAAATAAAATAAAATGGATATTCAATTTATAACAAAGTATATGTTTAGTTTTGCATTAAAAAAGATGAATGTGTGTGTGTGAGCCTCCAAACAGGTGCATTGTAGGTTGTAGATTGCAGATGAAATGTAGTACTATTTTTCTTTTCATGTTTTGTTTTAAAATTTATAAGACTATTAGGTAAACATTTTTGGCGACTCAGACAAAATATGGTGTCATTAAGAAAAAATTGTTCACCTTATCCATGCTCAACGCTAGAAATTTATCAAGTTAAATTCTCCTTAATTTACTCATTTTTTTTCTCTCTCCTAACTCGCTATCTCTTTCTTAATTTTACTTTCTTTCTTTGATTATATTTTTTAATAAAAAAAAGAGTGAGATTAAGAATAAGATATAAAGTTAAGAAAAAAAAAAGAGTGAAAAGATGATCCATATCCAAATTTTATGGTAACATTTTTTATAGTGATCACCGAATTATTCGATGATGATGATAATTCATTTGAATTGTTTTAGTGAATGTTGACTTGATATCTTGAGTGTGCTTCCATATTTAATTTTTTCTAATATCAATTTCAGTGGAATAATTCATACGAAAAAAAAACTTTAACTTTAAATGAGATATCTATAAATGAATAGCATAATTAGTCTTCTCGAATTAGTCCGTCCTTAAATTGAAAACCGAGTTAAAAAAAAAACAATATTATTATGCAGATATATAGTATTGTACTCCTTACTTCAAAATTGGATATACCGTGGAATATAGATTAAGTCATGGTGTATGAATAAGTTAATTTAATTGTTCCTTGTCTTCTTTTGCCCACATCCCATTCAATCATCTTTTGGCATTCAATGTATATTTTCCGCGTCTGAACATGTGGAAGTGGATAAGATCAATATCTTTTGTCTTACACTCCCATTCTTAGGACCAATTATCAATTATGTTGGTTATTTACTGTAGTAGATTTTAGTAAGTCATCATATAACTAAAGTTTAGTCTATACTTATTCCATCTACGTGTATCAATTTCAATTACTTTGACTTTAGTTAGTAAATTTTGTTAATCTTTCATATTTTTCTTTTAAACTTTAATTCAAGTAGTTAGTAAATTTTGTTAATCTTTCATATTTTTCTTTTAAACTTTAATTCAAGCATTTGGTTGATAGATAATAATCTAGTTGTGCGACTTAACGAATTATGTGAATTTAAAGTCGAGCTTATTAGCGTCAGCTTGTGACCTAAGTGGAAACATTAAAGTGATGGAATATAATTTTCGCATAGTGGTTGCATTATGCTAGTTTGTCAAATTCAAGTTGAGAGTTGAGTCATGGGATTTGAGTGGAAACACGTATCATGTGGATTTTTTATAGGAGAGAACAACACGAGGCTGATTTTATAGAGTAACGAACACCTCTTTCACTTGACAGTGAAGGGATCACGAGTCGCTGCACCTCCATTTCAGAGGATGAAAAAAACAGTTCATCCTTAACGTCATTAAAGTTTCATTTATCTGCTAATTAAGCGTATAAGATCTACAGTTAATGAATTTTGTGGACCATTTAAATTGTCTCACTTTAACTCGCTTTGACTTTGTTTAGCGAATCAATTATTATTATGGAATTTTTAATTTTTTAACTTGGCTTTTTACTATACTCTCTTGAGTTCACCAAAAAAATTGCGCCGAACTAGAATTCTTTAATCTTTTCACATCTAGGTATCATTTGATCATTATTAAACCTACATAAAATGTAAGGTAAATAGGGTCATTGTAGCTATGATAATACGTGTTGGATTGATAAGTGCAAAAAAGTAGTAAAATCATATAGTGAATTAAGGCACTTATTAACTTGTTTTGTAAGATATCCTTTTGAAAAACCCTAAAATCATGTAAATAGTTGTTTTTTATTTTATTTTGTTTAGTATATCTTAATCCTAACCCTTTTGACAGGTTTTTGTGCTAAAAATTGAAGAAAAGTCAAAGAAACAAAATCTGCAAACTGAAGCTTGGTAGCTGAGCGACCAAGTGGTAGCTGAGCGACCAAAGGGAAGTCTTGGGCAACAAGTAGGACTTATGCACGTGTCAGATAACCCCTTCACCAAGACAGGTTGGTAGCTGAGCGACCAAGTGGTAGCTGAGCGACCAAAGAGAAGTCTTGGGCAACAAGTAGGACTTATGCACGTGTCAGATAACCCCTTCACCAAGACAGGTTGGTAGCTGAGCGACCAGATGGTAGCTGAGCGACCAACTGCTTTTCATGCCTATAAATAGCCTTGGAGAGAGACCAGTTGAGGGAGGATTTGGGAGAGAAACTCAGAGAAAACGAGAGAGCAATATTTCCTTAGGAGATTGAAGGTGGATTCACACAACTTGAGACATCAAGTGTTGATGTTCATCCTTTGTTCTTCCTTTCATCTTTGTAAGCTTGTCACCATGACAATGAGTGGCTAAACTTATTTATTGTTGGGATTAGATGTAGCTTGTTTATGAATATTTACAACTCTTAATCATGTTATGATATATGTTCTAATTCATTCATCATTATTGGTGTTATCTTTGATCTTCATGTTTAGCTTTTGATTTAAATTTATAGACATATAATGTTTGAATCAAGAATTTAAAGATAACCACCTATTAAACCCTAAATTCTAGACATAGATTTATGATTAATATTCACTTTTTGTATTGGGATTTAATGCTTTTATGTTGTTTGAATTATCCGAGACATCGAAGTTTGAATAATGTAATTAGTCGTTATATTGATTAATTGTTGAGACATCGAGGGTTAATAAATATAACGCGATTCTCGTCGTTATCTGGACACAGAAACATACGTGAACAATACGTGATAATATTGATGAATGGTTAAAATATATCTAACTGATTTAGAAACGTAGATACGAGTAAATGAGTAAAGTCTAATCCCGACAACCTTTTCTCTTTGAATTCTAAACCATTTCTTTACCATCACTATATTTTCTTACTTTTACATAAACAAACATCTCTAATCACTTTACTTAAAATTATATTAATTGTTGAACGGCATCGATATCGCACCAGTCCCTGTGAAGACGATAAAAACTATACTTACTCTTGTACTTCAACAAAATGGCGCCGTTGCCGGGGACTGGCGTTTAGATATTGGAGCATTGCAACATTTGTATTCTTTTAAGTAATTGTATATATTTGTTTATATTGTATAGTTGTAGTTTGCACTAATCCTTCTTTGCTAGTCATAGAAATTTTTTCTTGTTTGTTAAATCCTTTTTCAGATCCTCATCACAAATAGAACCATGACTGATCGTGGTTATAACAACTTCTATTCTCCTAATGAGTATGATTCATATCAACAATATCCTTTTGAAAATTATGGGCAGACTCCATATTATTACCCTCCTGAACCGTATGAGCAATCAACTATGGGGTCAGAAGCTTACTCAGAGGCTAGATTGGTGGATACCATGATTAAATTCATGGAAATGCAGCAGCAACAAATGCAACAGATGCAACATATGCAGCAGGAAAATCTAGAATATCAAGAAAAATATCATGCTAGATTGAAGAATTTTGAAAAGCAACTTGGTCAGATTAATGAAATGTTAGCCAATTACAATAACCAAGGAGGAACATTTCAAACCAACACTCAAACCATTCATGACGAGAAAGAGAATAATCTCACAAAGAATGAGAAATATGGAGAGTGTGTGGAAGAAGATGTTGAGAAAAATGAGGAAGAAAGAATAGTTGAAAGAGGTGGTGTAGTGAAAACAATGGATGAAATGGAAGCACCACACAAAATAGAACTTCCTCAAGAATTTCCATATATTGAAAAGGCCAAAATTGTTGATAATGAAGAAGTGATGATGGTTGTAGAGGAAAATGAAGGATTATTTGACAAGGAAGAATCAGTGGAACAAAAGAAGGAGTTGGAGAACAAGGCGGAAATTGATCGGGTCATAAAAGAAATTTGTGCCTTGTTCAACAAAAAAGAATTGAGGAGGATATGGACTCCGAAACACTTATTTCTCAAGTTCATGAAATTCCTCCCAAACCGAAGGAGAAAGACGGATGATGTGCTTTCCGTCTCGTTTTGGCCACCCTAACCAAAAAGGCGACAAGCTAATGACGTTATAGAAGCGCTTATTGGGAGGCAACCCAATTTTCTTTCCTTTACTTTTATTTACGCATTTTTAATTTCGCATATGTTATAATAAGTTTTTGAACATGTTCATCCTCTTATGAAAACAAAGTCATTAAATTGGTGTGAATTCCATTTGAAATTTTGTTTCTGCTATTGTCACTAAACATATCATCACCTATAAAAATTCTTACAAAAGCATAGGACTGTATGTTTACCTTGTGAATGCAGGCATAACTTCATTTTCTCGGCCTGAGGACAGTCCACACTTCTTGAAGAGGAGGGAGTAGCAGAAGCAGAGTATTAAAGCACGCCATACACAGTGACATTTTATTGTTTCAGTCATTTAAATTCATGTTTTATGTTTCATTACAAATGTTGACTGAACAAACATGGTTTAAATCTTTGTGACTGCTATATGTGCATATGAATTAATATGTTGTGATTAATCAAAAGCAAATGCATGATTAGAATAATTTCAATTGCTTAAGTTGAGGTCAAAAACTTGTGATTATCTTTGAATGATAGGATGAATTTGAACTAAGTAGCTTCATTCAATTTGATTTCATTCATTCCTTCTTAACATGATTGATTGATTAAGAATCACGTAGACCTAGCCGGGTGAGATTGTGTGAACCTTCCATTGTTTATATATTTGAGAGCCAGCAATTGTGTTTAACTCTGTTGATTTTAACTGAATCTTGCTATTACCTGATGTGTTTGAAGTCATGGAAATGATCAAGGCCATGTTTCTATATGAGTGCAACTACTTTGGCCAAATATAACCTACCTTGTGAGTTGTGTGATCCTTTGCTACCCCACTTGAGCCAAAATTTGAAAAATTTGTTTGTGATGAACCCTTGAACCACAATAAAGAAAAACAATGACTTGACCCTTGTCTTAGGATGATTGAGCATTGAATTTATGTAGGGTTGAAAACAAGTTGGGGAGAAGGAGGTTATTTGATCAATTTGAAAAAAATAAAGAAGTAGTTGGAAATGGTGATTTTGAAAAAGAAATTTGAAAAATATGTCATCATCAAAAGCAATCAATGAAATTGCAAAGAAAAAGAAAGAAAAGATTGTGGCATAAAGAATCACCAAATGTGAAAGAAAAAAAAAAGGGGGAAAGTGAAAGAGGGTGGACAACTTATGAGATGAAAGTACTCAAGAAAAATGCTCTCTTATCCTTAAGGCTCTTTGAATCCAAAGAAAAACAATGATTTCTTGTAGCCTAGCCCCATTACAAGCTTAACAAAGTCCTTAGTGATCCATGATTGATAGCATGTTTTGTGATTTTGTTGAGATGTATGTTTGAATTGATTTGTTGTGAACACATTGTTTGGATTGAGAGAAACACTACACCCTTGAGTTGAAACACTTGTGAGAATTGTGATTCTAGTTGATTATCATGTTGATTTGGAAAGCTTGAAATCTTGCTTGAATTTAGAAACTATTTCACATTCATGCTTTGATTCTTTGATGATTATGAATGATTGGTTTAAACTTGCAATACATTAAATCATGCAAACTTGAAATGATTTACATCAAAAGTTTTTGATTGATTGCAAAGCTTAAATGAGTTATGCACTAATGATATTTGAGCCATGTTTGAAGAGTTTATTTTGAACTTTTGTTTGAGGACAAACAAAGTTTTAAGTTGGGGAGAGTTTGATAAGTGCAAAAAAGTAGTAAAATCATATAGTGAATTAAGGCACTTATTAACTTGTTTTGTAAGATATCCTTTTGAAAAACCCTAAAATCATGTAAATAGTTGTTTTTTATTTTATTTTGTTTAGTATATCTTAATCCTAACCCTTTTGACAGGTTTTTGTGCTAAAAATTGAAGAAAAGTCAAAGAAACAAAATCTGCAAACTGAAGCTTGGTAGCTGAGCGACCAAGTGGTAGCTGAGCGACCAAAGGGAAGTCTTGGGCAACAAGTAGGACTTATGCACGTGTCAGATAACCCCTTCACCAAGACAGGTTGGTAGCTGAGCGACCAAGTGGTAGCTGAGCGACCAAAGAGAAGTCTTGGGCAACAAGTAGGACTTATGCACGTGTCAGATAACCCCTTCACCAAGACAGGTTGGTAGCTGAGCGACCAGATGGTAGCTGAGCGACCAACTGCTTTTCATGCCTATAAATAGCCTTGGAGAGAGACCAGTTGAGGGAGGATTTGGGAGAGAAACTCAGAGAAAACGAGAGAGCAATATTTCCTTAGGAGATTGAAGGTGGATTCACACAACTTGAGACATCAAGTGTTGATGTTCATCCTTTGTTCTTCCTTTCATCTTTGTAAGCTTGTCACCATGACAATGAGTGGCTAAACTTATTTATTGTTGGGATTAGATGTAGCTTGTTTATGAATATTTACAACTCTTAATCATGTTATGATATATGTTCTAATTCATTCATCATTATTGGTGTTATCTTTGATCTTCATGTTTAGCTTTTGATTTAAATTTATAGACATATAATGTTTGAATCAAGAATTTAAAGATAACCACCTATTAAACCCTAAATTCTAGACATAGATTTAGGATTAATATTCACTTTTTGTATTGGGATTTAATGCTTTTATGTTGTTTGAATTATCCGAGACATCGGAGTTTGAATAATGTAATTAGTCGTTATATTGATTAATTGTTGAGACATCGAGGGTTAATAAATATAACGTGATTCTCGTCGTTATCTGGACACAGAAACATACGTGAACAATACGTGATAATATTGATGAATGGTTAAAATATATCTAACTGATTTAGAAACGTAGATACGAGTAAATGAGTAAAGTCTAATCCCGACAACCTTTTCTCTTTGAATTCTAAACCGTTTCTTTACCATCACTATATTTTCTTACTTTTACATAAACAAACATCTCTAATCACTTTACTTAAAATTATATTAATTGTTGAACGGCATCGATATTGCACCAGTCCCTGTGGAGACAATAAAAACTATACTTACTCTTGTACTTCAACATGGATATGCCTTGAAATCTCGGTTACAAGAAGTCAGAAATTCCAGGATGCAAAGCTGCCATCTGCGCTAGGCGCAGCAGGTCCGGCGCTGGCGCCAGTCACAGGTGAAAACGGGGTTTGGCCCCTGGTTGTTGCGTCGGGCGCGGGTGCATGTGACGGTTTGGATTGTTGTGCAGATTTTGTGGAAAAATAGTTTTTTCGGAGGATATCTGACTTAGATTGTGTTTGTTTTTAAATAGGATATAAAAACAATATGAGATTTGATTTTATTTTAGAAGATTGTCTTTTAAAATAAGTAGGTATATATTTTTCTATAAATATGGATTGTCTTATTCATAGAAAAATTGAGAGAGAGAGAGAGAGAGAGAGAGAGAGAGCGACAAGATGTAGAGAGTCGGGGTTTGCCACCACAAAAGGCTAGAGTTTTGAATCCTATGGCAAACTATTCTTGGGATCATCTTGTGGGACACCTTGGGTAGTCTAGGTCAAATTGAGTCTCTTGGCCACAGGAAGGAAGAGATTCGGGTTTTGGGTAGAATTAGGGTTGTTAATTCCTTGTACCCAATTGTGGGAATTTCTTGTAAAGTGGTGACTATTTGATTCTAGTAGAATGGAGAGGTGTTCTCTCCCCCAGTAGGTTATTCCGAACTGAGTAAACAAATTGATCGTGTGTTCTTTTCTTCTTGTCGTGTTATTGTTTGAATTATTGCATCATCGTCTCTATTGTTCTTATTATTTGGTTGCTTGTTACACTTGTCCCACACATCAAGTTTCTTATTGGTGTGAGTTATGTCGAATTCGCAACAATACGAGACTGGATTCTCTCAAAAAAAATTCTCATGTTTCTCAAGTGTGTACATCTTCATTCTTAAGTCCACCTTTTTCTTTTTTTTTCTTCCTTTCTCCTCTTAAATCAATGGTCGTAAAAAATTTAACCATAATACCAATTGGAAGAATAATTTCTCATAAAAATACACGACCAGTTAATTATCTAATAGTTGTAATACACGACCATAATAGTTTTTTTTTTTTAAGTAAAACTAATAATATGATGATATTCAATAACTGAATCGATAAATTTAATATGTTTTGAAAACTAAATATTCAATCTAAGGACTCATTAATCTAAAGACACACCAATCTCACCATTTAATTATAGCAGAAACTCAATTGAAGATACAAAAATAATATATAAACATTTAATATAATATTTTTGTAATGAATTATATATAAGCAAGAGAACTGATATAAGCGAGAGAGCTGTTCAGAGTTATTCATGTAGAAACTAATCTATCACTTCTAATTTTATACCCACACATATTTTTATATATAGTATGGTCTAGTGGGCAATTATTGAAAGAAATATATATTACGGTACAAAAACACGTTATATTTAAATGAGTTGGTGTTCTTATTTAATTTGCTAAAAAAAAAAAATTCTTACATTTAATTTGCTAAAGTTAAAGTGGTCTATTCAAAATATATATATGATTATACTGTAATTTATAATAAAATTAAAAATAGATTATGGATGTCAATTTGTATATGTAAATTCACATCCAAAAACATTGAAATATATTTATAATAATGTCTCTCTTACTATATTTTGAAGAAGAGGCCAGGCTATATATATATCTCAATTCATGGAGACTTTGTCCAAAAACAATTTCCTAAAATATGATATGATACATATGTATGTTCCTATCAACTAATCTTTTTTTTGATGCATTCCTACCAACTAATCTAAATTTATAGAAATTAAAAAACTTTTATTTTAAAGATTTAATTTGTATGCATCAACAGTGTAAAATAATTTTATACAATCAACCAATGATAATTATGTATTCTGCCACGTCACTCCACTTTACCCCACTTTTTTCATATGACATGAAAGATTGGTGGTTTCTTATTGGATGACCGTGTAAAATTATTTTACACCGTCAGTGCATATCAATTAAACTCTTATTTTAATACGAATAGAATAGACATATATGAATAATATATTAATGGATTGTTAAACTACATATACACTTTGTACTTTTCATGAAGTTTCTTTATTTGACTTTCAATTTTGTACTAGGCAAAGAAATTGACATGTAAAATAGAGTATAAAAAAATTTAAATCCAAATTCTACAAATAAAATCATCTATATTACACAAATTCATGGTTCTTTATGTGAATTTAGTACTATTTGTATTAGATTCCATTCCACTGTCAATAAAATTTTCTTTTCCATTCAATAAAAAAAATAAACTCGTGTCATCACATAATTAAGTGCCCGAACATACCGAATAATCCATCATTTTCTTTTTTTCTATGTAAAGAAAATATGAACAGATATGATCAGCATATGCATCTTAAAGAGAAAAGAAAAATTGATCGAAAAGCTTTTTTTTTTTGAAACATATCGATCGAAAAGCCTTAAAAACCAATTGCATTTGACGAATTAAATTTTGGCTTTTAGACATCTCTAAGAGATGATGATATCTATGTACGTTAATTATACGCATTGTTATTGATCAAAAAATACACATTGTTTAGTTTAAAAAAACTTTTGAGTTTTGATAAATTTGGAAGCCGTATTAACGATTGATACATCTTTGGTATTTTGTGTTCATGACCAAAGCAAAGAGAAACTAAAACTAAAATTTCATAATGCATGTCTTTATCCATATAAGTCATCCATGGTGGAAAATATCGATTAGGAAAACAATGTCGTTCTTTTGCATCCAAAAATATATTTGTGACTTTTAGATGTTATAAAGAGATTCCTTTTGTTTTTAGTGAAAAATGAAATTTAGTTCACACCCCTTTTAAGCATAGTTTACGACTTTTGGTATCTCCGTTAGGTCGTTCTTATGTTATTTTCATTCGTTATTCCCTAATCCATATAATAAGTGAACTTGATTGATGACGACTTTATAGAAAGAAAGAATTAGTATTATAGCGATAAAGTAGTTTGATGTTTAATCCATATTTGTACGTATTCATTAATGATACAAAATTCTCTATCTTGGTGGTCGAGTAGTATATTGTTTGATGCCATACGTATGTCATTGCCACTTTTCAAGTGGTTTTAATTAAGTACACTATACTCATAAAAGTAAGGGTTTTGTTAACATGTAGGGTACATCTTAAAAGTCTATTTGGATGAGAAAATGTTTTAAGGTAAAATAATTTTTTGAAGTATTTAAAATTAAAAATATACAATTTATATAATACATAAGAATTTAATGTTTGATCTTACATTGATCAAAGTCAACCTTTATTCGGTGGTGATCCTTTACAATACTTGTAAGCGTTCTAATGCTCAAGTTAATATATAGGAGTGTGAAGCAGAGGTTAAGAGAGTGAGATCGAATGTACCTAACTTCTTTGCAAGAGAGGCATATATAGCCCCTAGCGTTAGGCCAATACCATACCACCGATGAGCATAATGATGCCATCAATGGCTGTCGTAAAACGGTCGGAGAGCCTTCATCGACAGTAAATGTCCATCATGTCGGCCATTACAATATGGCTGGATATTGCGACTGTTGAGAAAGGGACACATGGTTTTGGACCAGCATGCAATTTGGTCGAGCTTGACAATCCAGGAAGGTCATGCTCGGCGCCTAAATGTGTCGTGCTCGACGTTGAAATTGAGGAAAATCCAAACCTGAACCAAATCTAGTCAATTTGAGTTTTCCAAGTCAAATTGGAGAGGGTTTAGGTAGATACCCGCAAGCATGAGTTTTTTTGCCATGTCTTGAACAGGTTGCATGCGCAATAAGATTTTTCTCAAAAATAGTCCAAGACCTTCCTCTGTAAATAGAGGGGTCCAACACACCAAAACTCAGATTAAAATCTCTCTCTCTCTCTCTCTCTTCATTAACAATATTCTTTTCTTTATTATTTTGAGTGCCGTCGTACCATAGAGGTTGCAATTCTCGAATAATTTTCTATAGTTTAGTAGTAAATTACAACAGTTTCATCCGAGTTGTTTTGTCTTAGAGATGTCGTGGCTAATCATCTGTTTTACTCAATTTTAGTCAGCATCAAGAAATATCTTAAAGTGAAGATCTAATTTACGGCTCACCCATTAATTTATTTGATGGCTTTTTTCAAAAACGATTTTTTTAAATTTGTAAAACAACAAATACACTATACTAATATTATATTTATTTAGTTTTTTATAAACTAAAACAAGATTAAAAGAAGAACAAAACAAATAAGTACATAATATATTTCAATATAAAAGAAAAAGTTCACAAATCTTACAACCGTCGACAAAAAGTTCACAAATATTAGACGACTTTATTTAAATTGGCATTTTTTTTAAAAAAAATTAGACAAAAAATAATAATTGAACTAAACTTTATTTATATTGTTTCTATTTTCAATCTAAATCATTTTGATTTCTACGTGAACTCTTTCATTTGTTTGGGGATTATGTGAAGTGTTTCTCATTAGGCACCCGTAACAATATGTATTTTTTTTTGGCTCTTTAGTTGATTAAAAAAAATAGTTAGTACTTAGTATTATATGTTTGAAACTACACAGATTTAATAGAAATTCTCATTTCACTTTTGTAAAAATGATTTAATTCTCATCGTAGTTATAATCCTCTCTTTTAGATCAGTTGTTTTTTTAATTGAAATTGTTCTTTTAAGTCATTGGCATGGAAAATATCTGATTAATAAAACAGAAAAATAAGATAGATCTCGATGACATGATGTTGGTCAAATACCAACCCATACAGTTGATGATCTTTTTTCCGCAGAATATTTTTACTAATATCAACATAAAATATTTATTTTATACAGAAAAATACAAGTGTATTATTCAGGTTAATTCAGTTGAGAGAGATATTATATCTATTATATAGAATCACGATTTAATTCTTGTTATATCAATTCGTTCACTTTTAAAAATAAAATTTCAGTCAATACATTACTTGATAGTAAAAAAATAAAATATTATTGAATTTTATCAACAAATAATAATATTACACTAATGTAATAATTTAAAAAATTCACCAGTAAATTAAAAATTTATATCATCCAAAATCTTATCGGATGAAAACTTTGACGAGATGTCAGAGCAAATTTTTAATTGATTAAACAAATTTGTGCTGATATGGAAAAATGTGAGAATGATTTCTTGTATTACGTCTATTTTGATTAAACAAATTTGTGTTGATATGGAAAAAGGTGAGAATGATTTCTGGTATTACGTATATTTTGGTTTCTTCGGATAAGGTCTAGTCCTCCATGTATATATTTTTTTTCTTTCGATTTTTATTTATATTATTATGAGTTGTAAGTATAGGATGAGAGTCATTAAATATACCAACTTAGTAGAACGCTTATTCACTCATTAATGCCTAAATGTTCTTAATTTATAAATAAAAAAAGAAAAAGTGGCAACCCCCTCTATTTCTGCCATCATGAGATGCCTAAAAGGTAGGGTTGGGAACATGGCAGGCTTTGATAGGCCTGAGCCTGGCCTATGATATTTTTTTTTTAAGCCTAAGTCTGGCCTGCGGCCTATCAAACACTTCTTTTTTTGGTCTGGCCGGGGCCTGTTTAAAGTTTGGCCTGGCGTGGTAGCCTGTTTAAAAGCCTATTTTACATTTAAATTTTTATAATTTTTACAACATTAAGAAAAAACTAATAAAATGCTTAGCACAATAATTTCTATTTTGCCTAACAAATATAATTTGTCTTTATCAAAAGAAAAACAAATATATTTTGTCTAATAAATATTTTTTATTTATATAAATAATATTTATTTTTTATAAATGATGACATAAATAATAATAATTAAATATAAACAGGCCGGCCTAGCAGGCTTTGCAAGCTTTTTTAAAAGCCTAAGCCTGATCTATTTTTATAAATAGGCTTTTTTCAAAGTCTGAACCTGACATTTTTAATAAACAGGCCAGGTCAGGCCTAAACCAGACCAGGCCGTCTGGCCTATTCCCAACCCTACTAAAAGGGTAATGGATTGTCTGCAGTCACTATTTGACTGCAGGTTAATTTCAGTCTTTTAATTTTATTAAAGTATATTATTTATTTAATCAAAATTCAATCTAAAGATTCACATGCACTAGCAGTGACTGCATGATTGCAGCATGCTTTGACTGCATGGAATCCAAATCCGCCTAAAAGCACTCAGTCGGAACCCGGGCAATCAAAAGCTTGACAAAAATGTTAAAAATAGTATTTAAAGCTTGACAAAAAAAATAACAAGTTTTTTATTATTACGTTAGTATTTTTTCATTGATCATTGTTTGAAGTCAATTTTTAACCGTACTTTAAGTTGGTTCAAATTTCTACTAAGATATATTAAATCTTGTGTTGAAGGACTACTCGAACAAAAAGAAAATGGAAATAAATATGTCGATGGTGCACATAAATGATCCAAATCGTGTGTGTATAACATTAAGTTTTAAAATTTTCAAAGTATTATGAAGGAGATTTACGGTTAAACTCGATCATTTACATCCAATACATATATAGATTGGTGGGGGCAAATTAAATCTAAAATAATGTGATACACACTTTAGAATTTTCTTTATACAACATTAACAACTCAATTATCTTCTTCAACATTTTCTTATTTTTATTTTACAACAACCCTAGATTTTCATATTTGTTTTTCGTATTTTTATTCTTCAATGAAGTTTTGATGTTTTTAAGATCATTTAAACGTTCTCATCTTACAAGCCAAATATGCAACTAAATTAGATCCTAAGTTCAAATTCAAGTACTACTATAATTGCTTCCATAATCAAATGTATTCTTTTTTTTTTGAAAAGGTCAAAGAGTACAGAACAAAGAGTACCTATTATAAACTCCTCAAAAAATAAGTCACCGCTACAAAATCCATAACAACAAACACAAAACGAAAATAACTTCCAACCAACTAAAAATACAAAATTACAAACGTCACGAGCCCTACTGGATTTTTAATATAATTTTTAATTTATTAAAAAAAATCTAACTCATAATAATAAAGATTAACTCGTCTTTAGTCTTTACCAAAACAAAAATTTAGATTACGTTACCATATGTCCTATAAATATGTGTAAACATTTTTTTAATTTATATTAAGTTAATTGCATAAAAAAAATGTATATTAAGTAAATTAGATTGTCCCTTAATTTTGGACTAATTAGCTTGAAAAAACCACATTTGCTTGTTGCAGAGAGTTGTGTGCGAGTATTTGGACTGTTTTCGTGTTGATAGTTGGTTTATTTGCCTCAAATTTTAGAACTTCTATTTTATTTCTTAGGATTGACTAGAAATTGATATGTTTCACTGTTGTACAAGACTATATGGATTAGGTTTATCTCCTCCCAATTTTTGTATATATTATCTTTTTTATTTTATTAATATAATAAAAAAAATATGCACAAAGAATGAAGGCGAAGTCTTCTTTATCTTCAGATGTCTAGATGCTCTCCGTCTTATAAAAAAAAAAAATTGAATTTTACATAATACATACAAATTATTCATAGCTCAAAATTAAAATCTTAATATTTTAAGGGTGAAATTTCTAATTACTAGATTATATGAAGAAAAAAAATCTTTATATCAAGTTACGAACCAATAATGATGAATCAATCAAGTACTTTATTTTATAGAAAAAGGAGAATCAATATTCACTTCATTATTCTAAAATATGAACTCTTATCTTTATCCTTTACAGACATCGATGTGATTCATTCTTTGTGCTCAAATTTAGCAAATGTAGGGTGTTGCTGCTGGCCTTATCAATTCATTCATTATCTTCAAACAAGAGCAGAGAGTACATGTGGAACATTTTGACAGGAAGTGACACCTTGGTATAGCCAATATGGACCCCGTAGGACATGTCCTTTTGTTATTTTATTTGTGCTTAGCTTGAAATTAATAATATAAAATAAAAACAGAATTGAAAGTTTATCCATCACTTGTATAAAATGAAATGGAATAGCATTAAAAACCAGCAAAACTTAGTGCAAATAATGAAGGTGTTGGTTAGGACACATATAATTGCTTTGGTCAAAACAACTAAGGCATGGTATGGTAAGATAAAACAAACATATCCAAATAAACCACGTGTACAAATGCTAAAGGTGTCTTCAATATTTAATCTTATCTTCTTTGTACATAATCCCAATTAAAAATATTCTATGTTTTCTTGGAAAATTATTGATCTTGTGAATCACAAATATAAGAAAAATATTCCAATCCAAGTCATGAATTAACACTTAATAACAATTGCAACAACCTTTTAAGTCATCTTTTGATACTCCAAAATGTCGAGACTTAAATGTAAGTGTTGGCACATCAAAGCATCAAGCAAAATTGTTGATGTGATTTGTCTATTTCTAAGATGAAGGTTAGGAAATGCCAACAAAATGGAATCAATATACATCTATTAGAATAAGGCTAGGTATGAATGCTGACTTAATTACTCATAATTTAGATCGTACAAAATGGGGAAGGGAATCAACTTGCAAAACTATAATTAAACATATAGTGACTTCAATTTATAGTTATACTAAGAATAATTTGTCAATAATGGAGGATAAAATGTCCTTCTTTTTTTCCTCTAGCCATTGTTTTCTATTGTATGTAACATGTATGAAAATAAACTTTTTTAATATTAATTTTTTATAGACAGAGGAAATAACAATAATCATCGTAATCTACATATAAATAAAGAAGTCAGAGTTTGAACTCTAATTACAACATATCTAACCTAATAATTTTGACAATTTTATTAATTGAGTTAAAAAAATTCTTTAGAAACTATAGACGGTGTCAATCCCAAAAATATGGAGTGGGCGATATTTTTGTTGCAGCTAAAATGAAATATTTTTGAAAATTTATAAACATTACATGAATCTATATAGTAAATTAATTTAGTTTGTATTAAAGGTTCTGTAACCTTTAATAATACGAAAAATATAATTATTATTGATAATGTCAAATTGTTTTACATTATTAGTGCATATTTCTTTCTTTATTTTATATGTATCCATTCTTTGCTCGACATCATATATAATATGGCAAATACGACAATTAGCTTTTATTAGCTTTATTAATATATAAAGCCGTTTAAGGTTAAATGGCCTAGTCATTTTTGTACTATGAGATTTGGGTCATACTAAACGGTGCATCCGGTGCACTTGTTAAGCATACCAGAAATAGAAATAAATATAAAATTAATATTTATAAAAACAACTTTTTACACTTTCAATACATTGAATGCACAAATTTCAAGATAAAATTTCTTTACTTATATGCTTAAATAGTACACCAGGTGCACTATTTAGCATTTTCCATATATTTATACCCCTCAATTCACGTTGTGCATAATTATATAACTGACGTAGCTATGGTACATAGCATATAAAATAAAACAATGTGAATAATGATGATATATGCTTTCGTTGGTTTGGTACCCTCCAACAATCCCAATCACCGTCATGCATTCATCACTTAATAAAAAAACACAAGCTAACCTAAGATGAAAAATGCCTTAAAATGTTAAAAAAAAAAAAGCCTTAGAAAAATGGATAAAAAATAACTAAAAATATAAAAGCGTGCGGCGACACGAAAGGGAATTGGAAATTTCACTGTCTTTGGACAATGATGACTTTGGAATTATTGAATGAATAGTTGATAATCATGGTTGGTATTATGGTTTATATAATCCATTAACGTGTGGTATATTTTGTCCAAATTCAACTTTGTGACATTTCACATTTGGTCGTATTTGATTGATTTATTAATTAACTCTTGTATTAGGTGAAACAATTGTTTGCTTTCTACGGATTGGATATATTTGGATAAGGGTTAAATATTAAGAGATAAAGTTATTTTGTTAAATTAAAAAGAATACACATAAAGTTTATTTAATTGGTTTATAAAAAAAAACTTGTGATACTCTTATCTATCTAAACTAGTACTCCCTTCGGCCTTATTTATAAGCAAAAGTCTGTCATACCCCATTTTTTGACCACCCCTAATTTTTTCATTTAATTTTAGCTCATTTTTAAGCATGTTAATTTTTCATCATTATTATTATTTATTGGTTTAAAATTGCTAAAAATAATATTTTTATCCTGTTTACGCTGCTTAACTGTTTCATTTTTAGATAATTAAGTACATAACTTTTTAATTTTTTTTGCACCTTAAATTTCCAAATATGCTCTTGTGCCATGATTTGTTCATAAACTTGATTTTATTCCCATTTTACCCTTTTCAAAATTTCAAATATTGAGGTAACTTCTTTTGCAAGTAATCTCCTTTTTCATCCATTTCATCATAATTTTTTATTTATTTATAATTTCATTCCCATCATTTTACATGTTATGAGCATATATTTCCATTTGCATTTTTTATTTTTATATATTATATTATTATATTCATACTTATATTTCAAATTCAAAAAATTCATTTCTTCATCAACAAGTAACCTCTTTTATTCAAACTTTTTTTCAATTTATTTCCAATTCAACTCAAGCATTTTATAAACCCCAAAAATGGACACCTTTGCCCTTGCACATAAATATTTTCATTTTTCACATATTTATTTATTTTCAAAAATGGTTTAAAATGGTTTTAAATTATTTCTTTCATCAAATAAATTCCAAAAAAATCCCATGATTCTCTCCCAACCATTTGATCTCAGAATATACCTCAAAATACCATTTGCATCAGATCAATACACATGTACCTTTGATTGAGCATCAACACAAAATATCCCTTTTGCAAAAATTCAAGAATACCCCTCTTATCTTCACAAAATCACTCTTCTCATGACCTAAATCCCTTCTATAAATAACAACACGTTTTTCTGAGCCAGAGGTTGGAAGATTTGGAGAAGGGAGCAGCTGAAGAACACATCCTTTTTTCTCATTATTCAAAAAATCCCAAAACACAATTTCTTCACGTTTTCTTGCAATTAACACCTCAATCACCTTCTAAAAGCCTTCAGAATCAAAAACCCAGTTCCAATTGGAAGCTTCAGAGGAGGTTTGCAGCTCGTGTTGAAGCTCAAAGTTCGTGAAAAATCCAAGTTGTTCTAGCTCATTTCTGGTAGCTTTTCTTTTCCTTTTAAATCATTTCTATCTTATTTTAACATGATAAAGCTATCTGGGTTGTTATTTGATCTTGATTCTTGCTCGTTTATGTGTTTGGGTTTTGAATGATTTTTTGTTTTTCCTTCGTTTTTTAAGTTACAGTCATTATTTTGAAAAACTAATTGTACATTTAGAATCCTTGTGAAAAAACGAACAAAACCATATAAGATTTGTCCATTTCTGGGTTGTTTTTATAACTCCGGTGCCGGAAACGGTGCCGGCGACGGTGAAGGACGAACGGAGACGATGATCCATCATGAGTCTCCGTCCTCGCCAAGTTTAAAACGTAACCGTCGGATCAATCAAACGGCGCGTGTGTTCCTTTGATCGCGCCCGTCAGATCTCATTAAATGAAGATCTGACGGTGGTTAGACGATAGGATCACTATACACGTCCGTACCTGATCTGTGCTAGCTTATGTGCACGCGTGTTACTCATTGATTTCTAGATTTAATCTGGGCCGTTGCTTTGATCTAATGGTGAGCGTGGGAGAACGAACGTGGCTATCAGATCCTTCCTAGGGAAGATCAGATGGTTGTAAAGCGTACTCTCCCCTGTACGCGTCGTACCAGATCCTGGCCCACATTCATCACAGATTTTTTTTTTCTGCGTGTTGGGCTTGAGCCGTTTTTGCTAATGCACCTCCTTTTTATTTTTATTGATATTTATGCCTCCCTCTGCATGAATTTTATTTTTATTATTCTGAGATGTAAATTAAATTCTAAATTATATTTTTGGCCATTTTAGACTGATATGTTGAAAAATTATTTTTTAAAAATATTTATTTGATATTTTTGCACATTTTTCCTATTTATTAGTGTATAAATTAAGTTTAGCTTAGTTAATCCTTGATAATATGTTTTATTATTTGGTCTATGATATGATATGAATGGTATGTTGATATTTGGCTTTTCATCTTGATTGTAAACCAGATCATGTATTATTTTGATTTCTTTTTGTTTTTATGCTATTTTTATTAGGATTAAATGTTAGAAATTAACTTTAAATAACATGAAATTTATTTCCTTTTGATTGTGTCATGCCATGAGCTTTTAAATGATGTTTGTTGAAGGTTACTCTCTGTTTTTGATTTATTTTACCTTGATTCCATTTTTTATTGTATTAATTAGTGACAATGTTTACATGTTAGGGTTTTAATTAAATTTTAATTGATGCTCTTAATTGCCATGAAAATTATTATATGATTGTTGACATGCTTGATTGTTGTCTCTATGACTTAGCTCTAGGTTTTTGGATTTATGATCACATGTTATATTTTGCTATCTTTTAATTCCATTTAATTAGGATTAATTGTTAATAATTAGCTTAATGTGTTAATAAATTATTTGTCTTATGTTCTTGTTATGCCATGAGCTCTTGATTAATTTTTGTAGATGATTGCCCTCTGATTTTTGCTTCATTTTTGTCTTAATCACACGATTGATTTTCATTTATTTTATGTTTTATTGCATTAATTAATTATAAGGTTTACATGTTAGTTTTTAAGTGACTTGTTTGATGTTTTAATTTCTTTAATTACCATTAGCTTTGCTCTATGTTTGATAATGTGTTGAATTCTTGTCTCCATGATTTGATTCTAGATTTTTGAGTTAATATGATTAATTTTTAGTAATATGATGTAATTGTAAATTGTTTCCTTTATTCAATTAAAAATAAATATGCATGTATGTGAGTTTGAAAATGTTTGATTTATTGTGGTGATGTTACTATGGTTTGAGGTAGTATTATATGCTTTGATGAATTTTAAATTCCATTTTTTTTCACTTAATGAGAAAATAAATGCATGTGATTATAATTTGAAAATATGTGTGACGTTGTTTGGTTTACTTTCATTCAATTGTTTATCTTGTTATGATGTGATGATTTTTACTTTTCTTTGCTTCTTTCTTGTTTGTTTTTGCTCTCATGTCTTATGTGCTAATTTCGTTATTAATTGTTATTCACTTTCATGTTTCACACACCACTCATATTTTATTATTCACCTCACATTTATTTATTCACTATATGCTTTATGTTCATTTTATGTTTCATGATTATTATGCTTTATATTTACGTCTCTAGCATTTACATTATATTATATGCTTTAATTTCATATCCCATTTATTTATGTTTATGTTATTGTTATTATTATTCAAATCCCCTAGGCATATTTCCCCCCCGGTTGTAATTTTAAATGCGCATTATTAGCGCGATTTATTTGTAGTCATTATTTATTGCTTTTACTTATTTAATTCTATCCCCCCTTGCATGCTACCCCCCCGGATGTATTGTGTGATTTAAATTCTCGCTCATTATTGTTCGTTAGTATATTTAATATGTTAATCCGAAGAAAGGAAAAAACCTCGACCTATATGTCGTTGCAAAAAGTCTAGGTGCGATTCAATATTTCAGGTTGTTTAGTTAAAGCGTTAGAACTCTCGTTAGAACCTTTAACCTTTTTTTTAGCCAAAAATAGAGGTCAACACCTCTTCTCAAAAATATCCAAAATATATCACTCATCAAAAACTCTTTTCAAAGCAACTTGGATTTTAAACCAAGTCATTAATCAAACATTTTTCAAGACAACCTGGATTTTAAACCAAGTTCTCAATCAATCAAACTTCATTTTCTGTAGGTAAAAACACTTGATTTTTCAAATCAAGTCTTATTTTCAATTTCAAAACTCATTTTCATTAGATTAAAACCTTGGAACTCAAGCCAAGTGCATTTTATCACTCAAAACCCATTTTCCCAAATAAATGCTCAATTAGCCCTAAATCTTATACATATTTTCAAACACATAAAAACAAAGCGCTTAAGATAGAATACAAGAGGTTCCTATAGAGTACCATAGACGCCTAGGGTGCTAATACCTTCCTTTTGCGTAACCAACCCCCTTACCTCGATCTCTTTATTTAGGGTGTTTTAACGGACTTTTCTCCCTTCTTCGGAAAAATAAAAGCTCGGTGGTGTAATTAAATATTTTGTGATTCAATGCTTCCCTATAGCTTGACATCCAAAAATCACCGCGACAAAGTCAACAAAAAATTTTGGCCCTAAATATAAGCAAAAGTCATTAAATTCAACTCTAATTAATATTTTTTTCCAACAATACCCCTACACATGCATTTATTCATTTCTACAAGTAATCTATGTTGGAGTAGTACTAATAATGATTACATCTAAATAGGGGTAGATTTCATAATAGGTAAGAGGACATTTTAGGAATTGCACTAAAAATTACACATAAAACTAGAATAAAAAGCCAACTCCTTAATAAGTGTGCAAAACAGAATTTTTACATAAAAAAAAGTCCGGAGGGAGTATCTCTATAGATGGGCTCCATTTACAGTACGCGAGGTGAATGGGTCTCGCATCGTGCGAGACGTAAAATATCAATGGTTTGGATCACATTATTTAAATCAACGGGTGATATTCAATAGTGCTAGTTTTTGTTCTGTGCACTACCCAAGGCAGGCGGTATATGTTATGCCACTTTTTAAATCTTTTATTTTTTAAAATCTATTATTTTTCATGAATTTAAAAAATTGTAGTGCCAATATTACAGGTCAAGACTGGAATTGTGAGTTACCCAAAATACCCCCTAATTCCCAAATTAAAATCAAAATTTAATCTGTGTTCATCTAGTCTTCTGGGTTTCATCATCGAACCACATTCATCCATCATCAACCCCTTCAACATAATCACTCAACCCTTTTGGCATTCCACAAACCAATTCCATTTCTCTAAACGTTTTGAAATTATCAATTTCCTTTTGTTTAAATTGAAAATCACAAAAAACCAAAACAAACAAAAATTGATTCAAACCCACTAATCAACACACGAAGAGGAATTAGGTAATTTTGACCCAAACACATTAATTTTGACCCAGCCACTTCGTCTGCTTCTTCCTGTTTTTTCTGCTTCTTTAATTTCATTTGAGATGAACACAATGAACACAGTGAATTGGCGATGATGAAGAAACCCCAATCACAGTCTTTCATTTGTCTTCGTCCTATTTATATCCTAGTCGTTTGGAATCATCAACAACGAACATGGAATAATAACGATTTTACAGGTATGGTTTTCGATTTTGAGTATTAGTTTTTATGAATTTGGGAATTTAGGGTTTTACAATTGAAGAAGAAGATAAAGTATCATATTCATCGTTTTTTTAAAGGATTTATCTAACATGTGCAAATTAAGAAATTTAAAATAGTAAATCTGGTAAAATTAGTAGGGACCAATTAAAATTAGTAATAGAAAATTTGTAAAGGACTAAAATTTAGGACTAAAATTGATAGTTTTACTTAAAGTTCATGATTATTTCATTAAAACTAAGGTTTTCGATGAAACTGTTATTACAATTTGTATATTTATTCAAAGTCCGATCATCAATTTTTTTTTATTCGTTTGTTAGTCAAATTATGTGATATTAAACGGTTTGATTGATTAAATTTGAAATCTCCGTTCAAAATCGTTAGTTTTAGTCAAAATTCATAACATTTTCATTAATACTAGGTTTTGATGTGAATGTTATTACAATCGGTATATCTATTCGGAATCCCATTCAAAATTATTTTTTTGATTCGTTTGTTAGTCCAATTAGGTGATATTGAATGGTTAGATTGATTAAATTTGAAATATCCGATCAGAATCTTTAGTTTTAGTCAAATTTGATGACCCTTTCCTCAAAACTAGGTTTCCGATCTGACTGTTATTTCAATCTATCTATCCATTCGAAGTCTGATGATCGTAATTCATTTTTTGATTTGTTTATTAGTCCAATTAGGTGATATTGAACGGTTGGATTGATTAAATTTGAAATCTCCGATCAAAATCGCTAGTTTTAGTCAAATTTGATGACCCTTTCCTCAAAACTAGGTTTCCGATCTGACTGTTATTTTAATTTGTCTATCCATTCGAAGTCCGATGATCGTAAATTTTTTTTTGATTCGTTTGTTAGTCCAATTAGATAATATTGAACGGTTGTATTGATTAAATTTAAAATCTCCGGTAAAATCGTTAGTTTTACTCAAATTTCATGACCTTTTCCCCAAAACTAGGTTTTCGATCTGACTGTTATTTCAATTTGTCTATCCATTCGAACTCCGATGATCATACTTCTTTTTTTTATTCGTTCGTTAGTCCAATTAGGTGATATTAAACGGTTGGATTGATTAAATTTGAAATTTCCGATCAAAATCGTTAGTTTTAGTCAAATTTCATGACTCTTTCCTCAAACCTAGACTTCTGATCTAACTGTTATTTCAATTGTCTATCCATTCGAACTCCGATGATCGTAATTCTTTTTTTCATGACCCTTTCGTTAAAATTGTAATATAGACCACTTACTTCTTTAAATGGTTCATGGTAAACCAACATCTAAAAACTATTTAAAATATTATCGTTAATATATCTTTATGTTTGAAAGTGTAATTTAATTGTAATTTCTTTTTTTAATATTAAAATAATGATTTAATTGACACCGATTTAATTAAAACTACATATAATAAATATGTAACTCGTACTGAATTGATGTAAGTAATGTCATTTTTTAACCGTAAAAATGAGAAGAGTCGTAATTTTTACTTTTAATAAACATTATCGACAGCAGTAGAAAATTAAAGATATTAATAATCAAAATTATACATTGGCGTACGTACAATTGTCAAATTAGATATTATATGTAGGACGAAACGAGTATATATCACAATCTATGAAGTCCCAATACGCGACACGATACTGATACGCTGATACAGGAATTTTTAAAAAAACCTCTATCCGATACTGCCGCGATACGTTATTTAAAAATTAAATTAAAAATTAAATATATAAATGCACAATATATAAACATGACTAAAATCAATAATATTAATAATGATAATTTTTTTTGAAAGACAAAAAATTATTATTATTATTATTATTATTATTATCATAAACGTTAATAGTTCATTGTACAAGAACGTGCAAACAAGCCAATAAGCTTGCACAAGAGCAAAACAGTTTGAAGCTCAACATACAAGAGTCAGAATAAAGATTTAACTGATACTTTTTCGATACGAGTATCGGGACGTATCCGACGCGTATCGAATATTATTTTTTTATTTAAAAATAACGATTTAACCGATACTTTTCCGATACGAATATCGAGACATCAGACGAATATCAATATCGAATACGTATCGGATACGATACGTCGCGCCATTTTTAGAATATCAAGGCTTCACAATAGTACAATACAATGCATTTCCAAAAACACTTTTCGTATATTAAAAATCCAAATAGCAGCATTTATATTTTCACTAAATATTAAAAGTCAAAAGAGTGATCCAATACATGCTGCCATGGGTAGAGCACAGGACAAAAAACATTTTCTAGTCTATTATCATCTATTGATTACATCCAAACCATTAAAGTGTTAAATCTCGTACGGTACGAGACCCATGCATGCGCGCATGGTAGCCTTTGCCCTATAGATGACATGAATTAGGGTGTTATCCGTACTTCCCATGGATGGATCAAATGTAAAGTCAAATTTTTATAAGGCACAAAACAAAAAGCTAAGAACAAAAATATAAAGGCAAACTTAATAAGATCTAAAAAATAAAATGTGAATAATGAAAATACAAAATACAAAACAAATATAAAAAGTCAATACAATAATTAAAGGCACATTAGGTAATAACATCGAACCATCAACGTCAGCCAAGAAAATATATGTAAGAGTCACATTTAAATATCTAACCATATTTAAATAGAGATTTATAATTATTCTATAAAATTCAAAACTCGTTTGGATAGTCTTGTTTAGGTTTAATAGTCCATTTCGACAGCTCTATACTCTAACCTCCCATTTAAGATTAGTAGTTCATTTTAACAGCTCTAAACTCTCAATCTATCATAAGAATTTGGATAAACTATTAAATACAGCAGTCAAAATGGGTTGGCCTACACTGGCCAACCCAGCAAACCTGAATAAATATAGGGCTTAGGCCTTAAAATATTAGCCCGATTTTTTAGAGTTTTTTAGCCCGGCCCAAAAAGGGTCTGTTTAAAATATGGGCTGGTCGTTAGCAAAACATTTGAAGTATTTAGATGTATATTTTTGTTACCACCAGTATCTGATCCACTGGACCGCCTAATTTTTTTCGGGGTCAGTTCTGACATCAAGTGATTCCAATCTCTCGTGATCGTAGTTGTGAAAGATTGAACCATTGTTATCCCTCTACCAAATCGAGCGTCATTTACCATCGAACCAATCAACTATTGGTGATTTGAATGCATATTGTACAAAAGCAATAATTAATGTACAAAAAAAAAAAGCAATAATTATAATTGTCCCTGTTCTCAATCTTATATATCTTGTACAAAAGATTAATTCCAGTTTACTTGAATAAATGTGTAATTTCAACAATTTGATTAAAAAAAACCACACAAGCAATTAATAGCAACAACAAGATGCCTATACCGATCATAATCAAACAGTATGATTTTCTTTACCATCCTAAACTTCTATAATGAACTTTTCTTGTAAAAAACAATTACCTTTATTTTTGCAGCACTATAAATTCCCACTCTGCAATCTTAAATCATTGTTTCATATTAGAAAAATAGTGACTACCAGTAAAACATCAGTTAAATAAAAACAAAATAATATTTGAAACCTATCAATTTTATAAGGTGTAACTTTTTTTAAAAAAAAACCAATATTAATAATTAAGGTTTTTTTGTCGAAATTTGAATCCATAACTTTCAACTTCTTTAACTATTAGCTCGTACCAATCGAGTTAGTCAGGCTATCTTATTATGAGTAACCTTTTAATAGTCTAAGGATGAATTCTCCTATATTAACCCAATTTCCTATATTTATTGTTTCTAAGGATGAATAGCTCGTACCACCTCAGATAACTAAACAGACCCCTTGAAAAACCAGAAAACGTCCACCTACAAAACCAAGTACAGAGTTGTCCCGTCTGCAGAAGAAAAAATGCAGAGCAGCATAAACTCGTTGAAGGCTTCCTGCAATCACTGTCGCATGCAAATCACTGGTTCCATTGTCCACTCGTATAACCAATTAAAGTCTAACTATACAATTAAAAATAAATTCATACCATACATATAACATATAAAATATTACAAAGATAGATAGACAATTCTCTTGTACCAAAAGAAGAAAGATAAATAGATAATTCTCATTTATGTTTATTATCAAGTTTAGCAATATATCCATTTAATTAGTAAAATTAAAAAGAGAAACAAAAAGAATAGAAGTATGTTATATTAAATTTATAGTGTAACCATACAAGTTGCAAGTCAAAAAGAAAGTTTGAGAAGATAGTCCAAATAGAAAGTGTTTTGAATAATACTCAGATTTATCTGCGGGGGATATATATGTACCGACCTGATCTCAAGTTCACATGGAGTTAATCCGTCATGGTTTTATTCTTTGTAAAAAAGACACTTCGGTTGATTAGAGAGTGTGGCGTGTTGTATATAAACTACCATTAGCCTCGAGTTTCAAGCAATGTGTGACTTATATGTGAGCCAAAACAAAAATTAAGATAGAAATGGAAAAATTGTTCATCTGCATCTATTTGCAGTTTCTGTGGCATGTATCCCATCCCAACTCACATGTGTAAGGCTTATCAATAAACAGAGAATAAGTCCAACTATCATAGAATCAACAGACGAGATTCATCCAACATATCCAATTTTGAACCAATCCGAGAGTTCACAACAACCTAGAAAGACGATGAAGAATCACACTTCTTGAAACACGGCAAAGACGCCACATCATAACTAAACCAGAAGAGAAATTCAAACCGACGACCTAGATTAGGGCAAAAGAAAATCAAGGGTCCTCAACCTATCTCGGGAAGGGACACCAAATCTCAAAGAATCTCGCTTACGTAAGCAAGACACAGAGGAAGATTGAAAAACGCGGCAAAACACCCGTTCAGATGAAAATCTTTCCATGGAGTAAACTACGATCAACACCATGCAAACCAAAGGTAATAAACCCTTTGAAGTCAAGCCACTACAACAAGTAAACCTCACCTACTTCCAAAGGGGAATTCACCCCAAAACCAACGTAAGAGAATAACATCAAAGGAAATCCTCTCGTCCTCAATACAAACCGTCAAAAAACTGCTCCCTAACAAACTCACCTGCGCGCAAACGTGATATGAGATAAAATGGTCGATATCGTCCTCGAAGTGACCATGAAAGGAAGTTTCCAATAAAACTCGCCCAATAAATACACTAGAATATTTTGCAACTATCACAGGTCCCATAAGGACCATCACAGATCCCAAAATGCCAACCTAAGACCAAAATATTTTGCAAGTATCAGAATTTCGTCATTAAGATAACTCGCCAAAACGACCAGGAGAATCATCTAAATAAAGAGGGAAGACCTCTCGACAAGAAAAGCTATTCCTGCTAAAGGCCTAGGGGACATCGACCTACCATCCTAGGTAAAACGGAAAGGATGTCTGCACCTCGACGAAAATGATGTCTGCACTTCCTAAAGCTCGTAAAGGTAAAAGGGAAACAAATACATAATCAACATTGCATATTGCGATTATTGTTACACACCTGCAAGAATCATTCCACACGCTGACACCGTCAACGGTACCTCTGATACAAGGACGCGAATCTCACCGTTTAAAGCTGAAGTTCCAAAAACTTTACAGCACAACAGGCGAACCGTCCTCATTTTAACGCCTTTTTAGGCCAAATAAACATATCATCACATGTGAAGACCACCTTTATAACAATGCCATTCACAAAATGAATAGGAGAAATCAAAGACGCACAATCCATAGCGGAATTCGTTCAAGAGGAGCTTGACTCCGATATTCACAAAACGGTTCATCTCACAAAGACCTTAAAAACTTTCGTCATTTTTTTACATTTTGCTTGTAGAATATCGTTTAATTCACAATAATTTCTAGGGTTAAAAAAATCAGCACGGGATCAAAGCAAAGATTGTCCGAGTTAGTAACATTTCCATCATCTGCCCCATTATTCCAAGTTTAGCCATAACATTTCCATCATGAGCCGATTTATCAACATAAGTTAAGACAATCATTTCTGAACCATCAGTTCATGAGACATATTTTTAACATTTTCAGTTAGTAATTAATTAAGAAATTGTTGCTATTGATGTAAATTCAAACCCCCTTACAAACAATTGTAGCAACATGCAACTTGTAATGCATCTAGACCTTTGATTAATTTAATAATATATTCAATGGTGTTTTTTTAGTCTCCTATGGTGGAAGAATATCCATTTAATGCTATTTTTGAGATTTCGATGCAAGTGATATGCTTCACATGTAAAACTGAGGCCAAGTTGCAATTTAAAATTGTAAGGTTTATGGTGTGAATGTACAAACGTAATAAAATAAACAACAAATAAACAAAGACCAAGACTTGGGAAATGCATTGTATATATTATAAACGTATTGTACTATTAATTAAATAAACAAGAGTAACTGATTTGTTTGACCTCATATAAGTGTATAGTATAGTTACAAAATTAAGTAAAAGAATTGTTGGTTGTTTAATGGTTTGTATTTCTAAAGCCTAGACAGAGCTTAGAAATGGTATAATTTCACTCTCTCACTGTGCTGCGATTGAGAAAGAAAGAAAGATTCTTTGTGTGTGCACCGGGATGGAATACATAACGAAAACGAGGTAATATATATATATTGTTTCAGTTAGGTTGCATGATTTCGTTATTTTCAACTTTAATTTTCTGTCGGTGTATTTTCTAGCTGAATATTATACACAATTTTGATTCAACTTTTTCTGTTCTTGTATTGCTAGTTGAGCAAATGTCCTCCATTTTGTTAGGGTGTATTGATTTTTTAACTCTGGCTTTTAGACGAAGAAGACTCTAATGATTCGACCGCGAGGTAAATAAAATTTTCAAGAATAATTGTTTTTAATGGAAGCTCATTATTTATTTACTTTAATTAACTCATTAATACTAAATATGTAATTACATGATTTATATGATTGACTAACGTTTTGTTAGATAATGGACTAAATCGAAAATAATTCTTTTCCCACCGCAACTCTTTTTAATCCCTTGAAGTCCGATTTTATCCTTAAGATTATGAATATATGAAATAAAAATGTTCGGTAAAGGCCTTTTAAGAGCCGACATCCACGTCGGGGTTCACTCTATCGGCACTATCCGATGATAGTCTTTCTCTTTTCGGCGGCTTTATTCACCTATCAGTATTCGGTGGAGCACCTTAATCCAGCTTATAGGTAGCCATTTAAGTGGCCAAACTTTCAATGAAAATATCAATTGTTAGAATTTAAGCACATGATGAGAAGATTGAAACACATAAAGAGAGTCTGATTTAAAAGACCAATGCAATAAATAAGAGAACTTCACAACTTAAATACCACATTAAACATTTTAACGCGGGATTCCTAATAAGAACCTAACCACAAATAATATTGTGGGTTTATTAACTTACAATTTGTGGGTTTATGATTCATTTTGGTACATGGACAAAATGGCAAAGCTATCTCAATGTTGTTTTTCATTTGTATATATGATTTCAGCTTTTGGTGTGCACTCCACTCTTGTACATGATTAAATTGCGTATTTAGAAATTTGCTTAAAATTGTGGATTCAACTATCGTTTTTGACGAAGACGACATCAGTTCTTCGCCATGGATGCGTCTCTTGTACAGTACACATGCCCATATGACCCTGGACCAATCAGCTCATCACTCTTTACTATCGTAAGCTACTACCCTCCTTATTCTTTCCAATTCGAATCTGAGGGATTAATAAGAACACTTTCTCAATCTGTTAAAGATATTCATTCTCAATTGATTACCATGTTGAGAGATACAAGATTTGTCGTTGGTGTGTTTATTTTCTCATTTCCAAACTTCAAGTTGGTAGAATTGTTGGGTCTGCATATTACAAAATGCTGTCCTCATTTGATACCCACCACCTGTTTGTTGAAATGCCCCTCAAAACCTGCTCTGTTTCAAGACATAAAAACACTTTTTATAAAGCTTCAAACTTCTTTACAGATTTTTAACATCAATTTCGACAGTGTTTGGTTCGCTTGTGACAATTAATTATGGAAGCTTCATAGTGGGGACACAAAGCCTTAATTATTCTGTGCAAGATTATATTCACATCTTAATGCAATGCAAATATCATTTCATCGGAGTTGCTTTTGAATTTTCTGCCATTACTCTTTCTTGACTTAGCAACTCCACAACCACGCAGAGAAGTCGAAGGCTGAAAACCGATGATGAGATCTGTTCTGATATTTGTCAATTTCTCGCCGACGTTGAACTCCCTAACGACCACATTCCCTCTACTAAGGAGCTCTTACAACATGTAAGGTCATTTTAATTTTCAATTTTTTTATGGTAAATAATAGAGGAGGAAATTTCAATCCTGAACTGTTATTATTTTAGAAAAATGAAGAATCTGAACCCTGAGCTTACAATTGCGTCTCAAGTCTCAACTATAATGCAGTAACGAAAATACAACAACTCACTTTAGTTTGTTACAAATGTTAATTAGAATATTTCTGCCGGCTAAGCTTTAACTAAATCTACAAAACAAAAACCAAACATTGAGCTCATGTGGTTAATGAGCTCCTCCTAGGATGAATTGTTTGAAAGAACTCGAGTTCGATTTTGTTGCGAATTCGACATAAACTCACACCAATAAAAAACTTGATGTGTGGGGCAAGCGTAACAAGCAACCAAACAATAAGGATAGGATAGAGACGATGATACAATAATTCAAACAATAACCGGCAAGAAAGAAAAGAACACACGGTCAATTTGTTTACCCAGTTCGGTGTTAATGAACCTAATCTGGGGGAGGGAGCAGCCCTTCCATTCTACTATAATCAAATAGTCAACCACTTTACAAGAGTTTTCCACAAGTGGTCAAGAGACTCAATTTGACCTAGTCTACCCAAGGTGTCCCACAAATGTTCCCAAAAGTAGTTTGCCCTAGGATTCAAAACCCTAGCCTGTTGTGGTGGCAAACCCCGACTCTCTACATCTTGTCTCACTCTTTGCTCACCCTCTATTTTTCTATGAATAAGACAATCCCTATTTATAGAAAAATATAAGCCTACTTATTTTAAAAGATAATCTTCTAAAATAAAATCAAATCTCATATTGTTTTTAAATATATCCAGCGCCGCGCACAGCGCAGGAGACAGATTCGCAGGATTTTTCTGACTTCTTTGTTACCGAGATTTCAAGGCATATCCAACAAATTCCTGATGGAATTAGGGAACCAAAGGGTTAATACCTACTAAAAAAAGAAATTTGCTTAAAATTAAACTTATATATCGGATTGAGTGCCTGCTTGCTTGTTTCAACTTTTCAAATATTTGTTTGAACTTTGCACAAACTAAAATACTTTCTTTGATGAAAAGTGCCATCAAATTCAATTTTTCTAATTAACAAAGTCATGTATGAGTAAAATCTTTCTACAGAAAAGGAGCATGAATGATATGCTCAAAGAACGATATCATTTATAAACCATTTTTTTTCTAATCCACAATACAATTTGTAAATATATGCCTTAACAAAGGAATTGAGCTCCATGGAAATGCAAGAAGTTGCAGAGAAAAGAGAGTGAAAGAAGAAGGAAAGTGAGAGATTTTTTATTGATCAATTCATCTAACAGTTACAACCACTATTGCAAGCTATGCATATCAAGTTCTAATGAACCTATACATGTAACAAACTATAACAAACTTCTAAACAATTACAATCACTATTGCAAGCAAGCTATTATATAGTGTCTGTAGTTTTTGATTGCTGCAGAACTTGAATTGCAGCCCAGTATTCTTTTGATACTATCAACTTACTGTAGATTGGAGAAAGATCAGGAAAATTGTTCATACTATCTTCTTGAGCATGCGCTGAAATAAGGTAAAAAACAATCATATATGCTTGTTCTTTTGACCACATATCAAATAAATGAGTGAAGCTCTATGAACAGAGTTATTCTTTGTTTCAGAAATGAATGACTGAATATTACTCCTTATTCTCTAGATGATATGTTAGCTGCTGAGAAAGGAACAGTTGATCAAAAGACTTGAGTATGTTCTGATAACAATATAATACAATTTTTTCGATTACACAATACAATTTTTATATATTCCTAACTTTGAACTATGGAAATTTATTTAGATGGCGAGTTTCCTTACTGATTTGGTGAAGCCATATGTGGAGAAATTGATAAATGGGGCAATCACAGAATCGAGTTATATATGTTGCTTCACGTGCATTGCTAAGGATTTTGAAGATGAAAAAACTAAGTTGGAAGTAGAAAGGAGAACTTTCAACCAACAAGTTGATGTAGCAACTAGAGGAGGGGAAGATGTTCAAGCTAGTGCTCTTTTTTGGGAAGAACAAGCCGTAGATCTCATTCAAGAAGACACCAAAACAAAACAAAAATGTTTTTTTGGATTTTGTTGTCATTGCATATGGCGATATAAAAGGGGAAAGGAACTGGCAAATAAGAAGGAGCAAATAAAAAAGTTGATTGAAACTAGAAAGGAACTTGCAATTGGACTCCATGCGCATCTTCCAGATGTTGAACGTTATTCATCCCAATACTATATTCCTTTTAAAAGTAGGGAATCCAAATGCAAAGAGCTTTTAGATGCACTGAAAGATGACAACAATTTTATAGTCGGGTTGCAAGGGATGGGGGGCACAGGAAAAACTACACTGGCAAAGGAAGTGGGTAAGAAACTTAAGCAGTCTAAAAAATTTACTCAAGTCATCGATACAACAGTGTCATTTTCTCCTGATATTAAAAAGATTCAAGATGACATTGCTGGACCATTGGGTTTGAAATTTGATGACTGTAATGAATCAGACCGACCCAAAAAACTATGGAGGCGATTAACCAATGGTGAGAAGATTCTTCTAATATTGGATGATGTGTGGGGAGATATCAATTTTAATGAAATAGGGATTCCATACAGTGACAATCACAAAGGCTGCAGTGTTTTAGTAACCACTCGCAATTTGTTGGTTTGTAGCAGACTAGAATGCAGTAGCACAATCCAACTGGATCTCTTATCTGAAGATGATGCATGGATCATGTTCCAAAGGATTGCTGGTCTAAGCGAAGTTTCAAAAAAAGATTTGCTGAAGAAGGGCCGTAAAATTGCTAATGAATGCAAAAGACTACCAATTGCAATTGCTGCTATCGCTAGTAGTTTAAAGGGCAAAAAAGAGCGGGAAGAGTGGGACGTGGCCTTAAATTCCTTGCAGAAACATATGCCCGTTGATGGTGTTGATAACGATTTGGTTGACATTTATAAATGTTTAAAGTTTAGCTATGATCATCTCAAGAACAAAAACATCGAGGATTTGTTCCTCTTATGTTCTGTATTCCATGAAGATGAAGAGATCTCTACTGAAGTATTAACCAGACTTGGCATAGGAGTCGGCCTCTTTGGGGAACATAATGACAAATACAACAATGGTCGAAATCTAGTAGTTGTAGCAAAAAATAAACTCCTTGATTCATGTTTACTGTTGAAGACAAATGAAGGAGATGTAAAAATGCATGACTTGGTTCGTGAAGTAGCCCAATGGATAGCGAACAAAGATCAAACTCAAGTGGTTAATTTTTCTAATAAAAATCAAAAGTCATTAGTTGCAAGGGGTAATAATCTCAAATATTTGTTATTTGATGGAAATCCAATGGATTTGTTTTCCGTTAGGTTTGATGGTTCTAAACTTATGATTCTGATTTTCAGCATGGAGGAAGGTTGTTTTGAGGACGTTCCAATTTCATTCTTTGAAAATATTGCAGGGCTTCGAGTTTTGATTTTACGAGCTCATTACCAAACTATGCCATTACCACAATCAATTCGGTTATTGATGAATCTTCGTTCTCTAATAATTGAATATGCCAATTTGGGTGACATCTCTGTTTTGGGAAGTCTGCAAAGTCTTGAGACACTTGATTTGAGTCATTGTACAATTGACGAACTTCCTGAAGAAATTGCAAAATTGAAGGAACTTAGATTGTTGAACTTAACAGATTGTAGGATTAAAAGTAATAATCCATTTGAAGTTATCCAGAGATGCCCATACCTTGAAGAATTGTGCTTCATTAAAAGTTTCAATAATTTTTGTGAGGAAATAACCTTACCTACATTGGAAAGGTATCATCTCAATGAAAATTATTATACGGATTACAATTCTTCACCATCAAAATATGTGTCTCTTGAAAATGATTGTTTGTCTGAAGCAACATGTAAGCATGTGATGCAAACAGCAGAATATCTTACGTTTGAAATAATGGAGAAGGGGTGGACAAATCTTATGCCAGAAATAGTTCCTATAAATCAAGGCATGAATGATCTAATTGAGCTTCATTTGTACAATGATTCACAACTACAGTGCCTTGTAGACACTAAACATATTGGTTCTCAAGTACCAAATGTATTTTCCAAGTTGGTTGTACTAGAGCTCATAGGAATGAATAATTTGGAAGAATTATGCAATGGTCCCATCTCGCTTGACTTTATGAACAGTTTAGAGAAACTAAATATTAAGTTTTGTGAAAATTTGAAAAGCTTGTTTAAAGGCAATCTAAATCTCTACAGCAGTCTAAAGACTGTAGAAATAGAAGCATGCCATACATTAGTTTCTCTTTTCCATTTGTCACATACTGAAAGTTTGCCGCTGTTAGAAGAATTGAGAATAATTGAATGTGAGCAATTGGAAAACATCTTTACATATGAAAGGAGAGTGGATGGCAAGATTGAAGAAATATTACTTCCAAAGCTTAAATTTGTCACAATAGAAAGATGTGATAAGTTGACTTACATATTTGACCAAGAAGTCAAATTGGACTCACTAATAGAATTGAAGCTATATGGTGTGTCAAATTTCAAAGACATATTTCCAAAATCTGATCATTCCATTGAAGGGTCATCTAATTCCATTTCCAAACCACAAACACAATTGTATTTGCAGGTGGAGCCTATCAAATCCAATATATTCTCTTGTTGTTATAGATCCAAAAGTACTAAAGTCCCATCGGTAGTTTCTCAGGATCAGCCGCAAGCCTGCATAATCTCTGCGGTAATCATGAAATATTTTTGCATATCTTTTTATGCTTTCTATTAAATACGTTTTTATTCCTATAAAATAGGAATCTTTTAAGTTTAGTCTCATTTATTATATTTTTAGTCATTGAAAAATTATTTTGCACTAAATTGTGGTTCTTACCATTAAGGTTAACATATATTTTGAATGATTTTTTATAGGTATGTTAAGAACATCACAAAAAAATTCAAAAAAACGAGCTAAAAATTTGAATTCTAGGTGATAATTTTTGTTACTTTTATTTTAAAGTTTTGTCGTTTAAAAAATTTATATTTAATTTATCTCATGTTAAAAAATATAAAAATTCTAGTAAATGAATTTTATATGATATTTTAAACATGTGTGCAAAACAATTCAAAAATTGAAGAGTTTAATGACAATTAAACAAATTTAGTTTTAGTAAGGATAACTAATTATATAAGGCTTAATAGATCTTTTGGTCCCTGTATGTTCGTATTTTTTTGTTTTAGTCTCTATATCTTATTTTCTTGCAAATAAGTCCCTGAATGTACAAATATTTTTCGTTTTAGTCCCTAAAGTCAAAATCCGCAGGAAAATCCGAAGGAAAATATCCACGAAAACTGCAGATTTTCCTGCGGATTTTGACTTTATGGACTAAAACAAAAAAATTTATACATTCAAGGACTTATTTGCAACAAAATAAGATACAGAGACTAAAACCAAAAATTCGCGAACATACAGGGACCTAAAGATCTATTAAGCCATTATATAAAGACAAAGGTCCCATTTGGAATTAACTTAATTTTGAGCATATGAAAATAGTTTATGCAAATAAATAAATTTATGTGTTAATTCATAAGTTTTCATTGACAAAAATTGTCTTTTTATAAGTTGTTTTTTCGTAAACTATCTTAAAAAACTTATAATAATACATAAAAGCTTATTTGTTTGCATAAGTTGTTTCGAATAAGCTAAAAAATAAGTCAATTCAAACGGGGCCTAAATCTATATGGTGCCTTTTTTTACAGGGGACTAAAAACATATTTAACTCATTTATATATAGTAGTCGGTTATTTATTACTCCATCCATTTCTTTATAAATGTCGTTTTAGAAGAATTTTTTGTTCTTATTTAATTGTCATTTTGACAGTTTAATGTACGATTTGTCGATAGAAGAATTTTTTGTTCTTATTTAATTGTCATTTTGATAGTTTAAGGTACAATTTATCGATAGTTTAAGGTACAATTTGTCAATTATGTTAATCTTAAAAGCATGGATCAAAAAAATCCAAAAATCAAAATATCAAAAATTCAACATTTCGAATGATATAGATGAGTTGACTGAAAAGCAGGGATCAAAAATCATGACAGGAAATATTTTAGGGACCAAAATTTGTGAATTTTTTTATAGGAACTAAAAATAAAATTTAAGATATTTATAAGGACCAAATTTTTTTTTATCAAATAGCCCCAGTGGCTAGAAATTTCATTCAAGTCAAAAGATTATGCAGACTCATTTAAAAAACCTTATTAAATAAAAATTCTATATTATATTCCAATACTATTTTTTGAAAAGATAAATGTTTATTTTTATTTTCTTATAATTTGAGACAGGGAAAATGTATATTTTTTTTATACTAATTTGGGACAAGAAAAGTTATACATATTTTTTTGGGTACAAGCATTAACTTCAGTTTAATTTTATGCACACTAATTAAGGAATTGTTTGATTTTATTTACGTTCCTTGTTACACCACAGGAAACAAGTTCATATTGTGTTAACATATGGGAACGTGCTCAATATCTTTCAAGCCTATCTACAGTGTGCAATATTAAAGTGATCAAATTGCAGCATGTTCCAAATATAAAATCAGTGTTTACGTTGTCTATTGCATTAAAAATGTTGTCATTGGAGAATTTGGCTATTGTGAATTGTGATGAATTGGAGCACGTAGTAGTAGACATTGGAGATGGCAGTGGTGCAAATGAATTGAGAAATGTCTTCCCAAAATTAAAAGAGCTCATTGTTGAAGATTGTAAGAAATTGGAATACATAGTTGGGCACATCAATGCTAGTGGTGATTATGATCATAACAACAATGAGATTCAACTTCAACTTCCAGCATTGAAAAGTCTCAAGCTTATAAGACTCAAAAGTTTAATCGGTATGTGTCCCAAACAATTTCACACAACACTTCCACTTTTGAAAGAACTTAAACTCAAGGAATGCTCTAAGGTTAGTGTTAAATCAATTGGTGATTTTACCTTCCTTACTTCGACTTCAAGATATCAGGACAGTACAACCATCAAGGTATGTACCCCTCTTTCCATGTAATTTTTATTAATGTTTGTGAATTTTTTTAATAATGTTAGTGAAATCTACTATCTATCTATCTACTATTATTATTATTATTATTAGAGTATTAAAGCATGGTTGTGAAACAACTTATTGACACCTAATCACCTAGTTTTATATTAATTTATTTTAAAATTAGTTCAATCTTAAATAAATTTTGTCTATATGATATCAATATCTAATAAAAAATCTCCATGGTACCGGCATCTTCCAACAATAATAAAAATCATCTCAAAGGTGAACAAAAGATGAAGTAACAAGGAGAAAACTAGAATAAAAAAGATTTTACCTTCATTACTTTCTATTGTTCAGTACATAAAAGATTCTATTTATTTATTCAGAAACATTTCATTTAAACTGGTTATTTGTTGCAGCAATTCAGTGGGATCATGGAACATTTTCTAACTTTGGAAATACTCAAGGTATCTAAATCCAATCTAGAAAGTATATTATGTTTGAATGAAGAAAGTGAGCGGCAGATAGACTTTGGGTTGAAAAGGATTCTTTTGAAAAAACTACCTATGATGATATATCTTTTTGTGGGTACCAAAAATGCATTTGCTCTCAAAAACCTTAAAATCATAACCATCTCTCAATGTGAAAAATTGGAAATAGTTTTTTCCACCTCTGTTTTAAGATGCCTATCACAGTTGTCTGAACTAATAATACTAGAATGCAATGAGTTGAAGCATATCATTGAAGATGATGATGATATTGAGAATGCAATGAGTTCAAAGACATGCTGCTTCCCAGTGCTAAAACTCCTTGCAATAGTAAAGTGCAACAAGTTGAAAAGTGTGTTTCCGATCTCCATCAGCAAACAACTTCCTAAGCTAGAGCTTATGTTGATATGGCATGCAGATGAGCTGGAAGAAATATTCAAAAGTGTAGGTGATGATCACGAAGTTGAGATTCCAAATCTGAAAGCTGTAGAATTTGTCAACCTACCAAGCCTCTGTCATGTCCTGGGGATTCAATTTCAGGAAGTTGAAAACCGTTTGGTACAGAATTGTAGAAAACTCTCTCTGACTTCGTTAACAACTAGCGGATATCATCATCGCAGATTGATTTTTCAAATGGGTGCCATAGGTACACACTATACCCAATACTTTTCAAAATTATTTCAAAATATGGATGTGTCATTTGTGTATGAAATTTTTTTATTAATTATTATGCTTGTCAATTGTTGTCTAATATTAATATATTTATAATATGTTTCTGTAGATTTTGATGTGTTTATGATTCTGGATGATGTATTGATAAAATTAGAAGACATGGCATCTTCACAGGTCAATACATTTCTATTTATTCAAGCAAACCCCGCCCAAATAAAATACAATCACCATGACACTATTTTTATTTTGCAGAAAGAAATGAACCAAACACCAGAGGCAGAGCATGAATTCAATGAAAATGTTCCTGATTTAGAGATATCATTAGTGGAAACATTACCAACAAATTCCCAAGTAATTTGTCGGGCCAATGGAAATTCTCTTACTTAGTACTAATAATGTTCTTAAGTAGTAGGTTCATACCACTAATACTTTTGTACTTAATGCAGGAGTTGATAAGTGAACAACAGCACCAACACTCGCTTGGAGAAATTGATACTACCATCAAACTTTCTCAGGTAAACTATGTAATACAGAAAATTGATTTTACTCCAACTGCTACTTAAAAATATATCGCGAGACTAATCTTTATTTTCGTTTTATGCAATTAGTTGGAGGGTTCTATATCTACCATTTCAGAAACAAGGAATGTGCCACCTATATATTTAGTTGATCTTAAACAAAAGGCATTAATTTCCCCTATTTTGCTAGTATTTTTTTTTCTTCTCTTTTTCAAATAAAGGAATTGAATTATATTACAAATACAACATATATGCTTTTAATTTTAAGCAGGGTATTGAGATATGTGTTGAAGAAGGAACTACATCAACTAAGGCTAAGATAATAGCATCATCAACTCATTTAGAATTAGCAAGTTCATCATCAGACCCATTAGTTACTTATGAGCATAAATTATCTTCACAGGTGCGCTTTTCTATGGAATCAAACTCTCGAACTTTCACTCCATGTTACAAGTTTTAGTAATTAGGGATACATTGATCAATAAATAATTAATGTAATTGAAAATTTAAAAAAAGGTTTTATTCAAAAGGATATAGAAAAATCTCAAGAAAATCGTATATTTAGCGACAAAGATAATAATTCTTCTACTTTAAAAACAATTCTTTTGTTTTCAATTCCTTATTGTTTCTAGGGTTAATAGGTTGTTATCCCCTGCTAAGTGGGCGTGTTTTGCGTTACCCCTGCTAAAAATTCCTTGAAGATTGCCCCCTTGCAAAGTAAATTTTTTTGGTTTCCCCCTTTTTCCCTCTTGGGTGCAAGAAATTTGAACTTTTTAAATCGTTGAACAAAAAAATTTACTTTGCAAGGGGGAATCTTCAAGGAATTTTTAGCAGGGATAACGCAAAACACGTCCATTTAGCAGGGGGTAACAACCTATTAACCCTTGTTTCTAATAATGAATCAAACAGAAGACGAAATTTGTTGTAACGTGTAAATGTTCCTGGTTTAGAGATACCTTCCATCACAAATTCACCAACAACTTCTGAAGTAGTTTTCAAACCATGTCTCTTCCAAAGATATTCTTCTTATGAAACATGGTCATTGGTCTAAGGCCTTGGTAATGGATATAATCAAAAGGTTGTATAAAATGCTTATGATGTTCTTGTTACAGGAGTTGTTGAATGAACAATCAAAGAGTCAACAACATCCACTTGGAGAAATCCATAATGCTGTCTCACCTTCTCAGGTAAATAATGCAAAACAACCTAAGTATATTGTTTTTTCCTAGAGTTACTTGCTCATAAACAAAAGGCATTTCCCCTATCAATGTAGAAAATGAATTATACTACAAACTTAAGCATCCTTCTAATTATTAAGCAGGTTATCCAGATAAGTGTTGAAGAAGGAACTACGTCTACAAATGACAAAACAATAACATCAACTCATGTACAATTGGTAAGTTCATCACCAACTTATAGAATGTAACTAATTAAGGCAGGCTTGATACATATTGAGAGGTCTAAGGCGAAATAAAAGAAATGAGGCTTTTAAAGTTAATAGTAAAATTATTATATTTTATTTTTTGGATGCAAAATTGTTTATTAAATTATTGTAGTCAATTTTGTGTAAGATTTCTTTTTCAATTGATAAAAAAAATAAAAATAAAGCTGATATATTTCATCTTTGTTGGAATATTGTTGATCTTAAGTCAATTTTGTGTAAGGTTGATCCTGTAAATATACAAGATTTTGGAGATAATGATATCATTTGGTTATTAATTTCAATTTCTAGGAAGATGAAGATGGCAAAAACTGCATACCCTCATTTTCAATTGTCAATACAAAGCCTCCTATCGCCAAAGATGTTGATATTGGAGACTCTCAGGAAAATATTGGTGAGCTTTTTTCTCATATCTTGTTTAAATTTGATCCTGTAAATATATAAATGAACTATTGTATTATAGCATTAATGGAAGACATTAACAAGCTGATCGAAGAAGACCCGCTTCTTGCACTTGAGAAGCTTCTTACTGGAGTGCAAAGTTTTTCCATTGGAAGTTTACTGCAAGAATTGAAGACTTTGATGGACTCATCATCAGACGTTTACCATCTTGTATCAAACCAAGAGTCCAAGTCGAAACTGATTTCTCTTTTCCATGGATTGAATCAGCATCAAGGAGTCTTACCTTCTGATGTGAAGGAGTTTGTTGTGAAATTACAGAACTTCTTCAATGATAACATTATCAAACACGACACTGCTCAACAAGTACTCAAGAAGCACAACCAACTTCTTGATTTGAAAACCGATCTCATGATCATGAATAAACTTAGCAGTGCAAAGAGTACACAAATCCACATTGACAGTGAAACTGCAACTGCCAATGCTAAGATACTTGAGCTCTCTTTACAAATTGAAGATCTTGAGAATCAAAGAGATGGTTTCAAGTCGGTGGTGAAGAAATGTGATGTTCAGAAGATGAAGTTGAAGGCCGAATGCACTGAGTGGGCCCAACAAAGTAAAGAATTCTTTTCTGCACTTGCTTCATCAAAGGTCGACGTAAGAGAAGCTGAATGTGCAAGGAATTTGGCAAAAGAAGGCTTTGAAAATTTAAAATCATCCTTTCCTACATTTTAAGAAATAATAAATTGAGTCATAAAAAAAAAGGAACAAATGATAAGTTACAATATTTTCTTAGTTTGAACTCTGTCGAAGGATATGTTTGTCACATTTCCTCAAAATTTATGGTTGTTTTGAGACTTTTGTTTTTTCCATGTTTTTGTTGTTGGTTGCTCTGTACTCTTTTTCCCTTGTCAGGTTTTATCCCTCTGGATTTTCCTGAAAATGTTTTTAATGAGGCAGATGCTGAATTCCCTTAGTTATTCTGACTTGGGTTTTGGTCTAATCCCCCCAAGTTTTTCTGTATCTTCCTTTTCATTTAATAACATCTTCAAAGTGCTGCTAATGATATGTGGCAGTTAAGGGGTGCCAACTTAGTGGTGTCTTGATTTCTTTGAATAATTATTATCTTTGATAAATCTTTTGTTTATTTTCTGCATTAGCTTGGACATGAATTATTGAGCATCAAGTTATGAGTTGAAGCTAAGTCATGACTCAAGTCAAGTAAGTGAAATATGAAGAGCTAAAGCACATTAGAATTGCATACTAAGAGCACTTACTTTTTGTGTCTAAAATCTCAACTCAATAATATTATGCACGGTAACTGGTTCTTATAACAATTTTAATACACAGTTGAAGATTAGTAAAAACATGGTTTATTAAATAATACAGTTTTTAGGAACCAACCTCTGTATTGTACATTGTAACCAATATTGTATTAACCACAAAAATTTCATTATAAATACACTATGAATCTCTAGGAAAATAATGAAGTAGTTGCATCAAATATTCACATTGAAATCAGAGATGGCGTCGAAAACGTTTTTATGTATGTGTTTCTTCTTTGCCTTTGTAACAACTTGTTTTGCTAACTATTGTGCTATTGACATTTTATTTTTCATTTTTTATATATTAATATTTAAGAATGTAATTGGCTTTTATTTATAAGTGATATTTGTTAATTCTCAAATCTAAAACCATTGATGAACTTTAAATATGGTGATATATATTTATAAATCGTTTTCGGTTAAAGAAAGCACACTTTCCTGCCCAACTGAATAAGGGGCTGTAATTTATTAATAAAAATATTATTGTAATTAAAGTTGATGAAATATTTTGAACCTACCACATTGAATTTTGGAGACTTCTGCGCTCTTCCAAACTGAACTAAGAACTCTTTATTTTCATAAATAATTTTTTGTGTTCGCAATACATCTTGCATGCATAATATAATTTTTATTTTACTAATAATAAATAAGCCCTTGGCATAGAAGCTGCGAAAGAATAGACTACTGAAGGAAGAACCACACAAAAGCGAAAGAAAAGTGGAATGAGTTAGTCAGTCAGAGCAACTTTGACGGAAGCTAGCTTCTCATCTGAATTTGTTTGAAGGTCAGTGTCGAGGAATGGCATGGTCTTCGAGAGAAAGAAATTCAAAAGAGCGAAAAGCACACTATCATGGGTAAGCAGCATCTCTCTCAATATTTGCAATTTTTATATATGTTTTTTTCAGCAAATTTCATGTCACTATACGTTGGACCCTATTGCGGGAGCTCAAGCTAATTAAGTCTAGTTTAGGTCCATTTAAGGGTTTGCCTTTTTCTTCTGCACTTCTTCACCCTTTCTACTTTTTGGATGGGTGTTCTCCCCTTAGTGAAGGAATAAGATGTAGTTGTAACCAATCACTAGCACTAGTTTAATTACTACGACAATATTCTTGACAACACGATGTGGTGATAGATGGTTGAAAAGTTACTTCAATCTACCTTGTTGAATCATCACATTGATTGAAGACTCGATGTCAGAATGCCTTCTTTGATACTGTTTTGTAGAAGTTTTCATCTAATTCTTGTATTTGCACACGTTAGGTTGATGCACACTTTTGTCGTGTGGATTCAATGGATCAGGTTGTTTGTCCCCCAATTTTTATACTTTGTTTTAAATTTTAATCTACTTTTTCTTTTGCTTAAAAGAATAAAAATAAGTAGATTATTTTTTACAAGAGGTAGTTTATTGTTAATGGTAGGGATATTGACTAAAAATTACTCCATCCATTTTTAATTATAAGCATTTTTTGAAGGATAAAATTTATCGCTAATTATAAGCACATTTTTAAATTTCTAGACGCATTTATTATTTTTTCAAACATAATCATACTTAATACATCTTTTACAAATGTCAACTTAGTAATTATAATTTACAGAAATATATATTAATATGCTTAACTAGTGCACCGGGTGCACTGTTTAGCATTTTCCTATTAATTATACTATCAATTTTTTTAATACGCTTAAAAAATATTTGTTGGATATGCCTTAAAATCTCGGTCACAAGAAGTCAGAAAATCCTGAAGAAATCTGTCAGCTACGCCGCGCGCAGAATAGGTGGCACCGCGCGCAAGGAGACTGCTGGAAAGCATGTTCTGTTCTGTTGATTGCGCCGGGCGCGGGTGTCTTGGCGCCGGGCACGGGCACAAGTAGTTTTGGAGATTTTTGTGGAAAATCAATTTTCTTGAAGGATATTCTGACTTGGATTTGTTTTGTTTTAAAATAGATTGTGTTTGTTTTTAAACTAGTATTCATACCCGTGCATCGCACGGGGCACTACGGGAAGAATTCGTTTATATGATTTAGTTATACAATGTACATTAATAACAAATTTAGACAAATGACAATTCTTGTGTAAAAAAAAAAAAAAGACAAATGTCAATTCACATAATACAATTATATCATAAGTAAAATCATCCTAATGGGACGCTCCCCCGTATTTTTTTAAAATATAATATTTTGAACTTAATTATAATAAAGTTATATAAAACTATCTCTCCATAATATTAATAAATTTGATATATGCATAAACATAATCCTTTCGGGACGCTCCCCGTGTTTGTTAGGAATATATAACTGTAAACTTTAAACATGAAAAAAATTGCTTCTCGTTGTTCAATTCAAAAAATTGCTTAGAAGAAGTTTTTGTCATATAATGCAAAATCAATTTCTTGAGTTGTATGTCTAAATGCTTCAGTTGCAATCTATCATTATAGTGTGTTCATAATTTTTATTTGAAAAATATATGTTATGCATATCTTATATAACTCTTATTCTAAAGACATGTGTCTTAGATTTTCCTCCTTAATTTATACCTTAAATTTATACACGAACAAAACATTTCCAGCTATGTGAATCCATGTGAAAATCAAAATATACACGGGAGACATATATGACACTTAATATGATGTATTTTGTAACACCCCGTTTTTCAAAGGCCCAAAGGTAGGCACTTTTTTTTTTAAAAACACAAGACAGAGTACGCGGAAAATATTTTACAAGAGCCGGCATTATTCATACAACAGGACTAAAGCAATAATAGTACGACCAACAAGGTGACTGAAATAGTACTATATGCATCATAGTGCTTCTCGGAGAAGCAAAGTGTGTACCTGATTATTTGCAATCCAAAATACAACCGTCTAAACCAAAAGTATAAATACTCAGATACAGTTTATCCAAAAGAGTCAGAATAAAACTCCCTAACCAAAAAGCACGCTGTACAACGCACCAGCATAAACCTAACTAGATATACCACGCCACTCAATCACTGGGGGCTCAAGAAGCTACCGTCGTCCTCACGACCCACGGTATCAGGCGGGAATCCATCGTCTAGGGTGGGAGGAGCCCGTTCATGTATTATGGCAAGGGTCACCACACATATAAAGAGTGCTTTCGTAGTTCCATTTGGTCATTATGAATGGAATGTTATGCCGCTAGGTTTAAAAAATGCTCCTAGTGAATTCCAACATATTATGAATGATATACTAAATGATTACCAAGAATTTACTATCGTCTATTTAGATGATATATTAGTGTTCTCTAAATCTCTAAATGAACATTTCGATCATTTAGAAAAATTCTTTGAAATTATTAAGAATAATGGATTAGTATTATCGGCCAGAAAAATGAAATTATTTCAAGTTAATGTTAGATTCTTAGGATTTAACATATATCAAGGAACCATTACTCCCATTAGTAGAGCCATAGAATTTGGAGACAAATTCCCTGATGAATTAAAAGATAAAACCCAATTACAAAGATTCTTAGGATGTGTGAATTATGTAGCAGATTTTATACCAAACATTAGAGTCATCTGTTTACCCTTATTCAAAAGACTTAAAAAGAATCCTCCCCCGTGGGATGAATCCATGAGTCAAAGTATTAGACAAATTAAACAGCTAATCAAAAAATTACCCTGCTTAGGGATCCCAGACCCCCAAGCTTTCCTTATAGTAGAAACCGATTCCTCTGATGTAGGATATGGAGGAATATTAAAACAAAAATTAGAAGAGTCAACCAAAGAACAAGTTGTTAGGTATTATTCTGGAACTTGGAATCCGGCACAACAAAATTATAGTACTATTAAAAAAGAAGTTTTAGCCATTGTTTTATGTATTACTAAATTTCAAGATGACTTATTTTCAAAAAAGTTTTTACTAAGATCTGATTGTAAAGCTGCAAAAGAAGTTTTACAAAAGGACGTTAAAAATTTAGTTTCTAAGCATATTTTTGCCAGATGGCAAGCTTTATTATCTTGTTTTGATTTTGAAATTGAACATATTAAAGGAGAAAAGAATTCATTACCAGATTTTCTTACTAGAGAATTTTTACAGGGAAAATGAGCAAAAAAGATAATTATGGTCCTCCTCTGGAGGAATCTAAAAAGATTATTACAGCAAAACAGGTATTACAGAACCCTTCTGCTTCTTCTTCATTAACGACCCAAAATAAATTTACTCCATTAACCCCATTAGCTTTACCAGCCTTTTATCCTTCATCTTCATCATCCCCTAGAGGTATTAGGCCATCATTAAGTTCAAAATTAGTATCTCCGTTAACCTTTGCATTACAAACTCCTACTTCATTAAATACCCCATCTAAAGCCTCAGAAAAATTACCTTTCTATACTCCCCCAGATTCATTATCCTGTCCTTTCTTAGAAAAAGATTACAAGAAGATTCTTTTCCTTATAGAACCTGAATATAATTCAGAAGGTTCAGCATTACAAATTACTTCTAAATTCTTTCCCCAAGGCTTTCATTATCTCCCTTCAAGCCCAGAAAAAACCCGTTTATTTTATGAGTTTATATTGGTGGATACTGAATCCATTGACATAACTCATACTTTTGATAAGAATGATAAAACAAAAATTATTTTTTCAAAATTCAAGATTTTAAAAATATTATCTCCTTCTGATTGGAAGGCTCATCCTTCTCATACCAGAAGTTTTTCTAGGCGTTTCTCGCCTCAGCATTATAATTATTACGATTATATGGACGCATGGTCTAACATGCTATATTATCAACCTTTTGACCATTCCTGGTTCATTTGGTTTAAAAAAGATTTTTCTTTAAAGTTTCCTTTATGGTTTATTAAGTGGTTCTATGAATGGGGACCAGAAGCAAATATATTCCCAGATTATGCAGCTAAGGCCTTTGAGGTTTTTAGCGAAAAAATTAAAATTCCAGATCATTTAAAGATATTAGCTTTTCATGCTTCCTTTGGAATAGCGTGGATTACTTCTGGGACATTTCGAAAAGAATTATCAATTCCAAATAGTCAAGTTTACTGGATCATAAGATGTATTAAGGTTAAGTGGTGGAATAAGTTTAATCCAGACTTAATCAATGCTCAAGTTTTACAGAATTGGTTTGCTAAGCACTCCCAATGGCTCATTAAACGGGTGGATATTACCCAAGAAAGTGAATTTCTAGCCGAAAAATCAAAATTTTTGGCTGATCTATCATCTTCAACAAATAAAAAAGAATTACTTAAAAAGCTTCAAGCAGCCATCTCAGAATCAGATATTAACAACGACGAAGACTCTGTTGGTTCTTCTCAGAGTTTGACTCAGCAGAACGAAGATGACTGTTTCGGATTAGTGGATCTACAGGATTAAGCAATCATTAAAAGACCTGCATTATTGAGATTATGGCCGACAAAGAATCTCTCACTTTTCAAAAGATTCGTGGCCAACAGCTTTAAATCATAACCGACAAGCATTATCTTACTTTTGTAAAGTCTTTTGTCTTTTTGTTATTATTATTCTCGTGGCCGACAAACTTTATGAGCGGCAGACAGTATTATTTTTCTTTTAAAAAAAAAAAAAAAAAAAAAAAAGTCTTTTGGTTGTATTAGAAAAATTATTATGATGTAATTATTATCTTGCAACTGACAGCTGTCAGTCCATCTCCCTCCTTCCCTCCTATATAAGGATGAGAGGTTTCATTATAAGGGCATTCGAAAAATTCTCTAGGAAACAATCTCTGAAAGAATTCTCGAGCTCTTAAAACCTTTGTAAGTATTCTCCAATATCAATAAAATGTTTTCGCAGTATAATCTTATCTTTCATATTTTTACTTTTCAAATTATTTTCCTATTAACAACTGAATTAGATTGGTTTCTTGACGACCTTCCATTATTTTCCCATACTACTCTATGGATTATGTTTTGTTTTTATGAGCTTATTCTGATCCAGTCTGTTATGGTATCAGAGCCTCGTAAGAGGTCTCGTAGAGATTAAAGTTTATTTCAAAAGTTTTAAAGTAAACTAAGATTTACTCCTTATTTTCGTATTTGTCTTTTCTTTTTCCTAGCGTTGGTAAGCCCGGATAGTTGCGTTGGTAAGCCTGTAGAAATCCCTGGTGAGGAGTTGAGTGGTGTTCCAGCAACCTTTTGAGTCTGTTGGTGTTCCAGTTAAGAAAAGAAACTAAAAATACAGAAAACAAGAAGTATGTCTAGAATACTTAGAACTTTGAGTGAACTAGGATCCTCTAGGAGAGATCGTGCCATAGTTACTTCTGGATTATCATTACAAGAATTAGAAGCTAGAAGTGACCAAGATAGATATCAAAACCATGAATTAGAAATAGCTGAAATAGAAAATAAATTACAAAATTGGAAATTACCTGAAATTAGTTATAAAGAAATTTATAGATCAAGTATGTTTGACAACTTTAAAGCACATAGTATTACGCAGACAATAGAATCTTCAAAATCCATTACTCATCAAAGAGAAACTATTAACTTATTAAATGAACAATTAATAGAAGAACATGTAAAACATGGCTTTCGTTATATTCATTTAGAGATTTAGAGAACACTAATATATCATCTAAATAGACGATAGTAAATTCTTGGTAATCATTTAGTATATCATTCATAATATGTTGGAATTCACTAGGAGCATTTTTTAAACCTAGCGGCATAACATTCCATTCATAATGACCAAATGGAACTACGAAAGCAGTTTTATATTTATCTTTTTCCTCTAATTGTATTTGATAATATCCTGACTTTAGATCAAATTTTGAAAATATAATTGAATTAGATAATCGTCCTATTAAATCTTTTTTATTAGGAATCGGGTACCTAATCCATTGAAGTACTTTGTTTAGAGGCTTATAATTAATAACTAATCTGGGAGCACCTCTTTCTAATTCTCCTGGATTATTGACATAAAATCCTGTACAACTCCAGGGTGATTTACTGGGTCTAATTAATTTTTTATCTAAATAATCTTTAATTTCTGTTTTACAATATTCTAAATATTGTTGATTCATTTGGATCGGTCTTGCCTTAGTAGGTATAGACCTTTCATCAAAATTAGGTTCGTAAGGTAATGATACAATATGCTTCTTTCTATCCCAAAAGGCATTAGGATGTTCTGAGCATATTTCTTTTTCAAATCGTTGCTGTAACAAAATAATTTTATCTTTTATATTTTTTGATTCTAATTGGCTTTCTACTCTTTTATATTGAATTTCTTTATTTAACATACTAATATGTTTTTTCTTTTGAGTAATCAAATTAATTGTAGATGTGGAAAGGTTCTGAACAGTATTTAGATCTTTAGTTCTTGGTGCTTCAAAAAATCTAAATATAACTTCCCTTCCCAGGGCGTTTGAAGTGATAGCCTCATGAGAGACTGAAAAAGGGTATAATAATGAAAGAAAAGGGGTTCCTAAGATAATATGTTGATGTATATTTTTTACTAATAAAAAATGAGTTCTATAACAAACATGATCCTTACAGATCTTAGCATCTGTTAATTTATATTGAACTTGCAATTTATGGCCTCCTGCGCCACTTAATCCTTGTAAAGTTTTTTCATAAAATTTTGTAGGTATTAATCCTTCTTGGATACAGTTCATGTCTGCACCAGAATCTATTAATGCTACTAGATCAAATCGTTGATCTTTAACAAGTAACGTAATTGGACAAAGCCATTTATGTGTAATCATTCTATTTAGAGTAGCAATATATGGAGGATCATCTATATTATGTCTAATATTTGATGTTCCTTCTTCACTATATGTTTTGCTGGTTATAATTTGTTTTCCCTTTAATTCTAAATATTTAAATTCTAATTCTAAATCTTTTGCTTTTAATAAATCTATTTCTTGCTTCATGAGTGAAATTTCATTTTGTAAATCTTTAATAGTTATTGGGGGAGTAATAATAGGTTTAAATCTATTCATAATTTCTTTAAATTCTATTTTTTGAACTATATTTTTATTCTTTTCTTCTTGCTCTATCATATTTTTAATCTGTAACATGAATTCTTCCTTTTGAGAAGATTCAGACATGTCCTTTAATATATTAATTAAGGTAGTAGCTTGATCACTAGTGATCACATTTATACCTTTAATACATTTATCACAAGTACATAATTCAGCTCCTAAACAACAATCTTCATCAGAACTAATTTCTGATTCGGAACTAGTTAATATTTGGTTAAGGCCATCTTCTTCATAAGAAGATTCTTCAGAACTAATTGATGAAGTATCATTTAACATAATATCTTTTAATACATTAATAAGGTTTTCTTTTAATTGATCACTGATATCTAATTTATGAATTTCGTTAATTTTTTGTTTAACACGGCAAGTTTTTGCATAATGACCGAAGCGCCCACACTTAAAACATTTAATATCAGACTTATCATTTTTAAATTTTTTCTTTTTACCCTTAGCTTTTTTATAATTTTTATCTTCAGAAATTTCTTTATTTTTCTGGTAATGAGATTTGCGTCTTTTATAAGGTTTATAATTACTGGAAGATTTTGTATAATTTTTCTTAGCTTTTTTACTAGGGGCTTTAATTGGTTCTATGCCAAATTGTTCACAGAATGAACCTAATTCTTTTTTACTTTGAGTTGTCTCAGATCTAATTTTGTTCTGTATTTTAAAATCTGTGCATATTCCTATTCCTGTTTCTATAATCTGGCTAGATATTTGACCAAAAGTTAGTATAGAGTAAGGGATTACTCCACCACTTTTAGCTTTAATGGCCATCCTAACCTTTTCTGCTAATAATCTAGGTAATCCTGCTATGAACCGTTCTTTCCAATAATCGGCTCCACCATCAGGTCTATTGCATAATTTTGACAGAAACATATCTTTATACCAACGATAATCACTCATCGTAGGACAATAAAGATTTGCTAATTGATCTGCAGCTCTTTCCTGTATTTGAGCTGGATCTCCTACAAAATGTTTGGTAATTGTGTATAATAATGTATTAACAGCATCTTCTTCTCCTAAGACGCCTGTTGTTGGATCTAATTTTTTAGCTTCTAATATAGCATGTTTTTCTTCAGGACTAATTATATTATCCCACCATCCTTTTAATTGTCCAGTAAAACCAGTAATTATTATTATAGCAGCTTTTTTGTCTGTATTTTGTCCTAATGATTTAAAAGCTGTAGCTGCCATGGTCATTTCTTGAACAGTATTTAATATATTTTGTTCACTATGTCCATCTATGTTCCATTCTATAATTGAAGTACCGGTATAAGAGCTAGACACCATATCCCTAGCTTCTTCAAATTGAAGATCCGGATAACTAGGCCTAGGATAATAGTTTCTAGTTTTTCCTTGGTATCCCATGTGTTTTCTAATTCTATTTATTTCGGAATTATCTTCACTCTTTTCTAACATATTAATTTGTGCTTTTGCTTTTCCATTAATAGAAAGATCAGATAATTTTTTCATTAAATCGTCTACTAATTCATCTTTCCTAGGGCCTAACTTAACTTCACTTAAATCTTTTTCAGGGACATTAATTAATTTATATATAGGTCTTTGCGGATCTAAAGGAAAATCCTTGTAAGACTCTATTTTATTCTGCATAACAGGAGTATGAGATATTTGAGTTTCTACTCTATCTAATTGATTAGCTATGGTGCTTAATATAGCATTAGAATAATTCAGCTGAGACGAAACTTTTCCTATATCAGCATTTTCTGGTGATTTGAAAGGATAAGCTTCTAACGATACATTATGACTTTCTATTTTAATGGCTTCTAATGGAGGATGAACAGACTCAATAGTTTTATTAGTTAATGTTGTCCATTGTTTAGCGGTTTTTGTAGTAACATTTAAATAATTGGCTTGTACAAAAGGGTTAATTATTTTTTGTTCGGTACAGTATTCTTCAAACCAAGTGAAGAAATAAACATTAATTCTTTTTGTTTTAATATAATCATAAAATTTTTTAAGATAATAATCAGTTTGTATTTTTTCAAAAGTACTAAAGTACCACTTTCTTTTTTCTTTATTATAATCTGCTTCGAAATCTTTTCTAATCCAAGCTTTATCTATTTCAAATTCTTCTTCTAATTCTATGATGTTAAGAATCTGGGAAGCAGTCGGAGACATAGGAGGAGACTCATCTCTTCTTTCTGTCTCATAAATAGGTTGGGGAATATTGGGAGTAAAATCAACTCCTGCTAAATTAATATTAATGGTAGAATCTATAGATCGCCTAGAGCTTGTACTAGCTCTACTGCTAATAGGTTCTTCAATCCTCATGGATTGACTTCTATTCATTCTGATTCTAATACTTCCATCACTTTCTAATAAAAATTGTCTAGGTTGCCTAGATTCTATTTTTGGAGGAGGCATTATATCTTGTAATATCCATTCTTCTGGTAATTTTTGTTGTAAGTCAGAAGCTTTTAATCTTTTGGGTGTAGTAATATTAGATCGTCTTAAGTTAGCTTCAACAATAATAGTTTCATTTTTTGGCGAACTTCTAAGCGCTTTAAAATTATAATTAATATTCGAAACTTTATATTTAATCCTATGACAAACGTCTATATTAGCGACGCCTTCATTAAATAAGTCGTCTATACATTGAATATTAATTACTAATGATGTTGGAGTGAAATTGTCTGTTAAATTCATTGAGTAATTAGGATAACAATTAAAATATACTGGTCCATCATTTAGATTTGATTCTAAAATAGCTATGATGGATTCAGGAAAGGTTTTAATTCTGCTATCTCTTAATACCAGTAAAATCGGAGTGTTTAATCCTAATTTATGTAGAGGTTTTACCGCTACTTGAATTAATCCTAAATGAATATAACGAAAGCCATGTTTTACATGTTCTTCTATTAATTGTTCATTTAATAAGTTAATAGTTTCTCTTTGATGAGTAATGGATTTTGAAGATTCTATTGTCTGCGTAATACTATGTGCTTTAAAGTTGTCAAACATACTTGATCTATAAATTTCTTTATAACTAATTTCAGGTAATTTCCAATTTTGTAATTTATTTTCTATTTCAGCTATTTCTAATTCATGGTTTTGATATCTATCTTGGTCACTTCTAGCTTCTAATTCTTGTAATGATAATCCAGAAGTAACTATGGCACGATCTCTCCTAGAGGATCCTAGTTCACTCAAAGTTCTAAGTATTCTAGACATACTTCTTGTTTTCTGTATTTTTAGTTTCTTTTCTTAACTGGAACACCAACGGACTCAAAAGGTTGCTGGAACACCACTCAACTCCTCACCAGGGATTTCTACAGGCTTACCAACGCAACTATCCGGGCTTACCAACGCTAGGAAAAAGAAAAGACAAATACGAAAATAAGGAGTAAATCTTAGTTTACTTTAAAACTTTTGAAATAAACTTTAATCTCTACGAGACCTCTTACGAGGCTCTGATACCATAACAGACTGGATCAGAATAAGCTCATAAAAACAAAACATAATCCATAGAGTAGTATGGGAAAATAATGGAAGGTCGTCAAGAAACCAATCTAATTCAGTTGTTAATAGGAAAATAATTTGAAAAGTAAAAATATGAAAGATAAGATTATACTGCGAAAACATTTTATTGATATTGGAGAATACTTACAAAGGTTTTAAGAGCTCGAGAATTCTTTCAGAGATTGTTTCCTAGAGAATTTTTCGAATGCCCTTATAATGAAACCTCTCATCCTTATATAGGAGGGAAGGAGGGAGATGGACTGACAGCTGTCAGTTGCAAGATAATAATTACATCATAATAATTTTTCTAATACAACCAAAAGACTTTTTTTTTTTTTTTTTTTTTTTTAAAAGAAAAATAATACTGTCTGCCGCTCATAAAGTTTGTCGGCCACGAGAATAATAATAACAAAAAGACAAAAGACTTTACAAAAGTAAGATAATGCTTGTCGGTTATGATTTAAAGCTGTTGGCCACGAATCTTTTGAAAAGTGAGAGATTCTTTGTCGGCCATAATCTCAATAATGCAGGTCTTTTAATGATTGCTTAATCCTGTAGATCCACTAATCCGAAACAGTCATCTTCGTTCTGCTGAGTCAAACTCTGAGAAGAACCAACAGAGTCTTCGTCGTTGTTAATATCTGATTCTGAGATGGCTGCTTGAAGCTTTTTAAGTAATTCTTTTTTATTTGTTGAAGATGATAGATCAGCCAAAAATTTTGATTTTTCGGCTAGAAATTCACTTTCTTGGGTAATATCCACCCGTTTAATGAGCCATTGGGAGTGCTTAGCAAACCAATTCTGTAAAACTTGAGCATTGATTAAGTCTGGATTAAACTTATTCCACCACTTAACCTTAATACATCTTATGATCCAGTAAACTTGACTATTTGGAATTGATAATTCTTTTCGAAATGTCCCAGAAGTAATCCACGCTATTCCAAAGGAAGCATGAAAAGCTAATATCTTTAAATGATCTGGAATTTTAATTTTTTCGCTAAAAACCTCAAAGGCCTTAGCTGCATAATCTGGGAATATATTTGCTTCTGGTCCCCATTCATGGAACCACTTAATAAACCATAAAGGAAACTTTAAAGAAAAATCTTTTTTAAACCAAATGAACCAGGAATGGTCAAAAGGTTGATAATATAGCATGTTAGACCATGCGTCCATATAATCGTAATAATTATAATGCTGAGGCGAGAAACGCCTAGAAAAACTTCTGGTATGAGAAGGATGAGCCTTCCGATCAGAAGGAGATAATATTTTTAAAATCTTGAATTTTGAAAAAATAATTTTTGTTTTATCATTCTTATCAAAATTATGAGTTATGTCAATGGATTCAGTATCCACCAATATAAACTCATAAAATAAACGGGTTTTTTCTGGGCTTGAAGGGAGATAATGAAAGCCTTGGGGAAAGAATTTAGAAGTAATTTGTAATGCTGAACCTTCTGAATTATATTCAGGTTCTATAAGGAAAAGAATCTTCTTGTAATCTTTTTCTAAGAAAGGACAGGATAATGAATCTGGGGGAGTATAGAAAGGTAATTTTTCTGAGGCTTTAGATGGGGTATTTAATGAAGTAGGAGTTTGTAATGCAAAGGTTAACGGAGATACTAATTTTGAACTTAATGATGGTCTAATACCTCTAGGGGATGATGAAGATGAAGGATAAAAGGCTGGTAAAGCTAATGGGGTTAATGGAGTAAATTTATTTTGGGTCGTTAATGAAGAAGAAGCAGAAGGGTTCTGTAATACCTGTTTTGCTGTAATAATCTTTTTAGATTCCTCCAGAGGAGGACCATAATTATCTTTTTTGCTCATTTTCCCTGTAAAAATTCTCTAGTAAGAAAATCTGGTAATGAATTCTTTTCTCCTTTAATATGTTCAATTTCAAAATCAAAACAAGATAATAAAGCTTGCCATCTGGCAAAAATATGCTTAGAAACTAAATTTTTAACGTCCTTTTGTAAAACTTCTTTTGCAGCTTTACAATCAGATCTTAGTAAAAACTTTTTTGAAAATAAGTCATCTTGAAATTTAGTAATACATAAAACAATGGCTAAAACTTCTTTTTTAATAGTACTATAATTTTGTTGTGCCGGATTCCAAGTTCCAGAATAATACCTAACAACTTGTTCTTTGGTTGACTCTTCTAATTTTTGTTTTAATATTCCTCCATATCCTACATCAGAGGAATCGGTTTCTACTATAAGGAAAGCTTGGGGGTCTGGGATCCCTAAGCAGGGTAATTTTTTGATTAGCTGTTTAATTTGTCTAATACTTTGACTCATGGATTCATCCCACGGGGGAGGATTCTTTTTAAGTCTTTTGAATAAGGGTAAACAGATGACTCTAATGTTTGGTATAAAATCTGCTACATAATTCACACATCCTAAGAATCTTTGTAATTGGGTTTTATCTTTTAATTCATCAGGGAATTTGTCTCAAAATTCTATGGCTCTACTAATGGGAGTAATGGTTCCTTGATATATGTTAAATCCTAAGAATCTAACATTAACTTGAAATAATTTCATTTTTCTGGCCGATAATACTAATCCATTATTCTTAATAATTTCAAAGAATTTTTCTAAATGATCGAAATGTTCATTTAGAGATTTAGAGAACACTAATATATCATCTAAATAGACGATAGTAAATTCTTGGTAATCATTTAGTATATCATTCATAATATGTTGGAATTCACTAGGAGCATTTTTTAAACCTAGCGGCATAACATTCCATTCATAATGACCAAATGGAACTACGAAAGCAGTTTTATATTTATCTTTTTCCTCTAATTGTAATATATAATACACACCGAATATACACATACCAAATACGGAAAGTAAATAGACATTTAGCATTTCCTTCTCAACAAGCATTATAATTCAAATGCGCACATAGCCTATCAATGCAGACTCTAAAATGATCGTGACACCAATCACTGGCTGCCACATGCATGAATTTCAGAATTTAACCTCTCCGCAGAGAGTCGTAGGTCCAACCCCTACTAAACCCCGCAGGGCAGGTGAAGCCACACAGACTATAACACCAAGGTGAAGCCACACAGACTCTAACACCAACTCAATAAAAATCCCGCAGGATTAGGTGAAGCCACACAGACTCTAACACCCGGTGCTTAGGTGAAGCCACACAGACTCTAACACCCGTACACACAACTATGAAATGCATGAGCATACTTTCTATTTCAGCATATATAGGGCAGTCACACAGACAAAACCCTGGTGAAGTCACACAGACAAATCACCGGTGAAGTCACACAGACAAATCACCCGTGTAGTCTCCATCTGACATACACGTTCCATACATGCTCATGCAACAATCAATATACATACACATATGTAATCATAACCACATGTTAATACATATATTCGCAAATCATATGTAACGTAAGCATGTAGGTAACAAAATCTCATCACGAGAATACATAACACATACATGTCAAGCACACAAAACACACCACAACAACAAACATACACACATGCCATTAACGAAAAGTAAGACAGAAATAAAGGTGCCCTTACCTCAGCAAGCTTCCACAACTATTTCTCGCTCAACTCTACAAATCGCGCTTCCTAAAATTTAAGCAGCGTAATGTCAATAAAATACTCCCACTGTATTCTATCGAAACGAAACTAAAATCCAAAAATATAGAGGGGTCTAAGGTACTTTCTAACACTCTCGGATAGTGATTACGAGACCTCCCTATATTGATAAAAAATTCATGAAGTTAAATACACTATTTTCACTTCACGAAAATATTTTCGTTTCAAATCAAACTATGAAATACTTTTTTTTTAACACCAAAGCAATCAATTCCACACACTAAAACCATTTGAAAACAGCCCAACAACTCTTCGAAAAATTTCACCGAAAATAAAGTTTTCTTGCAACACAAGTTACAAGTTTTTACTTCTCGAATAAAACGGCCATAACTCATTCAATTTTTATCCGATCGAGACGAGCCATACGGCAAAATCTTCGTCTCGAAAAGACGGATTAAATGGTTAGGTTTCCAGGTCACAAAAACAATTTTAAAATGACCAAAATACCCTTCAAAATTTCGGCCAGAAATGAAATCACACCCTAAATCATTTTTCTTTCATTTCAAAAGCATAGCATTAACCAATTAGTTCCCAAAATCATTTAATTGATCAAACAAAACATTTCCAAAACATAATCCACAATTCAAAATAGTTTTCACAAATATTCTCAAGAACACACACAAAATATTTTTCTTGTTTCTAAAACAAAGTCACTTTCCACACATCCATTTTCATAAAAGGTTCAAAAGCAACATCATTTTCACAATCAACAACCAACAACTCATGTTCTTGATCAATTAGGAATTTTCCTCAAAACCCTAGTAAAGATTTTCATGATCTCATCATCTAACAATGGAAAGCATCACTACTAAGCCTAAACATGCTAGTTCATCACTCATGAACAACTTTCAAGCAACAAGAATCATCATGAACAATTTCTCACAAATTCCTCAAAAACTCTAGCTACTAACTTCATGAGAAGAGCATGGTTTTCAATCATGGAAATCTATCTCTAAGCATGGATAAACACTAGCTATCAAGGATCAATAATACCAAAAAGGAGAAATCAAAATCTCTACCCACTCATAACCAAAAGGCCCACGGCCAAGGAAGGAAAATATAGGGATGAAGGTTTTCTTACCACTTTCCTTATGCCAAAAGCTTCACCAAGTTACAAGGATCAATTTCCATTCCAAGCTTTTCTCCTAATTCCTTCTAGATCTTTCACAAAATGAATTTTCTACACTTAATAAATTTTGGTTTTGTAAGAATGAGAGGGAGGGAGTTCACGGCTGAGGAATAGAAAAGGAAGGAAGGGAAGCTTCATGACATAGCCTATTTAAAGATTCCATCAACTAATCTTGGCCCTTGGATTAAATAGTAAAAAGTTGCAAGACTAAATCCTAGCCATTCATTCAAACTTGGTCACCAAGCAACTCACATAAATATCTAGATATTTTGTGAGCTTGCCAACTCATCTCACTCAGTCCCCACGTTCGCTCTTAAACGAGCCGTATCTCGCGTACCGATAAACTTTACGGAAACAGAAAAATTGTACCGTAAACCTTTTAATAAAAACAATACACAAATTTTCGAATGAATTTTATTCCGAATAAATTTTCGCTCCTAAGCTCGTAAAAATATAATGAGATTAAATTATCATCACAGTCGATATATAAAGCTCCCATTTAAATTTTTACTAAAAAAAAGAAACAGTAAAAATTTCTAACAGCGGGTAACATTCCTACTCGTTTTTCCAAAAACAGAGAAAACTAAAACTCGTAATTCTAACTTCGCAGAAACGTTCTCATAGATAAAAGAAGACTATGAAACAAAAGTTTGTGCCTTTCCAGCGCACGAGCACAAAATAGGCTCCAACTCAGCAAAAATTTTATTATTGCGATGATACTCACAAAACCACTAAACAAAAGCCCTAATATTCTAAGCCAATACTTATTTTCCTTACACAAAAGGTACCATGGAATTACGGGTCTTACATTACTACCCTCCAAAAAGAAGTTTCGTCCTCGAAACTAAAAGTAAGAGTAACAACTCAACTAGTTTGTACTATCACTAACACAATAGAGTCTCGTAGGATTAGGTGTAGCCACACAGATGCTATCACCACCACACTGGTATGACCGTGCACATATCGCAACCCTCTACATAGTCGCACTGGTTCCAAACTCTAGACGCAAAGCTAAACATCACACAACGAGTTCACCACTCAAAAACTAACCTCACTACGAAGGTTCACAACTCTAGTTCTCAAAGATCCTAGGTCAACACGACAAATTTCCAGGGTCACCTCTTTCGCCTCTGCGACATAGCCCTTTACAATATGTTCACACGAAGTGGTGACTGGCTACCCACCAAAAAGAAACACTTAAACTCTCTGCGCACCACCAAAGCTAGCAAAAACTAGTCAATTCCAGTCAACACGATTCCGTCTATTATTAACAAGAGATTAAGGATGATCAGTTCCTCAATTTGTCAATAGATAGCCGACAATCATAATGGTGGTTTAGACCATTTTTACCTAACTTGAATAATGCTTCCTGTCACTTGTGCTCAAGATCCTCCGACGCACAAGGGTCCAACAATTCCTTCGAAGTTTTCTACACATTTTTCCTCGGTCTCTTACTATCTCAATCTCACTGACGAGATACAATGCTCAAAACATGTCACTTAAAACCACATGCTTCCACTCCCGAAACATATGTTGAGTATCACCCAACAGTAATACAGTGCCACCACGGCAAGTACCTCTCAAATCATTACCCTCCGAAAGAAGTTATCATCTATAGAGAGAACTTTACAACTTCATCAATATCCATAAGCCCTTAATTATTCCTTTAATCTCATAACTGCGTCGAACCATCCAATCGTAGTCTTAATAATATCATCCCAACATCCAGTTGGTGATTACATTCCCCAAATTCTCCTGACATGCGCCAACTTATACCATCTACCTCGCTTGGACTCCCTTTATCCAAATCTCAAATTCCCGAAAATTCAATCCTTCGGGCGTCCACATAATTTTCCAAATTAATACTTAGGTTAACCTTGCCTGCTTTAGCATAAAACATTTCTCTTCGTCGACTGCCATCATCGGCTTAAACCATTCTACATCTTATTCTCATTCTATTTCTAAACTCTCTTGAGTTTCTTCCCTCTTGCCATTAAATTCTCTTTTACTCAAAAGAGCTTGTCACCCTGACCATTCTTATTTGTCTCTAGTTCATCCTCCTCAGACCACTCCGTCTAAAGAATTCAAAGACACTGATCGACTAAATTCGACCAATGCTCGGGGGTTTCAACTGTGTAGGGAACATCGTTTCAACTAAGACACAATCGATTACCTAAGCATCCACCATGCTAGACTCACCGAACGAACACATGACCCACAACACAACCAAAACCGATCGCTAGAACTAACACAACTCTAGCTATATTCTGACTGACTTTGGACTAACCACTCTACGACACACTTTCCCTTTGATGATCTAAAGCCGAGCTCTGATACCACAATGTAACACCCCGTTTTTCAAAGGCCCAAAGGTAGGCACTTTTTTTTAAAAAAAAAAAACACAAGACAGAGTACGCGGAAAATATTTTACAAGAGCCGGCATTATTCATACAACAGGACTAAAGCAATAATAGTACGACCAACAAGGTGACTGAAATAGTACTATATACATCATAGTGCTTCTCGGAGAAGCAAAGTGTGTACCTGATTATTTACAATCCAAAATACAACCGTCTAAACCAAAAGTATAAATACTCAGATACAGTTTATCCAAAAGAGTCAGAATAAAACTCCCTAACCAAAAAGCACGGTGTACAACACACCGGCATAAACCTAACTAGATATACCACGCCACTCAATCACTGGGGGCTCAAGAAGCTACCGTCGTCCTCACGACCCACGGTATCAGGCGGGAATCCATCGTCTAGGGTGGGAGGAGCCCGTTCATGTATTATGGCAAGGGTCACCACACATATATATATATATATATATATATATATAATACACACCGAATATACACATACCAAATATGGAAAGTAAATAGACATTTAGCATTTCCTTCTCAACAAGCATTATAATTCAAATGCGCACATAGCCTATCAATGCAGACTCTAAAATGATCGTGACACCAATCACTGGCTGCCACATGCATGAATTCCGAAATTTAACCTCTCCGCAGAGAGTCGTAGGTCCAACCCCTACTAAACCCCGCAGGGCAGGTGAAGCCACACAGACTATAACACCAAGGTGAAGCCACACAGACTCTAACACCAACTCAATAAAAATCCCGCAGGATTAGGTGAAGCCACACAGACTCTAACACCCGGTGCTTAGGTGAAGCCACACAGACTCTAACACCCGTACACACAACTATGAAATGCATGAGCATACTTTCTATTTCAGCATATATAGGGCAGTCACACAGACAAAACCCTGGTGAAGTCACACAGACAAATCACCGGTGAAGTCACACAGACAAATCACCCGTGTAGTCTCCATCTGACATACACGTTCCATACATGCTCATGCAACAATCAATATACATACACATATGTAATCATAACCACATGTTAATACATATATTCGCAAATCATATGTAACGTAAGCATGTAGGTAACAAAATCTCATCACGAGAATACATAACACATACATGTCAAGCACACAAAACACACCACAACAACAAACATACACACATGCCATTAACGAAAAGTAAGACAGAAATAAAGGTGCCCTTACCTCAGCAAGCTTCCACAACTATTTCTCGCTCAACTCTACAAATCGCGCTTCCTAAAATTTAAGCAGCGTAATGTCAATAAAATACTCCCACTGTATTCTATCGAAACGAAACTAAAATCCAAAAATATAGAGGGGTCTAAGGTACTTTCTAACACTCTCGGATAGTGATTACGAGACCTCCCTATATTGATAAAAAATTCATGAAGTTAAATACACTATTTTCACTTCACGAAAATATTTTCGTTTCAAATCAAACTATGAAATACTTTTTTTTTAACACCAAAGCAATCAATTCCACACACTAAAACCATTTGAAAACAGCCCAACAACTCTTCGAAAAATTTCACCGAAAATAAAGTTTTCTTGCAACACAAGTTACAAGTTTTTACTTCTCGAATAAAACGGCCATAACTCATTCAATTTTTATCCGATCGAGACGAGCCATACGGCAAAATCTTCGTCTCGAAAAGACGGATTAAATGGTTAGGTTTCCAGGTCACAAAAACAATTTTAAAATGACCAAAATACCCTTCAAAATTTCGGCCAGAAATGAAATCACACCCTAAATCATTTTTCTTTCATTTCAAAAGCATAGCATTAACCAATTAGTTCCCAAAATCATTTAATTGATCAAACAAAACATTTCCAAAACATAATCCACAATTCAAAATAGTTTTCACAAATATTCTCAAGAACACACACAAAATATTTTTCTTGTTTCTAAAACAAAGTCACTTTCCACACATCCATTTTCATAAAAGGTTCAAAAGCAACATCATTTTCACAATCAACAACCAACAACTCATGTTCTTGATCAATTAGGAATTTTCCTCAAAACCCTAGTAAAGATTTTCATGATCTCATCATCTAACAATGGAAAGCATCACTACTAAGCCTAAACATGCTAGTTCATCACTCATGAACAACTTTCAAGCAACAAGAATCATCATGAACAATTTCTCACAAATTCCTCAAAAACTCTAGCTACTAACTTCATGAGAAGAGCATGGTTTTCAATCATGGAAATCTATCTCTAAGCATGGATAAACACTAGCTATCAAGGATCAATAATACCAAAAAGGAGAAATCAAAATCTCTACCCACTCATAACCAAAAGGCCCACGGCCAAGGAAGGAAAATATAGGGATGAAGGTTTTCTTACCACTTTCCTTATGCCAAAAGCTTCACCAAGTTACAAGGATCAATTTCCATTCCAAGCTTTTCTCCTAATTCCTTCTAGATCTTTCACAAAATGAATTTTCTACACTTAATAAATTTTGGTTTTGTAAGAATGAGAGGGAGGGAGTTCACGGCTGAGGAATAGAAAAGGAAGGAAGGGAAGCTTCATGACATAGCCTATTTAAAGATTCCATCAACTAATCTTGGCCCTTGGATTAAATAGTAAAAAGTTGCAAGACTAAATCCTAGCCATTCATTCAAACTTGGTCACCAAGCAACTCACATAAATATCTAGATATTTTGTGAGCTTGCCAACTCATCTCACTCAGTCCCCACGTTCGCTCTTAAACGAGCCGTATCTCGCGTACCGATAAACTTTACGGAAACAGAAAAATTGTACCGTAAACCTTTTAATAAAAACAATACACAAATTTTCGAATGAATTTTATTCCGAATAAATTTTCGCTCCTAAGCTCGTAAAAATATAATGAGATTAAATTATCATCACAGTCGATATATAAAGCTCCCATTTAAATTTTTACTAAAAAAAAGAAACAGTAAAAATTTCTAACAGCGGGTAACATTCCTACTCGTTTTTCCAAAAACAGAGAAAACTAAAACTCGTAATTCTAACTTCGCAGAAACGTTCTCATAGATAAAAGAAGACTATGAAACAAAAGTTTGTGCCTTTCCAGCGCACGAGCACAAAATAGGCTCCAACTCAGCAAAAATGCTATTATTGCGACGATACTCACAAAACCACTAAACAAAAGCCCTAATATTCTAAGCCAATACTTATTTTCCTTACACAAAATGTACCATGGAATTACGGGTCTTACATATTTAGTTGATCCCCAATTAGTTTCTTACAAATAATCAATTATACTGATTTATTAAATGTTATTTATAATTGTTAAAATACTCATTTGACCAATATACTAATCGATTGATTCAAATATTTCAAACCACCCTATATGTCGAAAACACGCTTCTAACAAACAATTTGAGTATTGGGATACTTATTTGAATCTTTTATTCATCGTATGATGCAGTTCTATCAACTTATATAATTGAAGTTTAAAATTGATCTATTATCTTGATCTTATCTTTCACACCTCATGATTTTAACTTCAGTTTTATTTAATTAAAGTTAAAAATTGGTGCAAGATATTAATTTAATTTTTTATCGAAGCAAGACAATTAACTTTATGATGCTAATCTTCACTGTTTTAAAATATAATTATCATTAAAATATTTCTAACACTTACATATAATATTACCCAATATTTGAAAATGAAATTAACTATACAATACAATACTAATCTTCACTGATTTGAAGAAAACTACAAATTTACAATCCTTAATTTAAAAAAGATAGTGTACAATTATAGAAGTAGATTCATAGAAAATGTAAATAAATAAAATTATTTGAAAACCAAATGAAAATCCACAATGCTTTCCTTCCACAACTTTCTTCCTTACTCACACCATAAAGATCTATACTATTGATGTATAGTAAGTAACTAATAGGAGTTGGACTCAACTCAACTTGTTTCTCTCAATGTGGTCATATAAGTAATTACCTCCTTTAGCAACTATACCTTAAACATTAGTAGAGTCAACACACCCCTCACATATATAATCTTGTACCCACAAGATATTTAAGCAACCTAGAAACTTCCATCTGCACATGAATTAGAAGCATTTCATAAAATAAATAAAATGTGAAATAAAAACGGGTATTGATGCAATGAAATGTAATAATTCAATAAGCACGCTTCTAGATGTTGAAACAATTCGAATGAGTATTCTAAATCATCCAATTTATAATGGCTCGGTTGATTATAAAATGACGGCTTCTAGATTCATATTTGCTTACCAAACACTATTCATAAAACTACTTTCTATTCATGGTAGAAAGTTGAAGCATGAACAAAATCAATAATGGTAGATATTTCTCTCTCAATTAATCTCTCGCTACACTATAGTCAATTTATATTTTTCTTTTAAAGCCTCTATCAATACTTAGTTTCACATATAAATTTCAAGAGTGGGATTCTACTGTTAATCTGTGATGAAATATATAAAAAATCCAAGCCTCATCCTAGTTGAGAGCAAGAGTGAGACCTCTCATGAAGAAATTGTAAATGGTAGCAGAATTTTATTTCTCATTCTTTAGCAATTTTCACATTAACAGGCTCCAACCTTTGTTTTTGCTATGAAATTGTTACTAAAAAATGAACCTATGTTATTAAGTGGTGTATATATTGTGTTTTAAGAAACTGATACATTCAAACTAAGCTACATGCTTTATTCCAACTTTTACCTTTGTATTACCCTCCAATGTGATTAAAATTGATCGTACACATATCACATGCAAACTATTCCAATACTAACCCAACTTTATATTTCAAAAAAAGATTATATAATGCGGAAGAGTTTGTGAGCAACCAAAGATAACTTATCAAATGAAGTTACCAACCAAGAAAGAATATATTTGTAAACATAAATAGATGTAACTAATCACTTCCCTTTTCACAGAAGTAGTCTACCATAGTAATCTAATGAACAATATAATAAAGAGATATGAATAATAATCTACTTTAATTAGTCATAAACTTATTTGATATGAAGTATAGTAATCTAATAATAAATTAAGCTCATAACTCATTACCAATGAAGCAAATAAAAATAAAATTTATCAAAAGCCCACAATTGTTCACCCAATACATATATGAAAACTGAAACTAACTGAAATTTAGAGGAATTCATCAAACATATAGCTTTTGCATCCCTGGCAGTCAAACAAAGATTGTATAAAGAACCATTCATCATATTAAGAACCAAAAAGTAAATAAAGAAAAAGAGAGTAGGGACCATATCATTCATTCATAAGAATAGAAAAAACAAATTTTGGTAAAATTGGAAGAGAAGTAAACCTATAATGTTTGAACGAACACAAGTTCATGTATTCTCTGGTTGAAATATACTAAATCATATAAACCTATAATGTATCCATCCATCAAATCACATTTCAAATTGATAATGTTTGAACTAACCAAAACATGGTGAATACAAATTCAGGAAAAGAAGATAGATTTTCCCTCCTGGGATTAAGAAATTATCAATATAAGCATATACTTCAATTTAATTTGCTTGTGTATTAAAAAACTAATAACGAATTAAAAGGATGCAATAATAGGACCAATGCCATAACAAAGGGCTATATAAAAATTCAACCAAGAAAAGTCCAGGCAAGCACAAAGGCCACATAAGCAAAGATCTATAAGTTAAACTATGATATAATAAACCATTTTGTTTACAATCTAATAGACATCATGCTAGAAATAAAAAATAAAAAGATTAATTGATAATAAAAGGAAGATAATCATAGCAACAAAATGAGTATAATTTAAAGATTTCCAGTACATTTATCAAATTGGTGAACTGAATAAAATTATTATGAGATTATATACTTTCAGAAAATGAGTATACCTTTAGTTGTTTGATAGTTGCTAATAGTCTTCTGAGGTGTATGCCTTTTTTTCTCATTAGCCTATATAATAAGACAATAAACATTGTAAATGAACAACGTAAAAATTAAGGATTAAACATAAGATTATTAATTTTTTTAATCAGAGCATACACTTTACTGCAAACCTATGAATATACTCTTAAACCCCTGAATTGAGATTTATAAAAACACAAACACAAACTTTAATAATAAAATACAGTATGAATCATAAAGATGTACCTCCAATTTTTCTTCATGAATGAACATCCATGATTTTTGTAAGAGACCAAGTCTCACCGCCATTGATGGTGTCACTTGGAGAAACTCTGTTAGCTGGAGTCTTGTTTTCATTCAGTGTGGAAATTAGGCAGCCATCATTCTCTTGAGCAGGCCATCATTCTCTTGAGCCTTGGTACCATTATCAACCACAATATCAAACTCTGACATTGGATACTATAAAGCAGAAATCTAAATTGATTAGTATATTGCATAAGTATAAAACAACTTAATACAACAATAACAAAAGTTAAGTTGCAGTCCTCTGAAAGAGCTTTTGCAGAACTTTCATGTTTTGAAATTTTTCTAGCTTAACATCTCTGATTCAGTTTATATTTCCAAAATGGTACTAATCCAAAGAATCCTAATAATGTAATAAAAAATTGAATGTTTTGAAATAAGAACAATAGTGTTATAATAACTCTTTCACTAATCAATCATTCTATTTTTCAAAACTATATCCTATTTTGATTTTGAAGAAATATACTAATAGCTATGAAAATATACCTTTAAACCATTTCTCTTCACAGCAACAACCGAAACCCTAGAGTTACCTGGAAGAAAGAAAAAATGAGAGCAAAATGCAAAAATCGGAAATAAAAATTGAAATAGAAAAACAAATTAGGCAAAAATATAAATAGAAATCGATAATGAAAAACAAAACATGTTCCTTTCTTGAGAACAACTCCATGGCCACTCATATGTTCATTATGATATGGGATTAGGGTTGCGTAAAAAGACATCGAAGCTTGTGTACAACAGGACTCTATAAGCTAAGGGCATGTTATATTAAGGGTGGAAAATGTAACTTCAAGATTCATAAATCAACCTAATAATGAGATTCAATCATGTACACAAATAAATTGTTTAACATCTACTGCATATGACATCTCTCTTCATAAATCATCTACTGCTTGAAACAAAAATATAATTGTTTAACATGTTAAAGAACAAATACAGGTGCAGGTTAAAGAACAAATATAAGTTGTGCAATATAATAAGCTCACTTTGGATAGAAGCTTTGTCTAGAAAAACCACAATATACACATCAGTATACACACAATTTATATACACAAATTAACATAAACATAACATTACCTCTAAAACTTTTGGCTTTGGCAAATTGGATAACAACAACAAAAAGGCCTTGAGAAGATTTCCCCATCTTCTTATTCAAATGACAAACATAGTCGCCGAATAGAGCAAATTCACATTTCCCACTATTCAAACAAATATAAAATACAACTGAGCTTATGAAAAATGAAACAGAATATCAAAATTGACACCATAGAAAATTTATACCCGGAATCCGTAAGCTCAATACCCGGAATCCGTAAGCTTCAATGACAACCATTTTTGTTATCTTACCATCTCTAACATACTATCTTTCAGCAGAGATTCCAGTCATGAGACCAATTACATCTATTTAATAATAAAAGAGAATCATGTCAAATAAGGATATATATATATATATATATATATATATATATATATATATATATATATATATATATATATATATATATATATATAAATTTATTCTAAAGAGTAGTCCTAAAAGAGAAAACCATATCATCTTATTTTAGGTAGTGTTATTATGTCAAATTATTGTGTTGTATTTCTTACCTATGTAACTACCCATTGCATATAATACAATTCAATGGTATTAGGACTACTCTCTCCTTTTACAGATAACAATTCATAATTAGAAATATCAATAATTTATACAATATAAAGCTTATTCTTCGCATGGTATAACACAAAAATTAAATAGATATTGACCCAGAAATACACACAAAATATGAAGGATCAAATTTAAAAACTAACTAACTAAAAATTCATAATCGTGTATGTGTCCACAAAAAAACTTAAATCAAACCTAATTCATGTTGGTGTACAAGGTGATGAATCAATGAAATAGTAAGGAGAGAACATAGACAGCAGCCACAAATATGAAAGGAAGAATTAATTGCATTGATAAAAGAGTAGCTATTTATACAAAGAGTAAAGTTTGCCACATAGGCCCTAAAATTAAAAAAACTTAACAGACAAGTTCAAAAGTACTTAACATAGTAAATACTAAAATACCCTTAAATATAAATTACTTCTAACACCATCCCTTAATTTATATTTAGACAAAACTGACAACACCAATTCCATCCCTCAAACGAAGAAATTGATCAGTTTTGATAGCCTTTGTCAACACATCTGCCAGCTGAAGGTTGAAAAAACACACAAGAAGGGGGGGGTTGAATTGTGTGAGACTTTTTTTAAGTTAAAACAAATTGCAGCGGATAAGGTATAACACACACAATATATGAGGATAGGGTTAGAGAGAGATGCACAGAATTTTTATACTGGTTCCTCCCACTAACAGGAGTAGTCCAGTCCTCTTGTCCTTCACAAGAGATTTCACTATAATCACTCAGATTACAAATGCTCAAGCACTAAGCAAGAGACTTCAAATGCTCAAGCACAAAGCAAGAGACTTCCAATGCTCAAGCACAAAGCAAGAGACTTCCAATGCTCAAGCACAAAGCAAGAGACTTCCAATGCTCAAGCACAAAGCAAGAGACTTCCAATGCTCAAGCACAAAGCAAGAGACTTCCAATGCTCAAGCACAAAGCAAGAGACTTCCAATGCTCAAGCACAAAGCAAGAGACTTCAAATGCTCAAGCACAAAGCAAGAGACTTCTAACTGGTTTTAATGTTAATAAAGATAAGAGATTAACACTTGATATACAATCAGAGGTGTTTACAAAATACAACTCAGTTACAAGACTAACTTAGAAAATTATCACAAAGTTTCTAAGTGTTTGATAGCTTCAGATTTTGACAGAGTTTCAGCACGTTCAGAAGCTTAAGTCTTGATTCTTATTTCTTCACAAATCTTCTTCCTTTTATAGATGATAAAATGAACGTTGAAGATTATAGCCGTTTGAAGAATTGAGACGCTCCTTTGTATAGATCAGTGAGCTTATTAGCTGTTCTGATTTGCAGTCGCTTAGGAGCTTAACGTTTACTACAAAATGAGAGATTCCTTTTGGCTTTTGATATTTGAACCTTGGTGAAAGCCAAATAAGGAAATAATCGTTTCTGAAGCCTGACTTGAAAAGGACCTTTCCATGGTCAAACCTTTTCATTCTTGGTTTCTGCGTTTGGACTTAGTCAGGCACAGTCTTCAATAAAATTGTACTCTCAAATGTAGCTTAACACTTATATCTGACGAGCCTTCAGATTTTGATAGGCTCAGAATTACTTGTTTCAGATCTGGTGAGCTCAGAAGTAAATCCTTCAGAAATTCTAAGGTTCAGATAATAACTTCAGAGTTTCATAGGCTCAGAATTACTTGCTTCAGATCTGGTGAGCTCAGAAGTAATTCCTTCAGAAATTCTAAGGTTCTTTAGTACGCAAATTTTAACTTTTAATCCTGCACACTGAATTAAATTATTAGTATTCCAATTTAACCTTAAATACATTGTTATCATCAAAATCAATTAAGGAGATACAAAATCTTAATTTTGTTCCAACAATCTCCCCCTTTTTGATGATGACAACTATATGTATTTAAAATCAATTGTTGTTGTTTTTATTTAACATCTTGACTTCAGGTTCTGAGGTTTGCAAGCTCCCCCTGAGTCTGATAAGCTTCAAAAGTTTATCAATGATAAATATAAAACAGTCTAAGAGTAATATTTAATGTCAAATATAATTTCATATATTCTACCTTCAGAATTAGAGGTTTGCAAGCTCTATTTCTTCAGATTGACAAATATAAGATATGGTTTGCAAGCGTATCTTATATTATATGAATTTATGTTGGACAAAATTTATTACTCCCCCTCATTAAAAGTTTAAAAGACTTTAATATAACTTAACAAGAGTAGAGTTCAGAAAATGTGATCTTTAGAGCTTTAGAAATAATTTCACTGCCATAGGAAATAATATTTTCTCCCCCTTTGTCATTATCAAAAACGGGTCAGTCAAAGCACAAGTTACAGGGTAGTAAATGCACACAGCAAACAACCACCAGCAGTAAATGCATTCAACGGTAAAAGGGAATTGTTAAGTACCATGGTGAAACAGGGAATTGTTTCAGAATGAAGACGAGTTTCTTCAGGATCTGAATCAGTTCCAGGAAAAGGTGGAGTGGTTTGAATGGATGAGGGGTTTGGTTCAGAAGTGGTTGGCTTAGGAGATGAAGTCTGAAGGGGTTCAGTTTGGGATTCAGCAGGGACTTCAAAATTTTGAACATTTGAGGGTTCAGATTGGTCTACGTCCATTGCTATTGGGGTAGACTCAGAATCTTTAATAGGAGATTTCTGAGGGGATTTAGGAGTGTCAGAAATGGTTATAGTGGAAGTTTCAAAATATTGGGGAAACAAGATAGTGACGTAATGGGGGCTTGGCAGTTACTTTTAATAAAATCATCATTAGCTCTCCTTCATGACCCAGCGTTTACTAGACATGATGGGAAGTTACACAGATAAGTAGTGTTTTCAGAAGCCAGCTGTCAGTTAGAGAAACTGAGTGGTCAACTAACACTTAGAGTAGGTATCTGAGTCACAAGAAATCATATTTAATAATAAATAATTCTGATTGCTTCAGATGAGAGAGTGCTTCAGAACCTATATAATAGTTTCTGAGCCGTCCAAACTTCTGAGGCCCTTCAGAACCAGTTTATTCATTCAGAGTTAACAGCATTCAGAGATATCATTCAGAAATAAAAACCATGTTCAGATTTTTCTTGATAAAATCGAAACGATCAATAGCAAGAGGTTTGGTAAAGATATCAGCCCATTGATGCTCAGTATCAATGAATTGAATCTTAATTACTCCCTTCTGAACATAGTCTCTAATGAAGTGATGTTTGATCTCAATGTGTTTAGCTCTTGAATGCAAAATAGGATTCTTAGACAAACAGATAGCAGCAGTATTATCACAGAGAAGTGGTATACTACTTATCCTTATCTGATAGTCCTCCAACTGATGTTTCATCCAGAGCAATTGCGTGCAACACTTAGCAGCTGAGATGTACTCTGCTTCTGCTGTAGATAGAGCAATAGTTGCTTGTCTCTTACTAGCCCATGATATAAGGTTTTCACCTAGAAATTGACAGTTTCCACTAGTGGACTTCCTTTCAATTTTATCACCAGCATAGTCAGCATCACAGAATCCAATAAGCTGATAATCTAAGGATTTCTTATAAAGTAATCCAAGATTAGTGGTTCCTTTCAGATATCTAAAGATTCTCTTAACAGCAGTTAGATGAGACTCTCTAGGATCTGATTGAAATCTAGCACACAAGCATACACTGAACAAGATATCTGGTCTAGATGCAGTGAGATAAAGGAGGGAACCAATCATACCTCTGTATAATTTCTGATCTACTTTGCCTTCAGATTCTTCCTTCAGAAGACAGCTAGAGGGATGCATAGGAGTTGACATTGGTTTACAATCTTCAAGACCAAATTTCTTCAGTAAATCCTTTGTGTATTTGGTTTGATGCACATATACTCCTTCTTTTCTTTGATTGATTTGAATTCCCAAGAAGAATGTTAGTTCTCCCATCATACTCATTTCAAATTCATCCTGCATAAGCTTAGAGAAATTCTTGCAAAGAGAAGCATTAGTTGAACCAAAGATAATATCATCAACATAAATCTGAACAATCAAAATATCAGTTTTTAAGGTTTTTCTAAAGAGAGTGTTATCAACATGTCCTTTTTCAAAACCATTTTCTAGAAGAAATATACTTAACCTTTCATACCAAGCTCTTGGAGCTTGTTTCAAACCATACAGAGATTTCTTCAATTTGTAAACATGATCAGGACACTTTATATCTTCAAAGCCAGGAGGTTGTTTAACATAGACTTCTTCATAAATTACTCCATTCAGAAATGCACTCTTAACATCCATTTGAAATAGAGTGATGTCATGATTAACTGCATAGGACAAGAGAAGTCTAATTGCCTCAAGTCTTGCTACTGGTGCAAAGGTTTCAGTGAAATCTATGCCTTCTTGCTGACTATAACCTTGTGCAACCAGTCTAGCTTTATTTCTGACAACTTCTCCCTTTTCATTTGACTTGTTTCTGAATACCCATTTTGTTCCAATAATGTTCTTGTGTTTGGGTTTTGGTACCAGATCCCAAACATCATTTCTTTCAAATTGATTGAGTTCTTCTTGCATTGCAACAATCCACCCATCATCTGAGAGTGCTTCTTCTATGTTTGTGGGTTCAATTAATGAAATTAACCCAACTAGGGATTCATCCTCTTTGAAAGCAGATCTGGTCTTTCTTGGGCTATCCTTGTTACCAACAATTAGCTCTTCAGGATGAGATGATCTATACTTGAATTTACTCTTAGGTGGAGCAGGTGTCTGAGAGGGTTCAGTTTCTGAAGGGTCTTCAGTTTCAAGGCCTTCAGAGATATCTTCATTTTGGGTCTCAGATGGATATACAGCAATGGAGAGATCTTCACACTCAGAATTTGAGGAAACTTGAAATTCTGCAAAAGTCTCAGCTTGCTCTGACATTTTATCGTCAGGCTCTTTATCATCAAATCTAACATGTATAGATTCTTCAACTGTGTGAGTTTCAGAATTATACAATCTGTATGCTTTTGAGCGTTCAGAGTAGCCTATAAAGATACCCTTATAAGCTCTAGCATCAAATTTCTTTCGATAGACCTTGTTGTCTAGAATATAACAAGTACATCCAAACTGATGAAAATAAGAAATATTTGGTTTTCTTCCTTTGAACAGTTCATAAGCAGTTTTGTTCAGAATAGGTCTGATGTAGATTCTATTCTGAACATAGCAAGCAGTACTCACGGCTTCTGCCCACAAGAACTTAGCTAGGTTAGACTCAAGCATCATGGTACGAGCCATTTCTTGCAAAGATCTATTCTTTCTTTCTACAACACCATTCTGCTGTGGTGTTCTAGGAGAAGAGAATTCATGGATTACTCCATGCTCTGAGCAGAAAGATTCGAAAGAGTCATTTTCGAACTCTCCCCCATGGTCGCTTCTAACCTTCAGAATCCGAAGATCCTTTTCACTTTGTATTTGTGTGCAGAAGTCACTGAACACCACAAGTGCTTCACTCTTAGAACGTAGGAATTTCACCCAAGTCCATCTACTGAAATCATCAACCATGACCAATCCATATTTTTTACCATTGATAGAGGCTGTCGAAACAGGACCAAACAGATCAATGTGAAGCAATTCTAAGGGTCTGGAAGTAGAGACAATGTTTTTAGACTTGAATGAAGTCTTAGCAAATTTTCCTTTTTGACATGAGCCACAAAGTGCATCTGAGTGATAATCAATGTCAGGCAAACCACTAACAAGCTTTTGTTTGCTAAGCTTAGAGATCAACCTCCAGTTAGCATGACCAAGACGCTTGTGCCATAGCCATTTCTCATCACTCAGAGACAAAAGACATATAATCTTTTGGTCAACCAAATCAGAAAAGTTTACTTTATAAATATTGCCAACTCTCATTCCCTTGAATACTACAGATTTGTCAGAGTCTTTTGATACAGTACATGATTCCTTATTAAATGTAACAACACATCCATTGTCACAAAATTGACTAATGCTCAATAGATTGTGTTTAAGTCCATCAACTAACCAAACATCTTTAATGGAAAGAGAAGAATTACCAACTGTACCTGTACCAATGATCTTCCCTTTTTGTTTTCCTCCAAATCCCACAGAGCCTCCCTCTTTCAGAGTTAGGGTTTGGAACATATGCTTTTCTCCCGTCATATGTCGTGAGCAACCACTGTCCAGGTACCAGGGCTGCTGTTTTACCTTTCCTTGCATGAGCATCTGAAGCAAACATTATTTCAGATTTTGGTACCCATATTCTGATGGGTCCTTTAGAGTTAGTCTTCTGAATAGTATTCCTTCTTTGTTTTCTATGATCAACACAAGATCTAGAATTAATTAAGCTTTGACAAGAATGTTTAGGCTTAATTTGATTCTTGGATTTTGATCTGGAGTATATCACAGTTCCAAAGGTCAAGCAAGGATCTGAAGTAACTTTACCTTGATTTCTCAGAGGTTCAGATGACTTCTGAGCCTTAACTTGAGAACTTTTGGACTCAGAAATTTTAGGTTCAGAAGAACTTGGAACTTCTGAGTCTTTGGGTTCAGGTTCAGAACCTCCTTCAGAGTTGGATGCCTTCAGATCAAGTGTACCACTTTTAACAAAGGTAGAGAATAATTCAGGTGGAGTATCATCCTCACTATATGATTTCAGAGGTTTATCCCAGTTCTTAAACCGAGAATAACCAATGCCTTCACCATAGTTACGAGTCATATGATAAATCATGGAAGCCATTTTACTCCTATTGAAGGTACAACGAATAAATTCGTGAAGAGCATCTTCATGATCATCATTGAGCTTGTCTGCCAAGACATAGTTAGATTCAACATGACAAATACGAATGTTTAACGATTCATTTTCATCATAAAGAATCTTGGCATCCTTTTTCAATGATTCATGAACATTCTTCAGAATTTTGTGTTGACTTACTATACGAGAGTAATGTTTCACGGCAATCTTAAGAGAATCAATTAATTCAGATTTAGTCATGTTAGAGTATACCTCATTTTCATCATCTGAGTCATCTTCAGAATCTCTATCAGAGTTGTTACCTTCAGAAGTTCTTGCCATTAAGGCCAGATTGCCTTCTTCATCATCTTCTCCTTCAGAGTCATTCTCAATGGTCTCCCAAGTGGCTAACAAACTCTTCCTTACCTTTTCTTTGTACTTTTGTTTCCCAAAGCTCTTATTCTTTCCTTTGTCCTTGGATGACATTTCTGGACAGTCCGCAATGAAGTGTCCAGATTTCTTGCAGTTATAGCAGTTGTTCAGTTCTTCCTTTTTGTCCTTTGAAAAGGAACTTCTTGAGTTGTTTCCTTTGTTTGGAAACCTTTTGTATTTCTTGTTCCAATTCTGAAACCTTCTAACCATTAGTGCCATTTCTTCATTCTCAGAATTTTCATCCATCATATCATCAGAAGTTTCTTCCTCTTGTTCAGACACTTTGATCTTTGCAGCTTTTGAGGAAGTCTGAACAGAGCTTAGAGCCAAGGACTTCATCTTCTTGACAGGTTCATCTGACATAAGTTCTAGCTCATGACTTCTGAGTGAGCTTATTAAATCTTCAAGAGTCACATTGTCCAAATCCTTGGATTCCTGAAAAGCTGTAACTTTTGGTCTCCATTTGGAAGGTAAGCTCCTCAGAATTTTCTTCACGTGATCAGATGCAGTGTAGCTTTTCTTCAGAACTTGAAGACCAGAGACAAGGGTTTGAAACCTTGAATACATGGTTTCAATATCTTCATCTTCCTTCATTCTGAACAGCTCATATTGATGAACTAATAAGTTTGCCTTAGCTTCTTTGACTTGCTTATTTCCTTCATAGGTGGAACATAGAGAGTCCCAGATAGTTTTGGCACATGACTTGTTGGATATTTTTAAATACTCAGCATGAGATATTGCACCAATAAGCATATTCTTAACAGTATGATGCTTCTTATACTGTTTCTTCTTTTCAGCATCAAAGAACTTTCTGTAGGTATTTCTTACAACACCTTCATCATCCATGTGTTCAAAATGTATACCATCTTCAATGATATCCCATAACTCATCATCGGTCCCAATGATGTAACTATACATCTTGGTTTTCCAGAAAGGAAAAGTAGTAGGATCACTGTTGAAGTAAGGTGGTTTGTCTCTGTGATTATCACTGTTCCTTTCCCTATCATAGTTGTGAGGAGGTGGAACAGCAGAGTGATCAGGTCCAGAGGAAGCAGAAGGAGAGGTAACACCAGACATGTTTTTCAACTAAGTACCCCTAGATCTTTTACTGTTTCACTGTTAAGTGAAGAGCAACAGACCGGAGCTCTGATGCCAATTGAAGGTTGAAAAAACACACAAGAAGGGGGGGGTTGAATTGTGTGAGACTTTTTTTAAGTTAAAACAAATTGCAGCGGATAAGGTATAACACACACAATATATGAGGATAGGGTTAGAGAGAGATGCACAGAATTTTTATACTGGTTCCTCCCACTAACAGGAGTAGTCCAGTCCTCTTGTCCTTCACAAGAGATTTCACTATAATCACTCAGATTACAAATGCTCAAGCACTAAGCAAGAGACTTCAAATGCTCAAGCACAAAGCAAGAGACTTCCAATGCTCAAGCACAAAGCAAGAGACTTCCAATGCTCAAGCACAAAGCAAGAGACTTCCAATGCTCAAGCACAAAGCAAGAGACTTCCAATGCTCAAGCACAAAGCAAGAGACTTCCAATGCTCAAGCACAAAGCAAGAGACTTCCAATGCTCAAGCACAAAGCAAGAGACTTCAAATGCTCAAGCACAAAGCAAGAGACTTCTAACTGGTTTTAATGTTAATAAAGATAAGAGATTAACACTTGATATACAATCAGAGGTGTTTACAAAATACAACTCAGTTACAAGACTAACTTAGAAAATTATCACAAAGTTTCTAAGTGTTTGATAGCTTCAGATTTTGACAGAGTTTCAGCACGTTCAGAAGCTTAAGTCTTGATTCTTATTTCTTCACAAATCTTCTTCCTTTTATAGATGATAAAATGAACGTTGAAGATTATAGCCGTTTGAAGAATTGAGACGCTCCTTTGTATAGATCAGTGAGCTTATTAGCTGTTCTGATTTGCAGTCGCTTAGGAGCTTAACGTTTACTACAAAATGAGAGATTCCTTTTGGCTTTTGATATTTGAACCTTGGTGAAAGCCAAATAAGGAAATAATCGTTTCTGAAGCCTGACTTGAAAAGGACCTTTCCATGGTCAAACCTTTTCATTCTTGGTTTCTGCGTTTGGACTTAGTCAGGCACAGTCTTCAATAAAATTGTACTCTCAAATGTAGCTTAACACTTATATCTGACGAGCCTTCAGATTTTGATAGGCTCAGAATTACTTGTTTCAGATCTGGTGAGCTCAGAAGTAAATCCTTCAGAAATTCTAAGGTTCAGATAATAACTTCAGAGTTTCATAGGCTCAGAATTACTTGCTTCAGATCTGGTGAGCTCAGAAGTAATTCCTTCAGAAATTCTAAGGTTCTTTAGTACGCAAATTTTAACTTTTAATCCTGCACACTGAATTAAATTATTAGTATTCCAATTTAACCTTAAATACATTGTTATCATCAAAATCAATTAAGGAGATACAAAATCTTAATTTTGTTCCAACACCAGCTGCTTCTGAGTGCTACAGTGCACAACTTCAAGCACTCCATTCTGAACCTGATTCCTCAGAAAGTGATACTTGGTCTCAATATGCTTGCTTCTTCCATGCAGCACTGGATTCTTGGCAAGATTGATTGCAGACTTGTTATCAATCATCAGCTTCAGAGGCTTGTTTACCTTGATCTTCAGATCCTGCAGTAAGTTCAGAAGCCACACAGCTTGGCATGCAGTCACAACGCCTGCAATATATTCAGCTTCACAGGTTGATAGAGCAACAACAGGTTGCTTCTTGGAACACCACGAAATAGGACCTCCTAGAAATTTAAATAAATATCCAGAAGTGCTTCTTCTATCAACTCTGTCTCCACACCAATCAGAATCTGAATAACTCAGAAGTTCTGATTCAGTCCTTCCTTCAGAGGGAAATAGCACTCCATGCTTCAGAGTCCCCTTGATATACCTCAGAATCCTGACAGCAGCTTGGTAATGGGACCATTTTGGTTTACTCATAAATCTGCTAACCATTCCAACTGCAAAACAAATATCAGGTCTAGTATTACACAAATACCTCAGAGAACCAACCAACTGTTTGAAGGTTGTAGCATCCACATCCTCTCCATCAGAATCGGAATCCAACTTTTGATTCGTATCAGAGGGTGTGATAGCAATTTTGCAATTCTCCAGCTTAAATCTCTTCAGAAGCTCAAGTTCATACTTCAACTGATGCAAAATGATTCCTTTCTCAGAATATAGAAATTCCATCCCTAGAAAGTAACTCATTTTTCCAAGGTCTGTCATCTCAAACTCATTCATCAGAACCTTCTTGAACTTAGCTATCTCTTGTTCAGAACTTCCTGTCAGCAATATATCATCAACATACAAGCATACCAGAATCATATTGCCTTCTGAAGTGTGCTGAACATAAACACCATACTCCAACTCACATTTCTGAAACCCTTGCTTCTTGAAAAATGAATCAATCTTCATATTCCAGGCTCTGGGTGCTTGTTTCAATCCATAGAGGGCTTTATGCAATCTATACACCATCCCTTCCTGATTCTTTTTCTCAAAACCAGGAGGTTGTGACACATATACCTCTTCTTGTAATGGACCGTTCAGAAATGCAGATTTCACATCTAAATGCATCAGAGGCCAATTCCTGTTAGCAGCTATTGCAATTACCAGTCTAATTGTTTCGTGTCTTGCTACAGGTGCAAACACTTCAGAATAATCTAGTCCAGGTTTCTGCAGAAATCCTCTTGCTACTAACCTCGCTTTGTGTTTGCCAATTGATCCATCTGGCTTTAGTTTCTGCTTGAAAACCCATCTGACGCTGATGGCTTTCTTGCCTTTTGGAAGTTCTGAAAGCTTCCAAGTCTTGTTCCTCTTTATAGCATAAAGTTCTTCTTTCATGGCCTGCAACCAGACTTGTTGCTTAAGAGCATCTTCTGTACTCACGGGTTCAGAATCTACCAACATTGCACACTGAATAATTTCTCCCTCAGAGTCTACTTCAGTGTCTTGCAACATTTCAAATCCTGCAAATCTTCTTGGGATGCTTCTGATTCTCTGTAGCCTCTGAACTTGTTCAGAAGCATCTTCAGAAGTTTTTGACTCAGAGGCTTCACCTTCAGAAATTCTTTCTTCAGAGGCTTCACCTTCAGAAATTCTTTCTTCAGAATTTTGACCTTCAGAATTGTCTTCAGAACTTTGACCTTCAGAATTGGCTTCAGAACTTTGACCTTCAGAATTGGCTTCAGAACTTTGACCTTCAGAATTGTCTTCAGAACTTTGACCTTCAGAATTGTCTTCAGAACTTTGACCTTCAGAATTGGCTTCAGAATTGGCTTCAGAATTTTGACCTTCAGAATTGGCTTCAGAATTTTGACCTTCAGAATTGTCTTCAGAGTCAGATTCAGAATCACCATCAGACTCAGAGTCACCATCAGAGTCATCTCCATCTTCTGAATCATCTTCAGAGCCTTCAGATTCTGACTCACCTTCAGAGCCATCCTCTGAGATTCTCACATCAGAATTTGATTGAGACTTGTTCCAATCCCAAATTTCAGATTCCTTCACAATGACGTCTCTGCTGAATTCAATTTTATTAGTCTCTGGACAATAAAGCTTGTACGCACCTGTACTGTGGTACCCCACCAGTAACATTACTTTGCTTCTATCATCCAGCTTCTGTCTTCTGGCTTCTGGAACATGTTTATAGCATACAGATCCAAACACCTTCAGATGACTAACACTTTGCTTCTCTCCAGTCCACTTCTGAATAGGAACTATTTCCTTCAACTTCTTCGTTGGACATCTGTTGAGCACATATGTTGCAGTGGCAACAGCTTCTCCCCATAAGTGATGAGGAAGCTTCTTCTCTTTCAGCATGCTTCTCACCATATCAAGCAAAGTACGATTTCTTCTCTCAGCAAGACCATTGTGTTGAGGAGTATAAGGAGCTGTAACCTCATGCTCAATTCCATTCTCCTCACAGAAAGTTTTAAACTCATTAGAATTAAACTCACCACCACCATCAGTTCTGAGAATCTTCAGCTTCTGACCACTCTGTTTCTCAGCCTTCACCTTGAACTTCTGAAACTCAGCAAACACTTCATGCTTGAACTTGATGAGTGTTACCCATGTCATCCTTGTGAATTCATCAACAAAAGATACAAAATACTTGTTTCCTCCAAGTGAAGGTACTGGAAATGGTCCACACACATCAGAATGTACTACTCCCAAGGCATGTTTTGCTCTTGGAGCTACTTCTGATGCAAACGGCAGTCTTGGTTGCTTCCCTTTCATGCACACCTTGCATGATTTTTCAGGCTTCTTGATTATAGGAATTCCATGTACCAGATTCTTTGACTTCAGATGCCCCAAGCTTCTGAAATTCAGATGACCAAATCTTCTGTGCCACAACTCACTATCCTTCTCAACACTTGTTGCACTAAGACATTCAGAATCTGCAGTTCTAACATTCACCTTGAATGTTCTGTTCCTTCCCTGTTCTGACTCCATAATCAGCTTCTGATTACCGTCATATAGCTTCAGAAGATTGTCTTTCATAGTAACTGAAAAACCTTTCTCAATCAATTGACCCACACTCATCAGATTGCTTTTCATGCCTGGTACATACCACACGTTCTGAATCAATGCTGTTTTCCCATTGTTCAAAATGACTTTGACATTTCCCATACCTTCAGCGTTGAGGTATTTATCATCAGCACATCTGATCTTTGTACTCTTTCTAGAGTCAAAATCAACCAACCACTTCTTGTTTCCAGTAAGATGGTTTGAACACCCTGTATCCATATACCACCACTCTGAATTCACATCATCAGATTCAGAAGCCATTAGTAAAACAAATTCACTATCAGAGTCATCAGAACTTCTGGCTATATTTGCTTCTTCTGACTTTCTTTCTTTGTTTGACTTGCACTCAGATGCAAAATGGCCAAACTTCTGACAAGAGTAACACCGCACCTTTGTCTTGTCTTTTCCTTTCTGAGCATACTTCTGCTTTCCAGAAGTTGAGGTTTTTGGATTCTGAGCTCCATCAGATCTATTCTTGGCTTCTGACCAAGGCTTCTTCTGAAACTTCTTCTCAGAGGCTGCTTTCAGAGCCTGCTGCTCTACTTCTCTTTCAGAGTTTCTCTCAGTTAGACGCAACTCTTGTGCTTCTAGACTGCTCTGTAACTCTTCTATTCTCATGGTTTCCAAATCTTTGGAATGTTCAATAGATACAACAATGTAATCAAACTGAGGGGTAAGGGATCTCAATACCTTCTCAATGATTACTTGTTCTGAAAGAGTTTCTCCACAAGCTTTCATCTCATTAGTAATCAGAATTAGTCTGGAGATGTACTCACAAACCTTCTCATTGTTCTTCATGTTGAGATTCTCATACTGTTTTCTGAGGGTTTGAAGCTTTACCTTCTTTACTGACGCATCACCACCGTAACACCTTGTCAGAAGATCCCAAGCCTCCTTCGCCGTCACTGAATCAGCAATCTTCTCAAACACACTCTCATTCACACACTGATGAATGTAGAACAACGCCTTCTGATCCTTCTTTCTTGTAGCTTTCTGCGCCTCTTTCTGCTCCTCTGTTGCATCTGCTGCAACAGGAACGTATCCTTCAGTGACAAGCTCAAGCACACCTTGAGCACCGAACAATACAAGCATTTGTTTCATCCAACGATTCCAGTTTTTGCCATCAAACACTGGAAGCTTGGTACTCATGCCACCGTTTCCGTTCATCTTAAATCTTGTACAGTACACTCAAATCTCACTAACACTCGTGTTTCCCAATCCCACAAAATCAGAAAAAGTGATTCTGTTCAGATTTTTGTTCAAGATTCAACACAAATCAAGAACCAAAAATCAAACACACACAACTCACGTTTCACTCGTGTTTCCCGTGGATTCTAACCGGAGCTCTAGATACCAATTTGTTGGTGTACAAGGTGATGAATCAATGAAATAGTAAGGAGAGAACAAAGACAGCAGCCACAAATATGAAAGGAAGAATTAATTGCATTGATAAAAGAGTAGCTATTTATACAAAGAGTAAAGTTTGCCACATAGGCCCTAAAATTAAAAAAACTTAACAGACAAGTTCAAAAGTACTTAACATAGTAAATACTAAAATACCCTTAAATATAAATTACTTCTAACAATTCAGAAGGGGGAAATTCAAAGTTCAGAAGATTTACCCGATCAAACTTTAATTTTTGAACCTGAACAAATAATAAAACAATGCAAGAAAAAAAAAATCAAAATTAGAATATGAAATCATATCATGAAATAAGGAAGGGAATGAGAATCAAGTTGAAACCTTTCAAAGACTGTAGTATGCTGTTTGATGGTTCTCAATATTGGTTGGAGGATTCGATTGAGAAGAGAACCTAATTTTGCAAACATAAACAGAAAATTAGACATTCCAAATAAATTTCATATAATGAAATCAATGAGAAAGAAAGTGAGCCATTCAAAAAAAAAAAAAATGGGAAAGAAAGTGTCAGCAGCGAAGGTGGTGGTGATGAAGAAATCGGGAAGGATGAGAGTTGATGAGAAAAGAATTGAAACCCAAGAGAAAGAAAGTGAGTTATGATATTGAAGAGAGAGAGAATTTGAAATTTGAAATTGATTCCAACCAAACATGTATGCAGTCAAAGTGTTTGCTTTCTACTTTCTAGCTTGTGTGAATTGGTATGGTTGCACAGAGAAAAAGAAAGTACCCTGGTGTTGTATCACTAATTGGGAAGGAGAGTGTGTGATTAAAGCCACACATTTTGCTGGTGAGACTGAGGAAGTGAGAGATGTTGCATAGATTAGTGGGGAAGAGAGAGATGTTACATTAATTAGACATGAGAGAGTTTTTTTTCAAGTTGAAAGCAAACCTATTTACCAAAAGAAGGAGTTAAAGTCAAAGAAGGATCTTGACATGTATTCCGGGTGTGGTTATTTAGCTGGGCCGGATTGTCATGGGCTGAAACTATTTGGCCCAGTTGTCTGAAAATCTCTGTTTTAAGTAAAGTTTTTGTTTGTTTGTACAGCTAAGATTTGCTCTAGCTCAACATGAGCTTGACATGTGTCATTTTTTGCCTTACAGCTGTTTTGGTTTTGTGTAGTTTAAGGATAGGATATATTTAAAAATAATATGAGATTTGGTTTTATTATAGAAGTTTATCTTTTAAAATAAGTAGGCATATATTTTTCTATAAATAGGGATTGTCTTATTCATAGAAAAATTGAGAGAGAGTGAGAGCGATAAGATGTAGAGAGTCGGGGTTTGCCACCACAAAAGGCTAGGGTTTTGAATCCTAGGGCAAATTACTTTTGGGATCATCTTGTGGGACACCTTGGATAGATTAAGTCAATTGAGTCTCTTGGTCTCGGGAAGAGATTCAAGATTATAGTAGAATTAGGAGTAATTCTTGTAACCCTATTTGGGATTTCTTGTGTAAGTTTCTCATTGATCATAGTAGAACGGAAGGGCTGCTCCCTCCCCCAAATTAGGTTCATTAACACCGAACTGGGTAAACAAATTAACCGTGTGTTCTTTTCTTTCTTTCCGGTTATTGTTTGAATTATTCCATCATCATCTCTATCGTCCATATTATTTGGTTGCTTGTTTCGCTTACCCCACACATCAAGTTTCTTATTGGTGTGAGTTTATGTCGAATTCGTAGCAATATTAATAAAAATTTATAAAAAAATTTAGAGGGAGTATAGTTGGTAGTTTTAATTCTTTTGACAAAGATCGGTTATCTTTAATTAAAGAATTTGAGTTAGTTATTTTAAATAGAAGATGGTGATAGATATTGAAGAATCCTACTAATGTCTTCATTGGATTAGAATTAGATGATATTAATGAAGCTTTCAAAGAATCCAAGCACATGGAGAATAGTATTCATGTACCGGCGGAACTGCAAATTGACTTTTTATTTTTTGGAAAAACTATTTGACTTTCTCTTTATGGAAAATATTATTTGACCTTCTATTAACTAAGCACCTTCCTATGATTTATTCTTCAAGTAAAGTAAAGCTTTCATAATAACACATGATTATGAAATTTTATTAATCCCTCATTTAAGAATAAGTACAATTTTGTTCTTAAAATTGTAATATGTCAATATCGACTTGGGCATGCAACAATAGTAAAACTTTTAAGAAGAATTTGTTGTCCATTTAAATTTTACAAAATTTGATTTAATAATGCATCTTAATTAGGTGGAAACTTGTGAAATATAACAACAATACTAAAAAACACAACATGAGTATCTTTTTAGCAAAACGAAATCATATAGTAACACAAATACATCATTGACTTGTTCTAAATTCTAAATTATATTATTAATCATAGCCGAGAGAAAGAAATAGAAAAAGATTATAGAAGCTAGATGAAAATGACATTGGAAAATCAATGATAAATTATAACAACAATGATGTCACTGCAAACAAAAATCCAGAATTAATAATGTTATTGAGTTAGTTAACGTTTGAAAATGTCTACATCAGCAGGCAGCAAATTAGATGATGAAATTAAATTGACCTTGGCAACGGTCACCAACTCCAAAATGACGGTTGCTAGCTAATAGTTTCTTGCCAAAATGGAAGAGTAGTGATTAAGTCAAATATCTAATTGAAATATTCTCCTTCAATACACATTCAACATAATTTATTTATATTTTTATATATATATATATATTATTAATTCATACTCTATCTCTTTTTTACTTTATAAATAATATTAACTAATTAACTAGCTAGTAACACTTGTTTCAGTCGATGTTCAAAAGTTCCATGTTTTAATGCCGGTTTAACACTTGCGGTGTAAAATAAAAATTGGTTAGAGGTTAATGGTCAGTAAGTCATGTTTAACAATTCAAAGAGTATGCCGTTTCAAAAATAAAATAAAAAATTTCAAAGAGAATGTTATTGAGATCAATAATTTTCTATATATTACTTGGATATTACTAATTAATTTTCTCAAACTTTAATTTTTGACACATTCTTGCTTACTATAAATTTTACAATTCCTCCTTGTAATAATCAGATGGTCTTATACTATTATTTTTTAATGGCATGGTCTAACTAATACTAGTAGAGTATATATCTTCTTTTTTTTATTGAAGCAACTAATAATAGTATATACCGATCTATTACTTCATATCTTGATTTTTCAAGAAAAATAACAATATTTTCATTTTTCAAACACTATGAGCACGTTTGGATTAATTAGCTTATTTTTCAGCTTGTGAATCACAGCTTGTGAAAATCAATATATTTTTGTATTGATTCATAAGTTCTCGTAAACGAAAATTTATCTTCATAAGTTGTTTTAAAAAATCTTTAAAAAAAGAATAATAATGGAAGTATTTTTTGTGAACAAAATCTATAAGTATTTAGTTAAATCTTTTTTTTTTTTTGACCAAAGTTAAATCTAATTTGAATCTCTTAATCTCTACAATTGTTCAATAACATATCTAATAACTTGATTGTTTGTCGTACACAAATTCTAATTCAATTGGCAGAAACATCGATATTGTTAGGTCAAAATCTAAGTGAAATAGATTTTCTTTTGAATTTTGCATACGAGTGGTTAAGTCCTAACTATGAATTAGAAGCATGTTTAACTTTATAAAAAAATGTGATAAGTGAATCTAATATCTCAAAGTTTTTGATGTTGATGTGGCATCTCCCTAAGGGTGTTCAAATTAAAATCGATCAAAATTAAAATCGCAAATTGATAAATAAAATGCAAATCGCAAAAAAATTGAATATTTTCGGATGTGTTTGAATATCTTTTTGCAAAAAATGCTAGATCAGATTGAATTTTAGATTGACTAATTTTACAAACACGATCCAAATCGAACCAAACCGCAACATATATTTTAATCCTTATTTATCTTTTTATTGAAATGATATATTGTGTTAACCTATTATTTGTTGGTTCTTAATTTTTTTAATACTACTTATTAGTTCAATTTATCTATTCTTTAAAATATTTCATACTTTTCAAGTATAATCAATAGTTTTTTTTAGGTAAGTATAATCAATAGTTGTCATTCCGAAATACTTATTTTAAATATATTATATGTTATATTTTACATCAAATATATTATTTATTTCATCAAAAAAATAAATCAAACATATGAGTTTACAATGTCTTTTTAATATTAATATTTTAAAAAAAATTACAATTTATAATTAAGATCGGTTCAGATTTAAACCGCACAAAGTTAAAACAGATTGATATAAATTTTGTTACTTTATCATCTAATATCAAACTGAACCATAAATAATTTCATTTTAAATCAAATAAATTTTCACATCAAAATTAATTCAAACCGCACCGCCGATACTCCCCGGTTCCTACCATTGTCTGATGTGGTGTATCTAGATGGAGAGTATCCTGACTCCGAGATGGTGAGTATACCTACAATTCAACACCAACTTTTGGAAATGTCACTCGATCATTCCCATAAAAATTGAAAATCTTATGCAACTAGTTTTGCACAAAACAAAGAATGAGTCGAGTCCAGTCCATCATAGTTGTAGCTAATAATTCCAATCCAAAATTCTAGAAACCGGCCAAACAAAACAAATCGTAATTGGATTATTATTATGTGGTTAATTTACCTTAAAACCTATCCACGAAATAACAACCCCACAAACAAATTATCTGGTCAAACAACATTTTAACATTAACCTTTGACTACCCTTAAACTAATTCAAACCATCTCTTACTACATCTCTCTCTATTATTAACACTAACCATTAATTATAATTAATCACCCTTTGACAAAATCATCAAAACCCAATTAAAGAAAATAGATTAATTCAAGTTTGACCCCACCGTCATAGCACACACACATTCTCCTTTTAAATACCTTTCTCATTTCTCATTCAGACCAAAACATAAACAACAGAAGAACAAAAACACAAGCATAGTTTCAAGCTTTTAAGAACAAAAGAAGAAAAACAATACAAGAACAAGTTTCAACGTTTTACATTGCACCAAATCATGTCTTGCTCTGTTGCTGTTTCAAATTCTAATGTCTTTTCTCTATCCTCTCCATGTCATTTTTCTCTCCCTTCACCGGTTTTGAAGAGACATAGGCCGGCTAAGCTTCATATACCAGTTGCTTCTCTAACTGTTGAAGTTTTGCCCGCTGTACCGTCTCCGGCGCCGGTGAAGGATGTTGTTGAGGTCGATGGAATTGGATTTTCTGTTTATTGTAAGAAAGGAAGTAGAAAACATATGGAAGATCGTTACTCTGCTTCTGTTAATCTTCATGGAGAATCAAAACAGGTAATTTTATTTTATAAAAAATTAAAAAAAAATGGATTTTTTGTATTGAACCCTTCTGGATCGTTTTGGAGAATCCGAGTTTGATTCTGGCAGAAATAATTTTTTACCGGACTTTACTTATGTCACGGTCAAACTCTGAATTACCGGGACCTTCTAGTGGAAACCAGAGAGTGAAAATTGAATAAAGTTCTAGTCTAACATGTTTTTTTATGTGTGATTGTCATAGGCATTTTTTGGCGTATTTGATGGGCATGGAGGTGCAAAAGCATCTGAATTTGCAGCAGATAATTTGGAAAGTAATGTGTTAGAAGTGATTAAAAGAGATCATGAGAGTGATATTGTGAAAGCTGTGAAAAATGGCTACCTTAAAACAGATTCAGATTTCTTAAAAGAGGAGCTTAAGGGTGGCTCTTGTTGTGTAACAACATTGATTAGGAATGGTAATCTTATTGTGTCTAATGCCGGTGATTGTCGTGCCGTCATCAGTAGAGGAGGTGTTGCTGAGGCATTAACATCTGATCATAAGCCTTCAAGGATAGATGAAAAGGAAAGGATTGAAACTCAGGTAATAATCTTATGAAATCTGTATAAGCTGTTTTAAGTATAACTAACTTATTTGAGCTTATCTTAAGCACTTGTAAGACTATTTTAAAGAGCTTATAGAGATATCTTATGAAATGTGTATAAGTTGTTTTCAGCTTATTTTCATAAACTCTACTGGACTACTTATGAACATATCTTATGAAATTTGTTTTATAGGGTGGTTATGTTGATATGTGCCGCGGTGTTTGGAGAATCCAAGGATCTCTTGCTGTTTCAAGGAGCATTGGAGATAGACACATGAAACAATATGTGATAGCAGATCCTGAGACCAAAATTGTTAGAATTGAATCTCATCATGATTTGTTAATCTTAGCTTCAGATGGATTATGGGAAAAGGTATAGGACTTGATCAATTACTAATTACATTGTTAATGAAAGTTTTCATGATATTTTCTTCAACAATAGTACTAATAACTGATTAAGTTTCTTTTTTAATCTTGTTCAGGTTAGTAATCAAGAAGCAGTAGATATTGCTCGTTCTTTTTGTGTAGGGAGCAATAGACAAGGACCTTCTAAGGCTTGTAAGAAACTTGTAGATTTATCTGCATCACGAGGCTCTATCGATGATATAAGTGTTATGATTATCGAATTACAGAACTACATTTGAAGCCTCACTGATACAAACGAAACGTGGTCAATTGGAAATTGTTAAGCATCGAAACAAACATGAAAATCAAAAATGACAAACATGTGATCTTGACATGTGTCAGACACCAGACAGTATTATGCCAATGTCTGATCTTGACACATATCGGACATTGCATGTCTGCACAAGCATTCATCTGAAATATGAGAGCTACACATTCAAAAGATAATGAATGTAGTTATGATTAAATGAAGAAAGTTGGTGCCCTAAAATTAACAGTAGCAAAATTGTAATCTGTATATGTCTAACAATTTGGTGAAATTTTTTTACCATAATTAACTGGAAAATAGGATGTGTAAAGTTTTTTTTTTTGAATAATCTTGTCTTGATGTAAAAGTAAGCATTTTTTAGTACAAACACAAAGATACCACATATAGGTTTCAATACACCTTATGTAAACTATTTTATCACTTTTGTTTTACCATTAAATTCCTAGTGAATTATCACTGTACGAACTGTTGATGAAAGTGAAATTGTGGGAATATAAAATTGATATAATTGGCCATATATATGGCTAATTCTAATATGGACCACTTATTCAAGTGGTCCATGGTGGACCAACGCTATAACGAATACGAATTTTACAAAATCGACCGTTGGATTGAAAGTTTATATCATATAGATCATCCACAGAAAAAATTAGAAAAATTGAAAATCATTTGATATGTTTTTGGGACTCATTAAGATTTACAGTATTTAATAAACCGTTAATCTTTATGGATCTCAATAACATATCAAATGATTTTCAATTTTTCTAATTTTTTTTATGGATGATCTATATGATATAAACTTTCAATCCAACGGTCGATTTTGTAAAATTCGTATTCGTTATAGTAGTATTGACCACTTGTCCACGGTGGACCACTTGATGAGGTGGTCCACCATAGCATTGGCCATATATATATATATATATATAGTTTGCCAGCTTATGAGTGTGATTGTTTATGAGTGATTACTTTTTCCACTATCACATATTGACTTAGTAAAGCCTTGAATGTTTTCATTTTTCCACTTAGGCAACTTAAAGCCTACATTTAGTGACCGGATCAATTGCCCTATTGCTTGTATTCACAAAATGTAATCTTACTTTATTAAGGATTTGAGTACTTCTTGTACTCATATTAATACAAGTTTCTTGCTTATCAAAAAAAAAAAAACTTAAAGCCTCCAAATGAAACCATGGGAATACTATATACGGAAAGTTCTAATATGGAAAATTTTCAAGTGGTCGTCAATTTACCGATTAGTATTTAAAAAATATTTAAATTTCAAAAAAAATATGAGTTGTTATTTGGAAATAGTCACTCTTATTTTTACATATTCAAATAAAATATAGGAAAATGCTAAATAGTGCACCCGGTGCACTAGTTAAGCACATAAATAAGGAAAATTTGTTTTGAAACGCGTGCATTCAATGCATTGAAACTGTAAAATGTTATTTTATTAACATTAACGTTTTGTTTTATTTCTACTTTTAGAATGCTTAACAAGTGTACCAGGTGCACTGTTTAGCATGACCCTAAAATATATATATTGAAATATTCATCTTAAAATAGTATAATTTAATTAATATTGATTTGATTAAAACAACATCAAATAATATATGTAATTCATATTTAATGGATGATAATTATGTGATAATTTTAGCTAAAAAAAGAGAAAAATCATATTTTTTATTTTAAAAAATATTATCAGACAATTGTTAGAATTTATATTAATTTTAACTATTAAATAATTATGACTATTGTGTTTGTGTACATCTAAGAAATGGGGTTGTGTAAAAGTGATAAGCTTATTGGAAAATTGAATGGTTGTGAATTTTCTGCATAAAATTATGCATATTGCATTGTACTAGATCGCATACCTGTGCTTTCGCATGAATCATATATAATTCATTTTTAAACACTCCTTGCGTTTTTAAAATATGAGCATTAAAAAGAATAGTATAATTTTTTTTTTGTAAACAGTATGGAGAATCGTATAAACAAATTATATATGCCATTTGCTTGAGTATGGAGAAAAAAGATTTTAATATGCCATTTGCTTCCGTTTTTAAATTATGAGCAAAATAAAATCAAATAAACACATTCGTGCAAACAAATTTTATACACTATTCACAAATTCTCAAAAACAAAATCATCATGCATTATCAACTTATATTTAAATGAAACAACACTAATAAAAATAAGATCTTTCTATGCAATTTTATACAACTTTTGCGTGACTTATCGTAGATTTATATATAGAGAAAGAATGCGAAAGAGTGTGCAATTTATTGAGCATGAGAATAATTATATTTTTCTGGTTTGAGAGAGAGAGAGAGAGAGAGAGAGAGATTTTTAGAGAGAGACCGATTATAAAAAAGAGATAGATTTTTTTTTTGACAATTAAGAAACAAAGATGAAAAGCATATTTTTAGTGATATACGCCATATTATTAGAAAAATTAAGTTGTTATTGATATGGTGCATTTTTCCCGCCCATGGTTAAGAGGTGAATATAGTTGCACATTAGAGAAATTAGAAATGAGAGATAGATTTTTAGAGAGAGATCGATTATAAAAAAGAGATAAATAGAGGAGTGAAACAGATAAATAAATAAATAAATAAAGTTCCATAAAGTTTAAACTTACTTGATAATAACAAAGGTCACTCATAGATTCTTTTTTTTCTTCTTTCAATTATGCAGTAGTAGAAAAATCTAATTAGTATAACAAAAATAACAAATATGTTAGAGGTGCTGCCTCATTTTCACATAGAAAAGGGATTGAGCGAATAAAAAAAAAAGAAAGTAAAATGGTGAAAAGGTTGAGAAAGAAGAATAGGTGGGAGATAAAAACGAAATTCAACGATGAGACCAAGAAAAAAAGTAAGATTTAACATGTAAGCATCAACAAATTTTTTATATTAACATCAATACCACAACAAAACAAAGCAAAAAATCAAACCTACAAATCAAACACATGAAACTATTTTAGATTTGACACTTAAAAATTATAACAATAAATAACTATAAAAAAAAGTAATCACTTACAAAAATCGGTGCTTTTTCGTATTCTCCTTCATGGTACTATATTGTCTAAAGAGAGGGTGTGCGGATTGATGCCGATCAAAATTTGGGTTGAGATGTAGAGACATAAGAAGAAAGGTATTGATGGAGAAGATAAAAAAAAGTTGGATTGAGAGAGCGGTGAGTGAGAAGCAAGGAGAGAAAAACGTGGATAAAAGAATCATAAATGTATAATGATAGAGAGATAATGGAGAGATACCACATTTTTAAGTATAATATTCTATTTTTTTATTTTTTAGGTGAACATTTAATAATATTTTATTTTCAATGCATAAAAACTAATGAAGGCTTTTGTCAAAAAAATAAAATAAAATAGAAACTAATAAATGTCAATTCAAAAATCAAATTGAGGAAGATTTAATAAGTGGTGGACCATAGTAATTAATATGTGGTTGAAAGATCAAGAGAAAAATTAGGGTTAACATGAGGCAAAATCTTACTTTTATTATAATTAAGATTAAAATTAAGATAAGATTAAGATAAGATGAGTATTATATTTATGATTATATATATATATATATAAACACTAAATAAAAGCCAAACATAGCCACCGACAATTTTTTAGCAACTGATGGGATTTAGATTCTCTACATTCAAATTCTCTACATTTAGTTTATTTTTAAGGACAATAAAAAATGGAGAGAAGAAAGCAAAAAAAAAAAAAAAAAAGAGAAAGAAAGAAAAGAAAAATCAAAATGGAGAGAAAGAGATGGTGAAAGATAAAAGGAAAAGCCTAATTTTTAGGTAAATAAAAATGATAAATTCTATTAATTGGGATGTGGAGTTTTAAGTTCATATTTTACTCTCCAATACAAATCTAATCATAATGTCTTTTCTTTTTATTTTTTCAAAATTGTATTTGAAATTCAAATTTAGATAGGTAATAATAAATGAAGTGGTAATTAAGAGAGAAATTAGGAGGGAAAAAAATTAGAGTTAAGTGAGGGGGCAAACCTTACTTTTATTATAATTAAGATTAAGATTAAGATTAAGATAAGATTAAGATTAAGATTAAGATAAGATAAGATTAGAAATGAGAGATAGATTTTTAGAGAGAGACCGATTATAAAAATGAGATAAAATTTATTCTTTTGACAATTAAGAAAGAGAGATGAAATGCATATTTTTAGTGATATACGCTATATTATTAGGAAAATTAAGTTGTTATTGATATGATGCATTTTTCCCACCCATGGTTAAGAGGTGATTATGGTTTACTAAGAGCATCTCCTATGGTGATACCGCTTTGGGTATCATACATCACTAAAAAATGGTCCCTACAATATGCCATATAGTATTTAGGGTTAAATATGTTTTTAGTCCCTACTTTTATGTGAGTTTCGACTTTTAGTCCTTATATATTTATAATTATATTTTTAGTCCTTACATTTTCGTCGTTTGCATTTTTAGTCCATATCGTCAATTTTTTGTGACTTGGATAACGAAATTAGCCACATAGGATGACAAATATATGTCACGTCATTCGATGCAAATGTTATTATAGTCAATTTGAGTTATCCTATGTGGTCAATTCTGTTATCCTATTCACAAAAAATTGACTAAAAATATAATAAAAAAAATGTAGGGACTAAAAATATAATTAAAAAAATGTAGGGACTAAAAGTCGAAACTCATATAAAAGTAGGGACTAAAAACATAATTAACCCTAGTATTTATGCAACTCATACGTGTTTTGCTCCAATGGTGATACCACTCTAGGTATCATACATTATTAACAAGTTATTAATTTTATTTAATCCGATTATAAAAAAAGGTAACATTAAATTGATGATACGGTATCTTAAATAAGGTACCGATATCATCAATTTTGATACCCTCTATGTCACGTTATGGAACTCCAATGATAAAAAAAAAAAAGTTACGGATCATTAGTCTATGATACTGTAACACCCAAACCCGTATTTAAGAAAATACTACATTTTTAATAAAATATTATTCAGAATACGCAACGGAAATAAAAATGGATTTATAAAATGAATGGTTCGAGTATTACATACTTCATCAAAATTAGTTACTAACGACTTAATTAGTAAAATACCGATATACAAAATATTTCTAACTCGATACATCTTTAAATAAATAAAAATAAGTGATAAAGACTCTATATACATATAGAGAACCCTATCCCCGTGTCATGAAACATATTTACGAAAATAGCACATTTGAAATATTCATTCACAATGCACAATTCATTTGGTTACTCACATATGAATCATGATAAAAGATATTCAAATAATCTAAAATAATTCAAAAATAACACATCACCAACACATGCATAATCTACTCAAAAAACATAATTACCTACATTAAATTTCTCTTTCTCCTCTCCTCTCCATGAGTTCTTCCTTCACCTCTCTACCTCTCTATCTCTCAACCTCACTTTCTCTCATTCTATGATAAACAAAACAACACAAAACATAACCCTCATAAAAATCATTCCTTTATATACCCCTCTCTAGGTTTTAGTAAAATCTCCACATTACCCTTCTTTTCTCTACAATTTCCACTCACAATTTCATTTTCACTCTAACCACCCATTTTCATATTAATTACAAAATCGCCATTAATTCATCTCCAAGATAATCTATCTTTCTAGCTAATGACCAAATTGTCCATCTTATCTCTACACAATCCAGTAACTCACACTAGATTACTATATTACCCTTATTTCTACTATAAACTCTTATTCATTCTAATTAAGCACAATACTCATGAAAGCACATTTATTACAAACATAAATGTAATAACTAATTGATACATTCAAAATACACTGATTAACATACACAATTAATTAAATAACATCAATTAATAAAATATAACATTTGGGATGTTACAAATACTCTTATTGGTGATGCTCTAAATTGCACATTAGCGAAATTAGAAATAAGAAAAATAGCTGCATATTATATTATGAGATTCATGAAGGATACATTGTAGCTAATTTATGAGGTGTTTGGAGGCAAATATTTTGCTAGAGAATTGTTTTCTAGCTAGGAATCATGGTGATACTCCATAGAACCTTTGAGTAAGGATTGAACAGTTGACAATCAAAAAGAGTTAATCATAAAATAAGAAACAAATATTTGAAGCTTTACATTTAAAAGTAGCTTAACATGAGACAAATAAATATATAATATAATACAATAAAGCTTCACCAATTGAAACAATTAAGTCATCGAACATCTTTTTATGCTTCAAACAATTCTATTTTAATTTTCAAATCAACTGAAACCGATAGTAATCCGAGATTATATTAGACAAAGTTCATCACCAATATGGATATGTTTCAAACAACTTGAATTGACTGGGAAGCATACAATCACAAGAATAAACCAATTCTATTATATAATCGGGAGAAATAAACAAACACTGAAAAACAGATAATGATACTTTGTTAAAAAACAATTGAAAATAGCATTATTTCCAAATAAATTATAAAATCTACTAACACTATAGGACTTAAAGATGGTTGTTAACAATCAAATACAAAATATGAAATGATAAAGAGAGATTAGAGTTTAATAATATATCATTCGTTTAAATAACATTTTAGTTCATTTATGTTTTTTTAGTTTTAGTTCTTGTATCTTTTTTTGTTGCAAATAAGTCTTTGTCTGTTTACGAATTTTTTGTTTTAATCCTTAAAGTCTAAATCCGCAGAAAAATCTCCCGATATTTTCCTTCAGATTTTCTTGCGGATTTTGACTTTAGGGACTAAAACCAAAAATTCGCGTACATACAGAGACTTATTTGCAACAAAAAAAGATACATGGACCAAAACCAAAAATACGCGAACATACAGGGACCAAAAAATTATTTAAGCTTATATCATTTGCATTACATAATAAAATAAAAGTTACAAAAATATACTCCATTCGTGATTTTTTTACTTGTCTTTTATTGTCAGATTTAGAGTTTCTATTTAATTGTCCTTTATCTATTTTACGGGGTATGTTTTGTCAATCATATCATTTGTCAATTGCTCTTACACTTTTTCAATAAAACTAATTAATGTTATATATTTGGAAAACTAAATTTTATTTTTATTTTTTTATATAACATATTAAATTTTGTTTTTTTTTTTTTTTGTAGATAATATATTAAATTTATTGGAAAAAAAATGTGTGCAAAAAAATTAGAATTTACTAATGAATTAAAACGAAGGTATAATAAGAAGATAAAATGTAAAAATATTTTTTCTTAATTTGGTGTTACTACTCTAAAAAGACAATTAAAAAGAAACGGAGGAAATATATAGCACCTAAAAGACTAGAATACTAAAAGGCGAAACATAAAAATCCAATAGCTTATTATTAAACATCTCCCCTCAAACGCACGGTGCAACAACATGAAGCATCGATACTCGATAGTTTGTCAAATAAAAAATGAAGAACATAATATTGTTTCTCAAGCTAAAACTTACTAAGTTTTAAACTTATTACAAAATTAACCCAGAGTCAAACCAACTAATAACTAATATCATGGGCAGCACCTGAATGCAACTAAAGAGTCCTACCATCAGAACGAATAACCAAATCAAACCAATTTTATCAAATCCAAATCAAACGAAGTCAACTCATAGAGCCAAACCAAACAAATTTGAACAAAACCAAATTGAATCAAACTAAACGAAAGAAAACAAATTCGAACCAAATCAAATGGAACTATACCAAACCAAATGAAACCAAACGGAATAGAATCAAATCAACTGGAACTGAACCAAACCGAAATACCAAACCAAACAAACTAATTCAAATAAAACTAAATGACACTGAACCGAACAAAACCAAACGAAGCCAAACCAACAAATTGGGAGCATTGACCCATTGAACAAATAAATTGTGAGCATTATCGTGACTCACCAAACAAACAAATTCAAATAAGTCCAAGTAGAACCAAACAACTTAAAACCAACTCAAATCAAGACATACAAACCAACAATCAAACAAAATCAAACCATTGTAATTACTTCTTAGCCAATTCATGATATATAAGTATCCAATTGTGCCGAGGAAGGAACATATATGCGTGCTTTCTTGAGAATTTTTACAACCACTCAATGTTTATGCTTGCTCAAAGGCCTAGAAGAATCCACTACCATAACAACCGATTTCTGCATCTTATTAGAAACAACCATTCCCACCATTCGCTTCATCTTCTCAAATCTTGCAATACTAACAAAATTTGTCTTCCCAAAATTTACATCGGGTGATAGTATCATACTATCACCCAATGTAAACACACGAACAACACAAATATCTAATTGTATCACATACCGATGGAAGCAACCAAATAGGGCAAGATGTTACCTTCACAATTTTCAGAGACAAACAAAATTCAACTTTTCAAATCCAGACAACACCGATCAGACTCTAAAATAAAATAAACTTGTGTTGCCTCAAACAAAACAAATCTTGAGAATCCACAGTGGATGCGTAATAAAAGAAAAAAGAAGGCAAACTTCATATCCCACCAACATAGCAAGCACAATAAACTGACAATAGTTTCTTCAAAACAAGATGGGACATAACCAACAAAAAAAATCCTAAATACCAACACAAAATTAAACCAAATCGATCTTACAACATTCCCAAAACTAAGTGGTTCAAGGCGGATCAAACAATGCTCTATATATCATGTTAACAATTAAATACAAAATATGAAAGAACAAAGGGAGACTTAGAGTTCAATAATATATCATTTGCATTACATAATAAAACAAGAGTTACAAAGATATATATAGCAAGCTAAATGACTATAATACTAAAAGGCAAAACATAAAAAACCGAATAGCCTATTATTTAATAGAGGTGATGAGTTTTTTGTTTTATACATTTCAACAATGAAGGAGAGAATTAGCATGTATTTCTCATACCATCAGGCTATTTCTTTATGTTGATTTAGGCGTCAAACTCGCGGTGGTCTAGCTTATCCGTCATATGCATGATATATCTATATTACTAGTTTCATCACTATCAAGTAGTCAAACAAAAGGTTTGTCGGACTTGCATCATCAAATGCATCACATTAAATAACATCAAACTTTTTTTTATAAAACCAAAGTAATTTAAAATTACAAGAGAAAAATGACAGGATTTTTTTTAAGGGTACTAAAATTCAAATTCGTTAATTTGAAGGGACCAAAAACATATTATATCCTAAAAAATATATCATATTTAAATGAAAATATTATCGTTGTAAACAAGTACATATATTTTTTAGAAAATTAATTTTAAAATTTTACAAATTAACAAAATGCTAAAAAATTAAATAAGCCGTTAAAGTTTTTTAAATAATTTTCATGCAAATTCATTAACACTGCTAAATAAACAACTTCATTTTTTTTAATAAAAATAATTATCTATAAGCTAAATAAAAAGCATGATCTATATTATATATAAATTACAAAACTACCTTTACAAGAAAATAATATTTAATTTATTAAAATTAATATTCATGATTTTGTAATTTTTTAATTATTTCTATTTTTAAATATTCTCATTTCAATGAATTATTTTTTAATATTTTTAAATGAAAATCAAATTCATTTTTTTATTTTAATTTAAATCTACATTTTATATTTTAAGTTATATTTTTATAGACAAATAAACAATTATTTTTTCTTATCTTACTAATTTCTAATCTAACTCGTGTTCATGATAAAAATTCTAACATGGACATGAAATATAAGTTTCAAAATTAACTTTTTATTAAAGTCGGTATGCGACTTAATGACCGACTAATTTAAATGGTCGAATGGTGATGGACTAGCAAACCAAAATTAGCATCATAGCAAATAACTTAAGTCACTCAGAGGAGCAAACTCCAAAATTTCAAATCAACAACACTAAGTCAACTCAAGTGGGTTAGTTTCAAAATTAACTTATTTTATTATATTAACTTTTTATAATTTACATTTATTAAAAGTTATTATATTTAAAATAATATTTTTTTTATAAAATCAACCATAATCTTAAGACAAATAATTTAACGAATATATGAAGATAAAATAAATAAATTTATATAATAAATATACTTGTGAATAATATCGGCCGTAAGTACGAGTCAAGAAGGACAACTGCCTAAGGGTCCATATACAGGGACATCAAGTATTTTTCGGTGATACATATGATATGTATTAATAATTTAATATAGTATATTATAAATAGTTATAGGATATATGTGTTTGTTTTTTAGTAGCAAAACAATCTGTAAGTTTTTTGCTTTTATGAATCTACATAAAAGATATGAAAGAAAAGAAAAATATAAAAGAAAATTTGAACATAATTAAGAGACAAAAAAATAATGATGCATGTAAGATTACATAAAAAATTTAAGAGAATGAATTCTAATACATTTATGGTGTTAGCCTAGGCATGTAAAATTTGGTTATGGTTATTTTTTTATGAATGATATACATGACTTAAAATGTTATATTTAATACATGAGAATAAGAGAATTGTGTACAATTTATTAATACTAAAATTTAAAATTTTTAAATTAAATTTATACTTGGTTGATAGTGTACGTCATGAATGTGATTGATTGATTGCTTAAAAAAAATGAATGTGATTGATTGGTGGTGTTTTTGATGATTGATATGTATGACTTCAAAAGTCATATTTAACACATGAAAATAAAGAAAAAAAATGTGTATTATTTATCTAATATTAAAAAAAATGTTATAGTATATTATTTGTGTTTTCCTCATTTCTTTAATCAAAATTTGCAACATTTAAATTTCTAAATTAAAAGTAAAATTGTTCAATTTTAGATTAAATTAAAAATTAAATTATCAATTAAGAGTATTTCAATTTTATCTCAAACTAAGCAATATTTGAGTTTTTTTTTTTTGTCAATATGCTTGAATTTTTCTTTTTTTGAAATATGATGCTAAATGATAGTCCATGTCCAAGAATGACGCTAAAAGATAAAGAAATAACAAATAATTTAAAAAGATATAATATATTTAGTGTACATAAAAAGTAATGAATATGATAAAGACGCAAAAGCATCTATGATCTTTCGTAAACCCGTTGGCAAGACCAACGAGGATAGGACGGTGCAAAGATCACCATACAAAGGTGCCGAATTCTTAACTCGCGTTTCTTTTCCATAAAGTGTCCGTGATTTTTTAAAGAACGATGCATTAGGGGCCTTATTTCTCTGTGAATGGTTTTTTTGTTTAGTTTCTTTTCTTTTTAACTTCCTTACCAAAAAAAATAATGAATAATGCACCAAAAAAAGAAAAAAAAAATAATGAATAAAATATATTGAAAATCCAAAAGATATTAAAAATAAATAAATTTATTGAAATATGAAAAAATTAAATTAAACAACAGTATAAAATAAAAAGTAGAAATAAAAATAAAATGTACGATAATATATTTATACCAATTTAAACTAAATATTTTAAAAAATAGCAAATAAAAAATATTCATAATAAATTTGAAAAGGACAGAAATATTGAATTTGAAAAAATGAAAAAAATAATTATCTAAATAAATTATGATAACTAAAATTATACTTCAACTAAGTATAAAAAAAAATCTATATACACTACTTAACACTATAAACACACTATCAAAAGATAACTTCGGATAAGATTTACACCAAAACAGACTACTTACCCATATCCATTTGACTGTAGCAATGTTCAAATTTTTGACCACCAACTGATTCACATTTTGAATGCAAACTCAGTTCGCATGATATGTTACGAATTGTGTTTTTTCATTTTTACAACACTCGCTAATTAACTTACAAGAGAATAAAAATTAAAACGCAGAGGGTACGCAAGAACGAAAGATTCTTTTCCCACATACACAGTTGTTTTTCACCTTTCAATTTTCCGATTTTGCCCTTGGTTAAAAATTTCGGAACGCGTTTTCCGAATTTGTTTTGCCTTGAAAATGAACTTCGGAATGTGTTTTCCAAAATTTTTGCTGAATTTGCACTAGAAAAACTTCGGAAAACGCATTCCGAACTTTTGAATCAAGGCAAAATTGGAAAATCAAGGAGAAAAAAGAGTTGTGGAAGGTGTGATGAGAAAATTTCTGCAAGAACCACATGAGACGCAAAAGAAGATGGTTACGATGGACTCTCTCTTTGATTACGGTTCTCTCCAAGATTTTCAAGACTCATCTCCAAGAATTCTCCTTCTTCCTAGTTTCTTCCTAGCTTAGTTTTCTCCTTTCCTTAGGCTCTATTTCTAAGGTCAGTGAAGGATCTTGTGGTACGTTTCCTAACGTTTTGATTGTTCCCCATCTCTGTGGTGTTCCTTCTCTTTCAGTTCTTCTCGTTGGAATCATCTTTCCTTGCTTTCATGGATTCCCTCGTTCAATTCCCCATGGATACCTCGCCCAACATGCCTTACAACCTCCCTGATGAATCTCCCAACCCTTCCTCCTCCACTGCAACTCAGCGCCCTTCCAAGGTACAAAAAACTGCTTCCATGGCTTCTCTTAAACCAAGTTGCTCCACTAACTTCCCTAGTGACTCCATCACCATCCCAATTTTCTCTGGCCCAACACCCATAATCAACCACCACATAGACAGCACCTTCTTGGCCTATAGTCCTTCAAACCTGCAAAATCAAGAATTCAACAACCAGGAACAGGCCAAGAATGCTCAAGAACATCAAAAAACACCTAACCATACACCAAGAAGATCCAATATACCTACCTCCCTTCACCACATCACTTCTCCTCATTTCAGAACCATGCCTCCAAGTCCAAGCAATGGTGACAGCACATTCTGCATGTACAGAGAAGAACATGTCACAGATGGAATCAATTGGTGCAAGAACAACCTGATAGGTAAAGTCCTGGCTCAAAAACCTATACTCAAATCTATACTACATAACACTCTCTCTGGGATATGGGGAAATCCCCAGGGATTGAAAATCACTGAAATTGAAGGTGGCCTCTTTCTAATCACCATGGACAAGCCCTCAGATATCTCTCATGCTGTGAAAGGGAATCCCTGGTTATCAGGAACAGCTGGTTCATGGTTCAGCAATGGGATAGACTCATCAATCCCAAAAGTATAGATTTTCAACATGTGCCTACATGGATTCAGCTTTGGGGACTTCCTATCCATTGCAAAACTCCAAACATGGGGATTCATTTAGGTGCTCAGCTAGGTAGAGTGGAAGACTCAGCACTCTATGATTACCCCCCAACAGGCAACAATCATCAAAATCAAAGTGTGGGTCAATATTGAAGAGCCAATACGCCCTGAAATGTTCATTGGTAACACCAAGGATGGCATCACCTGGGTTGATTTTAGATATGAGAACCTACCTATGTTTTGCTTTACCTGTGGATTAGTAGGACATAATGAAGACAAATGTGAATCTGCAAACCCCCATTTGGAAGCAGGGAGCACAAATCCTAGGGGACCTTGGCTTAGATCAAACATTTATGAGAAAAGGGTTAATGATAAAAGGGACAATAGGTTCAACAGCAATCCACTACAATCTGTCAATGGAGGCCAGTTCAGCACGATCCCCCAAGCTATGCTAGATATGATGGCCAAAATGAAGTTGGAAGAAGAAAATGAAGCTAACATGGTCCCAAACACTGCTACACAGGAAGATGCAGAGGTGCAGGAAACTCACAAGATGGCTACAGCAAGCTCCACCATTCACTCTGTTACTCCTGTCAAAAGGAAGTTCTATGCTGTTCACAAGGTCACACAACAACTCCCTATGTCCCCTAGCTATGCTGGGTCCCAAGCTGATATGGTTAGCCTTGAAGGAAAGGCTAACCAGAGACAATGAAGATCCTATCCTGGAACTGCAGAGGTCTTGGGAAACCCTCTGCAGTTAGAGCTCTCAGGCAGCTGATCTCCTCTCATCACCCTAGTATTGTTTTTCTATATGAAACAAAATTTCAAAGTCCTGATTTCTCTCATGTTATCAATTCTTTTGATAATAGCTTGCCTAATCATTTCTTTGTGGATTGTATTAGGTCTGATAAGAATAGGAGTGGTGGTCTAGCTATGTTCTGGAACAACAATGTAAACCTTGATATCATTGGTTTTAATAATAATATGATTGATTGTTATATTGATTGTGGTAACCATGTAGATAGCTGGAGAGCCACTGGGGTCTATGGTTTTTCCAAACATCATGATAAGCATAAGACCTGTGACCTTATCTCTAGGCTCTCCACCACTAGCCCTCATGACAACTGGCTTCTTTTTGGTGATCTTAACTTAATTTTTAACTGTAAAGAAAAACATGGGGGTAGGGAGGGTGAGCAAAATCTTATGTCTTTGGCCTATAACACTTTCAATGATTGCAACCTTACTGACTTAGGCTATCATGGGGAACCTTTCACCTGGTCTAATAATCAGGAGGGCGCCCTTCACATAAGGGAAAGATTGGATAGGTTTTGTGCCTCTCCTGCCTGGATCACCAAATTCCCCAGAATTACCAACTACCATATGTTGGACTATACTTCTGACCATTGTCCTATTTTATTAGTTTTTGGTACTAACTCTGATTTCAGGGAAGATGCAAAAAACAAGGTTCGGGTCAAGAGGTTTGAGAATATATGGACTCAGGACAATTCTTGTGCTCAGCTCATTCAAAATACTTGGAGTCATTCCACTGGCAACACTCATCAGAGGCTTGTTCAGGTCATGGACACTGTCCACCAATGGAGGCAAACTACCTATGGTAAAGTCCCTACATCTATCAAGAACACTATAGCCAAGCTGCAGCAGTTGAAATCCCTCAGCCCCTCTAAGGATCAGCTTACCCAAAAGTACCAGCTGGAGGCTCAACTGGATGATCTCCTTCAGAAAGAAGAACTCTGGTGGGCTCAAAGGGCAAAGTCTCATTGGCTGCAACATGGGGATAGGAACTCTAAGTTATTTCACTTTAAAGCCTCCCAAAGAAAAAGGAAGAATCATATAAACTTCATCAACAATCACCAAGGTGTTGCCCTCAGTAGCAACAAGGAGATTCAACAGGTGTTTGAACTGTATTTCCAAGAGCTCTTTACCTCCTCAAACCCCTCTAACACACAGGAGTCTATATCAGTGGTGGCTAATAGAGTATCCCCCCAGAGGCATGCTTACCTTAATCAACCTTTTACTGAAGCTAAAGTTTCCACAGCTGTTCATCAGCTGAAGAACAATGCTGCCCCTGGCCCAGATGGGCTTAATGCTAAGTTCTACCAGAAATACTGGGATATCATTGGCACAGATATCACTAAAGAAGTGCTCAGCATCCTAAATAATGGTGGTACTCCTGATCCTTACAATAATACTTTCATTTACTTAATCCCTAAAAATAATAACCCCTCTACTCCTGCTGATTATAGGCCCATTGCTCTTTGTAATGTTTTTCTAAAAATTATTACCAAAACTATTGCTAACAGGATTAAAGAGGTGTTACCTGAGGTCATTAGCCCTCAGCAGAGTGCCTTCTTACCAGGCAGACTCATCACTGACAACACCCTTATTGCTTTTGAAACCTTCCATCATTTAAAACACAATCAAAACAAAAAGAAATGTCATGTGGGGATTAAGTTGGATATGGCTAAAGCTTATGATAGATTAGAATGGGCTTTCATCAAAGATACTATGCTCACCCTGGGTTTTCCTTGGCCTCTTGTTGACACTATCATGAGGTGTGTCACCTCTGTTTCTTTCTCCATTCTTATCAATGGCCAGCCTTCTCCCAAGTTTTGCCCTAATAAGGGTATTAGACAAGGAGACCCTCTCTACCCCTACCTCTTTATTCTTTGTGCTGATGTGTTTTCTAGTATGCTCACTGCCAGCCAGAACCAGGGCCTCATAAATGGGATCTCTATAGCTCAGAATGCTCCTAAGATCTCTCATTTATTTTTTGCAGATGACAGTATCATTTTCTGTAAGGCTACCAAGAGAGAAGCCTCCAATTTGAAAACCATCTTGGATGAGTATCAAAGGATTTCTGGGCAGCTAATTAATATGGGCAAGTCAGAAATGACCTTTAGTCCAAGGATGCAAAATCAGTTAAAAGAGGAGTTCCACAGCATCTTGCCTTTCACTATCACTCCTACCATTGCCAAATACTTGGGCATGCCTACTCAGATTGGTCAAGCTAAACAGGCTGTTTTTAGTCAGATTATGGATAAAGTCAAGAACAAATTGAAGGGCTGGAAAGAGAAGCATCTATCCTATGCTGGCAGAGGAGTTTTGATCAGTGCTGTCATTCAAGCCTTGCCTACCTACATGATGAGCTGCTTTATGCTCCCCAAATCCCTCTGTGACAAGATTGAGAAGGCTATCTGCAGGTTTTGGTGGGGTAATTCTAATGGACAACATAAAATTCATTGGAAGGCTAGAAATGATCTCTTCAAAGCTAAGCCTGAAGGTGGTTTGGGTTTCAGAGATATGCACCTCTTTAATCAAGCTATGCTTGCCAAACAAATATGGAGACTCAAGACCAATCCTCACTCTCTAATTGGTCAAGTTCTTAAAGCTAGATACTTCCCTAACACTGATATTTTCCAGGCCCAACAGGGCAGACAGGCTAGTTTTGCCTGGCAAAGTCTTCACCAACCCATTAAGACCATTAGAAGGGGTAGCTGCAGGAAGGTTGGCAATGGGCACCAAATAAACACCTGGGAGGACAACTGGCTTGTTTGGCAAAATGGGTACAAAATTTTGACCTCTCCCTCTCAGCATAATATCTCTGCAGTCAGTGACCTTATTTTGAATCAACCCACTAAGCATTAGAATGAGCCCCTCGTTGACAACATTTTCCTCCCTTTTGAAAGGGACCTCATCAAACAGACCCCTCTCATCTCTGAACCTCTGGAAGACCAACTCATGTGGCCTCATTCTAAGCATGGCTTCTATACTGTCAAATCAGGGTATCAACTCTTGGTCAGCTAGCACAAGGTTGCAGCATCCAGTTCTACTAGTAACACTAATGATCAAGCTTGGAAGAAGCTATGGGCTCTTCCTACAATCCCTAGACACAAAGCTCTACTATGGAGAATTATCCATAGAGCTCTCCCTGTGAAGAGTGAATTGGCTAAAAGAGGGATCCCTTGCCAAATTCTCTGCCCTAGATGTTTTCAACATGAAGAAACCCTGGAACATGCTTTCATGCACTGTCAGCCGGTCAATTTGATATGGTTTGGCTCCAAACTAAGTATTCGTTTTAATCCAACTCATACCTGTTTTACCACTTGGCTTATACATGCTATTACCCACTTAAGAAAGGAAGAGCTAGTAGACCTTGCAACCATCATCTACAATATATGGCATGCTAGGAACATTCACACCTTCGGGCTGAAGGATATCTCTAATCAGGAGGTTATTGACAGAGCCAACAAAAGTATCAGGGAGTACCAACAAGCTATTTCGACAGATCTGCCTAATCAACACAGTGGCAACCACTCTCCTCACACCCCTCGCAGCAATACTAGCAATTCCAGATGGACGAAACCTATGGAGGACTATATCAAAATAAATTGCGATGCTAATCTTTCTAAAAGTGGAAGATGGGGTTTAGGAGCGACTTACCGTGATTCCACAGGCTTCATGGTTGTCGCCGCCACTTGGGAGATGCCAGGGAGCTTGGATCCAACGCTTGCTGAAGCTGCAACCCTCTACAATGCTGTACAACTAGCTCAAGAATGCTGCTTTCGCCGTGTGATCGTTGAGAGTGATTGCGCCTCTCTCATCACCCTCCTTAACCAAAGTTCGGAGTGCCCTAGATCCTATGTGGTTTCCTTAGTTTAGGGTGTTAATTGGAAGCTTCCCCAATTCCAATCTGTTTTGTTTCGTCACATAAGCCGCACGGCCAATAAGGCTGCACACGATTTAGCTACTCTGGCCCATTTAGAGCCCAATAGGGTTTGGCTGGAGGACACCCCCCCTCAGATTGTAAATGTTGTCCTTAGTGACCTAATTCATTAATATAAGCTTTTCATGTTCAAAAAAAAAAAAAAAAAGATGGTTTCTCTTCCCACCCCCCACATATTTTTTTCACCCCCAATATTCTGATTTTGCCCTTGGTCAAAAAGTTCGGAATATATTTTTCGAACTTTTCCTCGTGTAAATTTGACAAAAATTTCGGAAAACACATTCCGAAATTCATATTCAAGGCAAGAAAATATTCGGAAAATATGTTCCGAACTTTTTGACAAAGGACAAAATCAGAAATTCAGGGGGTGAAAGAGATATGTGGTGGGTGGGAACAGAAAACTTGGCAAAAGAAATTCTTACAGTAAAAGGAAGTTGGGCTTATGCCCAAGATCTAAATCTTGTCTTTGTACCGTAACGAGTAAGCAAAAATAAACGTATATAAGAAACAGAAAGAAAAAAAAAAAGTCAAAAACATTTTTAGAAATGACACTTCTTGATTGATTCGTTCTTTCATTATATCATCACACCACTCGCTCACCACCTTCTTCTCTTTCTGTTCTGTGCTTCTTCCACGCACACTCCTTCTTCTTCTCCTTCACATTCTCATTCCCAATTCTCTCTCTTTCTTGCTTCGCTGCTTCAGATCTCGCAGCGTAACAACAGAGACTCTCACATTCTCCTCTCAATCATGGCTGCCAATGCCCCCATCACCATGAAAGAAGCCTTAACGGTAACTCCATTACCAATTTCATCGTTCTCCTTACTCAATTTCCTCCTTCAGATCCAATTTCAATTCAGCATTGTCGCATTTTCGATCGATTAATTGATTTATGAATTTTTTGTATTTTTTTATGTTTTGCAGTTAGGAAGCGTTGGGATCAATCCACAATTCATCACATTCACTCATGTTACGATGGAATCTGAGAAGTTTATTTGTGTTAGAGAAACTGCTCCGTCTAATAGTGTTGTTATGATTGATATGAATATGCCAATGCAACCTTTAAGACGACCTATTACTGCTGATTCTGCTCTTATGAACCCTAATACCAGAATTCTTGCTCTTAAAGGTTAATGTGGTTAATGATTCAATTGTTTTGATTGTTATTTGAATTTGTAGATCGTGAAATTGTGATAGGAAATTATTTTGATAGTTTTAGCAATTTAATTTGATATGTATGTATATGCGGTTTTTGATAATGCAGCTCAAGTTCCTGGAACTACTCAGGATCATTTGCAAGTATTTAATATTGAAACGAAAACAAAGATGAAATCATATCAAATGAATCAACAGGTGTGGATTTGTAAATGATTTGGATTTGGATTTCGAAGTTTGTGTTGTTTGTTGTTCCCTTTTGATGGATTGGATTATATTTGTGATTATTATTAATTAATTAATTATTATGTGTTTTGTTTTCTTTAGGTTGTGTTTTGGAAGTGGGTGACACCAAAGTTGTTAGGCATAGTCACTCAGTCATCTGTGTATCATTGGTCGATTGAAGGTGAAAACATATTGTTTGGTTGCTTCTTTGCGCTTGTAATTATATATATCTGTATCTGAATATGACAGTGAATTGTTTTATACTCTAAGTTTGCACTGTTACGGGAACTTTGAACTGTGAATTTATTATTTGTTACTATTCTCATTTTTAGGTGATGGTGAGCCAGTGAAGGTGTTTGATCGAACAGCTAATCTGGCAAATAATCAGATCATCAATTATCGTTGTGATCCTACGGAAAAATGGTTGGTTTTGATTGGAATTGCTCCTGGTTCTCCTGAGGTATGTGGTTCCTTTCCTATAGCAACTTTCCATGCCTTGCACTTTGACTTATCTGTGATTACTGAATCCCCTTATGCTCTAGAAAGATATTTATGATGGGTGCATGGATTTGTAATGTAAGTAGGTAGCTTGTAACCGTTGTGATGCCACAATATGTTATGGAGTATAGATCATTAGCTTGTTTATGAATTACACTTTGAAGCACTGAAGATATATTATAATAATACTTCAAATTGTAAATAATTTGATTCTATGATTTTTCATTTTACTTTGCTTTTATTGTCATATTTATGTGTAGTTTATACAATATTAAGATATAAAAATTTCAGTTTTGCATATGAAATAAATTAACTCGAGCTTATTTTCCTACTTATTCAATTGATGGTTCAAATCTATGTTTTCCTATGCTCTTTCATTTTTGTAACTTTTTTGATGTTTTTCCTGATTATGTGCACACTAAAAGCACTAAGGTTCTAGACCATGCTACTTTTCAAATGTTATTCTCCAACTTTTTCCATACTGTATTAATGATTTTTTTAAAAATTAACTGGTAGTGTACATATTTTAAGATTTAAAATTGTGCACTTATTTTTCTGTTTACTTTTCCATGTTTAAAAGCTTTGGAATGCTTCATCTTTTGCCATGATATCATTCAGATTCTAGAGCATCAAGGTTTCTGAAATCATTAATTGTTGGAGTAATGTTATTTTATTTTATTGGTTATAGAGACCACAACTTGTAAAAGGAAACATGCAACTCTTCGCAGTGGATCAACAACGGAGTCAGGCTCTTGAAGCACATGCTGCCTCATTTGCCTCGTTTAGAGTATGTCTGTCTTCTTTGTGATTCATTTATATTGACTGCAACTGTGTGGTTTGTAGGTTGAATGTTGTTTTGTATTGTAATTTATGCAATATGCAGGTTACTGGAAATGATAAGGATTCGATTCTTATTTGTTTTGCATCCAAGACCATTAATGCCGGACAGGTTACTTCAAAGATGCATGTCATTGAACTTGGTGCCCAGCCAGGTATAAGCATGGCTAGATTATCAATTATCAACAAAATGGCACATTCCTACATAGTATAAAAATAAAAGATATCAATTTACTTAACTAAAAAACATAGAAGATAATGGACATGAAGTGGCTTAAATTTAGAATCATTAAATGATTAAAATAAATATCATACATATATGCACCCTTTCCAAATGAGGTAAAAATATTATTCAAATAGATTAACAGAAGATGTTGTTATAAAATTTCTATCAAGCGTCTATTATTATTAGCGTACGTTCTTACCTCCCCCTTATTCTTTTCTTGCCACCTTCTTACATATTGCGGCATTTGTTATCAGGCAAGCCATCATTTACTAAAAAACAAGCAGATTTGTTCTTTCCTCCAGACTTTGCTGATGACTTTCCTGTATCAATGCAGGTATAAGTGTAAACTTCATTTAGGATTCTCTATTCCCAATAGATCTTATGTTAAATGTTCAACTTGTTTTTATTGTGCAGATTTCAAATAAATACGGCTTGATATATGTTATCACAAAACTTGGGCTTTTATTTGTGTATGATATGGAGACTGCCACTGCAGTTTACAGAAATCGAATCAGTCCCGATCCTATATTTTTGACCGCAGAAGCATCATCGGTAGGGGGATTTTATGCCGTTAATAGACGCGGCCAAGTATTACTTGCTACTGTGAATGAGGCAGCCATTGTACCTTTTGTTAGTGGCCAGGTATTTTATGTGTTACACCGTGTTTTTGATTAAATGGGAATGCCTTTTCTTTTTGTATGCACTTAATACATTTTTGTGCATTTTGCAGTTAAACAATTTGGAACTTGCTGTTAATCTTGCTAAAAGAGGAAACCTCCCTGGTGCAGAAGAATTGGTAACTTGACTATCATATTTATTGTCTCAATAGACTGTAGTTGTCTTTTAAGTGTTTCAGAAGTGTTGTTCAGAATAGAACAATTATCAGCAACGAGATTAGCATAAAAGTATAAGATACTGATTGAACAATATATTATTTATCATGTGGCATCTGCTCGTATGGATTTTCCCCCTCAGTGATTGTAAAACTTCTCTTTTTTCTTCCTTCAGGTTGTTCAGCGTTTTCAAGAATTATTTGCTCAGACCAAGTATAAGGAAGCTGCAGAGCTTGCTGCAGAATCACCACGAGGAATACTTCGTACTCCTGACACAGTTGCTAAATTTCAGGTATATACCGTGTTAAAATATCAATACATTTATATTTCAGTTGCATTCAATTTGGTTCCTTGTGAAATTGTGCCACATTGGGTGCTTAATATCATATTTTTTATTTGCCTCTGTAATTTGCTTCAGAGTGTACCTGTGCAAGCTGGACAGACACCCCCGCTGTTGCAATACTTTGGAACTCTGTTAACCAGGGGTAAACTCAATGCTTTTGAGTCGCTGGAACTGTCACGACTTGTCGTAAATCAGAACAAAAAGAATCTTTTGGAAAATTGGCTAGCAGAGGACAAACTGGAATGCAGTGAGGAGCTTGGTGACCTTGTGAAGGTCCTACGGATATTTAAATTGATTTTATCTTTTTTATTTGGACTTATTAATTTAACTTTTGGAAGATTTGGAGAAGGAATATCTGACATGTCACTTCTTTTTCAAAAAACTCATTCTGTGTTTGCTGATTTCTTTTTTATACTTCCTGATTTGTATAATACATCCATATAATGCAGACAGTTGATAATGACCTTGCACTGAAAATATATATTAAAGCTAGAGCTACACCGAAAGTTGTTGCAGCTTTTGCGGAGAGGAGGGAATTTGACAAGATCCTGATTTATTCCAAGCAGGTATTTATTTTTTTAGGCTAAGTAGAGTCATAAAATTAGAAGTATTGTAATTGTGTTCTTATATCACTGTCTCATTTACCACACTTTAATTTTTTTATTTCGTTTTGTAGTATATTTCTGATGCAGTCTTTCTTTTTCTTTGCTGAAGGTTGGATATACACCTGATTACATGTTCCTTTTGCAAACAATTTTACGGACAGATCCACAGGTAAGCAAGCCGGTTTTATCTGAACACAATTTATTAACTGATGCTGTATCTTCTGAGTTGCTTCACCAACTTTGTGATCTAGTGATTTTTGTTCTAAAGTTTGTGCATGCCAGAACTTGCTTAAAATAGTAGCACATCTTGAATGGCATTTAAATGAGTCCAAATTGGAAATGGTTTTTCATGCTTACAGCTTATGGTGTTTCCTTTCAACAACATTTATTTCCCACTAATGTTTCTTTTTTGAGCATCATTGTTTTTTTATTTTTTAATTTTCATTTCATGGTGTAGCATATTTTGAAACTTGCTTGACTGCAGGGTGCTGTGAATTTTGCTCTCATGATGTCTCAAATGGAGGGAGGTTGCCCTGTTGACTACAACACAATAACTGATCTCTTTCTTCAGGTTTATTTGCAATTTATGTTCATGTTTGAACTTTGAATGATGCCTAGTTTGTTGTGGTTGTATCATTTATAAGTCAAATGTAATTTTTAAAAAGCAGAACCATGTATACAACCTTTATTCTTTTCTTTCCACTGTGTTCTTTTTGTTTCTTTTGGTATACTTTAAAATGAGAAATGCTAATAATGTTACAACACGATTCTTTTCTATTTTTAAGCTGCCTTTGGTTATACTATTTGACAACATCTTGATTTTGCCAACATATTTTCCTCTAATTTCAAGAACTGATAATTAATTGTTAGAGCAAGAACCAGATTTACATTTTATTTGTGTGCTGGAACTTTTGTTTATTTATTTCTTATGTTTCTTTTCAGAGGAATTTGATCCGCGAGGCAACAGCATTTTTGTTGGATGTGCTAAAGCCAAACTTACCTGAACATGGATATCTTCAAACAAAGGTTCTTATATTTTATGTGCTTTTGTCTGTGTCTCTGAACTCAATGGTATTATATAAATATACTTTTCTAGTTTTTATAAAAGTGACATTTTTCAATGTATTATTCTTAGGTTCTGGAAATAAATCTTGTGACATTTCCAAATGTTGCTGATGCTATATTGGCCAATGGCATGTTCAGTCATTATGATCGCCCACGTATTGCACAACTCTGTGAAAAGGCTGGCCTTTTCATACGCGCTCTTCAGGTTCTTAGCCTCTCATATTCTGATAGCTAGGTAATGTTCCATTGTCCAAATGATTTCTTGAATATTTTTGTTCGTGTCATTTGCAGCATTATAGTGAGTTGCCTGATATCAAACGTGTCATTGTGAATACACATGCCATTGAGCCACAGGTTTGGATTGTAACTGCTCCAATGTCTTAATATATCATAAAGTTGTTTTAGATTCTTACTATATGATTCTTTACAGTCATTAGTTGAGTTCTTTGGAACCCTTTCTCGAGAATGGGCACTTGAGTGTATGAAAGATCTTTTATTGGTCAACCTTAGGGGCAATCTTCAGATAATTGTTCAGGTATTATTTTTGGATGTTGCCTTAAGATTTTCCTTTCTCCCCAGGATTCAATAAGCAATAAGTCATTAACAAGAGAATCCTGCTTGTGTGTAATATGTAGACTGCTAAGGAATATTCTGAACAGCTGGGAGTTGATGCATGCATTAAACTCTTTGAGCAGTTTAAATCCTATGAAGGACTATATTTTTTCTTGGGTTCATACTTGAGCTCCAGGTATCTCTTTCTTATTGGAGAATGAACATGTCCTTAGTTTGCTGGGACAGTTTACTTTGCTTTTCTAGTTTTGTATCAATATTGTAATTTTGGTTTTTGGTATGGCTTTCATAGTGAGGATCCTGATCTTCACTTCAAGTACATTGAGGCCGCCGCTAAAACTGGACAAATTAAGGAGGTGGAGCGCGTGACTAGGGAATCAAACTTCTATGATGCTGAGAAGACAAAGAATTTTCTAATGGAGGCCAAACTTCCAGATGCACGCCCATTGATTAATGTCTGTGATCGTTTTGGTTTTGTTCCAGATCTCACACATTATCTTTATACCAACAATATGCTTCGCTATATTGAAGGTTATGTTCAAAAGGTAAATTTGTTTTCAGAGGTTTATTTAACTTTTGTGATTTTTAGCGTATGTGTTTTAAATCTTTCTTAGCAATTTTTAAAACCGAGACTTAATTGTACTTCTTGCTTTTAGGTCAACCCTGGAAATGCTCCTCTAGTTGTAGGACAGTTGTTAGATGATGAATGCCCTGAAGATTTCATTAAAGGCCTCATACTTTCAGTTCGTTCACTTCTGCCAGTTGAGCCTTTAGTTGATGAGTGTGAGAAGAGGTGTGCTATTTTTCTTCTGTTCCTTTCTTTTCCTTTAGCATTGCAAATATTCTTTCCTGATTTCACTTTTTACGTATAGGAATCGTCTCCGCTTGCTGACTCAGTTCTTGGAGCATCTTGTGAGTGAAGGAAGTCAGGATGTACATGTGCACAATGCCTTGGGAAAAATCATCATTGACAGCAACAACAATCCTGAGCATTTTCTCACAACCAACCCATATTATGATTCCCGTGTTGTTGGCAGATATTGTGAGAAGCGAGATCCTACTCTTGCTGTTGTTGCTTACCGAAGAGGGCAATGTGATGATGAGCTTGTTAATGTTACCAATAAAAATTCCTTGTTCAAACTCCAAGCTAGGTACATAGACTGCCCTTCATAAGGAATATACTGTTTATTTTATAATACTAGTACGAGGCATTCACTCTATTTCCTTATGTTTGTATCAGATATGTTGTGGAAAGGATGGATGCTGACCTCTGGGAGAAAGTTCTTGATCCCGAGAATGAGTTCAGAAGACAGTTGATTGATCAAGTTGTGTCCACCGCTTTGCCTGAAAGCAAGAGTCCTGAACAAGTTTCAGCTGCCGTGAAAGCTTTTATGACTGCTGATCTTCCCCATGAGTTAATTGAGCTTCTTGAAAAGATTGTGCTACAAAATTCTGCTTTTAATGGGAATTTCAATCTGCAAAATTTGCTGATCCTCACTGCAATAAAGGCAGATCCTTCAAGAGTTATGGATTACATAAATAGGTTGGATAACTTTGATGGACCTGCAGTGGGAGAGGTTGCAGTGGAAGCACAACTATACGAAGAAGCATATACTATTTTCAAGAAATTTAATTTGAATGTTCAGGCTGTTAATGTTCTGCTAGATAACCTTAAGACTATTGATCGTGCTGTGGAGTTTGCTTTCCGGGTTGAAGAAGATGCTGTTTGGAGCCAGGTGGCGAAGGCACAACTGAGAGAAGGATTAGTAAGTGATGCAATTGAGTCGTTCATTCGTGCAGATGATTCAACTCATTTCTTAGAGGTTATAAAGGCTGCTGAAGATGGTGATGTATACCATGACCTGGTAAGGTATCTTCTCATGGTTAGGCAGAAGACCAGAGAGCCCAAGGTGGACAGTGAGCTCATTTATGCCTATGCTAAGATTGATCGGCTTGGCGAAATTGAAGAGTTTATACTCATGCCAAACGTTGCCAATTTACCAGTAGTTGGAGACCGCTTGTATGATGACACTCTATATGAGGCTGCAAAAATTATATTCTCTTTTACCTCTAACTGGGCTAAGTTAGCAGTCACACTGGTTAAGCTTCAACAGTTCCAGGGTGCTGTTGATGCTGCGAGAAAAGCAAACAGTTCAAAAACTTGGAAGGAAGTTTGTTTCGCCTGTGTTGATGCTGAGGAATTCCGCTTAGCACAAATTTGCGGTCTCAATGTCATCATTCAGGTGACACTCTTTTCTAGTATATAATTTAACATTTGAAATTTCTTCTCATGATGATCGGTTGTTCCGATTTTACTATGAAATTTTATTTTACACTCTGCTGGACAAATATTTAGTGCAAGTTGAAGAATATAAGTACTAGTAAATACTAAAAATATAAACAAGTGGCAGATAAACTGTAGATTGCTTTATCTGACTTTCGATTGTCTGATTAATTACTATATTGCTAGGTGGATGATTTGGAGGAGGTTAGTGAATTTTATCAGAACAAGGGATGCTTCAATGAACTCATATCTCTTATGGAGAGTGGGCTAGGATTGGAGCGTGCACATATGGGCATCTTTACTGAATTGGGGGTTCTTTATGCAAGATATCGTCCCGAGAAACTAATGGAACACATCAAGTTGTTCTCAAGCCGGCTTAATATTCCAAAGGTTATTCGGGCCTGTGATGAACAGCAACACTGGAAAGAACTTACATACTTGTACATCCAATATGATGAGTTTGATAATGCTGCAACCACCGTAATGAATCACTCTCCTGAAGCATGGGAGCACATGCAATTCAAAGATATTATAGTTAAAGTTGCAAGTGTGGAACTCTACTATAAAGCTGTTCACTTCTACTTGCAAGAACATCCTGAAGTAATAAATGATCTTCTAAATGTGATTGCTCTTCGTGTGGACCATACTCGTGTAGTAGATATAATGCGGAAGGTTTGAATGACTCATTCCCAATAGTCAAATTCATACCATTTTAATCTTATTGATATATGGTTTTAATTGTTCTGTAGTAATGTTTTTGTTTATATTCGGTTTTTAGGCTGGCCATCTCAAATTGATCAAGCCATACATGATCGCAGTCCAAAGTAATAATGTCACTGCTGTCAATGAAGCTCTAAATGAAATTTATGTTGAGGAAGAGGACTATGACAGACTTCGAGAATCAACAGATCTGCATGACAGCTTTGATCAGATAGGTCTTGCACAGAAGGTGAACCCACCTATCTTTTGTCATTTTGGAATTAACAATATTTGAGATCCAAATGTTTCTGGGAAATATAAATTTTTTGAATTTCTATTTACCGGTTTCAACAATACAAATGAACAGATTGAGAAGCATGAACTTCTTGAAATGAGGCGTGTTGCTGCATACATATATAAGAAAGCAGGAAGATGGAAGCAATCCATTGCTTTGTCAAAGAAAGACCATCTTTACAAGGATTGTATGGAAACTTGCTCTCAATCTGGTGACCGTGAACTCTCAGAGGATTTGCTTGTTTACTTTATCGAAAAGGTGTTTATTCTCTTGCCCTTTACCTTGAAATCATCAAACTGTGGTATATAAAGATTAGATACTAAATTGAAGTGGAGTTTAATTACTGCTTCACCGAGAAATATCTTTGCTTCTTCCATTCTACAATTGATTTTTTCTACATGCTTCCAGATTACGATCTTTATTATTAATTTTAACAAAGGAATAACTTTGATATAATTGCAGGGGAAGAAAGAGTGTTTTGCATCATGTCTCTTTGTCTGCTATGATATTATACGGCCAGATGTTGCTCTTGAGTTGGCTTGGATGAATAACATGATTGATTTTGCTTTCCCATATATCTTACAAGTATGTTTGTTTTTTTATTTTTATTTTATAAAATCTTACAAGTATGTTTTTGTTTGGGAATCTTTTAATTAAATTTATTAACAGACACTTATTTTGTTTTTAACTCTCTTTTTAAAAATGCTTTAAAGTTTATCCGAGAGTATTCGAGTAAGGTAGATGACCTCATCAAGGAAAAAATTGAGGCACAAAATGAGGAGAAAGCTAAGGAGAAGGAGGAAAAGGATGTAATTGCTCAGCAGGTACCATTTTCGAATTTCCTTTGATATGGCAATCAGTCTTATCTTGTTTAATTATGAGATTAACAATGTTTTCAATGATCTCCAGAATATGTATGCCCAGTTGCTACCGCTTGCTTTGCCAGCACCACCAATGCCAGGAATGGGAGGAGGAGGAGGAGGATATGCCCCTCCCCCACCACAACCGCCTATGGGTGGAATGGGGATGCCACCGATGCCTCCTTATGGCTTGCCTCCAATGGGTTACTGATCTCCCAATTAACAACAGATGAGGGAATTTTGGCATAAATATTACTGGCGAAGCTGGATAGTTTAGAATCTTTCATTCTTTCATTCAAGGTGACTTCTTTAGGGTTGAAGAATTTCGCATGGTGGTAACCAAAAATATGCCTTCTAGCCTGGTACTACTATCCAATGATTGCAGGTTTCTTCATTGAAAGTTGAGTTCTGATTGAGTTTTGGTTTCTTTCTCTTTGAGTTATTTGGTCATTCATTCTTGTGAGAGCATGGGTAGTTAATAATCATGGTGTATGTTTTTGAGGCTTTGGCTTGGTTGCGGCGTGTATAGATTTTCTCTAATTATTATTATTTGGTTTCATAGTTGTGTAGTCATAAATGTACTCTGATTAGGACATGAAATTTTTTATTCTTTCTTGGTATATATATTCTTCCATCGAATATTAAAAATAGTCACTTACTATCTAGCAGTTTCCTTTCCATTGTCTTGGATGTTCTATTTAGTTTCAGCGCTTGAAATCAAAACTTCCTGCTGAGTTTGGCTTAACAATACAGATATACACCCTTAAATTAAGTTGAATTATATAGGATGTGTGTGTATGATCTTTTAACTTAGTTGCTTCAATTAAATCCTTTTTATTAAATTACTTTTATATGAAAATATCATTATTTTTTACTGAAGTACTTGGGTTATATTACATTAGAGGTAAGTTATGTGAAAATTTCATAAATTTTGTGAAATGTTATAAAAAGGACTTTTTGAATGAATATTTCAATTTTTATTGAAATTTGTTTTCTTTGCTAGCTTTGAACAAAATAGATACATAAAACAATTTGATGGACCCTATTAAAAATCGATTGAATTTTCCTTAGTTTACCATAAATGATCACTAGAGTTCATTTATATCAAGGGTCTTGCTAAACACAAAGAAGAGTTAGTAGTGAGACTGTGAGCAATATAAAGTGAAACATTAATTAAAAATTTGGGGTTAGCCAATCAGCCAGGAATAAATGCATGAGGTTGTTTGATTCTTTGCAATATGTTCATCAAAGAGCTAATTAATAAAGTTAGAATGAGAAGGATTGATTAAACCAACAAAAACAAAATTGTAGAGAAAAAACAAATGGAATAAGCAGATTAGGACTACTTTAGAGAAAATTGCAGAGAAACTCTGACGGGGCCAAAAGAATGTGGTGGTTGGTTTGGAATAGAGACATTTGAGTACTATGAATGAGGCTTTTCAGTAATGGAGATGGAGATTGAGACATTTGAGTACTCTGACGGGGCCAAAAGAAGGTTCTATCTTGCAATCGTCAAGAAAATAATTGGAAGTTGAAAGGGGCAACAACTTGCTAACATGTTGTGGAACTGGCACAACAAGAGACATTATGAGGATGATTTTGTATGTTCTAATAGGTCGTGGTCAGTGATATTGGAGCACATCTGTGCTTATGAGAAGATTAGTCCTCTAGAACATGCTCTCCAGTTTGATAGCAAGGGCCAAGGAGTACACTGATGGAACGGTAACGCTGGATGCGGTGGAGTTTTGCAGGATGAAAAATGCAAGGATTTTCAAAGTATTTGGGAAACACGACAGCTTACATGGCGAAACTTTGGGGTATTTATGAAGGACTTTGCATGGCAAAGAGAAGACGAGTTATGAAAGTTGAAATTCAAACGAATTCGATGGTTATTGCTCAAAATTTGCAAACAGTCAGCAATGGTTGTACTCTCACGAGGATGATCTAAATGCTACTGCAAGTGTTCATTAATTTTTATCCATATAAACTTCTCATTATAGGTGTCTCTTTTACAATATATTTTTGTCTCAAATCATATATAAACTTCTCATTAATTTTTATCCATATAAACTTCTCATTATAGGTGTTCATTAATTTATTAATTTTTTCAATAATATACTCTTATTTATTACTATTCCCTTCGAAAACATAGGTGGGATGGATTATATTTCAACTCACTTAACTAATTACTATTAGGGTCATGCTAACTAGTATGACTTTTTACTAAATCAAACTCCTTTTTATAATTAATTATTAAAATCAACACAAATGTTAAGAGTTCCATATTAAAAATGCGTAAAATTAAAATAAGACACTTAAGATAAAATGGAAGGAGTAATGTGTATGCCAAAATCACCAACAATTATAATCCAATTGGTAAGAGATTTAAATTCTTTAAACAATTAGTTACAAGTTCAATTTTCATATTAAAGAATTTGATAAAAAAACACCTTACTATTATATTTAATAAATTTCTCAAAGGATAAATTCCGTATCTATATTATAAGGAAAATGCTAAACAGTGCACCCGGTGCACTAGGTAAGCAAGTTTTTATGGAAACTTTATCTTAGAAATTGTGCATTCAATGCTTTGAAATTATAAAAAGTTGTCTTATCTATATTACTTTTGTATTTTATTTCTATTTTTAGCATGCTTAACAAGTGCACCAGATGCACTGTTTAACATGACCCATATTATAATATGGTATAAAAAAGCGTATTATCTATAATATGGTTGTCAAGAATTCAATGCTACAGGTCCCAATAAATACATTGGGAAATTTTAGAAGATGGATGTATCAGATCCATATAATTGAACAACTCAACAACCTAGAAATTCATAAGGAGGCCCATAAATTATGTGCCAATGGCTATATATGATTGCACTTCACCTTATTGGGACCATACAAAATTTAATTCACAGGCAAATATTTTTGCACTCTCGCCGCCCTTAGTCAAAACACGATTATTTTATGATGAATACTTCGATATTTCAGAGTTTAATTAAGAAGGAAAAACAATAGTTCATAAATTTTTGTTCAATTGGTAAAAATATTAAAATCGTTATATTAAACATCATGATCGGGGTTTGAATCCCGACTTCCTCACTTGTGCATATAAGATTATGATAACTTTGTCATTTTGTCTATGTACCAAAAAAAGAATATACACCAACAGTTTAAAATATATTTATGCTATCAGCTAATAACGAACATGCATTCTACCACATTGCCTCACTTCATCCCACCATTCCAAAAGAGATATGAGACGCTATTAGTAAACCATACACTTTGGAAAGAAAGAAAACTCAGATTTTTCTTCTTCTCAAAAGGTATTCTTGTCGGATGTTTTGTTCGATAAGGTGAAGATCCTATTATGATGTTGGTCGAATTATTTTAATTTGACATTGTAATGATCTAATCCTTTGCATTGGTTTGCCTCGGAATGAGAATTGTCTGATATTTATGCTTAATTTTAACTGTGTTTTTGTTCGTAAACTTTTTCGCTTGTTAGACAGCTTGTGCTAAATTTGCTTTATAATAGTATTCTATTAGCTTATTAAGAGAAAAAAAAAAAAAAAAAAAAAAACTTATCTATACACTACTCCCTCTGCCCAAAACTATAAGGGAAAAAGTCTCTTTTTTTTCTCAAATTATAAGGAAAAAACTCAACATTTATTTTTTCTTATTCTCATGAGACTGAATGCAATTTGCATTTAATTTGATATATCTTACATAATCATTAACCAACAAATTATATTTATATCTATAATTAAACTTATTCTAATATATATATATATACTATACTCTTATTTTGAATCACTATGTATACTATACTCTAAACTACTATATTTTAGTTTTTTTAATGAATAATGAATTTATTGTTTCCAGATAATTTGAGACACATGAATTACCATTTATACCAAACAAAGCATTAGTAGTAGTTAATACCAACTTTTTTAAATATAAAAAGTGACAAACAAAGAGGTATACTAAAATTGTCCCATAAATAAGAGTACTAGTATCCTTACAAACAACCTCTTTATCATTCCCTGCCATCATCACAGTCACAGCAACATCAATTTAGTAAGACCAGGTGAAAAATGAGGAAACTGTACATTTTATGGCTCTTTTCTATGCAAATTTTGTTGCATGCATCAATATCAATCAGTGGAAAAGTTCCAGCTATAATTGTTTTTGGAGATTCCTCTGTTGATTCAGGTAACAACAATTTTATTCCAACAATAGCTAGGAGCAATTTTCCACCATATGGTAAAGATTTTCCAAATGGAAATCCAACTGGTAGATTTTCAAATGGAAGAATTGCACCTGATTTCATCTCTGAGTCATTTGGACTTAAGCCAATTATTCCAGCTTATTTGGATCCTTCTTATAGTATAAATGATTTTGCTACTGGTGTTTGTTTTGCTTCTGCTGGTACTGGATTTGATAATGCTACTGCAAAAGTTGCTGTAAGTTCACTTTTTTTTTTTTTTTTTTTTTCATGAGTTAAGTATTGTTTTAATTAGTTATTGAAATTGTAGATATATAGAGATTTCTCATTTTGGTTCTTGAAATTAACAAAATTGCAAAAATGATTTATGAAATTGAAAATTCTTGATCGCATTAGTTCTTTGAGTCGAGAAGATAAATGAAGAAGTGGTGGTTGGTGCGGTGGACCTAAGGATGAGAGTAATACGGAGGTTGAATATTTATTTTGTTTACAATGTAGCCGATGATGATTGAATTTAGGATCTCTTGTATTCTGCTCAAATTCTGACCACTATAAATTCTGGATAACATTATTATTATTTTAATGCATGCATGAAATTAAGTTTTTTTTCTAAATGTTACCTCTATTGAGTTCTTTTTTTTTTTTTTTTCTTTTTCTTCTCAGGATGTCATACCTTTATGGAAAGAAGTTGAGTTCTATAAAGAGTACCAAAATAAATTGAGAGCAAATTTTGGTGACAAGAAAGCTAATGAAATAATAAAGGACTCATTATATTTGGTTAGCATAGGAACAAATGATTTTCTTGAAAACTATTACACACTTCCTCAAACAAGGATGCAATATAAAACTGTACAACAATATGAGGATTTTTTAATTGAACTTGCTGATAATTTCCTTAGGGAAATTTATGACCTTGGAGCTAGGAAAATTTCTCTGACAGGGTTACCTCCTATGGGGTGTCTGCCACTTGAAAGGGCCATAAATATTTTGGACCTCCATAGTTGTGTGGATTATTACAATGATGTTGCTTTGGAATTTAATGCAAAATTGGGATGGTTAGTCACAAAGTTGAACAAGGAGCTCCATGGATTTCAATTGGTAGATGCAAATGCATATAATATGTTGCTGCAAATTGTTACACATCCTTCTCAATTTGGTAAGTTTCTTTTTCCTATCTAACTCCATAGTTGATAGTTTAATTATTATTATTATTATTATTATTATTATTATTATTATTATTATCACTAAATAATTTATTCAAAAAACCCTCTCACACCACACAACACTGAAAAGTGAAAAATTACGAATTCAAAGTCGTGCATCCATCAACCTATCAAATGTCGTTGCAGAATTTTACCTTTTGAACTATACTTACAGGAAAATCGATTATATTATTTTGTTGTTTTAATTTACTTTATTATTGTAGTTTTAAAAGCAAACATGTACAACATTAAGTGAGTATAAATACTACTCTCTCTGTTTTATAATAGTTTTTTTTTTGACAAAGTGTTTTATAATAGTTAGCCCTTTGGGAGTTTGTTTACTAAAATGCTCTTATTAATGTTAGTTAGTGGAGTAATTTAGTGAATTAAAATGTAATAAATAAAGGTAGTTTATTGGAAACAAAATAATGAATGTTATCTTGATATTTTATAAAGATAAATAATCTGAGACAGAAAAAACTCAAAAGAAACATCTATTGTGAGACAAGATTAGAGAATATATTTTATACATCTCAAATCACTCTAAAATTTTAGTAAAGAAGAGGAGAATACACAATGTCATTACTCCATCCGTCTCTAATCTTTGATCCTTTTAATTTTATTTTTATTCAAAAAATTTGGTTCTTTTAAAAAATTATGATACAATTAATGATGTTTTACCATTTGTACATTTTCAAAAAAATAAAGCATTAAATCAAAACATTGAGCTCAAGTGATTAATGCGCTTCATAAAAACACGAATTTCGAGAGAACCCAGTTCAATTTCTGGGTATGGAATAATTTTTTAATCAGACTTTACTTATATTGGAACCGAATTCTGGACTATTAGGCCTCCTTGCCCAAGGAAGCAAAAGATTAAAAAAAAAAGTATTCACCAAATGAATTTTATTTTTCTTAATAAAGTAAGAGTACAAAAATTTAACTTGTCAATATTTATTATTTTGAATCTATGTGCAAAACTCTAAAAAAACAAAGATTAAAGATGAATAAAATATATAAAATATATTTTTTATATTGCAAGTGTTTTTTTCAAGTTAAGGTTCTCTCTTTTTTCTATTATTTGCAATGTTTTCAATTACTCCTAAAGTTCTTAAATACTTTTAAAATGTATAAAATAGAAAGTATCTCAACTCAACTGTATTTTCTCAGTCTACCTGTATTTGTATTTTTTATGAGATTCTTATTCTACTTGTTCCAAGAGCTATAGCAACACATATGCTACTTACTTTGATTTATAGATTGAAATTCACATGGTTTTCGTTAAATTTATGTGGACCTACACCTACAGTACACTCATTAAAACATAAGTGATTGTCATTAATAGCACCGGAGTACATTTACTTACTGAGCCACCTGGCTAGTGAAACCTGCGGGTGGCCGCCGTGAATTGTGATTGAATCCTCTCCTTTCCACGATCATCTCCTTCCCCCTTCTTCGTGGCCGCTAGTGCTACATTGGATATTCGAATTAGTTTTCAATTAAATTAATAAATAATACAGTGCGAAGCAAAAGATATCGGAAAATATTATCTTTTAATGGTGTATTATGGTAAGTAGGATAAAACCATCACTAAATAAATACTCACACCATCTCAAATTATAAACAAATTGAATTTTTTTTTCATGCTTATTAGAAAAAGCAAAATATGATAATCTAAATTATGATATTTTGTATTGTTTTAGAAAGTTTGATTTCTTGAAATACCAAGTTTCATAGAAAGATATAACTTTTTTTTTATTAATTATGAGAAAAGGAAGAGAAAAAACAAATTAAATACAATATGCATTTACTTATAATTTGAACAAAAGAAAGCCAATTTTATTTTAATTATAAATTGGGACGAGATAAATACTATAACTACTTCCAACATTTAAAAATCCCACAATTTGTACCAAAAAAATATGGCTCATGCTTCTGTGCCACAAAAAACATATTTCTCATGAGAGCATTTCCAATGTTGATACCACTTTAGATATCATACATCAGTAATAAATTATCTCTATAATACCATATAATATTTATGTAATTCATACATATTTTCTTCCAACAATAATACCAGCTCAACTGGCAAATGCCGAAATTGCTAGGTCGGACGTCATGACCTGAATTCGAACCCGGGACCTGACAGTTGTGTGAGTTTAATTTCAGTGGATTAACATTTCTTCTAAGACCAAAAAAAAAAAAAAATACCACTTTAGGAATCATACATTATTAACAAGTGGTCTTTCTATTTAATTTGATATAAAAAAAATATAATAATTGATGATATGTGCCTTAAATATAGCATCATATCGTCAATTTTAATGTCATCTATATATCTTGTCATGGAATTTCAATGATAAAAATAAAAAGAAAAGGTACAAATCACCAATTTATGAAATTTTTCACTATACTCTTATTGGAGATGCTCTTATTATAGAATATTGACTAAATTATGAGAATTAAAAACATTAATAGTTGTAATAAATTTAACCATTATAAAATATTATTTTTACAAGATTATCTTTAAAGAAAACGAGTTTATTTATGTTATTATTATGATATTTATTGTATATTGTAGAAAAATAGGTGAAATAATTAGAAGTATGTTGGAAAAAATATAATTAATAAGGTTGAATATACAAATGATTTTATAAAAAGGAACAAATTTGTTTTTTACAAAAGGATCACATATTTAAAGACAGAAATAGTATATATTATCAATATGTATATTATGTAGTGACAATTGGCTTATTAGTTGCCTAAAAAAATTGGCTTATTAATTGCAGACCTAAACATCAATTCTCAAACATTAAGCCACTTTACTATCATCCAACTAACACCCCCAACTCCTCCCTAACTAAGACCCTAACCATGTGGATCTCCCAAATTCATTTGTGTCAATGTTTGCCTCAATGAGTTGGTATGCAATATGGTACCACTTATGTGTCCGTAATCATATTTTTTAAACAGTCAAAGCGACAAAATTTACATGCACTAAATACTTTTTTCTAACAACATATTCGGATGATTTCAACGATAATATCACTTTGGGTATCATATATTATTAAAAAATGGTTTATGTAATACTACATAATATTCATGTAATTCATACATATTTTGCTCCAATGGTGATACCAGACACGGATCTAGAAATTTTAATAAGTGGGGTCAAAATCATACCACAAATAAAAATATAAGTAGTTATATTGATCAATGTTGAATTTTAAGTTGATGTCGTCTATAACTTTCACATAATACCCTCTTAAGTTGTCCGTATATGAAAATATGTTAGTCACGTGGACGATTTAAATATAAATTTATCTAAAAGGATTAACTTAAAACTTTTTAAACATAAGTGACCAAATTAAAATCTAAAATTAACATAAGAAATTATTGTAATTTACAATGTGAAGATAACATTATCTTATAAGTAAGCCACTAAATTTGGTCTAGTAATCGGATATTAGATAGAATGTATAAGGTATAGCTAGATTTCATTCTCGGTGACTCTATTATAAACAAAAAATATAATATCATATAAGTGGGGTCGCATTGCATAAATATACAAGTATTAACTAAAAATAAAATTGGCAAGTGGGGTCAGCTGACCTCGCTGCCCCCAACATTGTATCTGTCCCTGGGTGATACCACTCTAAGTATCATACATTATTAACAAGATATCAATTTAATTTGATACACAAAAAAAGTAATATTAAATTGATGATATGGTATCTTAAATAAGGTACCGTATCAACAATTTTGATATCCTCAACTCAATGTCACGTTATGAAACTCCAATAATAATAAAATGATACTCTTTTTAATACCCTTATTAAAAATGCTCTTAGAAGTGAGAAATTGTAGTTTTGAATCCGTGCTAAAACAATCAAATATTTCTTGTCTTGTCTGTTTTTAGCTCTTTTTTTTAGTCACTTTTATTTAAAACATAAAATAAAATAGGAGAAATTAAACTAAAGTTACTTAATATTTGTCTATAATAAGTATGAACATTATGTGAAATATACAATTATTATGAGAAAGAATTGGTAAACTACACATGGCTAAGTCGTGGTTAAAATGATAAGTTCAATGTTAACTCATAATTAATTTTTATCAATTACTGGCAGATTTTCCTGTCAATAATATATTTTCCTGTCATTTTTTTTTTTATCAGGTTTTGAGGATGCATCAGTGGGGTGCTGTGGAACGGGTAGATTTGAGATGGGTATATTTTGTGATCCAAAAAGCCCATTTACATGCAAAGATGCAAATACATATGTATTTTGGGATGCTTTTCACCCCTCCGAAAGAACAAGTCAGCTAGTATCAAATTATTTAATGCAAAAATATCTTGCCAAGTTTCTTTAATTCAATATATATAGGAGTTGCCCACGGAGGATCCCTTTAGTTTTAAAAAAATAATACAGGAGCAACATGTTCTTCCAATTCTATGCAACACTTGAATTTTATACATTAATTTCCAAATAAACCCTTTCATAAATGTAATTATGTACCATGCATGCATGCATATACATTTTTTACGGAATAAATATATTTATATATTTAATTAAATATTTATGTAATATTCGTTTTTCAGCTTACATATGAAATAAAAATAATATAGTTAAATACATTTGTACAATTAAATATTTAACTCAAAGTGAGTAATTCCCCAATGTCATCACAAACACCTTTCAATTAATATTGACAACGATTAGTTATGTTGGTTTTAATTATTTTTGAAAAAAATAAACTTATCTGATATTAAACAACAATGCTTGTTATTATTAATTAATTAATAGCATAAAAATATAATTTAGCATCAATTCGAATACTTGAGGATTAGCTATATACATAGCTGTCCTAGTTAACTCGTGAGTAATTACGTTAACTTACTTCCAAGAAAATTTAACTAACGAGTTTTGCCACAAAGCACTGTGCTTAACATTATAATCTCTAACAATACAGCTAAAATAAGATAAATTACAAGCAAGTTTATTGAAATTGTCGACCACAATCTTAGCATCTAATTCAAAAAGGACGTAGTCTAAACTCAATTTCCCAATTCATTGGATGACTTGTAGCAACCCAATTAAAGACTTCACCTTCCTTCACACCTAGCAATGACAAGTCAAGTAGAATATTGTTTTAGTTTTGTTAAAAGTAGTAACATTGTGATCTCGTATACTCTTCTTAATTGTACGTAGTTAGATGGGTGTCGTGAGTTTAACTCCATTGTAGAGATATCACACTTTATATGTGGGATCAGTATTCGAATCCCGAATACTCAATTCATTTATTTACCTTAAACTAGTTTAGACATCCGTGTTATTGGATTTTATTCGATATTTAAGATCGTTATTATATTAACATAAAAATTTATTTAGAATAAAATATTCAAGAGTTTGTTAAAAAATATTGTCAAAATATAAGTTAAACTTTTTTCCGTAAAATCTTGTTTTCCAAAATATAGCTTAAACTACTGTGCTCTTTCTTACGAAACTTAAAAATTTACTAAATATTTTTTTTACTAAATAAAGTTTTTTATTAAAACTATAGTCTCGTGTATATTTTTTAAATAAATTATAATTAATATGTTATTATTAATCAAATTTTTAGTTAGAAGATGTCAAAATGTTAATAAATTTAGCTTACGGATTTATGATAAACATATATATGCCCCGTGTATAATTTTTGTAATAAATTAAAATTACTAATGACAAATATTTATCCAATTTCTTTTATGTATCAGTGATGAATATTTCTCTTGCACTTTTTAATTTATCATCAATGATAACTAATTCTTCTATCGCTTATAAAAATTATTCATGAAAATTTAATACATTAGTTAAGATACATTAAGTTTTGTTGATCCATTTTTGTTTATATTTTAAAATGGAGGAACTAGGGAGTATTGAAAATTTGAAACATTCAACGTTCTTTGCATATACTACATAGTAAATCACTAAATTGTCTATCACACTATTTTATTGCAAGGTTCCATGCATCACCATTCACCAGTCACAACTTTTCATGGCTTAAACAGTTCTACTACCTCTACTAACATGGTAAACAAAAAAATAATTTGAATAAAAAAATTTACGGGTTTTAAGGAAATTTTCAATGCTGGAAGTTTTTGAAGTTCTTAATGAAATTTTCAAATGGTGAAAATGTCACATTTACTAATAGAGATTAATGGTTATTGTTAATTGTAGTTATTGAATTAGTCGAAGGTTAAATTTCTATAAATAAAAGTAGGATCATATTAACATGTGTCACAAATATATAAAAATGTACTATGATTTTTGACTCAGATTGATCGTTTGCAAATGATAATAAAAACTTTGTACATCTATTATGGTAATCCAAAAAAATTTATATTATTAAATTAAAATTTTTTATATTTAGATACCTTAAACGTTGCATTTATATTGTAAGATGACAATTATTTTTAGAATGATTAAAAATACAAATGTGATAACTTTTTATATTATGAGACAAACGGAATACTAAAATTGTCCTATAAATATGAGTACTAGAGTAGTATTTTGTCCCATTAATAAGAGTACTAGCTTAGTTTCATTTCATCAATCTGTTACACACATCCTCTGTATCATTCCCTGGCACATAATCAATTTGGTAAGACCAGGGAAAAATGAGGAGAATGTACAATATTGTATGGCTCTTTTGTATAGAAATTTTGTTGCATATTTCAATATCAAATTGTGGAAAAGTTCCAGCTATAATTGTTTTTGGAGATTCCTCTGTTGATTCAGGTAACAACAATTTTATTCCAACAATAGCAAAGAGCAATTTTGCACCATATGGTAGAGATTTTCCAAATGGAATTGCAACTGGTAGATTCTCAAATGGCAGAATTGCCCCTGATTTCATATCTCAGGCATTTGGACTTAAACCAATTATTCCAGCTTATTTGGATCCTTCTTATAATATTTCTGATTTTGCTACTGGTGTTTGTTTTGCTTCTGCTGGTACTGGATATGATAATGATACTGCAAAAGTTGCTGTAAGTTCACTTTTTTTTTTTCTTTTGGTATTTGACCAATTGAAGATGGAATTGTTTTATAGTTATTGAAATTTTGAGGTTAGTTTGGTTGTTGAAATTAACAAAATATTTTAGACAATGAAGGATAATTTATTTAATCGAGGGACTGTGTATAATGATTCTCGGCTTTGCATTAATGGGTATAGTGTTGATGAATCATTGTCGCGTCTATTGTGTTGTTTATCATAAGGTTTGGGATGATTTGAATAGGTTAGAAGTCTCGAGTGCATTATCAAATAACAATTTTTCCATGTTAGTAAGTATTGCTGGTTTCATGTTCGATATTTGATTGTTAAACTTCGTAAAAAATCATAAAATGCAACTCAAGTTAATCTTCATAAAATTAACTCGGCTTCTTTAGATTTCCCAACTTTGAAAAGTCGATCCATTATAGTTGTGCACATAACTATATCAAAAGAAATGCCCAGAACAACCATTTGGCTTTGAAGATTAAAAGCTTCCATAGCCCTCCCTGATTTGAAGAATGAATCAATAATTGTAGAGTAAGATATATGATTAGGATCTAAACCAATTTCATACATCTCTCTAAACAAACTTACCGCCTCGGTTGATTTACCATGTCTGCAGAGTCCATAAAGAATAGAACTACAAGTAACCACATCCGGCATGATTCCATTCATTCATAATGATTTTTGCTCATACAGAGAAAGCGATTCTTCAACTCCAAGATACTTGTAGTATGCAGAAATTAATGTTGTGTATGTAACAAGTATCGGAGATAAAGTCCTCATCTCGTTCGTAGCTACAACATCATTATTTTTCATCCGATCTTCGTCTTTCCGAAAGCCCATAACCTCATTGAAAAGAGACTCGGCCCTTGTAAGATCACCAATTTTACAGAAAGCTTCGAGTAAAGTATTATAAGTAACAATATCAATTTTGACACCACTCTTCCAACTATTCTCCATCAAATCCATTGCTTGGCTCATCAACCCAGCTTCACAATACCCATCAATCAATGTATTGAAATTTGAAACCAATAACATCTTTTGAAACCCCATCATCAACCAAATTGTACATGACCCACTCAGCATATTTAACCAATCCAATTCTACAATAACCCTTAACCAGTGATTGAATCAACACATAAACCTCTTTTAACCATTTCAAACAACAAACCAAAACCCTGATCAACCAACCCTTTCTCACAAAATCCCCAAATAACAGTATTGTATGTAACATTATCAATAACATGATTGTTGAGGAAGAGAAGAGAAAGATTAAGGAATTTGGGAATTTAGGGTTGCAAATTTATTTTTTGGTTTTAGTCCCTCCGTTTGCCACCTAAGCATTTTTTTAACGGAATTGGACGGCAGGGACTAAAACGAAAAAAATAAACACATTGAAGGACTAATTTAAAACAAAAAAATTTACAAGGACTAAAACTAAAAAATTGGGAACATACAGAGACTGAAATGATATTTAAGCCTAAATGAAAATATTATCTAAACTCTATCAAATTTGGATTTAGATTTCACTACAGCATTTTAAATTATATACAACAGTTCAAAAAGTGTGGCTAAAAACTGAAAAAGCATGGCATAAACTTTAGGCCACGATTTGACCACGGTTTTCTAGATGTGGTTTATGCGGCCGTGTCCTATTTTCTAAGGCCACCATTTTTCAACTTTAGACTACGGAAATAAAAAATCGTAGCATAAAATATTAGCATAAACCACGGTTTTGAAAGCCAGATTTATGCCCGGTTTTGAATCGAAGTTTAGGCCGCGGCTTTTATTCACATTCAAAATTAAAACGAATATAAAAATACTGTAAATTTATGAGTTTGAATTTGGGAGAGCAAAATATGTCTCCCCTTCCAGTTGGCATACTAGTTATATAGACACATCCATATAGTCATATACCAAAGCTTTAGACCAAAATTTATTAGATTCCAATTAACATATACTTCATGCATCTCTTTGTAGCAATATTTCCATGCAAGAATTGAATTATGTTTTTTCTACTACAAAATGATAAGTTTATTTTTCTATTATGAATTTTCCAGGGTGTCATACCTTTATGGCAAGAAGTTGAGTTCTACAAAGACTACCAAAAGAAATTGAGAGCAACTTTTGGTGATAAGAAAGCTAATGAAATAATAAAGGAGTCTTTATATGTGATTAGCATTGGAACAAATGATTTTCTTGAGAACTATTACACACACCCTGAAAGAAGGTTGCAATATTTAACTGTTCAACAATATGAGGATTTTTTAATTGGACTTGCTGAGAAATTCCTTAGGGAACTTTATAACCTTGGAGCAAGGAAAATTTCTCTATCAGGGATAATTCCCATGGGGTGTCTACCACTAGAGAGGGCCATAAATATTTGGGGTCACCATAGTTGTGTGGATCATTACAATGATGTGGCTTTGGAATTTAATGCAAAATTGGGATGGTTAGTCACAAAGTTGAACAAGGAGCTCAATGGACTTCAATTGGTAGATGCAAGTGCATATGATATGGTGCTGCAAATTGTTACTAATCCTTCCAAATTTGGTAAGTTTTTTTTTTCTTTCTATATTAGTCCATATTTGATAGCTTATATTATTTTTATGAGGTTTTTTTTTAAAAATCGTTCCATATGTTAGATGGAAGAGTTGAGATTGAACGTATAAGTAATTAAAATGATCTATAAACTTAATGTTTTAAATTATTTTTTTTATGAAAATGTGATGTTCAGGGTCATTTATGTGATTGATCTTAACTGATCAATGTGTTTTTCCAACCGAGTGAGACTCCCTCTCATCGTCCAACAATTTGTGTCAAAGTACAATTTGACTTATTCATAGTGTTGGATTACACAGACGTGGAGTCTCACACTTGAGAGAGAAAGAGAGAGAGGGAGGGAGAGAGAGAGATATGTTCTGATATGTTAAATGTGAACTAAAACCTCACATTGGATTAGATTGATGGAAGAGTTGAGATCAATATATGAATAAAATGACACATAATTAACTACGTATCAACTTCACTTATAAAATTGTTCTTATCATAATATGTTGATCCAACCTAGTAAACTTCCGCTTATAGTCCAATATGGTCTTATTTGTTGTTAGCCTCTTTTGAGCATCTCTTTTATAAATAAAAAAAAATCATAAATGAGAGAAATTAAAGTTACTCTTTTTCTAAATAATAAGTACAGTATGTACATTAGTTTTGACACTTTTTTTTTTCACAAATTGTATTGACATATTCTATAATTTTTTATCAGGTTTTGAAGAAGCAACAATAGGGTGCTGTGGAACAGGTAGATTTGAGATGGGTATCTTCTGTGATGCAGAAAGCCCATTTACATGCAAAAATGCAAATAAATATGTATTTTGGGATGCTTTTCACCCCTCAGAAAGAACAAATCAGCTAATATCAAAATATTTAATGCAAAAATATCTTGGCAAGTTTCTCTGATTCAATAATATACAGGAGCAATAGATCCTTCCAATTTTATGGGATATTTGTTTAATGGCCAAAAACACAACGGTAATTGTAATTATTAGTTAGCCCTTGTTATTTGGCTTTTTGAGCGGATTGAATAGAGTACCTTGTATTTGTATTTTTCTCCAATAATATATGGATTTGGTATTCATTGTCTCCTTCTCGATTTTTTTATCAAAAGGGTGTATTTTTTCAAGCTTATTACTAAAGTGGTGTAGTTTTTTAGAAAATTACCAAAAGGGTGTAAGTCGTCACTACCATGTACGACTTATCCCAAATCAAAAAAAAAAAAAGTGAAAGTCGTCAATGGCAGTGACGACTTTCAAAAAAAATAAAAAAAATCAAAAAACTTCACCCCCAGCTTAATATTTTTTTTCACGTTTAATCAAAGGGGTGAAGTTTTTTGAATTTTTTTTTATTTTTTCTGAAAGTCGTCACTGCCATTGACAACTTTCACCTTTTTTTTTATTTGGGGCAAGTCGTACATGGTAGTGACGGCTTACACCCTTTTGGTAATTTATTTGAAAACTACACCCCTTTAATAATAAGCTTGAAAAAATACACCATTTTGATAAAAAAATCCTCCTTCTCACATTTTGGTTAAAAAAGATGGTAAATGTAATTATATACTAGAGTAAGAACCGTTATGTAGATTAGTCGGAGATTCAGAATAATTATGGTCAAATAGTGACACGGGTGGTAATTAATTGTGATCATTAATTTAAGATTGGATGATTCAAATTTAAAAAATAATTTTATAAAGCAAAATATTAACTGTTGATCAAAAATTAGATAGTCAAAATTAGTTACAACATCCTGCTAGATAGTCAAAATTAGTTATAACTGTGAAAGTAGCCCCTCTTAAAATCTCTCTTTTTGTTTGAGGACTTTTCTTCAATAAAATTTTGACAAAAGATAATTTGGTGAGGAGAAGCATTTTAAACCCTTTCTTTATTATGTTCATGTGATTGTGGAAAAATGAAGAGTATATTTCACGTATTTTTCGACTGTGATTTTTTTGTCTTATTTAGTCTTGTGTTCTAATTGGTTTGGATTGATGGAAAGTAATGAAGCGGAGCAAAATAAAATAGAATGGAACAAAGATTTTGTTCCATCGTTTGGATATTTTATGATAGACCGAAACTAATTTCTCACTCCATTGTTTTGAAAGTGGACAAAATGAAATGATTTATAATCTTTTTATTATAATTTTGCCCTTTATTTTATTTTATTGTTTACATGATATAATATGCATATACATAAATTGCACACATAAGAACTTATTTTTAATATTAATAATATAGTTTTTTTTTTAAAAGGCAAAAATGAGTTATATATAAATATAAAACCAAGAGAACAAGTAGCCCCCTCAGCACAAGGCGTACCGAGATAGACTACAACAATTTACAAGAATGTCCACAAGAGTACGGATATAAAAATAACAACTAGTCAATGTCCAAACATAATAAAGGGCTCGACCACCAACGATGAAAAGATGAGGCTAAAGAGACTTCCTTCACCCTCAACCACCGGTAGGCTAATAATTTGACTTTGTCCAAAAGCTGGTGCACAATGTTATCCGAATTTCTAAAGACTCTAAGGTTTCTTTCATTCTACACGACCCAAACACAAGCAAGCCAAACTAGCTGCATGAAAGAACGCCGCGCGCGATAGCTTCCAGCTGAGTAGGTGAATTGAAGAAAATGATCTGAGAGATTGTTGGCATCCGCCGCTGAAAAACCAATCCAAGACCGAACCATAGCCCAGAGAGGACCAAAAGTGCTGCATGAGAGAAAAATGTGGGTAGCTGACTCAATACCTCCGCAACCCGTTGCGCAGAAAACGAGATCTGGAGCGATAATGTCGCGAGTAACCAAGTTGGCCTTCGTGGGCAGCCGATACCGCCAGAGACGCCAAGCAAAAATAGATACTTTCAGAGGAACCTGTCTGTGCCAAAGAAGATCATCCGCTGCCCCTGTAGTAACTGTGTCTTGGGATGTCAGAATCTGATACGCATCACGAACAGAGTATCCTGTAACTGGATCAGGTGTCCACTGCCACCTATCGGGAAACTCAACTTCCATCACGTGAAATTATCTCGTGAAATTAATAATATAGTTTTGAATCGCGTGAAATTATATATTTTGACAACTTACTGTTTTATGGACTCAACTTTCATCACACTCCATTTCATTCGCTTTTCACAAAACCAAACAATTGAATTTATCTCTATTGGCCGTTCCATTCCACTACTTTCTATCAAGGCTCAGGCTAGCATGGGAAAGGGACATAGGTCTCCCACCATGGGAGACCATTTTTTATCCTTAGATCATGAAGATCTATGATAATCCATAATAAAATTGTTATATTGTATACTTTTCTCATGATTTTGACAGTTTTTTTTAATTAAATAAATTACAAAAAAAATTATTTTCAAATTGATAGTTAAAATTCAGATCCATTTCTTTAAGTGTTAAATATATTTTTGATCCCGATAAAAATGATGACCATTTAATGCAATTTTTTCTATTATACCCTTCATTATTTATTTCTCTTTCTTCTTTCAATTTTTCAATTTATGTTTCTTATACCATTAATTAAGGACAATTTTGTAAACTAACTCATAATTTATATTTTCCATACAACAATCATTACATTTCTTAATACGCATTAAAGTGTCAAAGCGACTTATATTATACTCCCTCTGGTCTTATATATAAGAAACATTTTACTTTTTAGATTAATTGTAGAATTGATGTATTTAGACTATATTCTTGTCTAGATACATCAATTTCACAATGAATCTAAAAAATCAACTTTTCCTTACATATAAGACCGGAGGAAGTATTACAGAGGAAGTATTTTACATGAATATAAACCATGCCATTTTTTTTTAATAAACCAATGATTAATAATCAATTGCCTTATATTTTTGTCAAAAAAATAATAAAAATCAATTGCCTTAAGCAATTCTTACTATAATATAGTTTTTTGTTTATGTTCTCACCGTCAGAGAAAAAAAAGGTTACGTTGCTCATTGTTCTATAATAGTATATCCTTATGTCATCATTATTATTATTATTATTATTATTATTATTATTATTATTATTATTATTATTATTATTATTGTTTTGTACCTTAAAAATAATAATAAATCATACTTTTCTTTATAAAAATAACAATTTTTACAACGGTTTTGAGAAAAACCATGATTTTAGAAAATAAAATTTCAATGAAAAAAATAAGTTTAATAATATAAAAAATATCGTATATTAGAAAATTTAATTTTAAATTCTAATAAGTATGTTATATATTAATTTGATACAAATTTTATTATGAATTAAAAATACTTTTTTATGTCATTTTACATTTATCAGCTAGTTGAACCGCTAATTTTATCAAACACTTCAATTAGCTTATCAGCTATAAGTCATCAGTTAACAACTATCAGCTATAAGCTAGCTTATCAGCTAATCGCTACCAAACAAAGCCAAAATTTAATTATAGGTCATAATTTTTGTTACTTTTATCTTAAAATTGTTCCGTTTCAAAAATTCATATTTAACTCATATTATATTAAAAAAATTCCAACTTTTAGTAAATAAACTTTATAAGATATGTTAAACATGCATATAAAAAATCGTTTAAAAATATAAGAATTTAATGATAATTAAACAAATTTAATTTTAACAGGGACTAAAACTATCTACAAGAAAAATTTGATAAGGACTAAAAATTTAATAAAAAGTAAGTAATGATTAAACGGCTAAGTTTACCAAACACTTCAACTACCTTATCAGCCATCAGATATCAGTCACAAATTGTAAGTTATAAAGTAATTTATTAGCCGACCGTTATTTTCATCAAATTGAGTTTTGGACAAAAAAGAAAAAAACAAAGAGAATAAATAATATAATGTGGGTAAGAGTACCATACACTTGAAAAAAATGTGATCTCCCATGATGGGAGACCTATCTCCCTTTCCCATGCTTCTATCAATCTAGACATAGTCTCATGGTCATTTTTATTTTATTTTTATAATTGGTTTAGGGTCAACTTATAATAGAAACCATTCTTCATTTTTTTTCTCATTTTAATTAAATAAATGTTTTTTATACTAAAATTTAAATAACTGATTTACAATAGAAATCATTCTTCCTTTGAAAAAAAAAATAGAAATCATTCTTCTAAATATTTTTTTCTGTTTTTATTTTTTCGACCAAGTCCATAATAACAGAGGTTTTTCTTCAAAAAAAAATTCCATAAGGAGCTTCCTCCAACCAAGCGACGCCGTATTCATCTCGGAGAACAACTCGCATCCGCCGCAAGACCCCCATCATCTCGTAAGACAGCTCCTAAGCCCCCATATACCCTCTCTCTACAGGTTTGCGTCTGTAAAATTCTATTGTTGCTTCTTTCACAAACTCTACTATTCGTGAACTATAATTGATTCTGTGTTGAATCTATGATTTGTAGTTTTTGTCTCCAAACTTGATTTTTTACACTCAAATATTGTTATTGTTCGATTCATGTTACCTATTTACCTTAAACTCACTAATAACTAAAATCAATTTTCGCGATTGTAGAATCAACACACACTTAGGGTTTGTTTAATTATTTGGGATGAATTTCAAAGGACCAGAAGGAGTACATTGACACCTTTAGGATTAGGCGTTTTACATTGTCCAACCGTGTCGGTGTTCGACACTTTAGACAATGTTAGACAATTCAGAGAAACTAGCGATAGACCCGTGCTATCGCACGGGTCGTAACGTTACGGGTATTTTTATTTCAATTACAATTTGTTTAAGTTACTATTTTCATTATAGTTATAATTTGTTTAAGTTATCATTATTGTTATAGTTACAATTTGTTTAAGTTACTATTTTCATTATAGTTATAATTTGTTTAAGTTATCATTATTGTTATAGTTACAATTTGTTTAAGTTACTATTATCCTCGCGTTACACTTATATTTTTAGAAGTTACACTTTACTAATAAATTTTTTAAAAAAATAATTGAATTTATTTAATCAGTACTATGAGTCAATAATATAATTAATCTTTTATATGATTTATTTAATATATATAACAATTACTTTGAAATTGTTATGAATACTATGGATCAATAGCATAACTTGTCCCCGTATATGATAGTTTTTAACAAATTTTTTTCCAAATTTTTTATGTATGTATATGAGTCAACAATATATTTATCTTATGTATGATTTATTTACTATATATAATAATTATTTTTAAATTGTTATGAATTATATGAATCAATAGCATAACTTGTTCCGTATATGATAGTTATTTTAACAAATATTTTTCCATTTTATTTATATATGTATCAGTAAAAAATAATTGTCATATATTTATCTTGGAAAATGCTATTTAGTAAGAAAATCTATGGAAAAGAATTGCAAGAATAAATCTCCACCTTTGTTTACATCAACTACCCCCCATGATTTCCACTAAAAGATCAAAATTGCATCATCCTATAAGATAATGCCATGTGTTATTCTTGCATTTTTTCTCTAAAATAATTCTTACTAAATAGCAATGCTCATTTATCTTGGAAAATGTTATTTAGTAAGAAAATCTATGGAGAAAAATTACAAGAATAAATCTCCACCTTTGCTTACATATATGATTTAGTTACTATATATAATAATTATTTTAAAATTGTTATGAATTATATGAAATTTTAGAATAAAAAATACATTTAAAGTTTTTTTTTACTAAACCCACTAACATTTTCTCCGTCTTAATAGTATGCAATAACAACTAACTTTTGTCAATAAAAAAACCAATTATAGTTAAATGTTTCCCATAGTTTGAAATTTTTATCACTTATTTAATATTACATTATAGTTAAATATTTCCCGTATTTAAATTAGTAGCATATGTTTTCTTATTTAATTTTTGTTTTGCCATAAAAAATTAGTAAATGTTAAGTCTCATTATTTTTTGTAGCCAAAATAAATTATTAGTATATTTATTTTATGATTTAATTTTTGAAAAAGACTAATTAGAGTGAAGTCTCATTATCTGCATGTAACAAATGACTAAACTGAGTCGGACACGACTCAAAAACACACATCTCTGCGTTCAAAGAGCAACTGAGATTTGCTAATGCATCAACACATTGATTAGCTTACGATTGGTTAGCTTAACTCAAATCTTTATTATTATTATTATTATTATTATTATTATTATTATTATTATTATTATTATTATTATTATTATTATTATTATTATTATTATTATTATCCCAAACCCTAAATTTTTACTCCCTCTTCCTTTCACCAACCACTCCTCTTCTTATTTTTTTTTAATTTAATTGATATGCACTGACGGTGTAAAATAATTTTACACGGTCATCCAATAAGAAACCATCAATCTTCCATATCATATCAAGAAGTGGGGTAAAGTGGGGTGACGTGGCAGAATACATGGTTGTCATTGGTTGACAGTGTAAAATTATTTTACACTGTCAGTGCATACAAATTAATTCCATTTTTTTTTACTAAATTCACTTTTCTACTAAATCCACAATTTAATGGTGCTACTTCTTTTTTAATTTTTCATTTAAAAAATAAAAATTATCTGAGTTTAATTGTTGTTTCAAGTTCAAAAGTGATGTCGCACACAAATAGGAAAAGACAACAACAAATTAGGCTTCTTTTGTGGTGGAATACGTAAACCACTATTTTTCATTTTTTCTATTTATACTATACTACTAATAAATAATGTTTATCCAATTTTTCTATTTATATTTGTCTACAATTGAAACATGAACAAAATTAGGAGGTTCGTCTAAAACAAACATTATAATATCATATGGTTTCAAATCATTAGCCTTATGGAATAAAAATTGTTGCCATCTATATGTCCGAAAGTTGTATCCCCCACTAATCTTCAAGAAAATTATTTTTATACGAAAGTTGTTCCAAAATTGATGAATCCCCCACAAATCTTCAAGAAGATTACTTTTATGTATCTATCCCCCACTGATCTTCAAATCATTTGTCTCATGTATAACTTATTTAATATATATCAAAGTTGTTTTGAACTTGTTAGTAGTTTTATGAATCAACAACGTAATTTGTTTCATGTATGATTTATTTAATAAATATGGCCATTATTTTAAAATTGTTATAGATTCTATGAATCAATAAAAAAAGTTATTTATTTAAAAATATTCATAGTTTGATGATTCATTATTTAAAAATATATATGATCCATTATTTTGAAATTGTCGTAGTTTGTCACATGTATTATATGGTCATTATTTACTTCTATTTATCACTTGAAATTTGTCCCGTGTATGATAATCATTTATTTTTTTGGTCAAGAACCTTTTTTTGAGTAAAAATAATTAGAACTTGTAGCAATTTGAAAAAGGGTAACATATATTACTATATATAATAATTATTTTGAATTCAATGAATAAATAGCATAATTTGTTCCGTATATGATTGTTAATTTTTTCACTTGTAATATGGATTTTTAAAGTTTTATCTACGATACAGATTGTAATATCCCCGTGAACTTTTTATCAGTAATATCTTGTAAAAACAATTTTAAAATTTTATTAGCGATAAAATATTCATCTCCCCATTAATTTTTTATCAGCAATAAAAATTGTTATCATCACGTTAATTTTTTACCAACATTAATTTATCAAAGTAATTTTAAAATTTTTATCAGCGATACAAATTATAATCTCCCCGTTAATTTATTTTCTTATGATATGATATAGTTTGTCTCTCTATCAACTAATGTAATTTAATTAATTTCATAAAAAATTGAATTTTGGTAAAAAAAACATAATTGAATTAATTTAATATAGTACTTGTATGTAATTAATGTAATTGAATGTTGATTTTAAATCCATATAGGCTGGATATTTGAAATCCACATATTGTTTGCCCTTTTGTCTTACTTACGGGAAAGGGAACCACCAACTTACCTTATCACTATTTTTTCTTTCTTTCTTTTTCATTTGCTAGTTTCTTTCTCTCTCTCTTCATCAAAGAAAGAAAACCCTAGCCGCCGCTGTAACAACATTCACGGCCACCCCTAGTATGCTTTTGCAAAATCATCCTCTATTTTTCTCCTCTACAAAACACACAAAGAAAACATGACATATTCTTCTTCATCCTCTATTTTTCTCTAATAAAGAGGATTCAATTGTTTCTCTGTAAACCATAAACCTTATAATTACTGTGTTTCCTCCACCTTCTCATCGGCAACCACACGTTCTGGGGCTCACTTTTCGTCATCTCCACTTTCTCGTGTACATGCGACGACAACAACAACAACAACAAATATCAAAGAGATCTGAAATAAAAAATCGGTTTGGATCTATTTTTTATTTTGTTTTACAAATGTATGTATTTATCTGAGTAGTGTGTACGGCCCCTTAAAATCAGTTTACTCTGAGTAGTGTGTGAGACCATAAATTTAATTTTTTCTTACTCTGAGTAGAGAGAAAATAGAACAAACATAAACAATTAACAATAAAAAATGGCGAAAGAATAGAACAAAAGGATACATAACTTTCATCTTAATGTAACTTGTCTGCCTTAAAGCTCTTCATCCTTTTTGTTAGATAGACAAAAATATCTTTGAATTTTTCTGCATAACACAACATAATTGTGACATGTTATTTTTGAAGACTAAATAAACTTGTTTTTCTTACTTTGTTCTTTATAAAACTTGGTGTGCGTTGAAGTTCTTCATCTTCTTGTTTGATATCTTTGAATTTTTCTGCATAACACAACCAAATCAAGTTATTAAAAAAAAAAAAGTTAAATATGAAGATAGAAAGAAAAAATAAAAACAGAGAAACAACATGAGGGAAAATGATTTGAATATAAAATTATGTTGATTCTTGGGTATTTCATCTTCTTTATTGAGTACTTCATTTTCTTTATGATCTTTTGATTTTTCTGCAAAATATAATAAAATGTAGTTGGAAATGAGGAAAGAAAGATAGAAGAATAGTGAAGCTTATGAAATGAGAATGAGTAAAGATGAAATTATAACATTTTGAATAAAGTAAAGTGAGGGAAAAAAATTTGAATTTTAAATTTGACAGACATTGGGAACCGAAAATGAAAAGAGAAGAAGGAACTTTGTACCTTCTAACCGGCTCGGTTCAATACAAACCGTGGCTCATGTGACAATGACCTTTTGTCTCACAATAAAAATTATATGGCTTGGTTACTTGTCAAAATGGCTTAGTTGCTTTATTTTTTAGTTCAGTTAAATAAATTTTGGACATGAAATACCCTTATTTTTGCCAAGTGGCAGCATTTTAAGCATGGACACTTTTATCTTTTCCAAGTACAATAGTTTTCTTATATTGTATTTGATTTGAAGTGGCAGCATTTTAAGCATGGACACTTTTATCTTTTCAAAGTACATTAGTTTTCTTATATTGTATTTGATTGATGATTGTATTTGATGTCCCAAAAAAACTTTTCTTTTCTTTGCTTCCACACTCCTAGGATTGGTGTCCGACACTCATAAGACACTTGTACGACACTTGTCCATGTCGTGTTAGGTGTCTGTGTCGGAGTTTGTGCTTCATAATTCTAGTTTATGCAAATATTTTGAGTCGAAAAGTCATCCATTTTTTGTATTATGACTTCTGAAAAATTCGATTTTTGTGTATTACTATACTGAAAGTACAGATTTTAGTCTGTTTTCTTCGTGGTTCTATTGTTAAAGAAAAGGGTGAAGGGGGCTTAGCATAGTTTTAAAAGTCTAATGGGATCACTATGTAATATAAGCATTGACTGAAGAACAAACAATTGCCTTGTTCTTTCTTAATCCATACAGTATCTGAATAATGTTCTAACTCTATCTTAATATTTCCTAAATAACTTGCTAATAACAATTCCATGGCAACTTCTAATATAGTTATCAAAGATAAAAAAAATATGACTGACCTTTTTTTTGTTGCTACTGTTTCAAGAACAATCTATGCACCAATATTTGTTTCTGTTATAGGGAATTGAGTTTTCTTTTTTCTGTTGTTTGATTGTTGTCAGAAAAGGAACAAAAGTTGTAACTGTGTTTATTTTACTAGATATGAACTCAGTTGTAAGACGTTTATCAAGCTTATTCAGACAGTCAGGTTGCGCAACTCAACCTTTTAATGGTCAGCATCATCAACTGCTTCAGCCATGCAGAGGCATACGAGTGCAGGTCTATAATGGAAACCTGGAAGGGGCATTGACATTGATGCAGCGTAAGATGACATCAAGTGGGATAGAGAGGATGATAAAGCGTGAACAGAGATTCCATATAAAAAACTCTGAGAAACGTGTTTTAGCCCAAAAGAGTTTGGAGCGTAGGCTTCGATCAGAAGATCTTGCTAGGAAACTCAAGTCCATCATGATCAAGAAAGTCAGGTAATTATTTTCTATATGAAAGACTGGTTTTTCTGCCTTAGAACATAGAATAGTACGCACCTTGCTAACAAACATAAGGCCATTATCATCAATAAAGTAAGGTAATCGATGCCTACACGAAATACCAGTTTTTAATCCTCAGTGTAGCAAATTATGCATCTTGATTCTGGATTCCTTTTTTCTCTCCAGTGACTTCAAATATATTATGTTATTGAATTTCCCAAAAATACCCTGCAGTTGTGATGTCGAAATCATTTTCACTGAGCACAATGATGTGTGAATTTTCAACTGAAGTGAAATGATTTTGTAAAGATGTTCACTAAACTTAGCTGCAATATCTGATAATAGTGAAATGAGAACTTTTAGTTGAAGTAAAATAATTTTCCTATGAGAATCAAAGAAGATATGAGAGAATAAAAATAAATGAAAAAATTGCCTCAAACATTTATTTATCTGCTGATTCGGACTTAGAAGTTAGAAGATATATTATTTTTGTATATGTTGATTTGTTCACTAATTCACTAATTAATTTAATTCTTAGTTTTGAAGTAATGGTATCCTATGTGAAACCTTAGCTATGTTAAATTGTTAATTATTTCAAAAGTTTAAGGATCGAAGGGAAAAATATTCAACTTCTAGCTTTTTTGACAAAATCTTTTCCAACCAAATTCAATAACTTAATTTTACTCCAAACCACTTATCTTTCTTGTTCCCATTTTTGTAGAGGCTTGGCAGGTTTCTGTTCTTTTTGAGTTAGGAATTTGGATAAACTTCATATTGGATTGAATGGACATTTTATCATGACAGCTTGTGGAATTTTTGTTACCTTCTTTTCGTTTTGCCCCAACTATTTTTCCTTTGTTTTTCTTTTATTTGCTCTGATATATTCTATATTCTATTGCAATATGACAGGGGTCTTTGAGAATATTGCACTGCTATTGGGAAAAAAATGGTTGGTGTAAGTTGCAGTTATCCAGTAATTTTGTAGGTGGCCACAGCTGTTGAAACATATTCTTTGAAATTGTGCATGGCGTAATATGAACTTTTGTAGACATTATTTTATGTATGAGATGCGTCTTTGCAATCTAATAATCAACTAACAGGCATGATGAGCATCACAATGTTCTTTATATTTAGTTAAGTCCTGAATTTGGATGAATATGTATGCCGAATATCCTAAGTTATGATGGATAGTCGAAACCAATTTCAAACAACTGTTATATGCTGCATTGTTCTTTATCTTTTTTGTTTCGTACTTTTAAACATTATGTCAGAAACAGTAATAACAAGAAAAGGATACTAAATGGTTTTTGGATGGAAGAAAATGTTGGTTAAATCTTCATTTTATCTACATTAATAATTTATGAAGCACGTAACATGATGCAAACATTGACACGTCAGCATCAATTATAAGTGTTGGTATTCGATACTAGCATGTGTTCGTCATCAGAACATGCTTAATCTAAAGAGTGTAATGAATGTAGCAAGTAAACTTGTGTTTTAAGTGCTGTCTTGCATTCAATTAGTTTGTAAATTTTATATGTTCGTCTTTAGTGCCGTCGGATTGGTGTGGCCTATTGAATATGAAGACTTTATCATGCGTAAATTTGTCCTCTTTAACCTATAGTCCTTTAACTTATATCATATGAACTTTCTTTATCATGTGTGAATTTGTCATCTTTAACCTACAGTCCTTTAACTTACTTATATCATATGAACTCATTTTTGTATTTTTTTTATGGACAACAAGTAGTATTTTTGTATCTGGTCATTTATTAAGCCTTTCAACATTTCTTGATCTAACTTATCTAAACCATTTTTTTAATAAAATTAGTAACGACTCATTCTAATCCTGAGGGGGTAAAAACACAACACTCAATAGTTGTCATTGAGCATTTACATTTTTGTCAGAGGCTAATATACCCCTTGATAATATATTTACTATAGTATTAACTAGGTTCGACATTTCTCCAAATATAGTTAATATATTTACTTTAATTTTTTAGTCAAGTTAATATATTTACTATATAACGTTTGTATGGTATATATGCATGTGTGCAGTGTGCTTGATGCTTAGTGCTATCTGAGGTCTGCCAATGACATCTTCCTTTAGAAATAAATGATGAGGAGGCCCAACTTATCATTTTTAGGGCAAATGAGAGCAGATAAAAGTCCCAATTATGTTGCAGTTCTAAAGTGACTTAAGGGATTTCGTTTAACCAATCATAACATTCTCACTTATCATGGCTCAACAATCCTCGTTGACCAACATAATATTTTTAGACCTCATCTTCAAAGACAACAATGGTAATGTTATGATCAGTCAACGACAACTATTCAACCGTTTACCTGCAAATTCTTCAAAAGAATCGACAAGAAAATAATTGACAGAAGAAATGAAAGAAGGTAAATGATGCAAAGAATGAATGCGAATATTTATAGTTGACAGCAAGATAAACTATTCGTCAAATAAGAGGCAACACCTCTCCATAGACCAACCAAAAAAGGTCATCAACTAAAGGCCAAGATTATGACTATTGGTCATTCCCCCGCTTCAAATTGTAGAACATTTTCCTATGAACAAATTGTGTTTTTTTTTTTGGTGAATTAACTAGAGGGTTAACAACAAAAACAATCAACAATTATTTTCTATTTTTTATGAGAATAAAAGAAGATTAATAAATTGATCCAAGTAATACGAGTATTTAACTCTTAAATTATATGGTTAGAACTTAGAAGTTCGATTTCTAATTCGTGCTTATGAAAAGAAATCGGTTCAAAAGAGCACTAATTAAGTTTTTTTTTTTCACCACCAGTATTGACCTATCGAATCGCCTAATCTGATTCGGTTCGGACATCTACTAATTAATTAATTTATACTTTACTTATAGTACATGTAAGATTTTGACAAGTATATATACTATGGTCTTTGCTTGAGTGTAGGGCTGGCAATGACCCGAGCCAACTCGTGAATAGTTCGAAGCTCGATTCGATAATTGACTCGTGAACTTGATTCGTGAACCAAATGAGTTGAATTTGAGTTAAAAATTAAGTTCGTTAAATAAATGAGCCAAATATAAACTATATATAGTTCGACTCGTTTGACTCATGAAATAAATCGATTATATATATATATATATATATATCCAAATCTTTTTAAATTAATTGTGGAATTTTGTTGATTTTTGCTTTTTAACTTTGTTACTTGTATTAGTTTATGATTGTTTAAATTTTGTACGTGTTTATCCATTATTCACTTGGGATCACTTTTATTTTAATTTAATATTTGCTTTTTCTTTTGAAAAAAATAGTTGAAAAGGTTAGAGTAAATTTTGAAATTTTGAGAAAAAATATTACTTTAAAATCATGTAACTTGACTTAACGAGTTGAACTTAACGAGCTGAACCGAACTATTCGTGAACTTTAAACGAGCCGAACTCGAGCTTAAAAAAGAGTTCGTATCGAACTTGAACTGAGTTTTGAGCTGAATCAATTCCTAGCGAGCCGAGTCGAGCTCAGATGAGTTCGACTCGGCTCGACTCATTTCAAGCCCTCCTTGAGTGGATCAAAATTCGCAACATGATTTGCCATAATTTCCATCGACAATAAATCCAAACATATTCTCACCAGAAAAACAACTACTGACCCACACACACACATATACATACCTCATCCATATATCTTCACTCTTCATCATACACACAACACAATTCTCAATCATCACAAATACGCGCCCACAACATGGGAACTGGTTCTTCAAAGGAAGCAGATGATGGTTCTGAAGGAACCAAAGACAGAGTTGACGATGATGATCAAGCAGGTGGACAACTTTATGTTTCTCTTAAGATGGAGAATCATAAACTCACTACTCATCTTGTTCCTCATGTTTATGGTTCTGTTCCTCTTGTTGGTTCTTGGGATTCTTCTAAAGCTGTAATTTTTTTCATTACTTCCCATTTTTTCGTTTCTGGGTCTTTCTTCTTTTTTACTAATTTTCTTTCTTTCTTTGTTTTAGCTTTCTATGGAACGTGAATCGGTTTCAATGTGGGAGATTAGCTTTGTTGTTCCACCTAATCATGGTAATGATTTCTTTGCTTTCTTCACTTTTACTATGTTTTTATGTTTGTTTCTTTGTTTTTCAGTTTTATTTGAAGTCAAAAGGTTTACTTTTTAATAACTTGTCAGTTCCTGTCAGAAAAAAATAAGTTTTATAAATTTCTCAATAAACAAATGTGAAAAATTAATATTAAAAAATTGTTAGAATAAGTTTTTTAAACAATAGTAACTTGTAGTATAAGATAGAATCAGCATATGCAGTTCAGTTTTTTTGGCTTAAACCTCTTGTTTCCGGGGAAAGGGGTCTGTAAACCTAAAGTTCGACCATGAGATAAGTAAAGTCTGACCAAAGATTGTTTCAGCTAGGGTTTGAGAACAACATAGTAGTTAAGCACTTTTCGTTGTTTTTAAGTGTAGGTTAGTCTTATCTTAATTGACAATGACAATCACTTATAAGCTGGAAGTTACTCATAAGTTAGAAGTTAATTCAAACGAGTTCTCTTGCATTAATTCTTCAAAGTTTTCCTTTTTCCAATATCTTCACAAAAGTCCCATGTCAATGAAATAGTGGATAATGTTTTCAGCTTCTGAGGTTTGAAGGGGGTGAGGGGTTGTGATAGCTTTGTTGACTCATTAGGTTGACTTGGCCTTTTTGTGAAATGAATGAGTTTGGATATAAAAATTGTGGTAATCAATGAAGGGTGTTTTGTTTCTGAAGTTGATTGATTTCTTGATGTGGGATATTCAGAAACTTTGGATTTCAAGTTCTTATTGAAGCCAAAGCACAGTGATGCACCTTGTTTTGTTGAAGAGGGTCCTAGCCGCCTACTTATTGGGGGAGCGCTGGGGGAGGATGCTAGACATGCGTTGTTTAAGCTTGATAATGGCGAGGTTCTTGAGTATCAAGTATATGTTAAAGCAGACAGGGTTTCTCCCTTTGATCTTGCGGCTAGTTGGAGGGCTTATCAGGATAATTTCCGTCCTTCGGCTGCACGCTGGATTCCTGATGTCAGCATAAACTCAGCACCGCAGACAGGTGGCGAGGTAAAGCCAAACTTCCAGTTTTCTTTCTGTTCTTTTACCTGTCGAAGAGATCATGAATGGTATTTTAAACTTACGATTACTTTATTTTTTGTTTAGAATGGTTCTTCTGCAGGGTTGGAACTTGATCTTGAGCATTATGTTGTCCCAGCTCCCTCAACATCAGCCCACGTATATGCAGCTAACATGACAGAGAATCCACGGTCACTAATCAGTGGGTCTGGCGGAAGTTCATATTCCTCCAAGGTTCAACATTCAAATTCAAATTTTGCAAATTATGATATTCATTATTCTTTCTAGATGGACTATTAGTTCATTAAGGATTGTTGTAGGAACTTAGAGGATAATTGATTATTAATTGTATTTTGAATATATTTTTAATTGATTCAAGATTGCCCACATTTTCTGCACTCGTTAATTTTGAATAGCCGACAAATGCTTGATATTAATTATAATGTGCTAATTTGGTGCTCTCTCATAAGACTTCAATTCTTTAATCGTTATAAATAGCCGTGTATATAATGTTTAACATGAAAATGCAACTTCCTGATGTTAAGCAGAAAACACATAATCAAGTGTGCTAATAGGTTATGTTTATGTTCCGACCAGGGGATGGAGGTTATTGTGCCGGATTCTTCTAAGGTGTTTCAAAGTTCTGGAATGGTTGAATCTAAGTCGGTGGGAACATTTTCGCCACTACAAAAGCAAGATAGTCAGAGAGGACTTTTTGTTGATAGAGGTGTTGGATCTCCTAGACTTGTAAAATCTTCTAGTTCAAATATTTTCTCCAGTGGTCTTAACTTGGGCACTGATACCAAGGTTTGTACAAACGGTTTCCATTTCCGGTTTAATATTTAGATTCATTTCATGTAAAATAACTTAAGTTATGTTAAGTGAGGTTGTTCACAAATAATTGCTTGTCTCGCTTTTTGTTGATAGAATTCAATGCCAGCTGCTGCCGGAGCTGTTGCAGCTGCAGCTGTTGCTGATCAGATGTTGGGTCTAAAAGAGGATAGACATTTGGCGATTGTCCTGGTATTATTCTAGCATGATGAGTAGTTACTGAATAACTTTTATAGTTTTGAAACACTTTATTTTTCGTCAAGTTGGAACTCTAGCTGAAGTTAGACGTGATTTGAAATGCAATTATATGTATAGGGAGTGTATCCAGTGAGAACTAATAGTTATTGTTAGAAGCGCGAACTATCAATAACATACATCAGATTAACTTAATGGACCAGATTTTAAAACTCTATAAGTTTTACTAATTTTGTATATTTAAGTTTATGGATATAAATTATTGTAACTTCTTCTAAGTAGTTTCTTTTATGTAGGTGGGTCTGCCAGCTCGAGGTAAAACTTTTACTGCAGCTAAACTTACAAGATATCTTCGTTGGTTAGGTCATGATACCAAACACTTCAATGTTGGGAAGGTTGTTTGCATTCTTAACATCTTTTTTTCTTTATTATTGAAATGCTTGCACCTAGTGGAAAACTGGAAATATGTCGAGTTTGAAGATTAACACACTTACTTTTGGATGTCGCAGTATCGTCGCCTTAAGCATGGAGCTAATCAGGTAAACTTCATTAAATGAATCTGTTAAATGGTTTATTCCTTCTTATTTAGTGGCTGCTTTATATACTGTTTAATAGCACAAAAGTTCTCATGATAGCCGAAAACTGTTGTCTGTGACATATAAGTTGTTTATTCCTTGTTACATGTTGTATAATATGCAATTTTTCATAACAAAAGAGTCGATTTGTTAGCTTATATGTCATAATGGAGGATATGACAGGTGAAAATAACTCCAAAGCAATGTTCTTAGAATTCTTAATCTGATATTTTAATACGACTATTTTATTTTTTAAATTCTCAAGTTCAATGACCAACATCAAGAAAGGACTCTCAAGAAAAAATGACACAGTAGATTCAGATTGTATCTTAACAAAAGTAATATCACACACATGCGCACACCTACTCTTAGCTATCAGATAACTTAACATAGGGATTTGGTTTGACACAGTGCACCATCCAACAAAATATTGTGCAGGGGGGTGGCTTTTTGCATCTAAAATTGATATTTTTGCATCATACTCTTACGACAAAGTTAGTATTTGAACGTTGATGCTAGGGAATTTGTAGCACAGAGAAGACCAACAATTGTTGATGCTCCGTGGACTTTATGTTAATTTATGAATGGGATACCGAGTATCTTATTTCTTTTATGTCCTAAGTTATTACCATGATGGCAAAAGCCATAGGCTACAATTCTGTTCAGCTATAACGTGTTCACTAATTTTTGCAACCTGTAAATTTTTTGAACTGTCTGACCTTTCCGTGGCAGATTCACACATTGGCTTGGAATAGTAACTAAGTAGTTCAAGTACTTCCCGAAGACCCAGTACTACATTTTCCTTATACTGAGCTTAAATATTTACGTACTGAAATTCATAAATAAGATCGGACCTGGGAAATATGTCTACACAGTTGAATGAGCTTTTATATTTTATAACTAAAATCCATTATGATTTAATATGATGTCTTCTACTTTGGAGGGTCATAAAAGTTTCAACATTGCCACATGAGAGTTACATGGTGGAAACTTTTTTTGTTGATGAAATGCGACTGTGGAAACTTGATTCTGTTCTTAAATGTTAGTTGTATGATTGAAATCACAATGTTGCACTATCCTGTCATGTTTTCTTGAGTAATCTTTATTCATTTCATATTCTTCTTTGCAGGCTGCTGATTTCTTTCGAGCTGACAATCCAGAAGGCATGGAGGCACGTAATGAGGTATTTTAGTTTTGATCTTTTATGTTGTTGTTATTATTATTTTGATTAGATTAACTGAGTCTTTGAGACTCTAAATATTTGAGCTTGCATATTAGGCAATACCTAGAATTCTGATAGTGATCAATGATGCTCGTATAATTTGTTGAATCTTATTTCATGCAACGGACCATCTTACAGTGAGAGATGCACATTGGCATAGTTTTTGTCTATAGAGAAATGACTGATATTATAATGCAAAATGAATTGGATAACATCAATCATAGAATAGAAGCAACATTTTGAGCCCACCGGGGATTATCTTTTTTCTTTTAACATTTTGAATGAGCAGTATGTTAGTGGGAAGTAACCACCCGAAAATGTAAAGTAGAAGGTGAAAAAAAGTCACATAGGTTGACGTAATCTTTTAAGACGGTTTTGACCTTAAGTAGGTTCCTGTTTTTAACAATTTAACATATAATTTATAATGGATTTTTCTTATAATGTTGACACCGTGTTTACCTTTCTGTGTACATAGTTTTAATATATCACGTGCCACTAGGTAGCAGCACTGGCATTTGAAGACATGTTATCTTGGATGAATGAAGGTGGCCAGGTAAGTTCAATTTTGTCAGTAGTTTTGTTACTTTTATGCCTTCTTTCGTGTTTGCATAAGGTTTAATAACGGTGTAGGTTGGGATATTTGATGCCACAAACAGTAATAGGAGACGAAGAAACATGCTGATGAAGTTGGCTGAGGGAAAATGCAAGGTAGTTAAAGATTAGCAAGATTAAGTGTATGGTATGAAAATGATATATTTAACTCTGAACTCATCGGATACATCTTGTTTTCATTTGCAGATTATCTTCCTGGAAACAATATGCAATGATAAAAACATAATTGAGAAGAATATTCGTCTTAAAATTCAGCAAAGTCCTGACTATGCAGAAGAGTAATGTTTCATTTAAAATCAGTGACATCTATCTTTATTGCTATGTGGATACATATGCAATTAACTTCCATTTGCAGGCCAGATTTTGAAGCTGGATTGGAAGACTTTAAGAATCGTCTGGCCAATTATGAGAAGGCAAGTTCTACAGTGTACTTTTCGATTTCATGATTGTTATAGATGAGTTTTTTCCTGTAATAAATGTTGATTTCACATTACCAGGTTTATGAACCAGTTGGAGAAGGATCTTACATAAAAATGATTGATAAGGTCAGCGGACATGGTGGACAAATCCAAGTAAGTTCATCCTGAATCAACATTATTTTCCCTTTTACATAGCTCATTGTATGGTAACTCTAATTTGATAGTTGAAAGTGATAGAATAGAATGAAATAATATCAAACAAGAAATCCTTGATATGATTAATATAACTGTATCAGATATGTTGATTATTGTTGGTGGTAATAGGAACATTAAAACTTCACAGTTGCATGTATTGAACATGTTTTACCTGCTCTAGTTAATGGTATCTTAGAAACTTAAATTTGAAATGGACTAGTTTTGCATCTAACCTTTAGTATCTTTCGTGCCTTGGTTACCCCGTACCTATGAAGCACTAACAAAGACTCGACACGGACACACAGACACCAATAATAATTTAAGAAAATAGTGATTGGAACCATGTGTGGCGGTGTCATGTCGGACACTGACGCACCTTTATGGTTGACTCAACTGGAAGCACACAGTTCAATATATATCTGTTCTGTAAAGACTTAGAAAGTATTATTGCTGTTATATGAAAGTATTTAGGTATACAATACAACAGATAAGTTACCAGTATCAGAACTAGCACAGTAAAAGATTGATGAGGTTGGAAGATCATTAGTCAGTGTTTTAAATTATGTTGATCAACAAAAAATGTACGGTATCGGTAATTGATAGGGTTGTTATGCAACGACTTTAAAACGTTTTTCTTGTCTTAAAATTCATTGACTTTTATTTTATGTGAGCATTAGCATAGATTGAATGTAGAGTAACTCTATGTGTGAACTCCGCGCTCTACCTTTCTAGTTTCAAGTGTGACTTTGAATTGTTAATCATTCCCAACTTCTGTGGTTTAGGTGAACAATATCAGTGGCTATCTTCCTGGACGAATCGTCTTTTTCTTGGTAAGCTTTTCTAAACCAATATTACGAAGTTATTAGAAATGAGTATCACTCTTGTCTTTTTATCCTGTGAAGTTATGACGTTCCTTACTGTTTACTCACATTATTGCATTTCTTGGAATTGGCATTTTGGTTTGGAAAATGTATTCTTTTTTTCATTTCGTACTTTTACATTTACTTAAAAAAGTACAACTTTGTTTCTTATTTTTTTGAATTATTTGTATAAGAAATGTTGAAAACAATATTTTTTTTTTCCTATGTCGTGTTCATACATTTAGGCGTAAATACGTTTTCAGGTAAATACACATCTTACACCTCGCCCAATATTACTTACTCGGCATGGAGAAAGTCAGGATAATGTGAGGGGAAGAATCGGAGGAGATACTGCAATAAGGTCTTTTTTTTTGTCTATTCAGTAGCTATATGACTATATCCTGTGTAATCAATCTATAATGTTGAAATACCGTAGAGTATATTCTGTATAGAAAGAAGAGAGATGAAAGTAAATGAAAAATCTGGTTTCTATTTTGATCAATTAACTATTCTGGAAAATGGGATTATTTTGTGAATTAGTGAAATAGTTCTATCTTTGATTTTTTGTTTCTTAACTCTCCTTTTTCATTGTGATATCTGGTATTTCTTGAATTGCTTTCATTATTTAGTGGACTAACTATAACACTGTGCAACGTGTTATAACAGTGAGAAAGGAGAGATTTATTCAAAGAAGCTTGCCAACTTTGTGGGAAAGCGTCTCAAATCAGAAAGGGCTGCTTCTGTAAGATTTTTAAATTGTATAGATTCAGCTGTTGACTTTTTACTTAGGAGATGCCGAGATCCCACATCGACTAGAGATATATGGTTCAAATAGTTTTCTATAATGCGTGACAATTATCCTCTTGAGCAAACTTTTGGACCGTGTTAGATCAGGGCTATGCGAAATTCTAAGAAAACTTAATGCTTGTATGCAGCCGATACTTGAAAACTGTGAATCTACTAAGCTTTTGTGGCTTGGCCTTTATCATTCCACTATAACAGTATAAATGTAACTAATATTGAAATGATGAGTGATTGTAAGATTTGTAACTTGTGATTTAGATATGGACTAGTACACTGCAGCGAACCATTCTGACTGCAAGTCCAATTGTTGGATTTCCGAAGGTTAGCGTCATCCTTTAACTAATGGTTGCATTGCATACAGTCATGTGATTCATGTCAAGAAAAATGGGTTGACAAATTTAAACAGTATTGTGTTCCTGTATTTACAATCTTTATATGTTTGTTAGATTCAATGGCGTGCCCTTGATGAAATAAATGCCGGGGTTTGTGATGGCATGACATACGAAGAAATCAAGAAAAACATGCCAGAGGAGTATGAGTATGTCGTAAACTCGTAATTTCTCTCTCTCACTTGCATGTTGAATGTAACTCAAATATCAGATAACAGACAAAATAGTGTGAAACTTCTTTGGGGGCATAAAGGGATGTTTGTTTAAATGCCATAGTTAATTTTCTTCCCTCTTATTGTAGATCCCGAAAGAAGGACAAGCTTAGGTATAGATATCCCCGCGGGGAGTCATATTTGGACGTTATTCAAAGGTCGTTACCTTTTATCTTTTTAAACATTATTTAACTCATGAATTCAACTTGTTTAATATAACTAACTTTTTGTTGGAAAAAATACAGGTTAGAGCCTGTAATTATCGAGCTTGAGCGACAACGAGCTCCTGTTGTAGTGATATCTCATCAGGTTGTACACAAGACATTAAACTAAATTTATGCTTATGAAAGGCCTCAATTGTTGACTGGTTCTAATCCTTGAGATTCTTCCATAATTTTGTCATTTCAGGCAGTTTTGAGGGCATTATATGCTTATTTTGCTGACAGGCCTTTGAAAGAAGTTCCACATATAGAGGTAATTTGTGGTTTCATATTTTACCTATGCTTTTTCACCTTATGGTTTAATTTAGATTACTACAATTGTCTCTAAATATAGGTAGGATCTCATTGACTAAATCATATAAATTATAAATGTTGGTAAAAATATTAAATTTATTGACAATTGACATTGTTTTACAAGTTTACTCTCCAGAAGTGATAATTAGTTTATGTTGCCACAAGTATTTATTACAGATTGCAAAAAAAGATATAACATAATTAGGGGTATTTAGGTAAAGAAATAATCGATGTAATTGAAAATTTGAAAGTGCTCCTTTAAACAGAATAAGGAAAGAGTTCAAAGAGTCGTGCATAACAATGTTGTGTCTCCTAGATCTCTAGATATAGTGTTTAAGAGGCGGTTTTTCCATTTAAAAAAGAATTAACGGCGCAGTTTGTTGCTCGTTTTCCTTTTATTTAAGTGTAAATATCTTGCATATATATAAATTTATTAAGGTAAAAAAAAAATGTTAGTTTAATCAGTGCAATGGAGATTCCTTAGTCATAAAAATTCTGTCAACAAACTTCTGCAAGATTCATCATGTCATTTAGAGAGATAATCACTTTTGTTGAATGATGAGTGTGGAATGAAGTTATCTAACATGAGATTTGTCATTTCCAGATGCCTCTTCATACCATTATAGAGATACAAATGGGAGTTACAGGTGTTGTAGAGAAAAGGTACAAACTAATGGACTGAAATTAATTGATGAAAACTTATGTTACTAATATTGTGGATTAATAAACCAATTATCCATTCTTCCAATTTCAATTTATTAACAAAAATGTAATATATTCCCATAAAGGACTACATTGTAAAAAATTACCATAGTGAAGGGAAGTCATGCTCTTCAAATACAATGTTATTTCATTTCAAATGTAAATGAAATCTCTTACAGAAAATATTACATACATTTGCACATATTCTACATTATCATAAGCTATCTCTTGATTGGAATTGAAAAAAGAATACATAATGTGATGTATGCGCAAAAAATGTTGTGTTTATAGACTATGGAATAATCACTTGAACTTGAATTTAAAAATCTTATATGACGTGTGAGTTTTCTACATCACTTTCTGTATATATGTAACGTTGTCACTAATTCGATCCACTTCCGTTCCTCATCTAGTAGAACGAGAGAACTCTAATATCATTTGCCGGGGAGTTTGGAAAATACCGAGAACAATTACGAGCTAAAGACCGAGACCATCAAGGGTCAAGGTCAACACAAATGAAACTATTGTTGTAGTTTTACCAACAAACTTGCTTCCCTTTGGTATTTCATCAAATTGCTACACAAAGCGAGTCCACTCTTATTTTCATTTGAGAATACTTTAATTAGAATGGAATAGGTTTGGTTTTTTCAACTTTAGATTTAGTTAATTGTTTTCATGGTTTTTAGTTGATCATATCCATGCTTTCTTTATCTCTTTTTGGGCATATTCTTTGAAATAATATGCACATCATTGTTGAATAAATAAATTGATTTTGGGTTTGTTAGTTTTTGGGTCTTGGGAATTAAAAGTCCAAATATGTGTTGTAATAAGTCCAACTTCTACAATCATATTCTAGAGAAATCCATGGAGCTCTCTAGAAGATAAGCATTAATAAAGAGTTTGGTGGAGTAGTTGAGAAAATTCTAGAGAGTAGTTTATAGCCATTAGATTAAGTTTGTGTTGGCAAAATCTTAGTCATTGATTTAGGAATGCCACTAGTATAAATAGATGTGATGTACTTGAGTTTGAATCAAGCAAAAAAAATTATAAACACTTAGTAATACAAGTAGCCTTCCCTTTCAAAAGTTTTCTATCCTCTCCCAAATATTTAAACACTTTTCCACCTATTCAAAAGCTTCCTTCCAACAAAGTGGTATCAAGAGCTTGAAGATCCTCCTAAAGATGGCAAATAGTGGTGTTCCCTTCCAAGTTCCAATGCTCACAAAGAGCAACTACGATAATTGGAGTCTAAGAATGGTGGCTCTCCTTGGTGCACATGATGCGTGGGAAATAGTTGAGAAAGGCTTTGTTGACACGGAGAATGAAAATACTCCATCTCAAACTCAAAAGGATAGTTTGAGAGACTCAAGGAAGAGAGACAAGAAGGCTCTCTGCCTAATCTATCAAGGATTAGATGAAGACACGTTTGAGATGGTCTCGGGAGCAAAGACGGCTAAAGAAGCATGAGAGAAACTTCGAACCTCTTACGAGGGAGCCGATCAAGTGAAGAAGGTACGTCTTCAAACACTAAGAGGAGAGTTTGAAGCTTTGCGTATGAAAGAAGGTGAGCTTATCTCCGATTACTTCTCAAGAGTTTTGACGGTTACTAATAACCTAAAAAGAAACGGAGAGAAGTTTGATGATGTAAGAATCATGGAGAAAATTCTTAGATCGGTAGATCCAAAGTTTGAGCATATTGTCACCGTCATCGAAGAGACAAAGGATTTGGAGGACATGACAATGGAGCAATTTCTTGGATCGTTGCAAGCTTATGAAGAAAAGAAAAAGAAGAAGGAAGATATCGAGGAGCAAGTACTCAAGACACGAGTTGTTTCACCTAAAGAAGAGCATGATCGAAGCAACCAAAGACGAGGTGGCGATCGAGAACGTGGACGCGGTCGTGGATATGGATGCGGACGAGGTTGGAGGTCTAATGATGATAACAACCATAGAGGAGAAATTTCATCAAGAGGTCGTGGGAGAGGAGCTCCAAAACAAAGGTATGATAAGTCACGGGTCAAATGCTACAACTGTGAGAAATTTGGGCATTATGCTTATGAATGTAGAGCTCCTAACAATCATAGAGTTGAAGAGAAGGCCAACTATGTTGAAGAAATAAGCCAAGAAGACGGGACACTATTGTTGGCACACAAAGACAATGAAAGAGGTGGAGATAATCAATGGTACCTTGACAGTGGTGCAAGCAACCATATGTGTGGGCGAAGAAGCATGTTCGTAGAGCTAGATGAATCGGTGAACGGGAACGTGGCTTTTGGAGATGAATCAAAAGTAGCGGTGAAAGGTAAAGGAAAAATTCTCATCCGATTGAAGAATGGAGATCATCAATTCATTTCAAATGTTTACTATGTGCCAAACATGAAGAGCAACATCTTAAGTCTAGGACAACTCTTAGAGAAAGGTTATGACATTCAATTGAAGGATAACAACCTTTCAATAAGAGATCATTTAAGCAAAGTCATAGCTAAGGTGCCCATGTCAAGAAATAGAATGTTCGTGCTCAACATTCAAAAGGATGTCGCGCAATGTCTCAAAATGTGTTACAAAGAGGAGTCATGGCTTTGGCATCTTCGATTTGGACATCTCAATTTTGGAGGATTAGAGTTGCTCTATAAGAAGGAAATGGTTAGGGGATTGCCTTACATCAACCATCCCAATCAAGTATGTGAAGGCTGTCTACTTGGAAAGCAATTCAAAATGAGTTTTCCTAAGGAGTCAAGCTCAAGAGCACAAAAGCCCTTGGAGCTCATACACACAGATGTGTGCGGTCCGATCAAGCCAAGATCACTTGGTAAGAGTAACTACTTCCTTCTCTTTATCGACGATTATTCCAGAAAAACATGGGTGTACTTTTTGAAGGAAAAATCAGAAGTGTTCGAGAACTTCAAAAAGTTTAAGGCCCAAGTTGAGAAGGAAAGTGGTCTTATGATCAAAACCTTGAGATCCGACCGAGGAGGAGAGTTCACTTCAAAGGAGTTCTTGAAGTATTGTGAAGACAACGGCATTCGGCGACAACTTACAGTGTCGAGATCTCCCCAACAAAATGGAGTAGCAGAGAGAAAGAATATAACAATCCTTGAGATGGCGAGAAGCATGCTAAAGTGCAAGAGGCTACCAAAGGAATTGTGGGCAGAAGCTGTTGCATGCGCAGTCTATCTATCAAACCGATCTCCAACAAGAAGTGTATTGGGAAAACCACCACAAGAAGCCTGGAGTGGAAGAAAGCCTGGAATTTCCCATCTAAGAGTCTTTGGAAGCATTGCTCACGCTCATGTACCGGATGAGAAAAGAAGCAAACTTGATGACAAAAGCGAAAAGTACATCTTCATTGGTTATGACAGCAACTCCAAAGGTTACAAGCTCTATAGTCCTAATACGGGAAAGACTATCATCAGCCGAAATGTCGTTTTCAATGAAGAAGGAGAATGGGATTGGAAATCGAGTAACGAAGACTACAACTTCTTCCCACAATTTGAAGAAGATGTTGTGGAACCAGAGGAACCAAGAGAAGATCCTGCTACCCCGCCGAATTCACCGACCCCGAGTTCTGGAGAAGGAGAAAGTTCAAGTGAAAGAACTCCACACTTTAGAAGTTTGCAAGAGATTTACGAGGCAACCGAAAATCAAGACAATCTTACTCTATTTTGTCTATTTGCGGATTGTGAGCCCATGAACTTCCAAGAAGCATTTGAGAAGAAGTCTTGGAGAACTGCCATGGACGAAGAAATCAAGGCAATAAAGAAGAATGAAACATGAGAGTTAGCTTCACTTCCAAAAGGTCACAAAGCAATCGGTGTGAAGTGGGTGTATAAAGCAAAGAAGAACTCTAAAGGAGAAGTTGAAAGATACAAGGCAAGATTGGTGGCAAAAGGATACAGTCAAATAGCTGGAATCGACTATGACGAAGTATTCGCTCCAGTTGCTCGATTAGAGACTGTTAGACTAATCATTTCATTGGCAGCTCAAAACAAGTGGAAGATACATCAAATGGATGTCAAGTCAGCCTTCTTAAATGGGGTCCTTGAAGAAGAAGTCTACATTGAGCAACCACAAGGCTATGAAGTGAAGGGAGAAGAAGAAAAAGTCTTGAAGCTAAAGAAGGCACTCTACGGGCTGAAACAAGCCCCAAGAGCTTGGAATGCTCGAATTGACAAGTATTTCCAAGAGAAGAGCTTCATCAAGTGTCCATATGAGCATGCACTCTATATCAAAGCGCAAGGTGGAGATATTTTGATTGTGTGCTTGTATGTAGATGACTTGATCTTCACGGGGAACAATTCAACCATGTTTGCAGAGTTCAAGAAAGAAATGACAAAGGAGTTCGAGATGACCGACATTGGCCTCATGTCTTACTACCTTGGCATTGAAATGAAACAAGAAGATCATGGAATCCTAATCACGCAGGAAGGTTATGCTAAGGAGGTACTCAAGAAGTTCAAGATGGATGACGCAAACCCAGTCAGCACGCCAATGGAATGTGGAATCAAGCTGTCAAAGCATGATGAAGGAGAAAGTGTGGATCCATCACTCTTTAAGAGTTTGGTTGGAAGTTTACGATATTTAACATGCACGAGGCCTGACATCTTGTATGCAGTCGGAGTTGTCAGTCGATACATGGAGCATCCAACAACAACTCATCTGAAGGCGGCAAAGAGGATTCTTCGCTACATCAAAGGTACAACAAACTTAGGCTTGTACTACTCTGTTTCTGATGATTACGAGCTCGTTGGATATAGTGATAGCGACTGGGGTGGAGATGTGGATGATCGAAAAAGCACAAGTGGCTTTGTTTTCTTTATTGGAAACACAGCTTTTATATGGATGTCAAAGAAACAGCCGATTGTCACTCTTTCCACATGTGAGGCGGAGTACGTGGCGGCCACATCATGTGTTTGTCATGCAATCTGGTTGCGAAATCTGTTAAAGGAGTTGAATCTGCCGCAAAAGGAGCCAACCAAGATATTCGTGGACAACAAGTCAGCAATAGCTTTGGCAAAGAATCCAGTCTTTCATGATCGGAGTAAGCACATTGACACACGTTATCACTATATTAGAGAATGTGTTTCCAACAACGATGTGAAGTTGGAGTACGTGAAGACGCATGACCAAGCAGCTGATATCTTCACCAAGCCTCTCAAGTGCGAAGACTTTGTCAAGTTAAGATATTTACTTGGTGTAGCAAAATCAAGTTTAAGGGGGGGTGTTGAATAAATAAATTGATTTTGGGTTTGTTAGTTTTTGGGTCTCAGGAATTAAAAGCCCAAATATGTGTTGTAAGAAGTCCAACTTCTAGAATCATATTCTAGAGAAATCCATGGAGCTCTCTAGAAGATAAGCATTAATAAAGAGTTTGGTGGAGTAGTTGAGAAAATTCTAGAGAGTAGTTTATAGCCATTAGATTAAGTTTGTGTTGGCAAAATCCTAGTCATTGATTTAGGAATGCCACTAGTATAAATAGATGTGATGTACTTGAGTTTGAATCAAGCAAAAAAAATTATAAACACTTAGTAATACAAAAAGCCTTCCCTTTCAAAAGTTTTCTATCCTCTCCCAAATATTTAAACACTTTTCCACCTGTTCAAAAGCTTCCTTCCAACAATCATATGGTTGAAAAAGTTTGTGGCGCTAAGTTTGGCTTCACAATGTTATCAATTGTTTAAGAATATTAGATTAGATTATATTAGATTAGATTAGACTAGATAAGACACTATATATAGAAATATTTTTTTAAAAAATTCATATATTTAATATTTAAAAGTGTAAGTTTAAAACAATAATTTTTCTTTTGTTTATCTTTCTGATTCCTTAATAAGTTACTGTATCTCATAGACTTCTTAATATTTACTCCCCTGTTCCATCTTAAATGACCTAATTGATCGTCTCACACATTTTAAGAAAAAAATATAAATAAAAGAATGTTGTACATTTACCAAATTATCCTTATTATCATTAGTGATCCCTTATAAATAAATGTTTATTCATTCATTGCTTCATACAATAGGCATGTAGTAGAAGTATAATGGAAACATGTGGACCATAGCAGGCTAAGAGACGTGTTTGTGTTTCTAAGGAAAAGGTTATTGGCAATTTTTTTTACTTTTCAATTAGTTACATACATGCAGCAGACGTGTTTGTGCACTCATTAATACTATTGACCATCTTGTAGTTTTACTTTTGAATGGAACAACTTTTAATCATGCTTGCATTGTATTGAGACTATACAAATTTCAGTTAGTATGAAATTAGCCAGAAAATTTTAAAGGATAAAATTGAAAAAAATGACTTTGAAAGATATCTAAGTCATTTATTTTGGGACAATTTTTTTCTTTCAATAAGAAGTGTTTTAAAATGGAACGGAGGAAGTAAACTAAAATAACTATATAGAATATAATAAAAAATACTGACAAGTACCTTAAAAACACGTGTTAATTGAGAAATCACACATCACTTGTCAACAATACTCATATTCTATCTTCATTCTCTAATATTAAGGATCGAAGGAAGTAAGTTACTCCCTCCGTCCCATTTTAAATGACATCTTTTTGAAAAAAATTGGTCCTAAAATAAATGACTTATACATCTTTCAAAGTCATTTTTTCCAATTTTACCCTTTAAATTGTTTTGACTAATTTCATACTAACTGAAATTTGTATAGTCTCAATGCAATCATGATTAAAAGTTTTTCCATTCAAAAGTAAAAAAGAAAAAGAAAAAAGAAGATGGCCAATAGTATTAATGAGTGCACAAACATGTCTGTTGCATGTATGTAACTAATTGAAAAGTGAAAAAAAAAGGCCAATAACCTTTATCTTAGAAACACATACACGTTTCCTAGCCTGCTACAGTCCACATGTTTCCATTATACTCTTAATATATGTCTATTGTATGAAGCAATGAATAAACATTTATTTATAAGGGATCACTTATGATAATAAGAGTAGTTTGATAAATGTACAAATCTCTCTCTTTAATTTATACTCTTTTCTTAAAGTGTTTGAAATGGATAATTGAAGTCATTTAAAATGAGACGGAGGAAGTATATAATATCTTAGAGTGTTTGCATTATTATATCCCACATATTGATGAATAGATGATAAGCAATTATTGCATAGTAGCCATTTTGGTTGAGTCAGAGTGCACGAGGCTATACCATACGACATGCATGCTATGTCCTCTCCCAAATGGGAACAACACATCACCGGAAGCATGCATAAAAAAATGGTGGAATCTATGCTAATTTAGGCCCCTTTAGGGTGGGAGAGTGGGATATGTCTCCCATCATGGGTAAGTTACAATAACCGTTGGATGAGAAATCTTATGATACATTGTCAGTAGAAAATACATTTCTTTTCTCTTTCTTCCCATTCTTCCTTCTTCATTCCTCTCTCTCACCATTCTTCCTTCTTCACTCTCTTTTTCCTTCTACAGCTACAGAGAACCTAATGGAGCAACAACTCTAACATATTAAATGATTTTAAACAAATTTTAAGTGGATAAGTGATTGAATATTTCACCTTCTTTAATTAAAATTGCATATTTCACTTTCTTGTTTGTAAATAAGTATTAAATCTGCAAATTACCTACAAAAGAATAAGAATATTGGATATGGAGCTCATCTACATGTTCATTGTTTCCAAAATAAAATAAAATCAATGACTTAAGATAGATATGGAGTATTGTATAAGGGTATTGGATATGGAGTCTACAATTTTTCATTTTCTTTTATGATGAGCTTAGTCCAAAATCATAACTCAATTATTTCTAAAAATATTGTTTTGAATCAACCAAATAATGTTTTACACAAAAATTACAAGTTTTGTTGTTTCATGTGAACATTGCAGCAGCAAATATGGGGTTGTTGGGTTAGAGAGAAAGAAAGAAAAAGAAGACCCAAATAAAAAAAAAAAAAAAAAAAGAATGAACCAAAAAATCATTTTGTGTTGTTGGTGTATGATAAGAATTATAAGACTTCACTATCTAATGGCTAAAAATGATTTTTCTAACTCTCCCATGATGGGAGACCTATCTTGCTCTCCCACCCTAGACTTGGCCTGCTAATTTATACTATTGCTAGATATTGGCATTTAGCTAGGGTTATAGTGTAGGATAGTCAAGGTTAGGTGAGGTTAGTAGAAGAAAAAATAAGAGAGAAAAGGAAAAAGTTCTATTCTTGTATGGTTCCATTCATATGGGGTCCCTGTCCCCTGCCCTACATTTAGCCCAAACAAAATATTGACAAAGTTACAGTATATAATATAGTCAATCCTATGGTGGTCTACCATGGATCAATATTAAAAATTATTAAAAATTTTAACGACAATCATAATTCTTTTTAAAAGTAAAAATTTATGGCTTTTTCAGCTAAGAAAATAAAATTATTAACGCTAATTTAATACAAATTATATTTTTATTGTTTGTTTTTTTATAATCAAACTGATACCAATTAAGTTTTTATTTTAATCGTAAAAATAATGATGACCATTAACCTATAATTCTAATACAACAATATATATATATCTTTAATAAAAAAACCTAAGTATTTTTTAAATACTAGTTTACGACAAATCACTTTGAAGTGGTCATATTAGAATTTTTCTATATAATATATATGGACTAATATGAATTAAATAAATTTTTAGTTTCTATAATATCTTCAATTTTATTTTTATAAACAATTTCAATAAATTTCTCTAAATGTTTTCTGTTATAATTTTTAGTTATTGTTTTTAAGTCAACATGTGTACTATTTATATTTAAAATATTAATTATAAATTTCAATGAAAAACATGCATTGGAGTGAAGTTGTGATGCAACTTTCTTTCTTGATGATCATAGTTTCTTCTCAAAGTGGTGGTTTGAATTTGGGTTCTTGGAGAATTCTTGTATTTTTCCTCTGTGATATGTATTTATAATTGTGTATTTTCTATTTATTGTGTCTTTTTTATCATCTTCTTAAAATATTTTTTAATAAAATATTTAGAACTTAGATGCATAGGTATGTATTTTGATTTTCAATATAGATTTTTTATAAATATGAAGCGGTGTTATATAATTTTTATATTAACGGTACCAAAGTGTCTGTATCATGTTGTATCGCGATACCTGTGTCAAAGTTCGTACTTCATTGTACCTAATGTGTTACTTCAACTCTAAAAAAATTTGACCTTTTACAATATCAATCAAATGATAGATTTATTAACCCATTATTGATGTCCCAATCATAAAAATTGTTACACTTTTTTTTCAAAATAAAAAAGTAATTAAACAAACTTTTAAAATTGAGAGAGTATTTCATAGAGACAAAAATATATTTAGACAAAAAATGAAGGCAAAAGCTTCCGGTTTACTACCTCCGTCCCATTTTATAAGAATTATTTTGACTAAATGCATTATTTATATATTTGTTTTGACTGTATTTTTCTAAAGTATATAAATATAAATATTATCATATAAGATCTTGTTTGATTTGTTTTGACTAGTATTTTCTAAATATCAAATTTCTATAATTTTTATTAATTGACAGTTAAAAATATTCGTAATTAAAATTATACAATGATATATGTGCAATGGTCAATGAATTCTTATATTTTGAGACGAAGATAGTATAAGCAGGGGCGTAGCTAGGTACATCAATGGGGTAGCCAAAAAATATTGTTTTCTTTGTATAAATTAGTATATATAATGTTTAGCGACCTCAAAAATATATAGTTAGCTACCTCAAATAAATTTAATTGTAAAAAATTAGGAGAAATACAAATATCTAAAAATTATTACTTGTTTTGTAGATTTATTTTATGGTATTTTGTCATTTTCAGTTTGTATAACAACTACAAAGAGAGTTTTGTTAACGAAAAGATTATCAAATCAAGAGTGAAAAATAAAATTAACAATAATTTTATTGCAAATGTTTAATTGTTTACATTAAAAAAGACAATACAAGTCAAATTTGATTCGTTGAAGTGTGGTTGAATTCCATATTTTATATTATTAAAATTATTGTAATTTTTTTTTTCTCATAAATTAAATTTAATATATTAATTTTAAAAATATTTTACATGTATATATATTTGGCCCCCTCATAAATAATGTGCTAGCTTCGCCACTAGGTATAAGCAAGTTACATTAACCGTTATGTCTAATGTATCTCAAATATTATATTCTAACAGAAACAAAAAAAATGTATATAATAGAATAAATCAGAAATAATTTCAATGAAGTTTATTTATTTATTTTTTTTTATTGATTTCTTAGATTTGTATTATAATATATAAACAACCTTAAACTAACAAATACAGTAAAAATGAACAAAGGTATATAAGTAGTACTGTTTAAATTTATATAAATCATTTAAAAATCAATAACATACATGATTTTGTAACCAAAGGTGTATAACAAATACAGTAAAAATGAACAAAGGTATATATGTAGTACTGTTTAAATTTATACAAATCATTTAAAAATCAATAACATACATGATTTTCTAACCAAAGGTGTATATATTTTTTGTTTATTAGTGTTTCTTTTATCAAGTAGTAGATCACTTCAAAATTTATCCTTCGAGATAAATAAGTGAAATTTTTTAAATTTAAATTCCGATTATTTCATATATAATATGATGTTAATATCAACTGAATAATACTAATAGAATAATGTTTATAGGGACCAATGATGTATTTTCATATGAAGATAACTTAAAATCTTCGAATAATTTTATTTTGTCAAGTCGAATAATATCTTTATAATAATACATGATATATAAATTAGCTGATACAAAGTATACATACACTATACCACTACTCTACAAAAAATTAGTATGAAGTACAAATAAAACATCCCACTAATCCACATGAAACTAATTAAAAAACTCTAATTAAGTATCCTCTTCTTTTATAGTACTATTGCCGTTGCCTTCACGAGTCCTTTATTTCTGCTCCTTTTTCTCTTCACCCTCCCAATTCCCATGCATATAATTCCCCATTTACCTCCTTGGACACAGGGTTTTTTCCTTTGACTTTAACCCCACTCTTTGTACTAGTATTAAATTATTACAAATGCATCAAAAAATACAAACTTATTGCTAACCATACACGCAAATGTATCGTATGCAAGAGGCAACATACCCTTAAATTGTTTTATTTTATATTTTCTGAACTACTCAAATTTAGCATTACAATTAAGAGTGTGACATATATTGAATGAGATATAGTCTCAAAAAGTTCGTGATTAATATCTCTTATTTTACAAATCGATAATGTAAAATTGAATTAGACTAACTTAATTTTAAGATGGTTTAATAGTTTTTCAAAGCCTCATTTGTTATCCGATCACTTGAATTACAAACCAAATAATGCCCCAAAATACAATCTAGTAGAAGAATACAATCCAAAACATAGGACAATATACAAATTTAAGGCACTTTATTGACTTTCATCATCATCCTAAAATGATACTTGAAACATTGAATTAAAACAACAAATTAAAATAAAGAACAAATAGTACGGATGGAAATTGAATGAAATGTAATGAGTTTATTTTTCTTAAAAAAAAAATAGTATGGATGGAAAATCAAATCAACAACTATAGCATTACAAGCAAAATCAAACAATAAACTAAAACGAATAGTAGCATTGTAATCAGGTTGGGTGATCAGTTTTGGAAACTAAAACCCATTTTCTGAACCAACATTTATGTTAGGTTTTTGTTTACGACTAAGCCAAGGCTCAACGCAAACAGCCCAATCTCTATAAGTCAAGTTCCACTTCATGCCACTTCGTTGCTCAAGCCCATGATCACTTTTACCGTGCATTGTAAGTCTCGTGTTCTTGCCACAACGAATCCTTATATACCCTCCTTCTTTCTTAGACTGTTAGATTAATGTCAACAATCCTTCACATTCTCTATCAATTATCACGTTAGTAATTACAATCGCTCCCTCTATATTAACACAGAGACTTTAACGCCAATGTACGATTCAATCACTTCTCACATTCACTCAACCGTTTGTAACCTTACCATCGGTGGGATATTTTCCTTAAATCTAAGTCACAATTGGTGCAAACATGGTCGACATGGTCGTGTCAAAGTCATTCATTAATTAAAGTCTCATATTTTATTCCTTCTTCAAACTAACTTCACTTTCACGTCAGCACTTCCACATAATACAAAAATAACAACCACACAAACCACCTATCAAAAACCCTTCATCAAGTCCAAAACTTTCTTCAAAAATCTCACACCCTTTTCTCCATTTTTCACAATGCAATCACAATCTAACTCACCCATCAAACCAATGAACTCACTCAAACAAATTTTTCAAAACATTTTCTCAGATAACAGTAACATCATGCTTGCTGCTATCATTTCTTTATTACTTGTCATTCTCTTTGTTCTTCTTCTTCATCTTTATGCTAAATGGTTCTTATCACAAGCACATGCTCAAGCACAAGCTCGTCGACGCCGTCGTCGAAGAACCACAGTTACTGTCTCTGATGTTCTTGGTCCTGCAAGATTCCATCACTTCCATAGCTTCAACATTGAAGACTCACCTTTGTCTACCTCAAACACTAAAGGACTTGATTCTTCTATCATTGCTTCAATTCCTTTGTTTATTTATGCAGATAAGATTCAAAAGAATGAAATTGAACAAGAACTTGAATGTGTTATTTGTTTGAGTGGTTTTGAAAATGGTGAAATGGGAAGGTGTTTACCAAAATGTGGACATGGTTTTCATGTGGAATGTATTGATATGTGGTTGAATTCACATTCTAATTGTCCTATTTGTAGAGCTTCAATTGTTGTTTTTGAGAATGATTCTTCAAGTTTTGTTGAAATTGTGATTGATGAAAATTCTAGTTCTGAGATTAGAGAGGGAGAACAAGGGAATGAAAATGATAATGGAAGAGTACAGAGTGATTCTGTTGTAGAAACTTCATCTTTGTTTGGTTGTTCTTTGAAGACAGTTTTCAGCAAAGTTTTTCCATCTTCCAATGTTAATGAATCACAATCTTGAGACATATTATATTCATGTTCTTGTTCTTGTCATTATCAAAAGACAACTATGATTTTGTGTATATTACTTGGCAATGTTATTTGTTCTGCTATGTCTAAATTCAACTATGAAGTATACACATTTACAACTGTTCTATGATTATATTTTTTCTTCTTTCTTTTATCCTCTTTTTCTTATTTACCTTTAAAATTTTTAGCTAGCAAAGAGTTATTATTTTAGTATCTGAATATCTTTAGTCTCTATCAAAATTTTAGTTCATAAAGTATAATTATGATCGATCCACTAATTTTCGTAATTTTGATAGATTCGGTAATAATCATTATGACAACACTTCACAAATTAATTTGGATTCTTTACCGTCATTTATTGCACGCATTTATGCAGTCAACACATCTGTGACTTATCGATTGAGATCCATTAGTTAAAAAAATAAGCAATTTTCTTTTAGTTTCTTTGAAATTTAAAATTATCGACTTTGAAATTTGGACTTATAAGATAAATGAATAAAGTTGTATATTGCATTCATTAATTCAAAGTACATTGTGAACACCTATTAATAGGAGAAGAGTGACTACAATGACTTACATGCATAAAGACAAGTGTCAAAACAAAAACATGCAATTAGACAAGTGGTAGAGAAACTACATGCAACAATACAAGTGGAAAAGGAACAAATATCTCCAACAATTAATCTAAAATAATAATGATAATTAAATACTAAATATTATTGATATCCTCCCGCAAGTTGGGCGACCTGGAAGAAAGATGCAACTTGGATAGTAGAAACTCGAACCGAGGGCGAAGCAGAGGCTTGGTGAGAATGTCAGCAAGCTGATCGTTGGTAGAGACAAAGGATACACGAAAACGGCCATGTTGAACGTTTTCACGGACAAAGTGATAAGCTAAGGCTATGTGCTTCATTCGGGAGTGAAAGACAGGATTAACACTTAGATGTGTAGCACCAAGATTGTCACAGTAGATGACCGGACCAGCTGTAGGAGTGTGACCAAGTTCAGTGAACAAAGAGAGGACCCAAAGGAGTTCACTGGCTGTGTCGGCCAAGGCTTTATACTCAGCTTCAGTGGATGATCGAGCAACCGAGCGTTGCTTGCGGGAACTCCAAGAGATAGGAGTGTTGCCAAGATAGAGCAGGTAACCAGTGGTAGAGATATAATCATCTTTGTCACCCGCCCAGTCCGCATGAAAGTTCAGGGGAGCAGTGGCGGAGATGAATATGCCTTTGTCGCAAGAGCCGGCCAGATAGCGAAGTAGACGCTTGAGTGCCAACCAGTGCATGGTGCTCGGGTTCTGCATGAACTGAGCAAGTTTGTTGGTCGCGAAGGCAATGTCTGGTCGAGTAAGACTCAAGTATTGAAGACTGTCAACCAGTGCTCGGTATTCAGTCGGGGAGGGCAAGGGATCACCAGAGTTTTTGAGCAGCGGAGGAGTTGCAGTTATTGGAGTGGACGCTGGTTTAGCTTCTGCCATGCCCGACTTTTGAAGGAGATCAGTGATGTATTTCCGTTGTGAAAGAAACATGCCCGCAGTGGAAGGAATGACTTCAACACCCAGGAAATAGTTGAGATAGCCAAGATCTTTCAAGGAGAAACGAGCACCGAGTGTAGCAATGAGGCTTGATAATTCTGTCGAGGAGCTCCCCGTAACAATGATGTCGTCGACATAGACGAGCAAGAATAGTGTCGCGCGTGGTGTCCGCTGAATAAACAAAGATGCATCGGCGGTGGAATTGACGAAGCCAATGGAGAGCAGGAAGACACGAAGTTCCATATACCAAGCGCGAGGTGCTTGCTTTAACCCGTAGAGCGCCTTCTTTAGGCGACAAACATGATCAGGGAAGCGTTTGTTAACAAAGCCAGGTGGTTGGTCCATGTAGACCTCCTCGTTGAGCGTCCCTTAAAGAAAGGCATTGTTAACATCAAGCTGTCGGACAAACCATCCTTGTCGAACTGCCAGGGCGAGGATGATCCGAATTGTCACTGGTTTGACGACGGGGCTGAATGTTTCTGTGTAGTCACAACCAGGGCGTTGATGGAAGCCTTTAGCGACCAATCGAGCCTTGTACCGATCAATAGACCCATCTGGATTTCTCTTGATGCGAAAGACCCATTTACAACCAACCAAATTTGGAGCAGAGGAACGACCAACGAGTTCCCAGGTGTTGTTGCGATGTAGGGCATCAAATTCAGCCTGCATTGCGGAACGCCAGTCCGGATCACGAAGAGCTTGTGTAATAGTACCAGGTTCCATCGGGGAAGAGGGACGGACATGGAGGTTGAGTTTGTGGATGGGTTTGACGATGTTGTTTTTGGACCGGGTGATGATCCCACCGCCATTGGGTTCAGTGGTCGTGGTTGGAGGAGAGGTCGTTTGTGGTTGTGGGAGCAATGTTGGCTGTATGGAGGAAGGGAGGTCATTACTGGTTGTTTCATTGGTGGACGAGGATTGGGATGTGGTCGGGGAGGAAAGCTCAACAAATGAGTTATCTGGGGATGTGGGGTTGGTGCTCGCAGCAGGTGGAGCGATGGTCGACAAGACGGACAGTTGTAGTGGACCAGTCTGTGAGGTCGTGGACGTGGTCGGTTGGGCCACCAGAGTGCGAAAAGGGAATTCAGTTTCGACGAATTTTACATGGCGAGAGGTGTAAATCCGTCCAGTTGAGGGATCAAGGCATAGATATGCGTGTTGATCAGCTGAATAACCTACAAAAACACACATGGTAGACTTTGGAGCAAGTTTATGGTTAGCATAAGGTTTAATCCAGGGAAAACACAAACATCCAAAACATTTTAATTTATGATAATCCGGACTAATGCGGAGTAGTTTAGAGTAAGGTGATTGGTGACCGAGGATTGGGGTAGGGAGACGGTTAATGAGGTAGGCTGCAGTGGTCATGGCGTGAGGCCAGTAGGTGAGGGGCAAGCCAGAGTGGTGCAGGAAGGAGAGGCCGGTTTCGGCAATGTGCCGATTCCGCCGTTCAGAGATGCCATTGTGTTCGGGTGTATGAGGAGGAGTGGTATGGTGACTTATACCATGAGTACTTAGAAAAGGACGAAGGCCAATGTATTCGCCACCATTGTCAGTGTATAGGACTTTTATTTTGTGTAGGTAGAAATTTTCAACTAACGTTTTAAATTTGGGAAAAATAGTTTGCACATCAGATTTTAGTTTCATGGGATATAGCCATATATAGCGAGTAAAATGATCAACAAACAAACAATAGTAACGAAGACCATCAACAGATAAAACAGGAGAAGTCCATACATCAGAAAAAATTATTTCTAATGGATAAGTGGATGTAAGAGTAGATTCATGAAAGGGAAGTTTATGACTTTTATTAATTTGGCATGAATTACAATCTGATTGTGGAAATTTATTTGAACCTAAAGAAAAATGCTGTTGAATAAATTTAAAAATGGAAGTTGAAGGGTGGCCAAGCTTATGATGCCAAGAAGCAGAGGATTCCACTTGGACGGTGTGGGCGGAAGGTGTGGTCGTGGGCAACAGATAAAGTCCATTCACACATGAGCCTTTATGGGTTGTTTGGCGTGTCTGCAAGTCCATGACATAAAAAGAATTTGGTAAGAAAACAACGGCAGAGTTAGTTTGTTTGGTGAGTTGAGAGACAGAAATAATTTGTTGTTTCATGGAAGGAACACAAAGAGCATTAGACAAGGATAAATCATTAATTAAAAGTGTTCCAGAGTGAGAGATGTTTAAACCCGAACCATTCCCCATGAAGAGTGAGTCGGGGCCAGTGTATGGATGGTGAAGTGCCAGATTTGCAAGGTCGTTGGTCACATGATGTGTTGCTCCACTGTCGAGCAGAAAAGCAGGCGAGGATGTGCCAGCAGTAGCAGTGTGGGCCTGGGCTTGGCCAGTGGTGCTCGGAGAAGGACGAGGAGGTGCGGGGACACTGGGGTGTTGGGTCCGAAAGAGTTGACAGTCAGCGAGGACGTGTCCCTTCGTATTACACCATTGACATCGACCGAGGAAGGGCCTGCGATCACCTGGGCGTTGGTTGGTCGGTGCAGGTGCTTGACTAGGTCGAGGCTTGTTGTTGGTCGACCGAGTCTGAGCGTGCAACGCAGTAACAGGAGCAGGTGATTGGCGTTGAGCAGCAACAATAGAGAGTTCCTGGATGAGGAGCTTTTCGAGGAGATCATCAAAGGTGATTGGAGTGTCCCTTGCGTTGACTCCATCAATGACTGCTCGGTAACCATCATCAAGACCACGCAAAACATGGTCGGTCATGTCCTCGACGGAGACAACAGATCCGAGGGAGGCGAGGAGATCAGCAGTTTGTTTCAGAGAGTGCATGTAGGTCGTGATGGATTGAGTACCTTTCGAGGCCATCCGAAGACGTTCCTTGAGTTGTTTAAGGTGACTGCGCGAGGCTTTGGCATAGGTATTCTTGAGGAGCTCCTAGAGGTCGTACGAGGTCCTCGTTTGGGACACCAAGGAGGCGACCTCGTTAGACAGAGTGGTGAGGATGGCGCCATAGATGAGGCGATCCTGGCGACGCCATGTTTGAAAAGCAGGGTTCGGCGATGTTGCCGGAGGCGATGCAGTGGTGGTGATCGTTGCTGTCGGCGCAGGGAACGATCCATCAGGGTATTTGAGCAGATCAAAACCATCAAGGAAGGCTTCTACCTGGAGTTTCCAATTAAGGTAATTGGTAGGGAGAAGCTTGGTGACACCGCTGAGGGTGATACACGCAAAGGGTTTGGAGGGTTCATAGGGGTTAGCTATGTAGTGAGATCCATCGGAAGCCATGGGAGGCGAGGGTGACGGCACAGGTAGAAAAAACGGCGTTTTCTGGTTTAACAGGGTCGGGTTTGAACGTTACCAACTGATACCATATAAGATAAATGAATAAAGTTGTATATTGCATTCATTAATTCAAAGTACATTGTGAACACCTATTAATAGGAGAAGAGTGACTACAATGACTTACATGCATAAAGACAAGTGTCAAAACAAAAACATGCAATTAGACAAGTGGTAGAGAAACTACATGCAACAATACAAGTGGAAAAGGAACAAATATCTCCAACAATTAATCTAAAATAATAATGATAATTAAATACTAAATATTATAGATAGGACTATCTGATCTCTGTTCCTTTGACTACACAATTTTATTTTTTTTAAGAAAATTATTTACTTTATTTTTAGCATTGGATTAGTAAATAGTTTGTTTAATTTTAGTTGGGAGAAAGAGAAGTTGGTGATGATTGAAGAATTGGGTGGAGTGGTGGTACCTGCTCACGCATGATATATATGCACTATAGCTGATTTCAACTGTTAAGAAAATCTATTTGCATAAAAACAAACAGAATCTACAATACAAATATATGAGCACCAATCTAAGCCCAATTTGTACTATTTATGTCAAGACCAACAACAAACAACAATGGAGCTAGCAAGTAGCAACTGTTCTACTTCTAGAAAAGGATTAGACACTGTTACAACAGTGATATAGTAATCATTTTTAACCTTCGATCAATAATAAATGGTTGAGATTAAAACCACATTTAAGCTACACTCACCGGTCAGAACTATTTAATTGATTTTGAACAACTAAAATTGCTTATTACGTTAAACAGTTACATCCGACAATTCTAATCCTCCACTACTTACATGCCATTCTTACAATATTAACAAAAGACAAAATTTATTTTTAAATACATTGAGTAATTGATGCACCTAATTCAAAGATGAGAGATAGTAGTAAGAAATAGTAAGATCTGGAATTCCTGCTGTAGGAAAACCACACAGTTTTCCGCAGTTTTTCATTTCGGCCATTTAATATCAAATTAGACGGATTTTTATAATTCATTTATAAATATACTCAAAATGCTCTTTGCCACATGATTTTGATCGGACGGTCCTAAACTGTTACAGCGTCCTGCTTTCCGAGATAGTAGTGTAGTGTAGTATTGGGTAGGTATTGATAAGAGCCTATAAGAAAAGACAAATGAGAGGGTATGTTGTACTTTATTTGGATTATTATAAGCACTTAATTTGTGCTGTATAGCATAGCAGTAGTGATGTATATTGGTCACTGGAATGACATGATACGCTTTTAACGGCAATTGATTGTTCTGAGATCTCAAGTCTAGAGTTGTGTTGTTTTCTGTCATCATATTCATCAATATCACCATTAACTTATGTTGTCACTTGCTTCCCACAAATCCAAGAGATGACATGTCATTCATCACAAACAAAACTTTATTACTATTTGCTTTGACTAGTGCCACCATACAGAACCAAATACAAGGAAATGAATTTCCAAAAGAAGCTATATAATACTCGGCCAATGCTATGGTGGACCACCTCATCAAGTGGTCCACCGTGGACAAGTGGTCAATACTACTATAACGAATACGAATTTTACAAAATCCACCGTTGGATTGAAAGTTTATATCATATAGATCATCCATAAAAAAAATTAGAAAAATTTAAAATCATTTGATATGTTATTGAGATCCATAACGATTAACGGTTTATTAAATACTGTAAATCTTAATGAGTCCCAAAAACATATCAAATGATTTTCAATTTTTCTAATTTTTTCTGTGGATGATCTATATGATATAAACTTTCAATCCAACGATCGATTTTATAAAATTCGTATTCGTTATATAGTTAGTCCACCATGGACCACTTGAGCAAGTGGTCCATATTAGAAATTCCCTATAATACTCCCTCAATTCTTTATTATAAGAAAAAGTTTATTTTCTACATTTATTGAATGTTTGATGTATTTATCTTATAATAAGGACTAGAGGGAGTAGAACATTGTAATTAATCTTAACCGTTTGATTTAAAATTAACGATTACAATTATTTTACTATTAAAGATATAGTTTTTAATTTTATTCGTTCAATTTGATATCAATGATCCTAATAAAAAATTGTGTGTAATTTGCGTGAAACAATTACAACGGATAATACGAGGCCACAAATATAGCAAAGTGATTTAATTTGTGTAATTAATCTTTTAAAAATATAAAAATACTAATAATTTTGATATAAAATTTTTTTTTTTCTTAATTCGTACTCTGGTGGAACATTAGTTATTAGGAAATTATTAAATAGCGTGTTATAAGATGTACTCCCTTCGGTCTCATATATAAGCAAATTTATAAAAAAACACACTTTTTAAGAAAGTAGGTAAATGCATTGGTTGAAGAGAAAAAACACTTTGAAAAGTGTAAAACATTGCATTTATTGGTTGAAATTGGAATAATGTCATAAAACATAATAATTGTAATACACTTTTGCTTATATTTAAGACTTTCAATTTTTTTGTTTTGTTTCTTATATTTGAGACCGGCGAGAGTATGTTAAGAAAACAAATATAAAAAATAAAATAAAGGTAAACTATTTTTGACTGTATATACTATTTATTTCTTTTTTACTAAATAAAAGATATTCATTCATTCAAATTGATAAGAGTACTTCGATGTAATACAAATTCAAAATCGCTAAAAACAAAAAGGATGAATCTGCGAACAAACTCACAGCATCCGTGTTAATAGCATAAAACGGCACATTGCATAAGCCTACATATTTGACTATATTGAAGTTTACTATTTATTTCTATAAGCTATTTTGAATTATGAAAAATATCACAAATTATTTTTTTAATTAAGTTATCCTTAAACAATCGCATAAAACTTATTGCAGTAGATAATTAAACTCAAATAAACTGTTGTCAAAATTCGCTTTATTGATGTTAAGCTCCTAGTTTAAAAAAGCTTATGGCCAAATTCACTTTATTGATAATTTGATATTTATAGCTAATAGCTCCTAGTTTAAAAGAGTTTACATGCATGGCACAACTTTTTTATTTTAAACGATAAAAAATTATTAAATTCAAAAAAACATGATCAAAGTGTACAATGCTTGCAGGGGTACAAAATTAAAGATCACACAAATAGAAGAATGATTCCACAAGATAAGAACAAAAATCCTAGCAACTCCCTTAACTTTGATTTGAAAGGGTTAGTAAACACAGTTCATGCTACTTGTTATCCACAAACAATTGTACTGACTTTTTAATATCTAGCTAATTTGAAAGAGTTTAATTTTCATGATTAGTGTAATTGAGAAAGTATAGTTATTGATAAAAGTCAAACATTTTTTAAAGATGGGATGATTATGTGATTATTTAGATTGACAATATATATATTCATACCAACTAGTATAATTTGTTTTACCTGTATTTTTTCTACCTTTGAGGTTGATTAATTGGTATACGCTTGAGATCTTTGAGTATTTTCTTTCTTTTTAGGTACAAAATTGAATCCTCTCGGCTTTTGTATTCGATCAGTTCATACAAATTTTTTTTCAAAATTCAATTGGGTTCTCTATGACTGGACGTTGGGATTGGTGCCCAGAATTAGGTCATATATTGATTGAATATCAAGTTTTCATGAGAGAAACGAAAAATCTCTACAAGTTTAGATGAGTTGAATCTCACATTCAATCTCTAGAATATATTAGGGCCGATACCAAGGCTCCGAGAGCATGACAAAAATAATTACATACTATCCATCTATCCTCGAACAAAATTCTCATATTGGCAACAAAAATTAAACCTATACTCTTATGGAATATGAATCGACTCTTTCGATTTCGCAATTGGACAAACTTATTCGCATATTTTAATTGTATTCAATTCAACATCTAAGAGATTATATTAACCACGGACAAAATCCTTATGCAAGGGTTCCATGAATTGTGGTCAATACTTTGATTTTATAAATACTAGACTTTGACCCGTGTGTTGCACGAATTTAGTTGAATGATAGATATACGATTTTAATTTCTATAATAAAAATTGCAGATAAAAAAACAAAATGAAATCTAAACATAAATATATTGAAATTTAAAACAGAAAGTACAAATGAAAGTAAACAATAATAATAAATTAATAAAAATAAAGGATACCATAAAATTGAAATCATAGAGAATCAAAATAATTTGAACAGAAATGGTAGTACAAAATTAATTGCAAAATTAGCTAAAAGCCAAACAATCGAAGCAAATGTTTTAGGTTTTAAAAGTTTGGGTCAAAAATAGACATAAAAAAAATTTCAATATAATTTAATAAATTTATTATGATTGTCTGGTTAGTTTAGGTGGGTAGGATGGAGGTTTCGCATCTCTTTCACCTAGTTCAATTTACACATTCAACAGTTATGATAAAAAAAATTCATACATTCAGTAAAATAAATATATTTAATTTATTCTTATCAATTTGTACTCACTAAAAATTTCATTTTAGATCTCTACTTCAGTTAGACCAATTTTGAATAATTGAGTCAAATGATAGTGATTTCAAATTTATGTGAGAGAAATTAGATGAGAGTATTAATTAATAGTGATTTAGGAGGGAAAAATTAGAGTTAAGAGCTTAATTAGGATTTTAGTAGGTGCTAAACATAACTTTTATTATAATTAAGATTAAGATTATAATTAAGATAAGATTAAGATTAAGATTAAGATTAAGATATATTAAAGATAAAAAGAGATAAAATAATGAGATACAATACAAATATAAAAGTTTTGTGTGGCTCTATACAAAGAAACAAAAAAGAATAATAACATATAAAAATATGTGCATTGTGTTTGTAAATTAGGTGAGAGAAATAAGGATGTCATAAATAAATTGTTGGGATGATCATTAAAAGGGATTAGGAGGGAAAAAATTAGGGTTAAGTAATTGTTAAACCTTACTTTTATTATAATTAAGATAAGATTAAGATTAAGATTAAGATAAGATTAAGATTAAGATTAAGATTAAGATTAAGATTAAGATAAGATAAAATTAAGATTAATATAAGATTAAGATAAGATTAAGATTAAGATTAAGATTAAGATTAAGATAAGATAAGATTAATATTAAGATAAGATTAAGATTAAGATTAAGATTAAGATAAAATTAAGATTAAGAACGACAGCTGAGAAGAAAAAATGGAGAGAAAAAAGTAAGAAAGAAAGAAAGAGAAGAAAAAAAAAAACGTATTAGAGAGAGAAAGAGACAGTGGAGTGGTGAATGCATATTTTACTCCCCAATGCATATTCATTCCTAAAAAAAGCATAGCATGCACAATAATAATTACCGTAACTTTTCCAAGGAAATTTCAAAAAAACTAAGCTTTGCATTTAATGAGCCGAAAATCAAGATATTAGGAGGGAAAAGATTAAGATAAGATTAAGATAAGAAGATAAGATAAGATTAAAATTAAGATAAGATTAAGATTAAGATTAAGATTAAGATAAGATTAAAATTAAGAACGACGGCTGAGAAGAAAAAATGGAGAGAAAAAAGTAAGAAAGAAAGAGAGAAAGAGAAGAAAAAAAAACGTATTAGAGAGAGAAAGAGACAGTGGAGTGGTGAATGCATATTTTACTCCCCAATGCATATTCATTCCTAAAAAAAAGCATAGCATGCACAATAATAATTACCGTAACTTTTTCAAGGAAATTTCAAAAAAACTAAGCTTTGCATTTAATGAGCCGAAAATCAAGATATTAGGAGGGAAAAATTAGGGTTAAGTTGCAAGGATAATTAGGGTTTAACATGTGGCAAAACATAAGTTTTATTATAATTAAGATAAAATTAAGATAAGATAAGATAAGATAAGATAAAGATTAAGATAAGATGAATTGCACAAGCCTAGTTTTGTAGTAGTAGTAGTTAGAAAGGGTCAAAGTTCAAACAAATTCCTTCAAATGAGGCCATTAGCAATGACGAGTCTTCAAATATTTATTGCATACAGTGCCTTGTGACCAATAGAAACTTTGTTAGTCAATGCTGCATGCACAAAACAAGACACGGATAATAATTAATTAGTGGGTATATATAAATTGACAATTGGATTCTTATGCCCATACTTCTCCTTTGGCAATAATTGGGTCCTTCTTTAAATAGGATAATCCTATTTTTGAACTGTTTTATACACATTCTTTCATCACGGGCAAAGGCAAACAATTCAATACAGGAGTTGTTTGTGCACGGACCGTATTTTAGTAAATATTTATTTTAAATTATACAACCATATGTATTGTTTTTGTTAAATCATGGTATTTCTATAATCCAACATTGAAGAATCTAATTACAAGAAATAAATATGACTTATTTTAGATGATGAGATCTATTAGCCGATATAATTAGTCAAAAATAATAATTTATTAGCCGATATACGTTTTTTATGTCAAATAGTGTAGTATAGTGGCCAAAAATTTCACTTTAAGGTGATAAGTGAGATGGTCGATGTTAAAATTTCAATCCCTACATATATTATGCAATATCCTGCCAATTGAGTTAAACTCATAGAACTTAGCCAATATAGCTTATACACACCAATCATGACATATCAGGCACACTTTTATAAAATCTACGTTCTTACTTGAAAAATAAATAATTTATGTTCTTAAAACCATAGAAATTATATTTAGGAGTTGATGATTCCATCTCTACTACAAACATTTTCTCTTCATTTATTAAACTAATCACTAATAATTATCTAAAAAATAAACATGCTTAAAATATGAGTAATTACACTAGCTAGTATCACACCATGTGAACTCTTTCAGTTCTATACACCACATCATGTGAACTTACTTTAATATAAAGTATGAATACAAATACAATATATAAACCTTAAACCCCTGAAATCCTGATTATTGAATAATATACTTTGATAGGTTCATATATCATTATTCTTTATAGAGAAATAAATAGATCCTATAGGATCAAGATAATAAGAACCAGATTGTTCATTGAACCAAATACCAATAGGTTCGAACATAGGTTCAACCGGATTAAACCATATATATATAGAAACTAAAGGTCGTTTAAAAAAAAGTTAGATAATATTTATGACTTCACACTCAATAGTTTTTTGAAAAAATTGCTCAAAAAAAGCATTAAAAAATTCACACTATTCACGCAATGCATGCACGTACGGTTTCGTTCAAAATTGGCACTTAAATTTTTGTTTTATTTTATGAAAATTAATTTTGTCATCTTATTGATTTTGGAGTGTGCGCTGCAAAATTATAAAATACTTTCGTCTGCTACTTAAGTAGGGTGTTTTTATGTTAAAAATCTCAAAAAATTCATGTTAGTTGGGTGTTTTTATGAAAATTTCTCGTTTTTATAACATTTGTTACTTAAGTAGCGGACAAAATCCGCTATTTAAGTAGTGAATGAGAAATTTTCATGTAGAGTGTTTTCATGTAGGGTATTTCTTACTCACATTTCATATTGTCATAACGTCCGCTACTTAAGTAGCGGGCACAAATTTCGTGTAAGCTGTTTTGTCTAAAATATTATTCGTTTTTACAACGTCCATTATTTAAATAGCAGAAGGGTAAAATAGAAAACTTATGGGGCGCGCGAGTAATCCGATGACAAAAATAATTTTCTTATTTTATTTAATTATTGAAGCAATTTGGCCCATTTAATATAAAGAAGTAATTGGGCCAAGAATAGTAAGAAATTTGAATGAAAATTTCTATTTAGGCCCCCTTTGATGCTTTAGGTCCCTCAAAAATCTCAAAATACCCTCACTTTTTGACTAAGATAGTTTGGTTTATAGGATATGAAATCAGGATACAAAATGGTGATTTATGGCGATAAACGCAGGGGAAGCTAGGTTTAGTGTTTGATTTACCAACAAAAAACATAGTTTCATTTTGTAGGATATGGAAACGCGTAACTTCATTTTTTAGGATACGAAAAAACTTAAACTTCATTTTCTAGGAATTTGACCAAAATTTTGTATCATAGGATACAAAATGCCTATTTCGTATCCTATGGGACAAAATTGTGTTTTTTTAGGCGCAGAAATCTCCAACAAGACAAGTTTATCGGACATTGTTTAACATTATTTCGTATCCTAGGATACAAAATATGGCTAATGCTACGGTGGAAAGTGATCTAACCGAATACAAATTTTACAAAATTTATTGGTAGATTGAAAGTTTATATCATATAGAGCATCCATAAAAAAATTTTAAAAAATTGAAAATCATTTGATATTTTATTGGGATTTATCAAGATTTACAGTATTTAATAAACCGTTAATCTTGATGGATCTCAATAACATATCAAATGATTTTCAATTTTTCTAAAATTTTCTATAGATGATCTATATGATATAAACTTTCAATCCAACGGTGGATTTTGTAAAATTCGTATTCGTTATAGGGTTTTTCATGAATGGTCCACCATGGACCACTTGAAGAAGTGGTCCATGTTAGAATTTTCCTACAAAATATATATACGAAACCCTTCATAAAGGTATTTTGGTCACAAAGGGGGGGCCTAAGAGTAAATTGGAGAGGCCTAAAAAGCAACTTTCAAAATGGATATGTAGTATTATGAAAGCCCATATACACGGTCTAGTTTCTTGGAAAATTCATTAGTGTATGCCTGGAGTAATTAGAAATTTTATAGGATTTAAAATTTTAAATAATTGTATTTGAATTACTTTTATTTTTAAATGTGCGTGTTTAGATAAAGCAATAGAAAATTTCGTTGTAAATATATATATGCAATTTAAAAAGTTTTGGGTCAAATTTAAATTTTGAAAAAAGGAATAAATATGCAATTATTGAAAATTTAAAGGACATCTTTGAAAATTTTAGGGATCAATTTGTGGTTGCTGAAAAAAATCAGGGGTCAATTTTCAATTTTAAAAAATATCATAAGGGTCAATTTTAAAATTTTGACACATTGGAAAAAAAAAATTCAAATTCCTTTGGAAACAAATAGTTATGGCTGTATCCGCCAGATCACATGATACATATCAATTTTCAATTTTTTTTCTCATGTTATTTTTTATTTTAATAGTTGATAAATTACATAGAGAAAAAAACACTCGAAAAAAGAGTGAGAAGAAAGAGTGACTGAATGATTAAAATTAGTACAACTTAAGAAAGTAGATGTTGAAGAGAAACTAAATCTAATTTTTAAGAACATGGAACTATATTTTCTTTTTACGATCGAATTGGATTTCACGGTTTTTGTTAAGGACCAAAATAACAACTCTAAAATGAAGATTTCTTTCCCCACCCCCCAGCTTTCTTTTTCACCCCCTGGATTTCCATTTTTAACCCTTGAAAAAAAGTTCAGTACACGCGTACTGAACTTTTTAACGATGTAAAACACCTATTTTTCAATATCGAAAAAGTTCAGTACGCGTGTACCGAACTTTTTGAAGGTAAAATCAAGGGTAAAGTTGGATTTCTGGGGGGTGAAAAAGAATGACGGGGGGTGGGATGAGAAACCATCCTCTAAAATATGAGCAAGTTGAAGCTAGGTCTATAAGAATTTAATGCTTTTATCAGATGCCCGTTTGGATTAACTTATTTTTTAGTTTATGTAAACAGTTTATATAATTTTTATGTGTTATTATTATAAGTTTATCAAGTTAGTTTATGATAAAATAACTTATAAAAATATAATTTTTATTAGTGTGAACTTATAAAATAACATAACATAAAATATAATTTATATTACATAAATTGTTTATATAAACTCAAAAGTATGCTAATCCAAACGGGCCCTAGATACTATATGTGAGACAACTATAAAAAAAGGTTAAAAAAAAAAACAATAAAATTTGACCTTGTCACGCTATCTGATTTAAGAGAGTACTACATCTCGTGCATAGTAGTATTTATTTATTTATTATTACTCTATCTGTTCTAAATTATAAGTGGTTTTGACTATTTTACATAAATTAAGAATTATTTTTGTGTAATAACAGAAAATTAAATTATATGCAATTATATGCAGTAAAATTTAACATGGAATTATTGTTGGTTTAAGGGCCGGAACTTTTACTGTGGGACAAGCAGCCTTCAAAGCTGTTTCAAGTAATGTGGTTAAACATGAGAAAGTATGTTCTGACAATCAACATGCTTTCATACCATTTACTTTTGACACTTTTGGCTTCCTAGCACCAGAGGCTGTGAGTCTTTTGCATCGTGTTCAAAAGGTTATGAATAGCAATGTTGTGTTCCCTAAAGCTAAAAATATTGTTTTTATCCGAATTGGTTTTGTCATTCAAAAAGGATTGGCGGCGCAGCTTGTTGCCCGTTTACCTTTAATTCATACGTAATTACTTATTTATTAATATGTATATATATTTTACAAAATTATCATTTATTATGTGAAAAGTAAATTAAAGAATTGAAAGAAGAGATATAAGAGAATTTTTTACAAAATAAAAATAAAAAATGAAGTTATTTATAATTTATTGTTCCATTGCTATTAGATATTGTCGGTGCCAATCAAACTTTCTTGAAATTCATGAAAATTCAAGGTGATAGAAATATATTGAAAACTTAATGTACATATAGGTTAATTCAGCACTAATTAACAACACATGAAGTTACTAAGAAATTAATAATATATGTTAATAACTTTAGAGAATTATATATGGATGGAAGCTCTGCAAAGAGGGCAACTAGGATGAACACTAATCCATAAATCCAAGCATTCAGAATGATAAACATGTTTACATTCAAGTAACACTTTCACCATTTCATTATCTTGAAAAATACTCAAACATATGCAACATTCTTTCTTATTTTCAAAATCAACACCAACCATTCTATGACTCTTGGTGATTGAATATAGGAGCACATGTTGAGGTACCATCACCATGGTGGAGGGTTTTTGCGAAAAGCGACGGCGACAAAAGTGGATACAAAGGAAGAAAGAAGGAAGAAAAATGAGAATGGCAAAAAAACATAAGAAGAGATATATGACTTGGTCATTGGAGTGTAATTTTGAGTCATTTTGGTTGTTGAAGTGCCATTGAATATTAGCAATATGGTAATGTTGTGATGCCATTGGGGGTGGTAATGTAGAACTTAGAAGATTAAATTATAGAGAGAAAATATATGGAGATGTAGAGATTTTTGTTATAAAGTTTTGGATAGAAAAATTAATTGTATATAGTATAGTAGATATAAATATGGCCATGCCTTGATGGTTGTGGTAGTTGCCCATATCAAAGAATTATATGTAGCATCATTCGTACTGTGTAAGGTGGTTGTGAGCATTTGTTATATCATGCATTCTTACCATATTTTTTTTTATGCATCACTTTCTTTCTTACCATATACTTCCTCATGTCCTACTCATTTATATATAATGTATACCTGTTAAAATTGTTAGTCAAGTCTTTCTTTATATTATACTTTTTTTTAAAAGATTGTCATAATATACTTACAATGTTTTCACCACCAACAATTTGCTTAACCCCCTTAAACTGTAACACTTGGATCAGTTCGTTGTAAATTATCATGGGAAATTTTTTTCTTTAAAAAATTTAAAAAGAAGAATTGTAAGAATAAATCTCAACTATTGTTTATCTCCATTATCCCCATGATTTCCATACAAATAAAGGAGAATAACATGACATCATCTTTTAAAATATTGACATGTGTTAATTCTTACATAGAGTCTCTTAATCTCGTAACAAATATCATCTCTCAATTATTATATTCAACAAATTACAATTTTCCCCTCATTTAGTTTTTCAAAAGACTTATTATTAAAAATTAACCCCATCAATAGTAATTTTGAAATAGCATTAAAAATAATAGTTGGAATTTTCTCATATTTAACCCTATCAAAAAGTTGGAATTTTCTCATATATATATATAAGGAAATAGCATAGGAGTGTAATAATAATCATATAACAGTGTAATTAAAATTAATTATTTATTTAAATATAGAACCATATATACTTTGTACCGTATGTGACATGTTTCACATATTGGATGAGTTGTTTTGAACTCATATCCTTCCAACCTTCTCATAAGAGGATTGAAACAAACTTTCAAGAAAGATCGGAAAATAAAAATTACACTCTGTACATTGATCATATTTCATTGTGTTGTCTTAAATTGTTCAAATCTATATAAAGCGGCTAAGGAATGAACCTAAAGAAATCATATGATTTTACATTAAAAGAATTAAAAAAAACAATATGACTCGTTTTTCATTCCTAGTTGTTGTGTTCCTTTTATGTGTTGTGTCTTCCTCTGCGACTAACGATGTGGATTTACATGCAATTTGTAAGAAAACAACAAAACCTTCTTTTTGTTTAAATCTTCTCAATTCAAAATCTGGGGGTGCAGACAAAGACCTTGTCTGCCTTGCAAATTACACCATTGGTGTGCTTCGTGCTGATATTTCCAATACAATCAGTTTAATCACAAAATTAATTGAACAAAGTGGTAGTGATCCAAAGAGACAAAACCATTACAAGAATTGTTTGTCTCGTTTTGGAACAGATGATGGAGCACTTGGTGAGGTTGTCGAAGCTCTGCAACTTCTCAAGGATATGGATTACAATGGTGTGAATATGCATATGAGTTTTATTATGTCGGACGTTGATGACTGCGTTTATGGCGATTCACCTTCAAACGATGATACCTCTGAGCTTCCAAAATATGCTGATGTTGTTAACCAAGTTGCTCAAATTATTCTTATTATCTCAAATATGTTGTTAAATTAGTAGATTACAAATTTCAATTTTTATTTCTTGAATAATGTTGCAATGAATCCCATTGTTATAAATATAATAATATATAAATAATTTGTTGCCGTAAATACAAATTAGTGAAGACAATCTATCATGCATCTAATTAAATTTCTTTAGTACAACCGTGTCATTAAAAAAGCTATTGGTTCTCAAATTTATTTTTTCTTATTCAATTTAGTCTATACAATTTTAAATAAAAGAGACATGTGGGAATGTGTATTTGAAATTTTAATATGTTAATGGATTATCATGACGCGAAATGATTTTTTTTTTTTTGACAAAATGACACGAAATGATGTAATAACACATAAAAGGGTTACATAACACCGTATTTCATAGCTTGAAATTTCTTTTCTACTTTTTAAAAATTGGTTTTTTAAATCTATTTGCCTTTTAACAAGAACAATTATGCGATGTATCAATGGTGTCGGAACCAAGTGTGTTCCGATAACAACCCTCAGTAATGACATTGTTTTACACCATTAGAAATTGACAAGAGATTCTGTTATGGGCTGGTTAAAGTCCAATATGCTAAAGGCCAAACACCAAGAAAGTCCAATATACTTCGACGAGATCTCTCCCTCTCTCTTTATATATCGGAGAATAAACATAAATAAAAAAAATTAAAAGCAATGCAAATATTTAAAACTTAAAATAACTATGTCCATTATAGCTAGAGCTGTCAAAACGGAAAACTCGGTCGGGCTGCGGGCCACATCGGGCCTCCAAAATAAGGCCCGAGCTCTGCCCGGATCGGGCCTTTTTTTTTTTTTTTTTTTACTTTTGCTTTACTACTATGCATATCAAAATTAGACATTCAAATTAATATAAACTATTCCAAGCGCCAAGCACCTGAGAAATCGTTAAACAACCCACCTTTTTTTTTTATCACGAACGCAAAGCATATGAGAAATAAACAAACCAACCAAGCCGTGATATGATCAAACAACGACAAAAAAAAATACAAGCCACTTGACTAATAATACAAACGAAGTTCAAATTATCGAAATTCCTACAAACCCATCAAAATAACATAAACTTAGTTTAAATTCTTCAAAGCAAAGTTCAAATTCTATTTTTTTTTTTAAAAAAAACCATCTCAATGACTTGGTCAATCTTCATAAATTTCCATTATATTTATCAATATTATTGGTGATCATCTAGTTCTACAAAATAAAAATTAAAAAATTGATTGTTAAAAATAAAGATATACTATGAATTTTTTGGTTAATTAAACATTTGAAAAATAATAGACCTTTAATAAACATACCTTCGAAGCCATATAAAAATATAATTTTTTTTTATTGTAATTTATTCGGGCCGGTGGACGGCCCGCGGTCCATTCGGGCTAGCCCATATTTTTTCCGGGTCACATCGAGTCGGTCTAAAAAGGCCCGGATAAAATATGGATTCAAATTATAAGGCCCAGGTCCAAAAAAAATTCGGGCTATTTGGGCCGGCTCATACGGACCGGCCCATTTTGACGGCTCTAATTATAGCATACAATAATAATAGTTATAACAATCAAAATATTAAAATTTGGTGTGTGCATCAATGTGTCAGCATAATTCACTTTTTCGTAAAGGTGAAAAAATATAAATTAAAAAATTAATATGCAAATTTACATCGTTTACAAAACTACATGTCACAACAACAAAAAAGACTACGTATCACAAAAAAAATAATATAAAAACATATAATATATTCCATACATGCGATATTATATATATATATATATATATATATATAGGGTTTTGCTAATGCACACCCACTATTTTTCATGAAGGTGTGCATTAACAACATACACCTTTAAGGTGTATTTAACTACTTTTTAGTTATTAGTTGCTAATGCACACCTTCCAAAAAATAAGTGGGTGTACGATAACAAAGGCCTATAGGAGTTGATAACTTACACCTACCTATATTTTAGAATGAGTGGTTTAGTAACATGCACCTCAAGGTGTATTTAACAACTTTTTAGTTATAACTTGCTAAAACACTCCTTCTAAAAAATAACTTGGTGTACGTTAGCAAAACCCATATATATATATATAAAACCCCATAACAATGTAATTAAAATTAATTATCTATTTAAATATAGAATCATATATACTTTGTACCGTATGTGACATGTTTCACATATTGGATGGGTTGTTTAATTTGAACCCATTTCCTTCAAACCTTTTCATAAGAGGATTGAAACAAACTTTGAAGAAAGATCGGAAAATCAAAATTACACTCTGTACATTGATCATGTTTCATTGTATTGTTTTAAATTGCTCAAACCTATATAAAGCAGCTAAGGAATGAACCTAAAGCAAATCATATGCTTTTACATTAAAAGAATTAAGAAAAGAAAGAAAAAAAACAATATGACTCGTTTTTCATCCCTAGCGGTTGTGTTCCTTTTATGTGTTGTGTCTTCCTCTGCGACTAACGATGTGAATTTACATGCAATTTGTCAGAAAGCAACAAAACCTTCTTTTTGTTTAAATCTTCTCAATTCAAAATTCGGTGGTGCAGGCAAAGACCTTGTCTTTCTTGCAAATTACACCATTGGTGTGCTTCGTGCTGATGTTTCCAATACAATCAGTTTAATCACAAACTTAATTGAACAAAGTGGTAGTGATCCCAAGAAACAAAACCATTACAAGAACTGTTTGTCTCGTTTTGGAACAGATGATGGAGCACTTGGTGAGGTTGTCGAAGCTCTGCAACTCCTCAAGGATATGCATTACAATGGTGTGAATATGCATATGAGTTCTATTATGTCCGACGTTGATGACTGCGTTTATGGAGATTCACCTTCAAACGATGATACCTCTGAGCTTCCAAAATATGCTGATGTTGTCAACCAAGTTGCTCAAATTATTCTTATTATCTCAAATATGTTGTAAAATTAGTAGATTACAAATTTTAGTTTTTGTTTCTTGAATAATGTTGCAATGAATCTCATTCTTATAAATATAATAACATATAAATAATTTGTTGCCGTAAATACAAATTAGTGAAGACAATCTATCATGCAACTAATTAAATTTCTTTAGTACAATCGTGTCATTAAAAAGGCTATTGGTTCTCAAATTTATTTTTTCTTATTCAATTTAGTCTATACAATTTGAAATAAAAGAGACATGTGGGAATGTGTATTTGAAATTTTAATATGTTAATGGATTATCATGACACGAAATGATTTAATAACACATAAAAGGGTTACATAACACCGTATTTCATAGCTTGATATTTCTTTTCTACTTTTTAAAAATTGTTTTTTTAAATCTATTTGCTTGTTAGCAAGAACAATTACGTGATGTATCAATAGTGTCGGAACCAAGTGTTTTCTGATAACAACTCTCAGTAATGACATTGTTTTACACCATTAGAAATTGACAAGAGATTCTGTTATGGGCTGGTTAAAGTCCAATATGCTAAAGACCCATCGCCAAGAAAGCCCAATATACTTCGACGATATCGCTTCCTCTCTCTTTATATATCGGAGAGTAAACATAAATAAAAAAAACTAAAAGCAATGCAAATATTTAAAACTTATAATAACTATGTCCATTATTGCCTACAATAATAATATTATAACAATAAAAATACTAAAATTTGGTGTGTGCATCAATGTGTCACCATAATTCCCTTTTTCGTAAAGGTGAAAAAATATAAATATAAAATTAATATGCAAATTTACATTTTTTTTTCAAAACTATACGCGTCATAAAAATAAAATAAAATTAAATCATATTATATATTAAAATTATTTATTTAAATATAGAACCGTATATACTATGTACCGTATGTGACATATTTCACATAGTGGATGAGTTGTTTTGAACCCAAATCCTTCCAACTTTCTCACAAGAGAATTTAAACAAACTTCGAAGAAAGATCGGAAAATCAAATTTACACTCTGTACATTGATCATATTTCATTGTGTGGTGTTAAATTGTTCAAATCTATATAAAGCGGCTAAGCAATGAACCTAAAGGAAATCATATGATTTTACATTAAAATAATTGAGAAAAAAAATAATACAATATGACTCGTTTTTCATCCCTAGCGGTTGTGTTCCTTTTATGTGTTGTGTGTTCCTCTGGGACTAACGATGTGGATGTACACGCAATTTGCAAGAAAGCAACAAAACCTTCGTTTTGTTTAAATCTTCTCAATTCAAAGCCCGGAGGTGCAGGCAAAGACCTTGTTTTTCTTGCAAATTACACCATTGATGTGCTTCGTGCTGATGTTTCCAATACAATCAGTTTAATCACAAAATTAATTGAACAAAGTGGTAGTGATCCCAAGAAACAAAATCATTACAAGAATTGTTTGTCTCATTTTGGAACAGATGATGGAGCACTTGGTGAGGTTGTCGAAGCTCTACAACTTCTTAAGGATATGGATTACAATGGCGTGAATATGCATATGAGTTCTATTATGTTCGATGTTGATGACTGCATTTATGGAGATTCACCTTCAAACGATGATACCTCTATGCTTCCAAAACATGCTGATGTTATCAACCAAGTTGCTCAAATTATTCTTATTATCTCAAATATGTTGTTAAATTAGTAGATTACATATTTTTATTTTTTTATTTCTTGAATAATGTTGCAATGAATCTCATTGTTATATATATATATATATATATATATATATAATTAGTTGTCGTAGATACAAATTGTGTGGACAATCTATCATGCAATGAATCAAAATTTTTAGTACAACCGTGTCATTAAAAAAGCTATTCGTTTTCAAATTTGTTTATTCTTAGTCAATTTAGTCTATACAATTTTAAATAAAGAGACACATGGGATGTGAATTTGAAATTTTAATATGTTCTGGGATTATTATGATACGAAATAATTTAATAACACATAAAAGGGTTACCTAACACCGTATTTCATAGCTTGAATTTTGTTTTCCACTTTTTAAAAATTGTTTTTTAAATCAATTTGACTCTTAGGAAGAACGGTTATGCGATGTATCTACCGTTTCAGAATCAATTGTTGTTCGATAACAACCCTCAGTAATTACATTGTTTTACACCATTTGATGTTGCAAGAGATTCTGTTATGAACCGGCTAAATCCCAATATACCATTGGCTTAATTGGGATAAAAGAACGTGTTGCGATAGAAAAAGCAACAAGAGAGAAAGCAGAGAAATGTACAATATCTCTCGCTTGGAACACAAAAGAGTTTGAGGCAACAGATAAAAACTAGTTGTGACCCACACCCTTTTTCATCTCCACACCATTTTTTACCTTGTTTTTTGAATTTGATTGTCAACATAATATCCACAACCCAGTGTGCCTTAACATAAAAATTAAATTAGTAAAGTTAAATTGAAAAAAATATTATTCCAGTAACAATGAATAAGCCGAACCTATTTTCTAATTTAAGGATTATGGAAATAAGTCAAATTGGATTTAATTTCTAAGAGAATACCAAATGAAAATAATTAAATGAATATTTTACTATTCTGTTTATTTTGGCCTAAAAGATATTGTAAGTTATATGTTTTAATTGATTAATTCTACTATATTGTCAAAAAAATGATTAATTACTACAACAATAATTAATTTAATTCTGTAAATTAATAACTAACATAATAATTGTACCAAAAAAAAAAACTAACATAATAACTAATTTACATTAAAATCAAAATGCAAGGATATTTTGGTCTTTTAAAAAATTAAACACACTTATCTTTCTTTTATTTTTTTTCTTTTTTTCTCTTAAACCAATCAACACATTAAATCTACTATATATTTTTCTCTTTTCATATTCTCTCTTACATATTTCTCTTTTCTCACAACAAAACACACCTTATATGCCCAAGGCCAAACAAGCCCAATATACTTCAACAAAATCTCTCTCTCTCTCTCTCTCTCTCTCTCTAACTTATAATAACCATGTCCATTATTGACTACAAAAATAATAGTTATATTACAAAATAAAAAAAATTTAGTGTATGCATGAATGTGTCACCCTAATTCCCTTTTTTGTAAAGGTGAAAAAGAAAAAAATAAAATAAAAGTCAATACGCAAAATTACATCTTTAACAAGACTATATGTCACAATAATAATAATAATAATAATATCAAATCATATAATATATTCCATCCATGCAATTTCATATATATAAAAATAAAATAGCATAAGTTAACCATATACAATATAGCACATATTAGACAAACTCAACTTTCATTGAGAAGTATAAAAAATGAAAAATGTAACTACAATTTATTTTTATGAAATTACTATCTCTGAGCATTTATATTTAGTGTTGGAATTTTATATAACAAGTGTAAACTATAGTTTAGTCTCAGCAATGATGGAGTTTTGTGTGTGAAACCATTTTTACTTTACATTAAAATACACTAACTGTAAATAAAGATATTTTGATAAAATAGTAATCTCATTTTTCTTAATATTATTTTTCTTTTAAAATATATATCTAGAAATCTTAAATAGCTACTCTCTCCGAACACATTTATAAGAAAAAAAATCTATTTTTCAAATACATTTAATAACATAGAACATATACATAGATTATTCAATAAATTTAAAAAGTAGATTTTTGCTTTCAAATATAATCCAAGGGACCATATTTTTAAAATGGAGGGAGTATTTTGATATTGGTGAAAAGTGAAACTCAAAGGTTGCCAATTTTTTGTTGGTATTTTAGGTTGATTCCCATGTACTGGGGAAAACTTTAGACTATCTACATTCCTCATGTGGTTAGTGACAATAATGCTCCAAATCCAATGAACTAGAAACCAAACTAAAACCAAGACTTCAACATACCAAGAATTGTCTAACTAGCTAGTTACTCTGACTAGAAATAGGATAATGGTTACTTTCATGATCTCACATCATAAAATTTCTCAAAATCTCTCTCTTTTTTCCATGATGACATGTAAGGAAGACCCATAACTCAATGTTATGCGACAAAATATAAGAGGAGAGGGTCCATCTCAAAGTTTTACCTGAGGGGAAGGGACAAAATTTGGACCACTATGTTATTTGATTAGTCATAGTCATGTAGCACAATATGACATTACAAACAAGGACACCAAAATTTGGCACCTAAATTATGGATATCTTTAGAGATTTTGTGTCACTGATGTGAAAGAAACTAGAGGAAAAACCCCACCAAGAAAAGATGGATGCATCATGCATTTATCATACAAAACATACAAAGGATTTGGTTCTTAGACAAAGCAAAGGAAAGAAAAGACAGGAAAATATAAATTTTAAGGAGGTCAACATATCTCCATGCTTTTTTTTTGTGCACCCTTTTATTTTTTATTTCTTTGTGAGATCATACTTTAAATTTAAACCTCCCTTGGGTCTACAAAAAGAGACTTTAGTTCTTAGAACGCTTTAATTTTTAAATCATACTTTAAGATGGGTGCATCTATCAAATAAAATATAAAGAAAGCATATAGTTTTTTGACAAAGCAAAGAAAATAAAATGAATAATTTATTTTTATCCCTAATTGTATGAGATTATATTATAGTTCATGAGTATATCAAAATTATAAAAATATCATTGAATGTGTTTTCAATTAGCAATGTATGAACTAAAATGATTAATAGAGAACACATTTAAAAATCAAATTGATCAACTAAAGACACATAAGATAATTAAACTGACTAATAAAAGTTACATTCAGGTATGCATTTGTAACTTTCATACATTCAACAATAATAGTGACACCAACTCAAATTTCATGACCGAACTTATTGCTTACTCGAAAGATCAAAAAGAAAAATAAATAAATGAAAATTTAATGTCAAGATATTTTCAAGCTTTGTTTTTGTCCCCCCATTTATCTTCATTTCTTTTTGAGATGATACTTTAAACCTCTCTTGGGTCTACAAAAAGAGCTCTTGTTGGTGGGGTTTTAGTTGTTAATTCATGAAAAGTATTGATCGAAAGCCCTTCACTTTTCAATGCCTTTATACACCACAAATCTTCAGGACATGAAAGCCTTTTCCTATGTGGAATGTGATGATTGAGTTCATCTCTTCCTCCAACTTCAGTCACAATAATCTTACACTTCTCATCTTTAGACTCTTTAGCCATGTTGTGCACAAATTTACACAAAGCTCTCACTAGCTTCCCTGAAAATGGCCCTTCATGATACACACCATACATAAAATAAAATCCAAAAGGGTTAAAAAAATCAGGCATAGTAGGTGGTTTAAAACATGGGAAAATTTTATCAATCAAGCACCAACTTTTTGTGTGTAACAAACAACAAAAAGGTGCTTTTCCTACCTTTAACTCAAAAATTTCACCACTATTCCAAACACTAAGCATAGCCCAACTATTTGGTACTTGTCCATTAGGCCCAATATTAATATCATCTTTAAAATATGCCATCCATGTCCCTAAACTTAGCTTATTTTTTAATATATTTCCTATATCATTAGGAAAAAACTCTGTGGACCCCATGAACTTTCTATAGAGTGATTCAGCTTGTTCAATTTTCAACCTTGATATTTCAATGTTGTTTGAGATTTTAAATGAATGATGGTTAACAGGGTTAACAAGAATTGATGGTGTCCTAAATTTTGTGTAGCCAAATTTGTTCATGAAGAGATTAACTGAGGCATGATTTTCTTTTTCAGTTGCCATATATGCATAGTCCACATCATTGGAAATGAACCATTCTTCTAATTTTCTTACTAGACTTGAACCAATCCCTTTTCTTCTATGATGTGGAGATACCCTTAAGCCTAAGACATACCCTACTTTTGCCAAATCTTTTGGTGGATGTCCTTGAATAGTTACAACTTTTATTGAGCCTTGAATGACACCAACAAATCCATTTTCCAATTCTGCTACCTAACATCCAATTAAGAAGTTAGTGGTGGACATAATGATCAAAGACTTGAAAAACATGATTTTAAATTGCATTCTGCAAACGTAATTGTGGCCGCAATTCTGGTTTTAAATTGCAGTTGCAGTTATGCTAAAAACTTTTATATTGCGGTAAACGCCATCGAGACAATTAAAATTGTGGTTGCGATGCCGTTGCAAATACTTCAAAATCGGCAATAGAAAGACTTAGAAGGTCATCACTACATCACACCGACAATATTAACCACATTTTGCCGCAATATATAGGTTTACAGCATGATTGCGACCGCAACTGTAATTTAAAACCATTCAGGAAAAGAACAAGAAGAAGCTTGTAATTGGGATTGATCCCTAAAAAGAAAAGAAAAAAAAAAAAAAGGATAATCATAATGTTATAGACTATAGTAATAGTATATACCAGCATCATGAACATGGGACTGTTTCGAATCCTACAAATGGGGTCACCCATAGTATCTGTGTAGAGAAACACACTTTGTGATGGTCCTATCTCACATTTTTTCTCTAGATTTTCAATTTGAGCTCTATCAGATTGACACTCATAGTCATAGCTTCGGATTCTGAACTCGTTGTATTCCATATCAAAGTACTATAATAAGAAATTTGAAAGGTGTTTGATGAGTGTTTGAATGAAAAATAATAAGGTTAAAAAAGGAAAGTACACAAAGATGCAAGTAGAAAAGAAGTGCAACTAACAAGTGTAGCAATTGTAATACAAGTACTACAAGAAGAATGGTTTGGCATAGACTACATTATGATTATGATAATGATTTATATGCAAAGGGATAGGAAAAAGAAATGTAAAAGGAGGTGGAAAGAGAGAGAAGGAAAGAGATTGGAAATTAAGAGAATGTTCTTTATGAAAATCATTAATAACCTAGGCTTATAGTAGACAAAAGTTTTATTAATAATTGAATGTGTTTTTTGTCTCTAGTTTTTTTGTGCATAGTGGCCACTCATTAGGTTGAGGTAATGTTGTTTCTATTTTTTTATTTTCTTTTTTACCTATAATGATTCGTGATCACTTAATTATGTCTTATGTGACACTCAAATCATGTAAAACTATAACACACCAAAAAAAGAATCATGTAAAACTATCATTTTCCATGACCTAATTAATCCCTGGTTTATTTCACAAATTTTTTTATTATAGATTACTAATTTAGACCCACTAAAAAATAGTTGATGTAAGTTAGAAAATTGTTATAGATTATGCTAATTTGCATCCATTAATTTCATAGTTGGTCTAAATAAGCAAGTTACACTTTATGAGGTTTTTCTTTATTTTAAACTTTTTAAATTATGTGCGTGTGTTCAAATATTTTTCTATGTATAGGTTTATGTCTATATTATAATTTCTCCCTTATATATCTACATCTTGTTGGAAGATAGTTTTCACTTAAGTTTTGGTAGATGTAAATTAGCAAGTCTTTTTTTCACTAAAAAAACTATATTCATTCAATTAAATTAGTATATATATCAAATACAAAAAATACGAAATTCAACATTGTTAGAAACAAAAATGATAAATATGTGAATAAACACACAACGTCCAAGTTAATAGTATAAAACAACAATATATGTTTACAAATAAAGTGAAAAAAAATTGGATGGAATATTTGTGTTTCTGAATTGACAATGTTGACGACTTGAAATTGGTTGAATCAATAATTGATCGAAGTGAGTAGTCAATTTGACTTAAGCAGACATTGTAGCACGACAAAAAAAATCAAACAAACACAGAACCTAGACGGAAAATCAAACATTTCTATTTTACGACAACAAAATCACAAAAGAAAAAATATGAAGGAAATATCTAATTTGTGTTAAAATCACTTATTTAGATTAAAAAGAAATGAGAAAATATTCACAATAATTATTCCAGATAAACTTTTTACCGAAAACCACGTAATTGAAAAAGTTTAAATATAATATAATTTAGTCACATCATTTAACATCGCTTCATTGTCATTTCTATTAATTTAATTAAAAAGTTTGTGTGTGCCTAAATATAAAATATTTAGGTTTGTGCCCGAGTAAGTATCTCTCGTAGATGAGCAGGTGAGTGACATTTATATCTCAAGAAAAGCTAGATGACATTCGAGTCTGCGCTTCGTATTTATCAGGTTTGCAAGCTTTAAACTACCAGAGCGAACAATACGTAGGGTTCATGAATATATCAATGCTTAAAAGAGAAAATATCACGGTAAATTGGGTAAAGTTCGGCAAGGACAATTTGATTTTTTTTTCCCCATCAAGAGCATTGATGATAAGAGAATTACACAACAATGAGTTCCAAAAGGGTATCTCAGTTCCAAGGAAACATGTGTGTAGAGCAACAACGAGAAAGGCTTTCAACAAGAATGTAGGAGGAATTGACGATCAAACATGGATTCAAGCTCATTTGCGAAGTTCAGAACTAAGGATCATTAAGGCTCCGTTTGGATTGGTAGAAGTGGAATATAATGAAATGGAACGGGGTGGAATAGAATGAAGTGGAATTGGATGGAGCGGAATGGAATAAATATTTCATTTCATTGTTTGAATATTTTAAAAAGGAGAGTAAAAAAATTGATGGTAATTAAGCGGTGGTATGAGATGAAATTCATTCCATCTTATTCCATTATGTTTCATTTCATTATTATTTTTCAAATCCAAACAATAGAACATTATTATATTTCCACTCTGCTCAATTTGATTATATTCCATCAATCCAAACGGAATCTAAAGGTCAATTGAATCAAGATAACATGTGGTTGTAGAGGAGCAAGATAATATAGTCCACGTGGCCTATACAACCCGAGGAGATTGCAAACATGTTGAGCAAATGACAACAAAATATAGAGAGAACTAGAGATATGGGGCAATTAAACCACTTGGTAACATTCAAAACTCTACAGGAGTTCAATATAGTTCGGGATCAAGCTTCAAACGATTTTCAGAGTAAGTGCATTAAGATGAAGCAATGGCCCATGACAGATGATTGTTTTCGCAGGTGTGTGTGGGTTGAAATTTTTGGATTGCATCCCCAATTTGGGTGCATACAAAATTTTGAACAAATGATGCGCAATATATACGAAAAATTAAATGGATTGAGTCTAATATTGTTTATTGCGAGTCCATTGCCTCTATACCAAAATTTTAATTCAAATAGAATTGTTGTTAGTTTTTCCTTAAGAGTCAATTTGTGCTCACATTAGAGGATTATCAATACCAGATATTCATCAGGGAATTAAAAAAACCAAATAAGATTAGGGTATGTTTGATTCGCTTCTCCAAAACAGTTTTTTATTTTTTAAAAATTTAAAACTACAAAACTTGATTGCTAATCAAATTTTACAAAAGTGTTTTCAAAAATTATTTTATGTTTATCAATTTTTAAAACTAAAAAAGTAAAACAGGTTCCATAAGTTTTTTTTTTCTCTTTTTAAAAACAGTTTTCTAAAATACTTTTATAAAGTACATGTTAAAAACTAAAAATCAAAATTATTTCAAACATGCCCTAATTCCTTGCTTTTTCTATGAATACCAAGTAGATGGGAATCGCGACAGTTTCATGAACGTTGTGTCATCGACGAAGAAAAACAAAGCATCATAATCTAACAAAGAAAAGGATATATAATTGCGTGGAAAAGGGTTTTGAAATGGAGAAAATCGTAGTTGTAAACATATATGCAATTGTGCAATAATTGGAAATGATGTCACAATAAATAGATATGCCATGTGTTTTGAACTCAATTAGGGAGTAGTGGAGAAATTAATCACTCACCTGAAATTGCGGCTGATGATTCTCGGCAAACAAAAGCTCAGAACTTTGTGCTTGTTCCTGCATTGATTGCGAACAATCTCCTTCCTCCACGTGGTTTTGAAGGCCAATCAATTTTGAAGGAGAGTATAATTGCTCTTGATGGCAGACAACATCTGCCATCTAGAATTGAGGAACAGGAGGCGTGCTACAAGAGTGTTTTAGATTCCTAAGATTTCCGATCTCTGAATCACAACTCTTTCGGACAGCCAAACCTAGCATTTCATATAGTTGGGTCAGGAAAATGAGGTAGTGGACCAGTGGGTTCAAACCACTAGTTGGCCGCAATATTCAATTATTTAGGCCCAATTAAACCTTCTATTAAAAATAAGGACCAACCTAGTTGTTCTGCAAGCTTATGTGACAACCCAATTTTAAATTGTATTGAGTGAGGAGCGGATGTGAAAATTTCAAAGAATTCATATGGGGCAAAAATGCTAAATTTTTTTTTTTTTAAAAAAAGGCACGATTCGGCTAATATAAATTATCGAGATAACTTTGATGACTCTAATGAAGACATTCCAAAATTAAGCAATAAAAACTTTGTAGGTTGGTAAGAAGTTGGGTCTTTGCGCATAATTGGAGGATAAAGTGCTTCAAAATTTATCTAAACTCCAATGAAGCTCAACAAAAAGAACCACTCTAAAACATTTTAAATGATCTTTATCTTGTATTTTTTTTTTTTATAGTTTTTAGGCGTTACTTTCGGTTTGAGCCTTTTTGTGGTTTTTTCTTCTTTTGTATCTTAGTCAGGTTTGTTAGTTGTTGGGTGTTTCTTCCTTCGAGCACTAGTTCTGAGTTTTTGGTTTGTGCTCTAAACGAGCAGAATTAAACGATTCCTCTAGTAAGATCAGGTGTAACTAACAGTGATGAATTGCTCAAGTACAATGGAGAAATAGTATCTGCAAAAATAGATAACTAAAAGATGAATGTGTATGAAATGGATAAATGTGTATACCTTGAGGAAAAATGCAATAACACACATACATATCCAATGTGAGTGGATTGCATATCCAATATCCCATGACATTTATCCATTATATAAATAGGTAGAGTGCCATAAAAAAGCTGACATAAGTCATTTATCTGCTATGAACAATGTATCATAAGATAACAACGCGTCTTAACTTGGGATGACAGTGAATTGCTTTGAGCCTAGATCATAATAAGTTGCCAACATAGTGGGCTAATTGGTGCAGTCTAGAACAATTTGTGTTTGTTGGTGTTGAGGGTGAGTTTTGTTTTTTTTTTTTTTTTAGATATTGCATAATTTCTTTTCTTCTAGTCTTTTAGTTAGAAGTGGGAATAGACAAGGCAGATCTGTCAAAAAAACTGAAGGCCTGAGTCTGGCCTGCGATCTATCATAGACTTATCTTTTAGGTCTGAACCTGACCTTTTGAAAGTCTAATGTGGTATATTAGCATGTTTAAAAGCTTATTTCACATAAACATATTTAAAAAATAATTATAAACTAATAAGTCAACGTCTTTTTGATATTTAACATGATATTTTAGAGAATTTAAGTATATATATTATCATATTTTAATTCTAGTTTATAATAAAACATTTATATATGTTAAAAACTAAGATAGATTAATAAACTTAAACTACTGAAAAATTTAATAAATATATAATTTAATCAATGTACAAGTTTTAATATATAAATAATAATAGTATTAAAAATATTATTAATATTAACTTAAATAGGCTGACCTAGTAGACTAAAAGACTTTTTAATGGCATGTGACCTTGTCTATTTAACTAAATAGGCTTATTAAAAAGTCTTGACCTGATCTATTTAAAGAAATTAAACTAGCCTGATCCGAACCTATATTTAGACTAGACCTTAAGGCCCCGTAGGTTGGCCTGACTTATTCCTATCTTTACTTTTAGTTAGGTAGTATCAATAAATTTTAATTATAAAATAATGATTCTTTTATTAAGCCTCCTTACTGTTAAATTTTAAGTCTTATATTAAGTCTCCTTATGAAATAATAATGATTCTTTTGATAATTAATTTTTTTGTGCAACATCATTTGATAATTTTCTTTTATATAAATTAGTAGTAATAAACTAATAAAGTATTAACTTTGTTATGTAAATTTAACTCAGTTGATAACTAGAAAGCCATTGTTAAAATGATTATGGAGGAGATCGAACTTCAATTTCTCTATTAATTTTCCATATTTAATATATGAGTTTGGCCATTAAGCCACTATACAAAAATGAAAAAATATGTAATAAATTATTTTTATAAACTGTACCAGAAAAGGTATTTAAAATTTTAACTCTTTTCATAAAAAAAAAAAAAAATTTAACTATTAATGGCAATGAATATCTTTTGGAAAAGAACATTAGCTAAGCCTACACAAGAGTGAATTAGACATTTATATGGTTTATGTTGGCCATTTTTAATTACGCATATGGAGGATTTTTATTTTAAAAAATATTTTCCCAATAAAAAATACTCACCAGAATATAAGTCATTAAGTTTAGTTTATAAGTGACGAAGGATTTGAATACACGAGATTTTAGATTCGATTTTCATTAACTCAAAGTAAATAAATAAAAGAACAATTAGAATATAATGCAAATAGTGATATATAGTTGTAACCTCCAAACGAATTTGATAATTCTTATACAATCATTTATAAGGAAATTATGTAAATTAAAAAAAGTTGAGCCCTTCAGTAGCTTTGGACATGAGTTTGCCTCTTTGGCTAGGGACTTTTTTACAATTGTTTATTATCGATACGAATTTCATTACATAAAAACTGTAATATTAATTCAATTATAATAGGTTAAATTTACCTTTATATAAGTTTTGTTGATTTTTTTTTTATAATTAGATAAAATTTTATTCCAAGCAAGCATCAAGCTTCACTAAATGATCACTCTCTCCGCGAAAGGATTAAGAGACCACTTAAGCAAGAGCTTGAGCTAGAAAAAAAGATACACAAAAAACTAACAAGACACATAAATTAAACTATTATATCTTGTATTTTGGTCTAGTTCCCCAAAATCCTTTTGTATTATTCTTATTTTTATTTAATATATTTTTCATTGGGATATTTCTTAGGTGACTTTTTTGAGTGTCAATATACTTGAGATGTCTGTCATTTTTGTACCATTTGGCCTTATATATATATATATATTGTTAAAAAAGTCCTCAATTTTATATGAAAAAGTATAATTTTCAGCATAAATTAATTTTTTTTTATGAAGAGTAGAATAATGTATTTCAATATCTCGAGAGAGAGAAAGTAATTTAGCTATAAAAAAACAAATTAATATATTGATTTTTTTTGTCATCACAATATGTTAGATAAATTACAAGAGTGACCACTGCAAATTTGTAATCCTAAACATAATCCGTACAAGTTGAGGATTATTAAATATCTTCCAAAAATGAGAATCTAATCATGAATCAAGACCTATTCATGGATTAATTATAAATGAATTATATGAGAAGATCTTAGCCGAACAAAGCCTTTTTAACGTTTTATATCACATACATGAGGTGTACGTGTATATCGTACAAAGAGGTGTGCTAGATAAAGTAGCATATAATCAAGTGCAAGGATCAATTAATTGATTAATTATATAGCTTGATTAATTAATGGAATGGAGGGGGTTATTAGTTTAAATAAATTAAGCTTTAGTAGCCTTTTGGGATTGGAGAATGTCCTAATCGAGTGGATAATACAACACTAGAGGCTTTTTTCCCACTTTGTGGTATATTTTATTTTAGATATGTTTTTGTCTATGTTCATGTGGCCATGGATGGCACCTTTGTCTTTAATTAGACATTTAGATTCGAAAGTGAAAGTTAAACCCCACTAAACCCGTGCCTTGGTTTATGCTAATTGTGTATTTCAATTTAAATGTCACTACTACACTTACAATGGTGAACCAAATAAAAGTAACTTCGAGGAAACTTAGCTATAGTATAGTCAAATATATGTAAGAGACAACATGAAAAAATACAATTCTAAAGGGATAAGTTTGTCCCTAAGATGTTTCATCCTCCTATCTTGGGCTGCCTTTTTCGTTTCTTAGAAACCCTAAAAATTTCCCTTCATTCATTATAATTTTTTGACATATTGATGATTAAAAAAAAATTCACGATGATCGTTAATTGCTTGTAATGAGTGATTAGTGAATGCTACGAATATCCTCTTACAACAGACTAGGTAGTGTGATAAATTAACGAAATGCAATGACTAAGGTGTGATCTTTATTAAACAGTTATATTTTGTAATTTTTATGATCACTTAGTTACTTTCTTGGGATTGACTTGTTGTGGTCCTTAAATGTGTTTTTTCTTTCAATTTGTGGTTCATATTGTGTTCTATTTTGATATGTTTGGTCCTTATCTTGTTCAAACTAAACTATGTCTCCATGGTGGTGGTCCCTAATCCCTATATATATTGTTCTAATTGTTGTTTATTGTTTTCCTTAATGTCTCCATTATATTCCCTTTAGGATGCTCAAAATAGAGGTGTTTAGGAAAATGAATTCGACAATGCATATTAGATTGGTATTTAATTTCCTACAATCTGGTGGGAGAATTGCATTCGTGCTTCACACCTTTGACGATTTTGCCCTAATATCATTCCTATCCGGTTTAATTTGATAGGATTTGGACTAAAGCTTTATTTGGTTGTGAAGTACAATTGTGAATGTGATGTGAAATTTTTGGAATTTCGGTTGATATTGATGACACGAGTTTTTACATGAGACATAAATAAGTTTATTTAAGTTGTTCTTTATGAACTAATTTAAAATTGAATGTTAAAAAAGAGAATGGCCAGAGGGCTGTTAATAATCTTTTATGGGTAGAATTATCTTTTGAATCACATCTAATTCATCCACTACAACAACAAAATGTAATGGATTATATCTAATCTATCTCTTTGATAACATTAGTGCTTACCAATCCATAAATGTCATTATCTAAATCCAATCACATTCAATAAAATCACATAATCCATTGGATGGAAAAAATAGTTCAACATATAAAAGATAATTATATTCATTAAAAAAAAGTATTATTTTAAGGGTTCTGCCACGGTGATTAGATTTTTTATTCATTTTCTATTCCGACTTATTTAGTCACATAAATATAATAATTGATTAAAACAGTCACACAGTAAAATAAACTCATGAAAGAATTAAATTCATATGGTAAATATTTTGAAATATATACAATATCATTATCTTATTTTTGTCTTTTAAAACAAAAAATTATATTATTTTTGTAATCAAGTTACAAAATGTTTTCTATATGTGAATTCAATTCACTATTTGTTATACAGCGAGTGATGCCCACTCGTCCTTTTGAGAATATTAGGTAATGAATGATATATATAGTTAACAAACCAAATAGTTTTTGAGGTTTATGATTGAGTTGGGGTGCAAGTACCAATCAATAAGGACCAAATAATAATATAACCCGTTGTACATATATACTTGTTGAACTCTTACTATATTAATATGGCCATTGGACCCATAATTTTGGATGGAAGTTATGTAGAGTTATATGGTCCTTACCATTGACAACAAAATCACAACCACTTTGGGTATGAGTATGACTCAAATTGACAATACATCTTAAATTTGTATTACGTGTGATATATTTTTTTAAACCATTTATTCTTGTTAGTAATTAGTATTATTAGTTTTTTTTTTTTAGTTTTGTTGCGGGTGAAAACTAAACCACCAACTTTTTTATCGCTCTATTCTAACTTATCCACCTCAACCACTAAGTTAGTATCCAATTTTCTTTAAAAAATGAGTAAATAAGTAAAATCGTCCATATATTTTCACTCATCAATTAAATTAGTTCCCAAAGTTTTTAAAATAACTAAAATGTTCATAAATTTTACAAACATCAATCAACCTTGTACCTCTATTTTTTTTTTTCAAAACTGTTTATTTGATTATTTACGTTTATTTTAGATTTGAATTAGGTCCCTTACGTTTTAAAAGTTTGAATTTGGTTCCTCACGTTATCAACATTTGCATTAGTTAGTCCATTCCGTCAAATTTTTCACTAACTGTGTTTGATCCTTACACATGGCTGACGGTTTACACATGTGGAAGTGATTTTGGACATGTGGAATGCCATATAATAAACAGAACTTTCGCAAATAGAAAAAAAAATACGACAAAGACATTTGCAAACACTAACTTTTTTTTTTATTTGTGAAGGTTCTGTTTATTATATGACTGTCAACGTGTCCAAAATCACTTCCACCTATCCAAACTGTCAGCCACGTGTAACTATCAAACGAAATTAGTGAAAAATTTGACGAAATAGACTAACTAATGCAAATGTTGATAACGTGAGGGACCAAATTCAAACTTTTAAAACATAAGGGACTTAATTCAAACCTAAAATAAACGTAAGGATCAAATGAACAGTTTAGCCTTTTTAAAAAAAAAAAAAACTCAACATATAAACTTTATAATGTGTTGAGTTTTCGTATCACACATTTTGTCTTCTTTAAAAATGGAGGTGTAGGATGAAGTTATTGTTTTTGTTCTTTCTCTTTCATTGTTATACAAACAACCATAAACCCATCAAATCTATTTTTGAGCTCCAAACAATTGGGATTTCAGATATGAAGGTATGAAATTTGGAATTGTGAAATTTAGAATTTAAATTGAAAAAGAAATTATCATTTTATGTTTTTGAATCGTTGCGAACATTGAAAGTTTTTGACATTCGAATTTAAAAAGCAACCATGGAAACGTGGTTGTTGACGTAGAAGAACGCATAAGCAATTAATATCATACATCAACAACGTTAACTGTGCCCAAATTGACATAGAAATTAGTTTAATGTAACTTTCACAAATTCATAGACATTTTAACTATTTCAAAAAATTTAAAGACGGTTTTTTTTTTTTTTTTACAAAATAAACGGTATTCAGTTATTCAAATAAAATATAGTACATCGATTTAATACAAATTTATAATTGCTAAAAATAAAAAGAATAAATCTGCGAACAAACTCACAGTGTCCATGTTAATAGCATAAAACGGCAAATTACATATGCCTACAAATATGACTATATTGAAGTGTCCGGAATATCCATGTCTCCGGATCTGTAGCGTTGATGACACAAAAGTCGACATTAATTGGATTTGCACTAGATCAGATCTACTCCTTCAACCTGAAACAAATGAACGCCGCACAAAGACAGAAAAACAAATACACCGCATAAAGACGGGACAACCAAATACACCGTATGAAGACGGAAAATCAAAACAAACAAATATGTGAAAATCACACTTATTTATTATAATGAGAAAGAAAAACAATTTGGAGGGATGATTTTAAGTTAAAATTGACCTAAAATCACCCCCCTTCAATAAATTAAGACGAAAAAAAATAGTAACGACTAGAGTTAGAAGAGAGGAAAAAAAACGAAGAGGTAAGAATGTTGACATGGTTAAAAGACGGGTTAGTTGATGAGTGTAAATTCAGAAATAGATTTATTTATTACTAAAAGATATACTCACTAGGTGATTTCTTAGAAAAGATAGTAAAAGAAAACCGATGCTTTTAAAAATTTGAAGTGTGGGATTTTACGAATGCACGGGCATCTAAGTCACTTTTAGACTTATATGTAAGTAAAATGGACCCAAGAGCATGGGGGCACTGTCCTATAGTTTGCACCTGGTCCAGGGTTCTACTATACTATGCCATTGACTTTTAGTACAGTTGTTACCATTGACTTTTAGTACAGTTGTTAATTCGACCGTATTTTTTTTTTTTCACAATCACAAACTTAAAACATTTTATTAATTAAAATAGTTTTAATATAAGTATGTAACATCTCAAGATAATAGCGATTAATCTAAAAAAATATGACAGTATGTTTTAGCCTCTAGTTTTTTTATAATTGAGTTAGATGCAATAAACAGTTGCATGTAAGCATAATCGGTATTTCATAACTATTTAAATTAAGATCAGTCGATTTACATTTAAATAAATTGCTTGAACTTACCAACCGCACAACTATGCCTAATTGTTGTGATTGCATTTAAGCCGATCCCATTTCTTCCAATATAAATGATCAATTGAGTGAAGATTGAACCTATACTTAGAATACATGCAAGATTGAAGATAATTATTCAATTTTCACACTGCATTTATGAGTTTTTTAGAAAGTTTATTTTCAAGAGAGAAAACACACTGCATAAAATAGAAACGCATCCGCATATTAACATACAAAAACGCATAAGGATAAATTTCTTATATGACTCTAAATTTTAATTAATGTATGAAAACTCAATCTATTTTAATGCAATTTAACTTTACAAACTCATTTGCAATTCATAGCATTTAGACTAGTCTTACCAAAAAAACATTAAAACTCACAAATTTGAAACAATCATAAATATGTAAATGAAAAACTCATGCATGATCTAAACCTTAAGTGAGGGGGATTTTAGACTCAAGTGATTAATAAATTCTCCCTAATATAAATTGTTCATGAAATCCAAGTTTAATTTTTAATAAAAATAATTCTTAATTAAATTTTACTTATTTCACCACAAAACTCTAAATTATTAAAATTTCATTCTATAAAAATAAATAATAAATAATAAAAAAAACACTTGGGTGGGTAGTGGCGGCTTTTGTCTCAACTCCTCTTTTCACAACACGCTCACAGACTAATCAAATCACACATATAGAGTTAGACTAGACATCTATATACTCTATGTAAAGCAAGCTTTTGATTTGCTTATGTGGCAGCCTAATAGAGCTCCTCCCATTTTCCTTTTTTCTAAGCAAAAGTTGATGCTTATGTGTGATCTCTTATGTTATTGCGATGATATGTCATCTTTTAATAAGCTAGGCAAAACATGTCATCATATAGTATGGAATGCTAAGGAACAAATTAAAACATTTGATTAAGAATAAAAAAATGTTATAAAAGGTGAAAGATCATCCCTTTTAATGGTGATTTTTTGTATACTTCTTTACAATATTTTGCCTACTAATTAATTGAATAACTTATTAAAAAAATGTTATGAAAGGTGAAAGATCACCCCTTTTAATGATTTTTTTTGTATACTAGGTTTTTTACAATATCTTGCCAATTTGTTTTCTTTTGCATCAATCAATTATAAATACCTTATGGTGCTCCCTTCAATTTCATATTTTCTCAATTTCTTATTCTAAACACTTACTCCAAATTTCCATTTTTTGTTTAACAATTCTTCTTTCTACTCACTCTCTATATATGAACCAACAATTTGTGTGATTTTTCTTTCCAAAGTAATAGTACTATGAGAATTACCTTCTATTCATTTTCCAAATATTCTACATTGGTACAAGTTTTTTTTTTGAATATTTCTCATTTGTTAGAAGTGGTAGAAATTATAAGTAGATTTCTCTTTATTGTAATATATCGATAGAAGACTAGCGGTGAAAATTATCAAAACTTATTTCTACAAATGGTGGAGATTATATGTATGATTTATCTTTATTATAAGAGGTTGATGTTTTTAGTCTCCTTTGACTATTTAATTTGTGTGATTTTTCTTTCCAAAGTAATAGTACTATGAGAATTACCTTCGATTCATTTTCCAAATATTCTACATTGGTACAAGTTTTTTTTTTTGAATATTTCTCATTTGTTAGAAGTGTTAGAAATTATACGTAGATTTCTCTTTATTGTAATATATCGATAGAAGACTAGCGGTGAAAATTATCAAAACTTATTTCTACAAATGGTGGAGATTATATGTATGATTTATCTTTATTATAAGAGGTTGATGTTTTTAGTCTCCTTTGACTATTTTTGCAATATATCTATGGAAGATTAGTAGTGAAAACTATCAAAACTTATTTATTTTACTATTTAATCGTTATGTCGCAGTATAAATATGTTATATATGATGAATGAGAAAATTGGCACCAAAAATATGTATTGTAATTTCATTTTAACTAATGTTATTTTTGGGTCGCAATATCATGATGTAAAAAAATGTTTTTTTTCTTCTATCTTCTATATATATACATTTATCGATCAATCTATCTATACATTTATCGATTTTTTAGTCTCCTTTGACTATTTTTGCAATATATCTATGGAAGATTAGTAGTGAAAACTATCAAAACTTATCTATTATACTATTTAATCGTTATGTCGCAGTCACTTTCTTTAGAGGATATCCAAATAGATTATCTTTAGTGTAAATTTTAGATTATCTATAGATTATCTTTAGTGTAAATTTTAGTTTCGAGTCATAGTCACTTTCTTTAGATGATATCCAAATAGATTATCTTCATTTCTTTATTGGCTACCTCTTAAACATGAATTGTTGAGTAAAGTTTACACATTTTAATTTATAATTTGTTCCTCTAAAGAAATCTCTATGAATATTTAATTTAATTTTTCGATTTGTTTAATTCATGAAAAATGTGAAATCATTTTTTAATAATGTGAAATCATTTCTTGAGTAATACTTTTTCATTCCTGTATGCATCTCTTTCTTGCATGCCTTATGTCTTGACTCTTCATTGGTTACTATGATATGATATGATTGATCGGAACTTAAGTTACTCTATTGTATGAATTGAGCGAATATAATTAGTCATACATTTATAATTGCTATAATAAGAAAATGGCAACATATTAATTACATTTTCAGTGGCATGCAAGAAAATGGTGACATATTTTTAATAATTTTCAGTGGTATGAAAGTGCTTTTCATAATAATAATAATACCATAATTTTTCGATGTACTATATTGTTTATGACATGACGGTGTAGTCTATTATTTGCCTAAAAATAATAGTATAGAAATCGGTTCCTATAAAAAAAATTGTTGCGCTTCAAACAGATTTCACATGCTATACAAGATTTTATTGTAATAAAAAATTTGCTTTCAATTTAGCACTAAACATGCTCAAAATAATGTGCATCATGTATATATATTGAAGTTTAAATAATGGAAATATAAGTAATCAATTAAATTAATCTTTAATTAATAAAAGGAATTAAGGGTAGTTTGTTTTACATTTAAAAAAAAATAGTTTTTTCTTTGTATTTTTTTAAAAAAAATTATGATAACTTCATTAAAATTAGTAAATATTATTTCAAACTCTTCTTTTTATTAGTTTTAGAGTTATTTTGACATTCAATAACTTAAATACTCATGTTAGAGATTTTAACTTAATAAAAAACACAATTTTTTTAAAAAATATTTATCTCTAAAAAATGACTTTCCTGAAAAGCTATTTGAAATAGTTTTTTTTAGAGATATTTATATAATTTTATGATCCAAATTTTTTTCTAACAATACGATGAAATACTTAAAATAATATTTTAAGATAAGCTATTTAAACCGATTTTTCATTTGAAATTTTTATAAAAAAAATTATTTGTTAACTTTTTTTAACACAAAAATAATATATTATAAAAATCTATTTTTCAAAAGGTTAAAACAAACGCACCCTAAGATGAATAATTACTAATATTTTTTACAAAATATCGTGTTTAAATGATACATATGAAAATAGGAGTAGTTTGATGTTAATTTTTTTTTTTTTTAAAGTGTGTTATTTATTATCATTAATTTTTCTAAATAAAATAATTTCATTGACTCAAGTTCCAATAAAATTTTAATAACCTCTATTTAGATTCCACTATTTTTATTTTTATATGTAAGTGAACGACACATTATCTATGTCAAAAGCATTTTTTTTTTTATATTTCTCTCTATATTATATATTTACTTTGTGAAATAACATGTTTCAAAATATTTTATAAGTCTTTTTCTTAAAATCAAAAAATAATATAATACACCTATCAAAACTAAGTTAAAAAAATTATAAATACCAAACAACTTCAACTTCAACTTGAACTTTGAATTTTTTATTTTCAACTTTATTTTTAAAGTAGCTTTTAAATCTTAAAAAAGTAGGATTAAACACAACTTAAAACTATACTTCAAAAATTAAGAAAAAAAAAATGATTATACATCAATGTACATATTAATTTCTTCAATAAACAAATTATAAAATAAAAAATTTAATCAAGCCCGTGCAACGCACGGGTTTAATACCTAGTGGATAAATAATGGCAATGTACAAAATACGGTTTTGCACAACTATGCAATCATTGATATAGCTTTTTCATTTCATTATTGTTTGTTGTCAATTTTTGAACAATAAATATGAACTGAATAGTTTAGTCCAGCAGAAAAAAAAAAGTTAGAGCAAGGCTAAGTATCTCAAATTTTAATATATTTTTACCTTTTTTAATGATTTTTTGTATTCATGGTTAAATATCCGTGATTTTTGTAAAAAGTTCCTATAATAAGAAATGAAGGGAGTATTACTCAATTGAAAGCATTAAACAAACCATTTCAAAAATGTTCTCAACTTTAAGCCATATATTATTCCAAGAACGTGTTAATTTTTACTTAAACACTTATTTACAAATCAACTTGATACAAGACAAAGATTACACTTTATCAAGAGAATAGATTCGTACAATCATAATAGTTTTTTTTTTTTTTTGAAATTTGTACAATCATAATAGTTAATAAGTCATTAAAGGAAAAATTTGAAAAATTGTGGAAGGACATTTTTCTTTAGTCATGAACTTATTATCATGAAAGAATATACTATATGAGTTATCAAAATCTCCACAAATGAACAACCGGATATGTTTCATGAGACAATGAGAATGCAATAATGGCCATTGAACTTATAGTTGTAATGTATTTACAAAATAATGCATATGGAACATTTTTCAAAGTTTATTGTACAAAAGCCAAAATGCATTGTACCTTTCAAGTACGGTGTGAATAATGATATGTAGAAGCTACAATTGTTATTGTCTGGTATTCACAACTTCATATGAAGAAGCAAACAACTAGCTCTTTTCTAAATATACAAGTGAATACGATTTTAAGATCATCTTGAAAATGTTTAGAGAACATTCTTGAGTTAAAGATAATTTTTGCCCTTACTTTTACGACTCATCTTTGGCTATCAAAAGTAATTGTCTAAAGATACAACAACTAGTTACAACGTCCACACTTGGGGACCAAGCTTCTAACAACGTGTTACAAGCCTGATACAACACTTCATGAGAAAACCATTTCAAGAACATATGAAGAATATTCTGATGTGTATACTTCATGAGCTGTCATTTTAAGAACATATGATGTTTAAATTAAAAATCAAATTTTCATATATATATGAAAAAGAAAAATCTAATGCTAAATATTGGGTAATATTGTGTTAGACATATATACTAGGCATTTGGATACCTCCTCTTATTTATTTATTTATCCCAAATCATGTGCATCCTTTATTTCCCTCTCTTCCAATGTCATTTTCATCCCTTTTTTTTTTGGCTTTATATATAGCTTTTCACACACTTATCTTTAACCCTCTTAGTTATTCCTTCCAACTACCACCTTCCTTTTCTTCTTTACAAACTAATCATCAAAACCCCCATTAATTACTAATGGAAAAGACACGTGGTACCAATATGTTTTTTCATTTGACCAACGTGGAAGTACACTGAAAATGATGAAAAAGATTATAGCTAGTGGGAGGTACCCTTGTTCTAATGATTGTATCTTCCACAACAAGTGCACCAAATGTCATTCTTGTACCTTTCTTTGCATGCATTATGTTGTCCTCCTCTATATAAGCTTTGGATGCATACCTTTGGAGTTTTCATTTACATTATACCCATGGGTACTAGTTGAGGACCCACTTTTCTCCTCTTCTCTCTTTCAGTGGGTAAACCAATTCCAATTGTGTTTTTTCTCTTGCTATTAGGGGTATTCGCGGTGCGGTTTAGTTCGATTATGAGCGAAAAAGTCATCTTAACCGCGAGATAAAAAAGCATGCAGTTTGGTTTGATTCAGTTGGATTTTAAAAAGTCATCCAAACCAAACCAATGCGGTTAGGATCAGTTCGGTGGCGGCGGTTTACGGCATAAAAAATTTCTATCATGATCATTTGACACACACATGAACTTGTTACAAAATTACATTACAGTACCAATAAAAAGTTGTTTATTCAAAATAACATTATAGTACCTTACAATTTTAAATATCCAAAAAAGAGTTTGAAGTTCCAAAATAACATCACATTATCGATAAAAGTTGTTGATATAAAATAATATTACAATACTAAAGTAATATTACAATACAAAAAATAAGAACGACTTGAAGTTTCATTGATTTGGTGGACTGACTTGATAATTAGACTATGTATATTGGATTATAATAGAAACTAAAAGGAGTTTTAGAGGTATTGGAATATAATATAAACTTAATGCGGTTCTAGCGGTTAACCGCAGCTTTTGCGGTTTTAGCGGTTGGCGGTTTCGCGATTTGCGGATCAATAAAAAAATCGTCCAAATACATCCAAACCAAATGCGGTTTTTGCGATTTTCGGTTTGGATTGATTTGATTTACGGTTTTACTTTTGGATTTGTTCGGATATGATCACCCCTACTTACTATAGTGATAATTAATTTCAGTCGGTGGTCGAATTTGTGAAACATAAAAGATAAAAATAATTTCTATTCAACTAATGTAAATATTAATTATATTCAACATATAACTAGTTAATTAGATACGTTTTATAAGTCTTTTTTACTTAAAAATAACGATATTCATTCATTTCAATAATCAAAAGAGTATAACACGTGCAAATACAAATTCAACATTGCTAAAAACAAAAAGGATGAATCAGTGAACAGGCTCACATAATCCAAGTTAATAGCATAAAACGGCAAAATGCCTACACATAATATGATAAAATTAAAGTCACCGAAATGTTCATACTTTCGAATCTGCAACATTGATGTCCAAATCTGCAATTGACTAAAGTTGATATTTGAGTATGAACTAAACGAACACCGCAACAAGACGGGAAATCAAACAACGTCGTAACAAGACTACGACCAATACAGCCGCACTCGACGGCGAACTCACAAATACAAAAGAAATCAATTAAACGAGAAATTATGTAAAAATCACTTATTTAAATTAAAAGCAAGAAATAAAAACAAAATGTAGATGAGTGATTTTAGGCCAAAAATGATCTAAAATCACCCCCTTACCGGTGGAGGAAGAAGAAATCTTTAAAAAAATAGAAATTAAAGCCGGCAAAAAAGAGAGGAGAAGAGAATTGAGGAGAATAAACTTACACTAATATTCAACGAAAATCATCTAATTTTCGTATCGTCACACCATTATTAATTTTAAAATATACTGTACTTACATAATTGAAGTGACATAGCAAAATTATTAGTAATTTTTATTGAGTATTGTAAAACTAGTAGTGTAAAATTAAATATCATTTTTTTTTCAACGGAAATTAAATATCATTTAAATCTGCATCTTATTGTCCAAACTCAAACATTCTATATTTATTCTAATCTAATTAGTAATCTCCACTTCTTCGTGTCCCTTTCCCTTAAATACACGTTTCATTGTTAAACAAACATTAGTTGTTGGTGTGTTGCAAGCTCATAGTATTAGTATGTTTTAAGTAAATTGATAAAACATGAGAAAATATGTTCTGACAATTAATATGTTTTTATACCATTTGTTTTTTATACTTTTGGCTTTTTAACACCAGTGAGTCTTTTGCAACGAGTTTAAAAGGTTATGAATAACAATGTTGTATCCTCTAGAGCTAAGAATAATGTTACTTTTATTCGAATTAATTTTGCCATTTAAAAAAGTTTGACGGCGCAGTTTGTTGCCGTTTACCTTTAATTTATATATAATTACTTATTTATTAATATATAACATCTAAACTATTATATATATATATATATATATATATATATATATATATATATATATATATATATATATATATCCCCATGGATCGTGTTTATCCAGTGCAGTGAATTGAGTTGTGCTAGCTTGCACTCGATCGAGTGATTCATAGTTTGCTTAGGACATGCAAAAAGTAGAGTGATTCATTGTATCAAGTATGAACATATTTCCAACCAGTGTATTTATGGTGGACCAGATTAGATTGTTGTATTGGATGGGGCACCATATAATATATTCATCCATTTTTTCCTCATTATATTATTTTTCTTCTTAGTGTTTCTCTTTTAGGATTTACTTTTATGAAAATATTAACTGTGAAAATGAGATTTTAAGTTGGTTACAATTGACCACTGAAACCGGTTACAATGGCGTCATAAGATATACAAGGTTAAATAGTGTTTACTTTTTATGGTCAAATTTTATGTTTGTCCTTTGAAAAATTTATTCTTTTAACCCTTAATTAAATATGTTGTCATAAGATTTCATCTTTCTAACCTCAAAAAAAATCAAATAAAAAACTCAATTATTACTCTCTCTTTGCAAGCCGGTCCTAATTTCCTTTTTTTGGAGTCTTCTTCTTCTTTCACCGGTGAGGGGTGATTTTAGGTTATTTTGGCCTAAAATCACCCCCTTTGCATCTTTTTCTCTTTTTTAATCCAAATAAGTTATTTTTACATAGATTAAATCTTTTAGTTTTTGCTTTTGTTGTGATTTCGTCGTCTTAGTGCGACGTTGTGTTGTTCGTTGTCATTGTTACAACGTTTGATTTCTCGTCTTGTTGCGGTGTTCGTTTAATTCATATTAAAAGATTAACGTCAATCAATTGCAGATTCAATCAATGATTTGGGCATCATCGTTGCAGATCCGGAAGCATGGACATTCCGGTCACTTTAATATTATCATATTATTTGTAGGCATTTTGCCGTTGTATGCTATTAACTTGGATGTTGTGAGTTTGTTCGCAAATTCATCTTTTATATTTTTATCGGTATTGAATTTGTATTTGCATCTCATATACTCTTTGAATTATTGAAATGAATGAATATCGTTGTTTTTATTTTTGTCAAAAAAAAATCTTTCTAACCTCAATAATATTAGCGCATTTCGGTTTATCCCTTCAATAAATATCATGTCATCATTTATATGAAATATTAAGCCAACGTTTTCAATGAGATGCTAAAAGAACGGAATATTCTTAACATCACCGGGAGTTAATTGAAGAAAAAATTATTACAAAATAATACATTGAAAATCGCTAATTTTACAAGGGATAAACACTATTTACCTTAATATCTTGTCATAGTATGCAAAAACGTTTGTAGATATAAACAATATTGTTTAATTTAGTAAAAAAAAAAATAAATAGCCGATTTAAAAAATTATTGTTTAATTTTGTCACAAAAATATTTTTTAATATATTATATTAAAAAGTTTAAAAAATATATATAATATACACGCAATTCGTACCGGCCTAGCTATAGTTAGACATATTAAAAAGAAAAATTTATTTGATCTATATTTTATGTTTAATATATTATATTTTTATTAAATTTAATACCTTTTTTTTTCAACTTAAACAAGTATTACATTTCACTCATATACATCTCATAAAAATAACACTCGTATATAAGTGTTATTTTATTTTTAATAATGCTGCAATGTAATGTAACAAGTCATGGTGGCATTGGTGAGTACACAACCAGCTGTTAATTTAGTAGGGAGGTTTGTCACTCTAACTTCTGTTTATACATATATATTTATAACGAGAAATTTATGATGGTTCTTTCAAAATTAAGTTATTGGACCCAAGTGGTTAATAAGTTTCATCAAAGATGAATTTTATGAGAATTTGAATTCAATTTTTAAATGGAACAAATTTTTGATCAAATTTTACTTATCTTACGATCAAACTTTAAACTACTAAGGTCCCCTCCTAAAAATCACAAGATTAAAAACCAAAAAAGTAAAATAAATAAATAAATAATTACAATGATATTAATTGTTGTGATAAATTTATTTACTTTAATTTGTGTTTGTATCTAATTTTGTGTCTAAATATTTGTGTGGGTAGTATAATACTTTGTGATTTATCATTTGGTTTTGAACAAATCTTACTTGGACATGTACAACACCAAATAAAAAAATTTAAACACATTTACATAATTGAGAAAAAATAAATATTAAATAATTAAATCACATCATCTAATAATTATTGATCTTTTTATCTTTTATTTTTTTTACTTTATGTATATATACCTAAACATAATATATTTAGAATTATGCTTATGATAGAATTGCTCTACGGTATTCTTTATGCAGCAGCAGTATCTTTGTACTAAATAGACCAAATTATTTTCTATGTGGTGATGATATTATGTGTTTGCTTACGTGAATGGGAAATTCTTGGTTCGGTTTTTGGTAACTAGATACACACAAAATAAATCTTTGTTTCTTAGTTAATTATTTGAGCCAATAATTTTTCTTGTCTTTCATCCTTAGATCCTATCCTATATATGGAATCATTCCACCTAATTATTTTTGCAAAAGTATTGGCAGCACTCGCTCTTTTTTACATTGTAAAATTAATGATTTGTTCTTTTGTTTTGTATTTTTTAAAGACCAAGTTAAGATCTATTTATTAAGATACATGATAGGCAAGAAGAGCATTGCAAAATAAACAGCACAAAATAATAGCAAAGCTTTTGTTTTGTTTTAAAGGATGAGTATAAATAGTGAATTATTTGAGCCAATAATTATTTGATATCATGCTCTGTTTTGTTGGTTAGCATTGGTAGATATTTGTTCTAAATCAAGTGTTAGTGCAATTGGATTGTATCACTGAAAAAAATGAGTTTAATTGATATGCACTGACGGTGTAAAATAATTTTACACGGTCATCTAATAAGAAACTACCAATCTTTCATGTCATATGAAGAAAGTGGGGTGACGTGGCGGAATATATGGTTGACAATGTAAAATTATTTTACACTGTCGGTGCATACAAATTAAATCCAAAAGATTGTATCATCACTAAAAACTTTTATCATACACCTTTTGTTTGGTTTAGAGTATTTTAATACATTTTGCCTTTAGGCCTAACCATAAATCGAAAAGCGATGGAAACGACGAGATGGGAACGACGAAACCTATGAATACCTAAGATTGTATTAAAATTAAAAATCTTACCGATTCTTACCAAAAACAAAAGCAATTCCCTATCTTAGGGCTAAATAGATTTTCTCCACTAGATTCACAATATTTTTATCAATCCTCTAATTCTCAGAAAAATAAATCCGATGATCCAGAGTTCGACCTCGAGATATATAAAATCTGATCAAGAATTATTCTCGCTGGGAATCAAATTCGAGTGTCTTAATTAATTTAATCATTCATAATAATTGACCATATATAAACATATTAGAATATATGATATTTCTTTTTACCAAAGATTATATATTATGATTTTAATTTCTAATGAAAAAGTTTAATGGGATGATAGACTTGTGTATCATCCATGCTGTAACTGTAAAGTACTAGTGTTGTGAACAAGTTATAGAGAAAAAAAAATAATAATATTATGTTTTCACCAAATATAATTTAATTTAAATTTTTTGGAGTGTAAATAATTTTTTTGGTGAATATATATATGTACTAGATATGGAATTAGATTACCTGATGACAACAACTACCTAAATTTAGATGTTGAAAACGTGTGATAGCTAAATTAATAGTATTTCATTATTTGATAGCGAAGTTTTGAAGAAACAATGAACTTTATTTGCAATTTTGGATACTATATTTAAAGAGAAAGTATTTCATATGTTTTATAGCATGTGCATGGTTTTGTAACTATTTAATTGATGTACCAAAACTTGAACTTATTGACAGAAATGACCTATTTGCTTTTATCTCACAGATGTTGTCTTTTTAATATGAGAGTGGCAATTCTTTCATTGGGAAAATAAGTCACTACTCAGAACTACACAATTTGAATTTGTTGTTTCTATTCTTGTCCATATTCAAACCACATATATATGCATGCAGATATGCTTGCACCAAATTTTGACTTGTCAACTTCTCAAACTTAATTTTGAGCATAAGTCAATTAGCGTTATATAAATATTTTTATTTAGATTTATTGAGTTATTTATGTATTTGGACTAAAATATAGATTAAATATATAAATGATTTAATGAATTTTTTTAAAAAAAATATTTGTTTATATTTAAAATTGGAGGTAATATATTTTATAAATTTAGTTGTAAGATTTATTGATTAAAAAAAAAGTAATATTTATATGTTGCAACTTATACTAAATTAATGACCCCGGTTTAATGTTTATTAATTTATACATTTTTTAAAATTAAAATGACGTTGTTTTTAGTCTTTCTGTTGAATTTTTTTATTAAAATTGAAATTATAAAGTTAGAGAGCGAGAACTAATAAAAGAGAAGAGTGAACTTAAAATTATGATATTAAAATTTAAAGAAATTGTGAATGATCATGGTCAGAATTTGAATTTAAAGAAATTGTCATCATGTTATTGGCTAATTGCGTCTTATCAGCGTTCTGTTAAACAAAATTAACGGCGGGGACCAATTTTGATTATGGAATAAAATTGTAGGATTTTTTTAAACTATAAAAAAATGTAGGGATTATTCTTGACTATAAGGCAAAATGTAGGGACTAAAAACATATTTAACCCTTTAAAAAATGAATTTATATAACTATGAAATTTTAACATTTTATAAATGACATATTTGTTTTATATACCAAGTCATCCGATTCGATTCGATTTAATGAGTGCGAAACCAAAAAAATTAGTTTGGGTGGGACAAAAAAGTAATAATATGTAAATTAAATATGAAAACTTATATACATAATATAAATTGTTTAGCTTAAATAAATACTCTACATATCAAAGTGATTTCAAATTATCAATAATAAATTATGAATTAATATGCGTACCGAAGCATCGACACCTCTATGATTAGACGTGCCGCGGTGTCCGATATTCGTATGACACATGTACGACACTCGTACAAACGTGTCGAAGATGTGTCCAAAAAATTAATTTTTCCTTTATTCTGACACTCCTTAAATCGGTGTCCGACACCTATAAAACACTCGTACAAACGTGTCGGGATAAGTGTTCAAATTTTATTTTTTTATTGGCTTCTACTTTTCTCAGATATATATACAACGATTAAAGATGTGTCAAAATAATAATATTGATCAATGAGGGATTAAAGATATTACATTTTGATTACATTATTTTTAGTTTTTCGATAATAGTTGGATGAGTAAATGTCAAATGTACTATCATATATTCTTTTAAAACTTCTTTTATTGAAAAATTTGTTAAACTTAGATGCATATGTATGTATTTTTAATTCTAAACTTATATTTTTTATAAATACGTGTCGGTGTCGTATATTTTTTACATTAGCGATGTCAGACTGTCAGTGTCGTGTCGTAGTGTCTGTGTCAAAGTCTGTGCTTCATAGGTACTGAGTGACTTAGAGTCATTGATAATAAACTCTAAACTAATATTTACATTAATATTTGTACAAATATGTATAACAAATGATTTGAAATTATTAATAATATATTTAAACTAATACTTTACCTATAAAAAATTATTTTATTAGGGTAGGGTGAGTTGTGGCCCACCTTACCCCAGTACCCGTGATATCGACATTGCATATATAGTTTTGTTATAGAGACATGTTTATTCAATAGAGTTATTTGAATTTATCTAGTTTAGTCATACAGTTCTATTAGTGATTCAGTACAATAGTGTGACAGATGAACTAATAACTGAAGATCCCCATTAGTTTGATAACCGGTTCTATTTTTAAAATATTGACTTGCAAGAAATTTTAACTCGTTAACTCCTAAGAAATCAGTAAGTCAAAAAAAAAAAAAAAAAAACTCATAAGAAATCAATTATATATTTGAACTAATACTCTACCTATATTATAATACAAAATTTATAATTTGACTTACTACAAATAATTTTAAATTAAAAGATGTTATTGTTGATTTATTTTGAGAAAATGTCTTAGATATTGTTGATTTCTGCAAAATAGTTTTTTTTTTTGGTAATTATCTGCAAAATATTTCTATTAGCATGAAAAACGCATCAAAAATAAATTCGTCGAAGTTAACTTTAAGTATCATTTAGTTTCCCAACTAAACAACAATCCGTTGTAGTCTAGTTGGTCAGGATACTCGGCTCTCACCCGAGAGACCCGGGTTCAAGTCCCGGCAACGGAATTTTTAATATTAATCCCTTTTTTATTGATAAAAATGGAGCAACAAAGCTATCATGAAAATTGCATTATTATTATTTTTTTTCTCTCAATAGAGTATGTGGGAAAAGACAAAGAAAATTATATTTTTGACTGATACTTGGATACTTTTTTATTTATATAAATATGTAAATGGTTCTACAAAGCCATCATGAAACTTGTACTTTTTTCCTTGTGAAAGGAGATGTTGGAATAGAATGCAATCAAGAAAACTATATTCAAAGATCGATAAACTCCAAAGATTGTTAATGTCGTTAAATACTATATTCAAATACATCATGATGAGCTTTTTCAGCAAAACAAGATTCATGTTTTACATCACATTATTTCATGGATGGGTTGTCCCGTTTGAGTGCTCCTCGCCTGCAAAACTGGGGTTTCCATTTGCCAACCGGTTCACACTACTATTGTTGCTAGAGTGATTTGTATGTGTAGAAACAGAACTTCCACGTGAATACCGGTTCTGGTTCTGTGCGCCTGAGCTGCTTCTTGTTACCTTCAAACGAGCCTTCCTACCCTGATGTGGATTATTAGCATAGTCATACTATTAGTGTTTAATAATCATACACCGATTTACAACGTTGAACAATATCTCACTACATAGATTGTGTAGGTTAATAGAAATAATATAACATAGTGGCATAACAGTTTAATGTGATCATAATATTAAGTACGTACATATTACTAAAAATATGACCACCATATACAACTATGAGAGATAAGAGAATAACCTTGCCCATGCATTTCTCCAAATGAGGAGCAAACCTCCCTGCCGCGATGGATCGGCCGCAATTCATGCACTCGAATATTTCAGTTGCTACTGTGGGATGAGTTTGTCCGAATATGTCAACCACATACTTTCCATTTGCTTCATTACTATTATTACTAGGATCAGCCACTCTAACTCTGGCTTGTGCGGATAACTTCAATTCTTCATCATCTTCTTCCAAATTAGCATCAAGCCCCAGCTTGGCTACTCTGTGACACTCTGATGCCACATCAACTATAATGGAATCAAGGAGATCCCAGAAAAGGTGAGATGGAAGCTGAAAAACATCCAAATTGAAGCAAATAACTATACAAATAACTAGTAAGTACTCTCTCTGGTCTTAAATATAAGAAAAAACTGAGTCAACAAAAATTTGTATTTGATTCAAAATCAGAGACCAGATACATCAAGTTTTGTTGAGCCAAATTTTTCTTATATTTGGGACCGAAGGTAATATTTAACTACTAATCTTCCAATTCAGACATATAAGTAATTACTTTAGGCACATGCAAGTGAGACAATACATAATAGAAAGAAATGCTAATATACGAAAGGTAGACTACTTACTTAGACTAAGCTTCTAATGTCATTTGCTGTAATTCATTTATGTTAACAAAATCAAGGGTGAAGAATGGTATTCATGATTTCCTAGATCCTTAATCTGAAACGAAAATATGCTAGTAGATTCAGCGAGATCTCTGTTCAAGATAGACTTTCTACGTCTGCCGTGACTCAAACCATCTTTCACTTGATTTAAATTTCTCTAGACTATAGAGTAACAGTGAAAGTAGAGAAACTCCATCTAATAAAGGAACAGTACCGGTGCAAAGTATTGAATTGCATCAGAAGTCCAGGTAAGAAGAAGTTCAGAAAATATAAAATTGATTATGCTGGTGATGCAATACTTGAACAATGCAATTTGATAATTATCATAATATCTTCATCAATGAACCTCATAAACAGAATTATCAATATACTTTACAGAAACAAAATTTTTAGGAAATTATATCATAATAGAATAGCTCATCTCGAACACCTTGCAGCAGGAAAATAATGTTCTGAAGTATACAACCAAACAACAGAATAACAATCTGATGAATGCAGAATTGTTCCTGTTTGATTAGATTATTGCTCACAAGTACATACCGACAACAATCGTTTTCTGAACCCATTATCATTTCGTTATTGAATATTGATTCAAATCATTCGCTTCACTATTGACCATAGTTCTAAGACAGAAGCTACAATTTTCTCATGTATTCTGTTGAATGCAAAACTATTCTTGTTTTATTAGATTATTGCTCTAATATAACTCTACCGACAACAGTTGTTTTCTTAGAACAATGACAAAAATGTCATAAATATTTTAACATCTTAAGGCAAAATGAAGTTCAGTTGGTATTTTGTTCTAAAAGGGAATACTATATTAAAGTAAACCAGCGCGATCTCCAAACTTAGCTCCGAGTTCAGTGTCAAGAGATAGAGTAGATACCAGATAGAACTCGGTGGAGTACTTAAGTGCCTCGATTCTCCCTCTTGACAATGTTTTTAAACATGCTTTGTAAATTGTAACAAAAACTAGTTTTACAGTGAAATGTGTTGGGAAATGACATCAAAATCTATTATTTAGTCATTACTAAACACAAGTCTACTCGTAATGAAGAGCATACCTGTGACTGTGATGACAGGTTTTCCTCGTTAGGAACCGACATGACTTCTAACCAAGGCTTTTGGATCCTAATAAACAGCTATTACTGGTGAAAGTCAGAAACAAGCACAAAAGCTTATGGGCAAGAATAAACAGAACATATTTACCAAAGATAACAATATTGATATTTGCATGACTTGCTCCTATTGTATTGAGCTAATCTGATTTTGAACTTTCAAACTATACAAAGCCTTCAATGTAAATCTAACACAAAAAAGCCGTTATTGGAAACTCAGATATTAAGACATTAGGTGTGCTATAGAAGCCATTATAATTTGTACGGCCATACACAACACAAGGATATAAATTTCATAATGTAAAGCTTGCCAAAGAAAATAGGAATTGTAGTAGAATAAAAATAGCACAATTGCTTAAAAATACAAAAGAGATGTCAATTCAGGAGTCATTTAACTGTATTGATCTAGATATATAATCAATAGGGGAAAAATGAGAATCAACAACAAAAAGTCTTTCATTTTTTTCGAAAACTCGGTATCCGGCTCAAAGACCGACTAACCTATGGGGACCAAATCCCACTGTTCACTATCGGGGGCCCAATTGAAGTCAGAGCTGTTAGAAATGATATAAAACCATTAATGTGGCTCTATCCTAACATCTTAAGCTTTTAAGATAATCGGTTATTTGACATGGTATCAGTCTATCAGAGCCTCTATGACTAAGTGGTCTAGAGTTCGATCCCCACTCCCCTCACTTTCTAATTAAAATATGGAATTTAAGCATATGGTAGGTGAGACTATGCATTATCCACGCTTCAAGTCCAAGTGGGATCTTGCGTGATGGGGCGTGTTAGAAATAATATAAAATCATTGATGTGACTCTATTTTAACAGCTTATGCTTTTGAGATAATCGATTATTTGACAAGAGCAAACCTCTGTAAAAACTGATTCAACACAAAAATTGGCACCGAGAGGATTCAAACTTGAGACTTCGAGAAAAGCACACTCTGTCCTAGGTCCCATGCCTATACCATCAGGCCAACCCCCGGGGGTTAACAAGGAAAACTCTGAAGTAATATTGATCAAGCGCCTTTAGCACGTGAATTTGCAAAGATTGTCTTAAATCTTATCATAATGAAACAACATTTATATAAAAATTGACAAGAAAATATAGTTTAACCATATAACCCAAAATATATTCATCATACAGTGTTTTCTCAAACTAAATTCCTATATATTTTTAAATCCTTTACCTCATTTACAAAGATTTTTCTTTTACTGTAAATGAATAAAAGATCATATTTTCCACAATTTTCGATTCCTCTGATCTCTAGTTAAACATTAGAGAGCAAAAGTAAGTGAATAACAATCACAGAAAATTCAAACCTATGTTGTGACAATTGCTTCGCTTTAGGGACAAATTGCAGAATTGTGGTGCGGACGAGCAACTCCGGCAGAGGTTTCCGGCGATTTGAGTTCAGTGCGATTCCAACTTGTTTCTGATGAATGGGAAAGCGCTTTTTTTTTTTTTCTCTGTTTTTTTTTTCTCGGTGGAACTGCTGAATTGATGGGCCTCTTCAAAAGGAAGTGGACTGAGCTTGGGAATAAGGCTCTCTTTTGGTAAAAATGAGTTATAAGCACAAAATAACATAAAATGCATGATTAGTGGATAATTATTGTATTTTTAAAAAATAAAAAAATAATAAATGAAAATAAAAAGGATACAAATGAGATAAAATGTAAAAAGTTATAAGTTCACATTCTACTGGAAATAGCATCTGAGTACGGTTTGATAAGTGAATCAGTCTATCGTCGAGTAATAAATTACGAGTGCCAAAGCGACTAGTTTCGTTTAGGAATTAAACAGTAAAAATAAATTGCATTCGCTTTAGTTTTGAAAAGGTTTTTGATTAAGAAAGAAAATAAAAGTTGTAAGAAATAAGATGAAAAAACTAGGTTAAGTGCTTCTAAATCCCTCCCTCTACTCCTACTTGGCAACTTGGTGTTATATGATTAACTATTCTTTTTAGGCTTAATTCATAATTTGGTCCCTTATGTTTACTTTAGCTCTCAATTTGGTCCCTTATGTTTTAAAACGTCTATGTTAGTCCTTTATGTTTTAACGTTACCATTAATTGGTCCCTTCCGTCAATTTTTTTTTTTAATTCCGTTAATTTTTGACACGTGGCTGTCTTTAATTTTTGACAAGTGTACGCCACGTGTCAAAAATTAACGGAATTAAAAAAAAAAATTGACGGAAGGGACCAATTAATGGTAACGTTAAAACATAAGGGACTAACATAGACGTTTTAAAACATAAGGGACCAAATTGAGAGCTAAAATAAACATAAGGGACCAAATTATGAATTAAGCCTTCTTTTTATTATCTGGTGGATTAATTTCTAAGCGCTAAGTTATGCTTTCACATCCCTTACCCTATTGCAATTGAAGACGCTATTGTCAATCGTAATAAGCAAACCCATGTTGTCACGTGTTAGTCTTATCATGGTCTCAATGCTAAACTTACCGAAATTAAATAGTCGTAAACATGCAAAATTTAACAATGGTGTAACTCTTAATCCTTATAACCCCTAGCCTACTATCGTTCCTTCCCTGACTAGTTATATTATCTTTTTAGTTCGGGATGTTAATGTTTGTCACGAGATCACTTCAATCATATGGGTTCATTCATTAATATGGCCGATATTATGAATAAAGCATTAAAACAAGATAATAATATATAATAAACTAGATAGCAATAATATCTATTTTTACAAACCAAATTACATGATATCAAACATTCATAGAGGGGATCATCTACTCGACCTAACCTAAAGAGATTTAGCTACTCATAGGCATAATTAAAACAAAAGAGTAAAACTATGCATACAAAATAATCTCGATTCCTTCCGGAGGAAGTTTCGTCTACCTATGGTGAGGGAGAGTTACCTTCCCTTGAGAGCTACTTTGCCCTCCTTGCTTCTCCTCCTTTTGCTCCTTAGAGACTTGTATTTCTCCAAATTTCTGAATGAATAATTGCGAAGGAGAAGAACTCTATTTATAGTTTTTCTAGTGAATTTGGGCTTAAAAGTTACGCGCCATCGTGGCACGATGGTCGATGGCTACTGGGTTTTTTTGCTTAATTTTTTTAATGAATAGAGAAATGTCTCCTGAGATTATACACATCCATTTTTATCAAACAAGCTTATAATTTAGTCAAATAGAGAAATGTTATTTTGACACCATTTTAGTTGTCCAACAATTATGTTTACACCATCCAACTATAACTTTTTTTTTTATTATTTTATTGTTTCACCTAATTTTGTCTAAGTTGTCTATTTGACAACAATTTTGACCGTACAAATATCAAATCTCGTCCAATAAGCTATACCAAACACACTCTAAAACCTGAAATTTTTTCTTTCCCACCCCCGTGACTCTTTATTCCTCAAATTTCCATTTTTGTCCTTGATTTAAAACTTCAAAACTCATTTTTCGAATTATTTTTTCCTTGAATAAAAAATTCGGAATGTGTTTTTCAAATTTGTACTAGAAAAACTTCGAAAAACGCGTTCTGAAGTTTTTATTCAAAAGTAAAAAGGAAATTTTGGAGGTAAAAAAGAATTTTAGATTCCTTCCTCCAATATGTTTAAAAAATTTCAAATTGAACCCTAATTTTTTTCAAAAATTGCAAATTAACCCCTGGAAATTTTTAATTGGTCCTTTAAATTTTTGAAAATTAAAAATTGGTCCCGATTTTTCAAATATTAAATCTGACCCAAAGTTTTCAAATTTATACAAAAAAATTCACAATTAAATTTTATATTACTTGATAAGTGCAAAAAAGTAGTAAAATCATATAGTGAATTAAGGCACTTATTAACTTGTTTTGTAAGATATCCTTTTGAAAAACCCCAAAATCATGTAAATAGTTGTTTTTATTTTATTTTGTTTAGTATATCTTAATCCTAACCCTTTTGACAGGTTTTTGTGCTAAAAATTGAAGAAAAGCCAAAAAAAAAAAATCTGCAAACAGAGGCTGGTAGCTGAGCGACCAGTGGTAGCTGAGCGACCAAATTAAGGAAAACCTTGAACAACAAGCAAAGAATTCTACACGTGTCAAATAACCCCTTCACCAAGACAAACTGGTAGCTGGGCGACCAAATGGTAGCTGAGCGACCAAATTGAAGGAAGTCTTGGGCATCAAGCATGAATTTTTACACGTGTCAGATAAACCCTTCACCAAGACAAGCTGGTAGCTGAGCGACCAGCTGCTCTTCACGCCTATAAATAGCCTTCAAGAGGAGACCATTTGACAAAAAATTTCCAGAGAGAAAGAAACAGAGAAATCTGAGAGCCTGAGGTGCATTGCCTAGGAGATTGAAGGTGGATTCACACATCTTTGAGACATCAAGGGTGATGTTCATTCACTTCTATTTTCCTCATCTTTGTAAGCTCACCATGTGTAACTAAATCTATTGTTGTTTATGAATATTTACAACTCTTAATCATGTTATGATATGTTCTAATTCATTCATCATTATTGGTGTTATCTTTGATCTTCATGTTTAGCTTTTGATTTAAATTTATAGACATATAATGTTTGAATCAAGAATTTAAAGATAATCACCTATTAAACCCTAATTTCTAGACATAGACTTAGGATTAATATTCACTTTTTGTATTGGGATTTAATGCTTTTGTGTTGTTTGAATTATCCGAGACATCGGAGTTTGAATAATGTAATTAGTCGTTATATTGATTAATTGTTGAGACATCGAGGGTTAATGAATATAACGTGATTCTCGTCGTTATCTGGACACAGAAACATACGTGAGCAATATGTGATAATATTGATGAATGGGTAAAATATATCTAACTGATTTAGAAACGTAGATACGAGTAAATGAGTAAAGTCTAATCCCAACAACCTTTTCTCTTTGAATTCTAAACCATTTCTTTACCATCACTATATTTTCTTACTTTTACATAAATAAACATCTCTAATCACTTTACTTAAAATTATATTAATTGTTGAACGGCATCGATATCGCACCAGTCCCTGTGGAGACGATAAAACTATACTTACTTTTGTACTTCAACAAAATGGCGCCGTTGCCGGGGACTGGCGTTTAGATATTGGAGCATTGCAACAATTTATATTCTTTTTAAGTATTCGTAAATATTTGTTTATATTGTATATTTTCTTGCACTAATCCTTCTTTGTTAGACAAAGTAGTATTTTTCTTGTTAGTTCAATCCTTTTTCAGATTCCTCATCACAAATAGGACCATGACTGATCGTGGTTATAACAACTTCTATACTCGTGGTGAGTATGATTCATATCAACAGTACCCTTTTGAAAATTATGGGCAGACTCCATATTATTACCCTCCTGAACCGTATGAGCAATCAACTATGGGGTCAGAAGCTTACTTAGAGGCTAGATTGGCGGATACCATGATTAAATTCATGGAAATATAGCAGCAACAAATGCAACAGATGCAACATATGCAGCAGGAAAATCTAGAATATCAAGAAAAATATCATGCTAGATTGAAGAATCTTGAAAAGCAACTTGGTCAGATTAATGAAATGTTAGCCAATTACAATAACCAATGAGGAACATTTCAAACCAACACTCAAACCATTCATGACGAGAAAGAGAATAATCTCACAAAGAATGAGAAATATGGAGAGTGTGTGGAAGAAGATGTTGAGAAAAATGAGGAAGAAAGAATAGTTGAAAGAGGTGGTGTAGTGAAAACAATGGATGAAATGGAAGCACCACACAAAATAGAACTTCCTCAAGAATTTCCATATATTGAAAAGGCCAAAATTGTTTATAATGAAGAAGTGATGATGGTTGTAGAGGAAAATGAATGATTATTTGACAAGGAAGAATCAGTGGAACAAAAGAAGGAGTTGGAGAACAAGGCGGAAATTGATCGGGTCATAGAAGAAATTTGTGCCTTGTTCAACAAAAAAGAATTGAGGAGGATATGGACTCCGAAACATTTATTTCTCAAGTTCATGGAATTCCTCCCAAACCAAAGGAAAAAGACAGATGATGTAATTTCCGTCTCGTTTTGGCCACCCTAACCAAAAAGGCGTCAAGCTAATGACGTTAAAGAAACACTTGTTGGGAGGCAACCCAATTTTCTTTCCTTTACTTTTATTTACACATTTTTAATTTCGCATATGTTATAATAAGTTTTTGAACATGTTCATCCTCTTATGAACAAAGTCCTTGAACTGGTGTGAATTTCCACTTGAAGTTTCGCTTCTGCCATTGTCACTAAGCATATCATTACCTCTAAATTTCTGACAAAAGCATAGGGCTGTATTATTACCTTGTGAATGTAGGCATAACATCATTTTCTTGGCCTGAGGACAGTCCACACTTCTTGAAGAGGAGGGAGTAGCAGAAGCAGAGTATTAAAGCACACCATACACAGTGACATTTTATTGTTTCAGTCATTTAAATTCATGTTTTATATTTCATTGCAAATGTTGACTGAACAAACATGGTTTAAATCTTTGTGATTGCTAAATGTGCATATGAATTAATATGTCTAGATTTGTGATTAATCAAAAGCAAATGCATGATCAAAATAATTTCAATTGCTTAAGTTGAGGTCAAAAGTTTGTGATTATCTTTGAATGATAGGATGAATTTGAACTAAGTAGCTTCATTCAATTTGATTTCATTCATTCCTTCTTAACATGATTAATTGATTATGAATCACGTAGACCTAGCCGGGTGAGATGGTGTGAACCTTCCATTGTTTATATATTTGAGAGCCGGCAATTGTGTTTAACTCTGTTGATTTTAACTGAATCTTGCTATTACTTGATGTGTTTGAAGTCATGGAAATGATCAAGGCCATGTTTCTATATGAGTGCAACTACTTTGGCCAAATATAACCTACCTTGTGAGTTGTGTGATCCTTTGTTACCCCACTTGAGCCAAAATTTGAATTGTGATGAACCTTTGAACCACAATAAAGAAAAACAATGACTTGACCCTTGTCTTAGGATGATTGAGCATTGAGTTTATGTAGGGTTGAAAACAAGTTGGGAAGAAGGAGGTTATTTGATCAATTTGAAAAGAAAAAAAAAAGTAGTTGAAAATGGTGATTTTGAGAAAGAAAAAGAATGTCATCAACAAAAGTAATCAATGAAATTGCAAAGAAAAAGAAAGAAAAGATTGTGGCATAAAGAATCACCAAATGTGAAAAAAGGGGAAAGTGAAAGAGGGTGAACAACTTATGAGATGAAAGTACTCAAGAAAAATGCTCTCTTATCCTTAAGGCTCTTTGAATCCAAAGAAAAACAATGATTTCTTGTAGCCTAGCCCCATTACAAGCTTAAGAAAGTCCTTAGTGATCCATGATTGATAGCATGTTTTGTAATTATGTTGAGATGTATGTTTGAATTGATTTGTTGTGAACACATTGTTTGGATTGAGAGAAACACTACACCATTGAGTTGAAACACTTGTGAGAATTGTGATTCTAGTTGATTATCATGTTGATTTGGAAAGCTTGAAATTTTGCTTGAATTTAGAAACTATTTCACATTCATGTTTTGATTCTTTGATGATTATGAATGATTGGTTTAAACTTGCAATACATTAAATCATGCAAAGCTTAAAATGATTTACATTCAAAGTTTTTGATCGATTGCAAAGCTTAAATGAATTATGCACTAACGATATTTGAGCCATGTTTGGAGAGTTTATTTTGGACTTTTGTTTGAGGACAAACAAAGTTTTAAGTTGGGGAGAGTTTGATAAGTGCAAAAAAGTAGTAAAATCATATAGTGAATTAAGGCACTTATTAACTTGTTTTGTAAGATATCCTTTTGAAAAACCCCAAAATCATGTAAATAGTTGTTTTTATTTTATTTTGTTTAGTATATCTTAATCCTAACCCTTTTGACAGGTTTTTGTGCTAAAAATTGAAGAAAAGCCAAAGAAACTAAATCTGCAAACAGAGGCTGGTAGCTGAGCGACCAGTGGTAGCTGAGCGACCAAATTAAGGAAAACCTTGAACAACAAGCAAAGAATTCTACACGTGTCAAATAACCCCTTCACCAAGACAAACTGGTAGCTGGGCGACCAAATGGTAGCTGAGCGACCAAATTGAAGGAAGTCTTGGGCATCAAGCATGAATTTTTACACGTGTCAGATAAACCCTTCACCAAGACAAGCTGGTAGCTGAGCGACCAGATGGTAGCTGAGCGACCAGCTGCTCTTCACGCCTATAAATAGCCTTCAAGAGGAGACCATTTGACAAAAAATTTCCAGAGAGAAAGAAACAGAGAAATCTGAGAGCCTGAGGTGCATTGCCTAGGAGATTGAAGGTGGATTCACACATCTTTGAGACATCAAGGGTGATGTTCATTCACTTCTATTTTCCTCATCTTTGTAAGCTCACCATGTGTAACTAAATCTATTGTTGTTAGGATTAGATGTAGCTTGTTTATGAATATTTACAACTCTTAATCATGTTATGATATGTTCTAATTCATTCATCATTATTGGTGTTATCTTTGATCTTCATGTTTAGCTTTTGATTTAAATTTATAGGCATATAATGTTTGAATCAAGAATTTAAAGATAATCACCTATTAAACCCTAATTTCTAGACATAGATTTAGGATTAATATTCACTTTTTGTATTGGGATTTAATGCTTTTGTGTTGTTTGAATTATCCGAGACATCGGAGTTTGAATAATGTAATTAGTCGTTATATTGATTAATTGTTGAGACATCGAGGGTTAATGAATATAACGTGATTCTCGTCGTTATCTGGACACAGAAACATACGTGAGCAATATGTGATAATATTGATGAATGGGTAAAATATATCTAACTGATTTAGAAACGTAGATACGAGTAAATGAGTAAAGTCTAATCCCAACAACCTTTTCTCTTTGAATTCTAAACCATTTCTTTACCATCACTATATTTTCTTACTTTTACATAAACAAACATCTCTAATCACTTTACTTAAAATTATATTAATTGTTGAACGGCATCGATATCGCACCAGTCCCTGTGGAGACGATAAAACTATACTTACTTTTGTGCTTTAACATTACTCTATCCAACCAACACATTTAAAAATGAAGGTAATTCTAATAGAATCTTTTTAAATTACTTAGAGTTCTAAATCATCTAAAAATATTAATTACTTCATTCAAACACATTCTTATTTTAAATAAAAAATTACTCACATTATTTTGAAACATCAACTATACTAGAACAAGGAAATAACATTATTCATTTGCTGCTTACATATCACATGTTACTAAATTCAATACAAAAAAACAAAGCCACCATGGGCCACTTAATTAGAGGCTATCTTCATTTCATTGTACTGACACACACATAGTATTCTCAATATCATCATCAAAGAAGAAAATTACACACAAAACAAAACAAGTAAAGCTAAGATATATATATTATTGCAACATGCAAACTAAGCCAAAAACATGAGTTTGACAGTTTGTTGCATTTGTTAAAAGTACTCAATGTTTCATTTATACTTCCCTTAAAAAATTTATTATTGAATATCTATGTGAAGAAGAAGAAAAGAAAAGAAACCTTAATTTTTACAAAAAATAATTTGTCTCTATGACACCTTCTTATAGTCCTCAACAACAAAATGATGATGAAGTTAAATTCTTTGATGACAAGAACTATGCCTTTGATGGAAAGATAATGTTTTTAGTTCTTGTCATAGTTTTCTCTCTTTTCATGGTGTTCATCCTCATGGTACCATGTTTGAAGAACCGTGCTAGGCGTTCTCGTGAACAAGAAATGGATTCCATGGCAGAATTAAACAGTCTTCCTTATAATCTCAGGAGAAAATCTTCCTTTTAATGAATTATTACAAACTTTGTGTGTATGTCTTCCCATCTTTTGGAGCAGAAGATAAGTGTTAATTTTTAATTTTTTTTAAATAGTCAATGTTAATTTTTAGATAAGTGTTAAATGTTACTAATTTTTTGTTAGGAGTTAATTTATTTTTGATTAATTTTTTTGTTTGTTGATAGTTTAATATGAATGTTTGTGTGGATATGCAAAATTTATTGTCATTAAATGTGGATAATATGTGGTTGTTTGTTTTACAAGTCAAAGTCATGCTACATTTTGTTTTTTGGTTAAGTGCTGCATTTTAATTACTGATAATTATATTTTCTCATTCAAAGTTTATAAAAAGAAAATGCTAGTATGAAAAATTTTGAGTAAGAAAAAGAAAATTATATGTTGCAACATTTAATATTTATAAATTTTAATCAATTTTTTTCGTGTATTTTGTTTGGTCTTATTTTAGAAGTAAATTTCCACTTTTTAGTCATCATTGAGTCGATATCAAATTTTCAAAAAATAAAATAAATTTTTATTGATCAAATTTATTATTTTTATGAATTATTTTCTTTTTTATAAATCTTTCTTAGTAACAATATTTTTTGCCTAGTTTAAATTCGGTAACAATATTTTTCTCTCTCATATATATTATATATGATTATCCAATATTTAATTGGTCAAATTCTTTACTTTTATAAATTCTTCTCTTTTTTATATAATTTTTTTTTACTAAATAACAATGTTCTAATACAAATGCAGATTATAATTTGAACTACACGTTTCATTCTAATACCGATAGACCAAACCTTAGCCTTAAAAACTCAATTTAATTACGGTTATTTTAATTCATAAAAATCTCAAATTGCCATGGCTAGAATGAATATGTGGTTGAATGGGAGAATTTTGTGGTTGAGCCACCAAGAGAACTCTCACTCAAAATCTCAGTGTTAAGTTTGTCTCAGTGTTAAGTTTGTGAAACGTGTCCCATCAATTAATCTACGACATCATTGATAGCCACGTTCCTCATCATCACAATGTTTAATAATGTGGCGGTGGGTGGGAACAAAGATTTTTCAATAATAATAACTAGTTGCCGGCCCGTGCGATGCACGGGTTCCGCGGAACGACATATTATGTCAATTATGATCGTTGTTTAGATTAGGAGTACGATATAAGGTAATTATCAAATGAAGTTGATCTTGATTATTTTTTTAAGTTTTCATAACAATTTCTAAATTATAGTTTTGATATAAACAATACAAAATCTTAACATAAAGATTAAAATTGTCAAATCCAAACACTTACTAAGAATTCCAAAGCTAAATTACAAAACTAACAAAATCTTAATTATGAAAGAGACAGTGTGAAAGTGTCCATTGTTGAAACAAAACAAAATTAATCTGCATTATAGCTTCATGCTTGGTGCATGATTTTCATTTTTTTTAAACTTCATTTGTCATATTTCATTCTTGGGCCAAATATATGAATGTTATTTTGTAGGCCCACATCTTTGAATTGTAAAGGATCCCTCAATAATTAAATCCAAGAAACAACAATGCAAGTTTATTTGGTTCAATAAGATTTTCCTCGAAATAAGTAATTTATTTTTTTAAATGATCAACTTAGATTAAAGAAACGTAATAATAGGAGTCATAGTTCATCACAAACTTGAAAGTATCATTAATAGCGTTCAATTGTCAACAGTCATTAATAGCGTTCATGTAAACCAAACATTCTGCAAAAAGAAACCTACATGTAAGGTGGTGATTAAAAACTAATAACATTAATAGCGTTCAATTGTCAACAGTCATTGTTATGGATTACATTGAATGGTTACTGAAAAAAAACCTTACTCTATGTTCCGCATAAGGAATGTAAAATATTTTACTCACAATAATACATGTGCTAAGGAAACATGTTAATTTTGCTCCATCATCTTCTTAGTTACCACCATCCTTTGAACTCAAACCTGCAATTTTCGACAGTAAGGGTCGCATGTTAAGAAAATTAGTATGGGGTAATCTTATTAAAAGCATACTAAGATATATTTTCCCCCTAGAGAGATAGAACAATGAATGAGAGAAAAAAAAAAACCCATAAATGCCCCTTTTCACATGAGCAAATATAGCATGTTTATAAATTGCAATCTTTCAGCTTTTGCAGAGACAGCCATTAGAATTCTATATTGAGGTTATTTATTCTACTAAAATGTTTCATAATATGAAATTGTTTTCAATGCTATAAGTGAGTAAACTCAAATATAAAAACCCTATTTTCTACTATGCCTTTGAAGTTTCAATTTCTGCCGATTGAAAAACCCAAAATATGTATTTATAAGGATGTTAGATCTCAAGTCAAGTGAAGAAATGCAAACACTTATCTAAAGATAATGAAATGATGGAGGTAAGCACTCAAATGAAATCGATAAGAACAATTTTCACTATTTAAACTATCTACAAAATAAAGAATGTAAAAATCATCAACTTCATTAAATTAAACTAATCTAATCCATCTAAATTGCATACCTAATAAATTCATCAATTAGTAAAAAGTAGAATCCAAATTAAAAGAACTAAAATTAGTACCTTCTTCTCGTCAATGGCAAACACCCAGTGGAAAGAGTGTGTAAGATCAATTTTCTTCAAACACCTCAAAGATCAAAATAACACAAATTATCAAATCACCTTTGAGATTGAGAGAAACTATCAAAATTTGAAAGAAGAAAAAGTATTAGCTGATTGAAGTAACACATGCATTTCTTAAAATTTGAAACCAAAACATGTGATAAGCAACAAATCTTCATAATCACATCAGAACAATGGTAAAGTATATTCTTTGAATATAAATCAATTTTGCCTCATACCATTTCAATTTCTTGAGCCATTAAGATGCATGGACCACAACATGTTGCATAGAAATCAATAATAAGAGGAACATTTCTTTCTCCCTTCATAAGCTCTTGGATTTCTTGAGTTGAAAACTTTTTCTGCAAAATCCAAAACATCAATCAAAAGCATTACAACAAACACCAAATACAAAAAAACATTGGAAGAACAAATGAAGAGAATTATCATATATCCCAAAATTAAAACTCAAAATAAAATAAAAATTATATTTCACAAAAAAAATAATTCAAACATCATTAATAATCATCATACATTATTAGAATAAAATCCAAATAAAACAAAAATCATATATTCATAAACATTATCATATTCCATAAGACAAACACATTTTCAATATTGCTAGAAATGAATAGTGATTTAAATTCCAGTTTTGAAGAACTACTAATCACATAATAACTGCATGAAACATATGTATCAGAGAAACGCTGAGGGAGTCTTCCTATTGGCTGCATTTTAATTACATAAAATTAGACACCACCCCAAAAGTCAATATTAAAACAGTCTCATAATAAGACCAAACTGCATAAGATGGATACATGGCAACAAAATACTATATAGTTATGCAACAATACATGGCAAGAAACTGTGACATATAACTAAACATCAAAGAGAGCCAACAAAGAGTGACAAAATGACCTAACCAAGAGCTTGCTTCATCAACAAAAAAGTGCAAAAGAGTGAGAATTAGTTTTTCAACCAATTAATTTATCAATCAAATAATCTCTTTCAATCAACTACAAACCAAAAATAAAATATCTAATCAATTAAGCATAGTCCTGCGCTATTAAGGAAAATCTTTCATTTAGAAGACTCGCATGCTAAGCCTAAGAAACTGTTAAAAATTAGAATAGATTCCTTGGATTCGAATCTTTATGCTTGGGATACATGGCATTCTCAGTGTTTTTCTTATTCTTTGACACTGCATTGCAGAAAACTGCCAAACAATTATCTCAATATTTTATAGTGAACTCTAAACCACAGAAAATTGCATTTAATCAATTAATTCTAGCATTGTTCTATCAAGAAAAAATTTCACTATAGAAAATTCACATTCTAATCCTAACAAACTGCAAAAATAAAAGAAAGAAGATGATTAATCTCCCTTTTTCATATGAGGACCGAAACAACAAAAATAAGCACAATCCTTGGTTTTGGATCCTTGTGCCTTAGATATATATCATTTTTAGTGATTTTCTTGTTTTTCCATCTTTGAACCAAGGAAAAATGCATCTAATCAATTAAAACCACCAAACAATTGTCTAAATACTCTACAGTGAACTCTTAATTAAGGAAAAATGCATCTAATCAATTAAATGTAGTATTGTTCTATGAAGAAAAAAAATTTCACTTTAGAAGTTTCACATTCTAATCATAATAAATGTAAAAATAAAAGAAAGCAAATCACCCTTTTCTCTATAAGGTTTGAAACTATAAAAATAAGCACACAAAAAAAAAATGATAAGAACACCAACATCTACCAAAACCCATCCAAACTTAATGATAAAAAAGAAAAATCTAACAATACTTACACAATGAGCATCAAACTCCATTTGATAAGTTGATAAGTCTGTAGAGTAGCAAAGAGATCATCCAAGTTTGAAAAGCTTCACACTTAACATGTTTAGAAACATTTAGTAAAAAGTAATCTTATGTTTTTGAAACCAATCCAACATTGAATCAAACATTCTATTTTTTGTTTCTTATTGCAAAACTCATATGAGATAGGAATCGTTATTGGAATCGTTCTAAAAACAAAGCTTCAAACAGGTTTGATAGAATGATCAAGAATTATCAACAATTTTGGCTGGAAAATGGGAAATAACAACATGAATATCATATAGATACAAATTAAAGTATTGTTGAGAAGTGCTTTTAAAAATTAACCCAAATTTTTATACTTACCCCCAAGCTTTTTAAGCTAGTAGTAACATCCTATTGTTGCTGCCGAAGAGTGGTCATCATGGCTACACATCCAATCCCAGCTCCCTTGAATCCAGCACGCACACCTTCTGCACATTAAAAAATGTTCAAAGTGTAACATTCATGTTTAACATATAAAAAAAAGTATTTAGCAAAAATAATTTCAACAAACCAGTTATCAGAGTAAACAACATTACATATAGACATAGTTAAAAGCATGAGTTCAACTTTTGCACTCAAAATTGCCTCAGTTTGCCCAAAAAATTGAAATTTGGGGAATTGAAAAGTTAAAAGCATGAAATTTGGAAGTTAGGGTTGATGATTTTCGGCCCAGCCAAGAGGAAGAAGAAAAACGTGTGAGTGAGTGAGTGAGTGAGAGAGAAAGAGTGGCGCGCGAAGGTCCGCTCGGAGGTGGAGGGTGGTGGCTATGCGGTGGTGAGTCGGATTTTTTGTTCTGCTTGTTCTATTTATTTTTGTTCGTGAGAGAGAGACCAGAGAAAGAGAAAGGGAGTGAGAAGATGAGATGAAGGAAGAGTGAAGATCAGATGAAAATTATTCTGACCAATGCATGGTACTTAGCATCTCACTAATGTCCACATGTGTATATCTCACTAGTGTCCACATCTGCAAATCTGAAAATGAAATGACACAGAGGCATTGGTCCATTCATGCACATTGGAGCCCACTTGTTTCCAATTAAGCAAATGACATAACCCTTACATAATCAAGTTGGGTTTTCACCAAGTCATTAGGGTTAACCCTTAAGAACTTTTACTATATTGTAAGGATAATACGGATATCGGATATATACGACATAAATGCTAACACATCGATATAATAATTTGAAAAAACATGCGACATAATTCAATATTGTTATAAGTAACAATGTTATATCGGTGTTTAATACTAATATGTATTCTACATAAACATGTGTAACACCTCGATTTTTGAAGCCCAAAAGTAGGAATTTTTTTTTTTAAAACAACAAAGACTTTGAAATAAAACATTCACGATCGCACTTAAATTAAATCAGAGTAAACCATTTTCAAAATAACGATCGTAATGCAATGCCTCTTTTATAAATTGTTTTCACGAATAAAAGTTTAAGATTAGAACCAAACGCTATGTCTAAACAAACATAGCGACATCATTTATTCCAAATAAATATCGTAATACAATTTCACTATAAATACAGCGGACAATAAATAAGAGCAAACGAGACTCTTAAACTACTACCCCTAAGCTGATCTTTAAACTCTAACTGAAGATGACTGGGTGACGAAGACCCACGGACAGCTTCAAGCCTTGCCGCTTCTCCACGCGGTACAAATAAATCCCTAAAAATGCTCGTAGAGGGTCACGATCTAAAAATAACATATAACCAAAAATACGCAGCGCAAGATATACAATACATGGCAGCATATACTCATTTATCATATGAATCACACATCATCGAATTTAAGTGCACAAATCGTCTATCAATCACACACAACAATATTCAAATGCACAATTAGCCTATCAATGCAGACTCTACATGATTGTGATCACCCTTCCCGAGACTGTTTCACATGCATGAATTCCGGAATTTAACCTCTCCGCAGAGAGTCGTGATCTTCTAATCACTAATCAATACAATCTCGACGATCTTCTAACCGAAGGATTAGGGTGCATCTTCTAATCCTACCCTGTGATCTTCTAATCACGTATTGTACTCAATAAAATCCCACAGGATTAAGGTGGATCTTCTAATCGCACCCAGTGGTCTTCTAATCACAACTATGAATGCATGAGCATACAATACATCTTATCTATGCCAATGCATCAATTACATACCAATCATGCATATGTAATTCTCAACCACACGTCAATACATATATTTCTAACAAAATCATATGTAAGACAACAAGCATCATGCACAACGAGATCTTCAATCAAGTACATGCATCAACATTTCATAGTATTCATACATATGAAATTTACAACAACCACTCAAACATGTGTAGAATATAGCATGTTCTCAACAAGTTCTCGTCACGAGAATACATCACAAAACAACCATGCTCATAATTCATATTGCATCACATTAAGCAAATACACATATTCAAGCAACAATTACACATGCATAAAAAGCACTCGATATTTCGAGGTATATGGAATCGTTAGAAAGTGCTCTTACCTCGGCAAGCTTCCAACACATCAACTTACGCTACGCGAGCAATATCCGTCTCTCTCGACGAAGTCCCAAATCCGGCTAATCCTCTTAACCTTTCACAACATATAACTTCTCTAAGTTAATACCGCATTCTAATTGGTTACTCAAATAAGTCGTAGCTCGGCTACTAATGGATTTAATACCTATGGTTGTTCCCTCACAACTAGCTAGGCTCAACTCATTTTCAAATAACTCTTTTTGAAAACTTTAAACACCTTCAAGAATAGCTTCTAATCACAAAAATGTCATTTAAATAAATCTCGCCTATTTAAAATATTTCCAAAAAGAAAATATCTTTTCAAAAAAACTTATGCATCATAAGTTCCAAAATCGTTTAAAACTAAACAAGTCCAAACTAAAACTTTTCTCGTACGACTTATAACAAAATACTTTTCGCCCGTACGTAACTAAAACGTTTTTCGAAATAGTTCATAAACCTCAAACTCTTAAAACATAAATCCTCGACAATACAGTTTCAAACTAAAACGGTCATAACTTATTCAATCTCTATCGGATCGAGACGAGCCATACGCCAAAATCTTCGTCTCGAAAAGACGGATCAAATGGTTAACTTTCTAGGATACAAAAACAATTATAAAATGATCTAAATACCCTTTCAAGTTTCGGCCAGAACCTAAAACACACCAAAATCATTGTTTTCAAAAATCTAACATAGATAAAACACTTATACATATATTAATTTCACATAAACCAACTCAAATTAGTTTGATTCTATACTTACAACATTTTCCAAAACCCTAACTTCCAAAAATCATAAAATTTGGGGTTTTTCAATTCTAACATTTTCTTTCCAAAATTGCACTCATAAAACAAGTCAAGCTAGCTTCAATTGCTAGAAAAAGAGTATCACAGATTCATTTCACACTTTGCAAAATTTTCCAATTGTTCAATCAAGCTACAAACTACTAGTTTTCTTTCCAACAAAACCTCTAAATTATTCCTATTAAAAACCATGATCATGCCTTCCATTAGGACTTAAAATTTTGAAACATCATGGACACAACACACACATGCTACGGCCAAAACAACAAATGTGGCTAGCTCCCAAAATTTTTCATTTCAAAACCATAGAATAATTCATTTAGTTCCTAAAATTATTAAACTTAACAATCAAAACCTTTTCACAACACCAATCAAAAACCCCAAGAGTTTTCCAAAACTCTTATGAACATAGAAATTATTATTTTTCTTGCTTCTTAAAACAAAATCGTTTTTCACATATCCAATTCTCTTAAAAACTCAAAAACAACATCATTTTCATAATCACCAAACCACAACTCCTGTTCTTGATCAATTTGAAATTTTCTCAAACCCTAGGCTACTAACTTCATGAGAAGAACATGGTTTCTCAAGCATGGAAATCTATCTATTATTTTAGATCTAAGTTCAATCATACAAGATAACAAGATTTAAGTGCTAGAAAGTTCAAAAATCAAACCCCCAACTATACTAATCATTTTCGGCCAGCAAGGAGAAAGAGGGAGAGAGATTTTCTTACCAAAAGATTTAGCTCACAAGCACCACAATCATGAGAGGAACAACTTTGATTCCAAGCTTCTCTCCAAATTCTTTCTAGATTTCTCTCAAGGTAGAAACTTGTGTTCTATCAACACTTAGAAAAAATAAAATAAAAGAGATGGAGGGAAGGAGTTCACGTGAGGGAAGAGAAAGGAATGGAAAAATCTCATGACCAATCCTATGTATAGATCTCTCCAATTAATCCTAGCCCTTTGATCAAATAGTAAAAAGTTGCAAGACTAAATCCTAGCCAATCATTCAAACTTGGTCACCAAGCAACTCACAAATAAATATCTAGATATTTTCATGTGATCTTATCTCCACTTGTTCAGTCCCCGCGCTCGCGCTTAAACGAGTCGTATCTCTCGTACCGATAAACTTTAGGAAAACAGAAAAATTTTACCGTAAACCAATTAATTAAAATAATTCACAAATTTTCGAATAAAATTTATTCCGGATAAATTTTCGCTCCTTAGCCAGGAAAAATATAATGAGATCAAATTCACATCACAATCGATATAAAGTCTTCATTTAAATTTTGACGGAAATCGAAAATCGTAAAATTTTCAAACAGCGGTTATATATCTTGCCCGTTTTCTCAAAAACCACTAGAAAATATTTTCATCATTTCGACGAGACAAAAATGTTTCTAAACTCATTTAAAGCTTATAAAATCATTGTGCCAATTTTTCAAATGTTAAACTATACGCAGGCACAATCTCAACAAAAATTATGTCAAAACAGACAATCAAGCAGAAAGCCGATAAAACAAATAGCATAAGCTAATTCATATATCAAAAATATATTTTCTGCTACAGTAATTCTACGGGTCTTACAACATGCCTAATCCGAAAATGTTTATACTTCATAAATAAATTTAAAGAATGTAGTTGTCGCACCGATTAAGTGTGAATTGCACATAAATAAATAGAAAACTATCAACTAAGTATGACAAATTGCACATAAATTCCTCTAAGGAGAGTACTTACATAAGTTATATACATTTCCTATAACTAGGAGCAACTAGCAAGGATACTATTAATTTCTCAAAAGGAATAGAAAATTTTATTACTATTACTATAATAAATTTGTGTTATAATTAATACATAAAAAGTTATAGGAAATAATTGTCAATTTTTATTTGAAAAATAGAAAATTTTCTACTCGATAAATTAATTTTCAACTTGACATGACATAAGGGATAAGAATTCCATCCATGTTAATTTCTCATGTATAAGGGATAAGAATTCCATCCATGTTAATTTCTCATGTATAATAATCTACACCATTAAATTAAGGGTTATGCCAAACAGTGTCCTCGGAGTATTTGTTAATCATGTTAAAAATAGAAATAAAAGATAAAATTAATATTCATAAAACAATTTTTTACATTTTCGATGCATTGAATGCACAAATTTCGAGACAAAATTATCATATTTATATCAATCATTCATATATAATCCATCTGTTAGGTTGTTAAAAAAAATTATTTGCACCTTTAATAAGCCGGTTCACATTCTTAATTTATATGTGTCAATCAACCTTAATATATGTGTATCAATTAATGTTTTACTGCCGAAAAAAAAATTGGCGCCTATAATAAACATAATTTTTGCACCGCACATGTTGAAAAATTTTACATTAAAAAAGTCTTAGCTAACTAATCCATCCATATTTTAAAAATTTCATTTATATATTTTTCGTCGATTAAAAAAATATTTATTTATTAGTTTTGCTACTTTTTTCAACCTGTTAACTAATTTTGACCTCTAATTCTTTGGAACGCATTTCAATAATTTAGAGTATGATGATTTTTTATGTTACAAAAATACATTTACTCAAAAAAATTAATAAAAAGCTAAGCCTAAACTTATTTTTCTATTTAACGTAATTATCATAAATGATGATTAATTTTCGTAGCAATCTTTCCTTATTATTATTTTTTTATTTTCTCTAAAAAAATATTCGAGAAAATTTTCTCAAAATCAAACACATTCAATATTAGTCAAATTATATAGTGTTGTTTTACATAAAAAAATTGTTACTTTAATATTTATTTCATTATAAAAAAGTACTTGAATATCAAATATAAGCTATCAATCATTCATAATCTATGTATTAGATTGTTAAAAAAAAATTATTTGCGCCTTTAATAAGCCAGCTCACATTCTTAATTTTTATTTTTATATTTTATGGCTAATTATTGTTATATATTATGGCTAATTAGACTCGTGCGGATGCACGGGTCGAAGCTATAGTTAGGGAGGTTAATAGAAGTAGGGATTGAGTGGAGAGTATTTGACTATTCTCGTCTTTATCATCTAAAATACTTTTTATTTCTATTCTCTGATTTGGGAATTGTTATTTTTTCATCATCATTATTAAAATCTATACTCTTTACAAATTCTAAACACAAAAATGCTACTGTAGAATGCAATTAGGTGTGCCACCTAAGGCTTGGCAAAATGGTATTTTTAAATTTAATTAATTAATTAATGGGTATAGGCATTTTGTGGAGGCTTTTTTTTTTTTGTATTTAATAAAACAATTTCTTTTCTTTTTGTTGAATAATCTAATAAAACAAATTCAAACCTAGAGTTTATGTCACTTAATTTTAAAAATACCCACATCAAAAAATATATCTCTAAATTTTTATATAAAAAAAAAAAAATATCTTTTGTTTTTCTACGTCATTTTGTTCCTTCATTCGTCTATAATTTTTTATGTCTTCAACTTATTTATGTTTATCTGATGCTAATGTTTCAGTCAGTTTTCAACGTCGCTAATTTCATTTGTGTGTTTGTTTTGCAATGACTATCAACGAAAGTCAAAGTTAAACTTTTAGAACATGTGTGATTGTATTTTATTAGACCTAAACATATATTTGTAGATCTATTTTTACACATAGTGAGAGTTATATGTTGTTGTCGTATTAAAACTTGATCTTAAACAAATAAAAACATCTATGGTTATTATTATGCGTCAAGATAAAAGTAAAATATAAAGAAGGTTAGTTGGAATGAGATCCGGTACATATGGTGAGGATCACATATCCGATACCGAACTGTACATAATTGCATAGATGTAATTGAAAATGGAGCTTCTAACGACGACTTTGTTCCAGGGCCGGCCCAACATAATATGAGGCCTAAAGCTAATATTAAAATGAGGCCTGACAAAAAAATGACATTTTTTTCGATATAAAAATGTAAGAAAAAATAACATAAAAATGTTTATATTTTTTTTTGATAGATAGAAGAAATGACAAAAATTGTACCCCAAAAAAAAAAAAAAGAAGAAATGCCAAAGTTATTATAAACTCAAACACAAATAAAAGAGTCAGGGTACGAATCTCAATCATAACGTCCGGTTTAACAATTTTAACTTCTTTTTACCAGTTGAACTAAAACTTGTGAACAAAACACAAAAGTTATATATTTCAATCAATATGTCAATCAATATTTGTGTTATATATTATTAAATTTAAATAAAATTTGAGAGAAAATATTTTACGGAACAAATTTAAATACAAAAAATCAAATCAAAATTTGTAGTTACTGTATTTTGTATTCCCTATTTATATCATAGTATAAATGATAAATTTTTTATAAAAAAATTATTACTCTCTTAATAATTAAAACAATATTATTTTGTCCACCAAAAAAAAAGCACTTGTTCCTAAAAAAAATGTATAAATGCTGTAATAATGTATAAATGAATGCTGTAGAAGAAAAAATAAAATTCTGGAACGGTAGTGTTTAAATGACATAGAAGAGAAAAGAGTAGAAAAAACAAAAAATTACTGGAACGGCTCCCTATGGGACTTGAACCTGCTCTCTCACAATGCATATTAAAGCGCAATGCCGCTGGGCTACGAGGCCTTTGTTGCACTAACGTTGAGGCCTTAAATATATATATGATTAATATTAACTTTTTTTTAGGCCTAAATTCCTTTGAACAAATTTATATTTTTCGGGGGCCTAAAGCTAGGGCTTGGGCTGTTTTACCCTTGGGCCAGCCCTGCTTTGTTCCGATAAATAAATAAAAATATTTTTTAATTGCAGGTAATCGAACTATTATTTTTTCTTTAAAAAATGTGTTTTTTAATAGAATACATTTTCTTTCTATTAATAAACAACCTAAATATAGTCATCCGTGAGTTGCACGGGTATAAAAACTAGTATAGTACAATATCAATCAACCATAATTTCTGTAGGATCAATTAACTTTAAAATAGCATCAAACTTTTATTATTTTCAATAGAACTAGTTGGAAAAATAATAACAATGTTTACTAGGCTCTAGCCCTCTTATATTAAAAAAAACTTTAATTTTATAAAACAAATACAAAATTGAAACATTATTGTGAGATTTATGACTATAATCTTTATCTTTATATTATATATAATTCTAATAAAGTTTCCAACAACCTAACCTTAATCCTAATTTTATACACTATATGATTGGTGGGTAAAAATCCGCAAATCGATTCAAACTGAACAATCCGAATCGAAAAATGGTTAAGCGGGCTGGTCGCTGTGGATCATCGGGTTGTCAGCCACACATTTTTGGTTTTAGACGGGTTGAAATGGGCGGGTTTGGTTTTCTGAAGTCAATCCAACGGTGTCCGAACCCGCACGAATTACATAAATCGTAAGCTTTATTTTATTTAATAAATGAGTTTTTATTACACTTAAATTGCATTTAACAAGGCTTCCATTTTTATTTTTATTTTGTGTATCCTTGCTATGTTTGTATTGTATTTGTTTTCTTTGGTGCACGATGTTGGCATGTTGCATTGTTGATTGTGTTGTAACGGTCAAATTTTATTTTCAATGAATGATATTTGTTTTAATCTTCATTTGATAGTGGGTTTTTATTTTATTTTATAAGCAAATTAATTTTTATTAAGATGCAAGTTAGAACAAATACAGTTTGCACTAAATGCATAGCTCCGATAAAACCTGCTTACAATCAAACAAAGAAATGATCAACTAATATCCAGCAGGGGAAATAGCACCCAGGGATACTACTTTTCATTTAGTAATATAAATAAATTTTTCAAAATTTGTAGCATTGTACGATATTTTAAAATTTATATAATTTATGGAGTTATTTCAACACAAAATCTTATTATTGATAAAACTAAATACAAATATCTTACTGTCCTTTTATTTAGTGTTTTTATTTATTTATAAGTATAAGTATAAATATAATATTCATTATTAAATCTCAAATAAATATATATGATCCGTCCGAACGCACGGATAAGATGTCTAGTTCTAATAAAGTTTCCAACAACCTAACCTTAACCCTAATTTTATACACTATATGATTGGTGGGTAAAAATCCGCAAATCGATTCAAACTGAACAATCCGAATCGAAAAATGGTTAAGCGGGCTGGTCGCTGCGGATCATCGGGTTGTCAGCCACACATTTTTGGTTTTAGACGGGTTGAAATGGGCGGGTTCGGTTTTCTAAAATTAATCCAACGGTGTCCGAACCCGCACAAATTACATAAATCGTAAGCTTTATTTTATTTAATATATAAAACATAATACAAACTCAAAACTTGTTACCGTTTGTTTCGTTGGAAATTGGAAACAATAAACCATTAACTAGTAGTTGAAAATCACTAGTTTTCCCTTACTCAAATATTAATACCACCATACTTTTATTTTTATTATTTTATTTTACTTTATATTTATTCTGTTTCACTTGCATTCATGTTCTCTTCATGCCACACAATTGAGTTTTTATTTTATTTTATTTTTTAGATGATTTTTCTTTCGTTAGTTCAAAACCGAAATTAACCGACCCGTCAAAACTGCTAATCCGCACATTCCGAACCCGCAAAAACCGAACTTTTAAAAAGAGTCGGATTGGATCTCGTTATTGCAACCACGAGTTGAGATGAATGATATTTTTTGGCCCAAACCCGTCCTATCCAACCCATTATCCACCCCATGATGGTCATGGATGTATAAAGATGACAATGATATGGCATGATCCTTATCTATCATTATTTATAAAGATCCTTATCCAACCAGTGTATTGGATAAGCAAACAAGCATACTTATCTAACCTCTCTAACTTATCACGTCATCTATCATGATCCGTATCTTATAAGCAACTGTGAGGTCCATTTTAAAACTTTCATCGCAAAACAACAAATAAAATCATTTTACTTACATATCCAATAATATTCAATTTTTTACGATAGGTTTTTTGGATGTAAATAGATCCTCTCCTGCTTTTTTTCTGTTGCCTTCATTCCTATGCAATTTCAGCAATTTGATTTTAATCCAACAAATAGTTATTTCGTTTACTTTTTTCCTCTCAACTAAAAAATTAATCTGAAGACTTTAATTAATAATAGAATGGACAATGCAAATAACACATAGGAGAGAATCCATATCTTTTTTGGACCGGAGTTGATTCCTATCCTGGCTATCATTAAAACCACTAATATCTGGTTTTAGCCGTACAAAACTGAATAAACCCGGTTCAAACCGTACAAAACCAAATGAACCACAAAACCGATGCTGGGTTTGAACTTTGAATAATATCTGGTTCCACTTTTCTTCTCAAAAAGCTTGTTTTTTTAGGGTTCACACTTCCAAATTCTTCTTCCTTCTTCTCAAAGCCTAAGTTAAGGGTAATTTTCGCACATTGTGTTTCTTTCCTCATTATGATTATTAATTAATGAAGCTTTGGTTTTTTTTTTAGTTCCATTTTAGTTTTCATTGCTTGGTACTGAATTATTAATAATGAAGCTTTGATTTAATTTGTTTAATTGTTGAGATTGAGATGCTACCATTGATAAAGCTAAGTGATTTTACTGTTTTTGTGTTTAATGGTATAATGCTTGCTTTCTGTTTGATAAAATGCTTCAACCAAGCATGATAGGTTTTAGTGAGATTGATAGTGCATTTTCACTATTAATGTATGCTTAATTGGTTAATTTGATTTTGAGCTAGTGACGCAGAGTGAGCTGTGAAATTCTTACGGAAATGGAAGATTCGTCATTTTTAGACCGGATGATTGGTCATCTTCGGGGAACTTGCAAGTATGGCTGTACTTTGCTGTAAATTTTTGCTTTATTGTTAATCTTCACTGCTACTTGTATTCTTTTTTTCAATGATTCTGCAGTGTAATTCATACATTTTTGACACTGTAATACATATTTTTCTCTAGACAGTTTCAAAACTAATTATAGTCATTTGATTGAAGATTGTTCAGTCACATATATAAATCTATGGAATTTCATTTCATATCATCGAATACTAATGACAAAGTTCAGTAGGGATTACTATGGTAGTATACTTTGTATGACATTAATTTAGATGATAGATGCTTTGCACAATGTCCTGATGTTTTGTATTATTGTGAGGTAAAAATTTCTTGTGATTGTTGTGATAATATTAGGTACTATACTGGTTATCCAAAGGATCTTGGACCATCACGGGTTATTCATTTTACTTCTGAGCGCAACTTTGTCGATCTTCTTCATGAAGGATTTCCTGTGGTTGTTGCTTTTACTATCAGGTGATCTGGAGTAAGCTCTTGGATTTTCTTACTTTGTAGTTGACTTAGGTTTGTTTGAAAGAAAAGTGAATTGATTTAGGAATAACTGCTTATTATTTAATAATGCAGGAGCAATTACACAGAACATCTTGACAAAGTATTAGAAGAAGCTGCTGCTGAGTTTTATCCACACGTAAAGTTTATGCGTGTAAGTTATTGTTAGTAATACTCTCTTGTTAGTGTTGACAGCTGGCAGTCATATCTATGTATGACTCAAATGAAGTATTACAACTGTCTCAGCCGATAGAATTACCGAAATATACTAAAGATAAATGTGCCAATTAGTTTGCAATTAGTTGGAGTTTATACATGTATTGCATGTTGTTATTGCTACTATTAATTTCTTTATTTTTGGCTAACTATTGTTTATACGCTAGCATTTTTATTCCACGTTGATGACCTGATAATTTTCTGGTGCTTTGCAGGTCGAATGTCCAAAATATCCTGGGTTTTGTATAAAACGGCAGCAAAAGGAGTATCCATTCATTCAAATATTTCATAGTCCGACACATGTATGGTATTCCTTTCTGCACGCTACAGTCTCTTAACCTCAGTGCCTAAATTGCTAATGTGAGAAAATTGTAAAAACTTTTCTTCTGATGGCATGTTTAAGTGAAAACTCAAAAGCACAGATTCTATTGCAATAATTTGGTTTTCATTAATAGGTTTATTTTTTCATTGACTCAATGGAAATGTATTGTTATTTGAGACGTGTTTCTTTTTACAGGTAGCCGAACAGGGAAGGGTAGCTGATCCAAATATTACTAAATACAACGCGAAAATCATTCCTGTAAGTGTCCCTCCTCCCCCTTTTCGGCCAAACTGTAGCACATAATACCCACCATGATTATTTGTATTTTGAACAATCCCTCTTAAGCAAATATCAAATACTTAAAATGAACCCTTCCTATGTATTAAATCTAGTAATCTACCACTAAGAACAACTTAAGCACATGTTTCTGGATATGCAACCATTTTTTTTTTTTTATACCAATGATGTATTTCTACTTGGCATGGAGGGTTCCTTAAAGTTAAGATTAGTTCCATGTATAAGGAACCATTCCTTAGCATTTAAAAACATATTTTTTGCATGATATCAATTTTAAACAAAATTAATAAAAAATTTAAAAGTATAGATTGCTTTATGTTTGCTTAAAAATTACATCATTGGAAAAAAATGTGACGAGTTGCTTAAATATGATGTAGCATAGTGGAAACAAGCAACCAAGTAGTGGCTAAGCAACAGAAAATTGATTGCTTAAAAATGATTAATCGGAGACACTCTTTTTTTAACTTGTTTGACATATATCAAATGCTTGATCTTTGAAGTTTTGTAATATTCTCAGACTTTCATTTGTTTCTGCACTTGCAGTTCAACTACGATGTCAGTCCATATGGATTTAGAGAAATCTTCAAGCACTATGGTATTCGGACATGAGATACGAAGTAATGATCTAGTGGGAAGGTTTTATCTTTATAATGAGGAACACACCAGATTATACCACCTATTTATAAGTTTAATTGTATTGTATATCATCATAAGTTACAACTACAGGCCAATAGATTGACAATCATATTTACCTTTGTGGTTGAAGTCCAAACCCTTAAATATAATTTGGGTCAGTTCAGTTAGGAAGATGTTTTCTTCATTCTTTCATTTTGGTTGTTTTAGTTGATATAGTAAAAGTTATTTGATGTAGCTTTTACAAATAACTAAGCTTATTTTGCTCTTAATCCCGAGGCATCCCAATTATGTCTCCTTTTTCATATAGGTGTGCCAGTTAGAAAGTATGTGGAAGGGTTTATTTGGTTTTACTCGAACAATTGTGTAAGAGTAAAATCAAATAAGGAATGTATTCGAGTTTGAGTACTCAAATAATTTTGACATGTCAATAACTATTTTCAACATATTTCAATACTTTTCTGCAAATAACTTTTGAACTTATGACCTCATACATTCTACCTAAACTTTGCACCATTAGATCAAACCTAATGGTTTTACTCCCCGCTCTTTCTATAGGTTACATATATTAGATTACTGTATGCCATTCATAGGCAATATACATTGCTTCTCCATGCTTTTTTTTTTTTAGAATAAATCAATATAGTCTCACCAATTCAATCCTTAAACTATAAAAATATATTATATTAAATAATCGTTGAAGTATATGAAATACAACAATAAAATTCCTAAAGAAAAACTACCAATTTAGTCTCTAATATCTCAACTCGATGGACTAAATTGATAAATTCTGTATATTTTAAAAGTTACTTTGATAATTTTTGGACTAAATTAAAAATAGAGATAGTTCACAAACTAAATTAATTAATTTTTTTAAAGTATGATAATCAACAAATCACTACAATTTATTTTTTCAACAAGTCATATTTTAAATTATGTGAGGGTGTCTCATATGCTAATGTGACAAGGGTAAAAGTGATTTGTGCAAGTTACCCCAAATTCGTCCTTTTCATTTGTTATTTACCTAAATTTCTCTGACAAATGCACTTGCACTTTCACTTTCCATATCAATCAAAGTATCTTTTTAAAAACTACATATATATCTCATAATCGAACTCTAAATTATCAAATTCTCTTTTTTTAAAAATTAGAAGGTTGAAAAACCAAAAAAACAAATCTCCAATTTCAATTATAAGTAAATACTTACTTTTTAAATTTATTATATAATTGATGTATCTGATTTATATTAAAGAGTAAATATATTAGTTATTTAATAAATTTTTTAAGTTTTTTTACTTATAAATCGAAAAGAATAACTTTTTTTGCTTTTAAATATTAACCCCATCTTAGGTTTTTGACACTGTAATGAGACAAAAGTAGATGAACATTATGTGTGACATGTGATTTGAAAATGGCAGTTGGTTATGTCTTGTTGACAATGTCATGTGGTTTTCTCATGCACATGAACCAGAGTTTAGTTCAACATGCATAGGTAACCATAATACAATCCAAGAAAGCATAAGAAACCAAAATCCAGCTCAATGCCCTATATCTTTATTTTTTTTAATGATTACACAAACATTATAAAGTAAACATCAAATCTAAACATGCTAATATATATGGAACTAATTCCTAACTTTCTAACTAAATTGGAACTAATTCTGATAGAGAACTAGATTATAATTAATTAAATAATACTATAGATATTTAAGTTTACATTGTTAGTTGAATTTTTGTTTAGTTGTTTAATTGACCCCTTATGGCCTTTGATCATATTATCCACTAGTTTTTTTTGGTTACATGAGAGAAGGAAAAAGGTAAAAACAAAACTGGACAGGTTACTCCCTAGCAAAAACTACTCCCCTAGCATCCGCTGAGAGCGGATCAAGAAGCTCCGGAGGAGGTACATCTAACTTGATCATAGGGGATGCGGCTATAGCACCCATCTTTGCCATAACATCGGCACACATGTTTCCTTCTCGGAGGGTATGATTAATCACCACATCCCACTCCCTGTCGAGCAAGTTTCGGATAATGTGAATCTCGTTTGCGAATCTGTGGTAAACAGAATATTATCCACTAGTGGTAATATATATGTATCATGAAAATGTTTTTATTTATCTTATTTTGCTTACAAACCCTCCATGATACAATATATATAGTTTATATCAGAAGACTATATTTCTTTATTTATCTTATTTTGCTTACAAACCCTCCATGGTACAATATAGTTTATATCAGAAGACTATATTTCCTACCAATATGGAAGTGAGAGGAACTGTGAGGTTATCATCAAGATCTGTGCTGATTGGAAGGGACTCCACAATTGCTGTGGCAACAGACACAACTAAGAAACTTATAACCTTTTTCCAGCTTCCCTCCATAAATCCAAATGATGAAAAATACCACATATACCTGACAAACCATCACTTGTTAATAAGGGAATAGATCGCGTGTGTTTTTTCTACGATGATTAAAATCGATTGCGCATACATGCATGTACGCATAATGTAATTAAAATGATTTACTCCCTCCAATCTCATAAGCAAATATTCCTTTTGCATATTTATTGAATAACTGATGTATTTGGTCCATAATTATTCAATGAATCTGAAAAGGGAATTTTTGCTTATATATAAGACTGGAGAGAGTATGTTTGTATACATGCACATAAAACTGAATAATATATTTGAGACTAAAAATAGGTTATTTCGGCAAAAGATCAAAATATCATCAGCTTCAAATTAGAATCAATCCTGAAAGCAAATTGATTCTAGTCAAAAGCATGCAAATATGTTAAAATCAATTCTATGCTTCTAGAATCAATTTTTCCAGTTCCATATGTGAAACAAAACATACTAGGTTATCACACGGAAGGGAGATTTAAAAGAAAGTAATACAGGTCCACGGATTGTTACCCAATAGAAGCCAAGAATCCAGAAGAAGCCATTGCAATTGAGCCGGCGTAGGACTTGTTTTTGTTGTAAGGTATCTTTTTACGACCAAATCTCCTTCCAACAACGTCAGCCATACCTGAAATAGCATATTAACAGCAACGATAAAATCGTATGCTTCTATGAAGTCACATCATAAGGCTTCTACGCTGAACCGTAACAACCATTTATGTATTTTCATCAAACAAAGTAAATAAGACTAAAAGTAATTGGCCGAGAAGCTTTATTACCATCTCCAGCACACAGATTACATATTGCAGCAATCGAAATAGGCGAATTTCTCCAGTATATTATCGTTACCAAAGTAATAGTTGCAGCATAGTACAGTGGTCCCCTAAGAAGTTCCCTAGAGTGGTGCGGAGGAAAATGTGAGACCAAATGAAGATATATTGTAATAACAAGCAATCAATTATGCTTTTTTTTTATCACATAAATAACTATATTCAACTTTGAAACCTATAATCTCCAAATCTGCTCATTGATTTCACAGTGGCCTCATCTTTCCATATTCCAAGTCCAATAACGAGCATCCGAAATATATTGAGTCCTATACTAGAAGCAGCAAAGTACGATCCGCATCTATCGGTACTGTGATAGAAAGTGATAAATTAAAGTAATAATTATTCCAATTCGAGAAGGAATATGTCTCCTAACAATTGTTCCAATTCGAGAAGGAACGGGTCTCCATAGAAATGGGGAAAAGACTAGAATTCTTTGATTAATTTTCTTCCTTATTTTTACACATACAATACAAATATATATAGATAAATAACATAAAACTACTAATAACTTCTTAAAACTACTAATAACTACCTATATATCATTACATAATTAATAATTTATATTATATATTACAAATAATATGCATATATTAAATAATAATATTAGTTTATTAATATACGTATCATTCTGCAATAATCGAAGAAAGGTCATTCAACAAAGGAAATTGCAACAGAACTTTGAATATGTTCATAATTCATAAACTATACAATTACCCGAATAATGGCCAGCAGAGCATTAATACAAGCCCCATGGATATATGCACAAGTTTCCTATTCAATTTCTAAACACAAAAAATGTTAATTAGAATTCTGCATATGTGAAAATATGTTCAGAAAAACATCATTTCAGCAACTATATCTGCATAGTTTATCTAATTTTGTTTTTGAACATGCGGCTGTCATTTTCCGAATTTTATAACTATAACAGTCACATGTTCAAATAAATCAGAGAGTAATAACTAAAATAATGAACAACTGCGAAACATTGACAAAGACATGGCACACAACGCTGATATTGACACGTAGACATCAATAATAATTTAAGAAAATTGATCGAATGTAACCATGTCTGAATAGACTTCCAAAGGAACTCATCACTGATAATTCAGCTTCAAGTTTAGGTAAATTTAATAAAAACTACAATTTCGACTATTAAGGCTCACCTGATCAAAAAGTCCTCGTTTTGCAGTTTCTTGCCACAATCTAAGGAAGGAGAAAACAACGACAAAAGATATAGCTGTGGCAACGTAATCAGAGATAAGAGGGTCATGGTGGAGCATCATGGTGTTAGAACTTTTGTTGTGGGGTTGCTGCAACAATAAAAATAAGAAGTTGAGGAAGAAGATAAATATTGTTGTTAGTATTGCATGAAGAAAATTCTAAAACGTATATCACGCTAGACTTTAGGTTCGATTATCCCCCACCAATCTATATGTATTGGATGCAAACGGATATACTGGCGAATCTCCTTCAGAATACTTTGGAAACTATGAAGAGAATTGCACAATCTCTTCAAGCCTATCTTTCAATAGTATTTTACAAAAATATGTTTGCTTCACTTGTTCTTATGCACCAGGGAAGACAAAGATGATTTATAGAATGAAAAATGGTAGAGAAAGGATAGGAATGATACTCAGAATCGTGTGTTTTTCTAGCACCAAAGTGTCTTTATTTATAGAGAAACTTATACCAATTTAGTTTGGTGAGAAAATTAGGAGAAGAATGAGAATGGGTGGGTCAAGCCTCAAGCTGTTCCTGCTATTAATGATGTTAGGATTGTGAAAATTGCAGAAAGCTAACTACACATTTCTCTTTCCTTTTTTCATCTGATTAATTTTTTAACCTTCATTGATTGATTGGTTTTAAAGTAGGTTTGTAGCAAAAGTAAGCCTGTTTGATTCTACATTTATAAACAACTTCCAAGTAGAAGCAACATTTTGTAGTTTCATATTCAAAACAATCAAATTTTCCGCGGAATGACAAGATAGTGAAGAATTAAATGCGAATTTTAAAGTTTCAAATACAAACACGCAAATCGCAGTGAACATACACAACAACCACCGAAATGGAACTAATTCCGAACTTTAAATTTATGATTACAATATCAGAAGACTATACTTCCTACTAATATGGAAGTGAGGGGAACCGTGAGATTGTCATCAAGATATGTGCTGATAGGGAGAGACTCCACAACTGCTGCGATAACAGACACAACTAGGAAACCTATAACCTTTTTCCAGCTTCCTTCGATAAATCCAAATGCTGAAAAATACCACATATACCTGACTAACCACTACTTGTTAATAAGGGAATGGATTATGTACTTGTGAAGCTGTTTGGAAGAGCTTACAAAAACAACTTAAGACATGTCCATACGTTGTTTCCAGCTTATTTTCATAAACTCTCCAAAATAGATTATGAAAACAGCATATAGCTTTTATGAAAATAGTTTGACGTTATTTTAATCTTGTTATAGAAGTAATATATACATAAGCACTTATATGATAAGCGATTATGCTATAAGCGCTTAATAAGTTGTTTATCCAAACAAGACCTAAGAAATATTTGTTTAAGCTTTTTGAATTTGAATGGTTAAAATCGATTTTAAAGCAGGGAAGTTTAAAAGAGAGTAGTACAAGTCCAAAAATAGTTACCCAATTGAAGCCAAGAATCCAGCAGATGCCATTGCAATTGAACCAGCATAGGACTTGTTTTTGTTGTAAAGTAATTTTTTACGACCAAATCTTCTTCCAATGACGTCGGCCATACCTGAAATAATATATTAACAACCAAGATAAAATCATGTCTTTCTAGGCAGTCATAGAATAAGGTTTCTGTGCTCATTTACAATGTGGCTTATTCGATATCAAAATGTTACTTATTTTCATCCAGCAACTTAAGATTTTGGAATATTTAGCTTATGGCATGGCGGAAAGTAATGGTCTGAAAAACATTATTACCATCTCCTGCACATAGATTACATATTGCAGCAATGGAAATAGGCGACGTTCTCCAGTATACTATCGATGCCAAAGTAATAGTTGCAGCATAATACAGTGGTCCCCTAAGAAGTTCCCTAGAATAGTGCAGAGGAAAATGTGAGACCAAATGAAGAGATATTGTAATGACATGTACAATATGTCTTCTTCACATCGCATAATTAACAGTAAAATTAGATAACAATATAATGTATTCAATTTTGCAACCTATGATCTCCAAATCTGCTCATTGATTTCACTGTGGCTTCATCTTTCCATATTCCAAGTCCAATAACAAGCATCCGAAGTATATTGACTCCCGGAAAAAAAGCAGCAAAAAGTGATCCCCATCTATCAGTACTACAATAATCGACAAAAGGTCAATCAACAAGAACATTGAAATTGTAACATAACTTTGAACAGGATCATAATTCATAAACTATACAATTACCCAAATAATGGCCAACAGAGTAAGAATACCAGCCCAATGGTTATATGTACAAGTTTCCTATTCAATTTCTAAACACACAAAATGTTAATGACCATTATGCATATGTGAAGAAGATATACATTTAGAAAAACAGTAAATCAATAACTATGTAAGGGTAACATACAAAAAACCGAGCACTGTTTATAGCACTGGTCCTGGTTAAGATTAACTTCTAGCTTCTGAAAGTTCTCACAAGATAAATTATTTTGTTCCTAACTAACAGAATTTTATGGTTTCATGCAGAAAGCTACTATTCCAATTTTTGTTTTCCTATAAGTGCCTGTTGAATACTAGTTTATCTAAACTAAGTGTTAAATCATAATGAAAAATATCCAAAATAATCAACAACTTGACAACACACATGGACACTGGATACGGCAAACGACACTGATATAGGCACATAGACACAAGTATTGATTTAAGAAAATGGAAGTGATTGAATGCAACCATGTTAATAAAAACTACAAAATTGAAGTATTAAGACTTACCTGATCAAAAAATCTTCTTTTTGCAGTTTCTTCCCACAATCTAAGGCAAGAAAAAGCAACAACACCAGAGATAGCTGTTGCAAATAAATCAGAGACAAAAGGGTCATTGTGGAGCATGGTAGCAGATAGAAGTTTCCAACCAGAAGGAAACTGTAATGGAGTAGCTGTGGTGGAAGAAAACGAGGAAGAAGAAGAAATGCGAGGACAAATTAGTTTGAGCGAGAGAATAATAGGTGAAGAATGGGAAATGAGTGTGAAGTGTGTGATGAGATGACGGAGAGAAGAAACACAGCTAACTACCTCATTTCACTTTCCATTTTGTTTCAACATTTTTTGACTGATGATTATTACAATGGAAATTGATTTTGTCTCTTCGGAGTTATTACTGGTACTTGGTTGGTTCACAATGACTTCGTTTATGCAAATGACAGTAACTACACCCTCCTATCTTTGTTGAATAAATTACTAACTTGCAGCTTGAAATTGTAGGAGTCGAGCATTTATATCATGAAATATGCAGATAGACAAAAAACACTACGATAGATTTTGAATTATGCCGAGCAACTTGATCCTTGGTCCTCGGTGCCCTCATGCTAAATTGTATCTAATTTATCGTCAATTAAGTCGTTGAATTATATCACTAAGAAACAAATGAATCTCTGAATTATATCGATTAATGTCAAATTGATTCTTACAAAAAGTTAAAATAATAATAATAATAATACACTACAACCACAAATATGGAACTAATTCCTAACTTTCTAACTAAACTGGAACTGATCCGTAACTTACTTTTCACGATTACAATATGTTTTACATCAGAAGACTATACTTCCTATCAATATGGAAGTGAGGGGAACTGTGAGGTTGTCGTCAAGTTCTGTGCTGATAGGAAGGGATTCCACAACTGCTGCCATAACAGACACAACTAGGAAACCTATGACCTTTGTCCAGCTTCCATACATATATCCAAATGAGGAAAAATACCACATATACCTGACAAATCACTAACTGTTATTAAGTAAATAGATTAAAGGAATGTTTTTTAGGTATGTGTTTGGTTCTGCAGTAACAAAAATTGATTCTTGCAAAAAGTTTTTTTTTTTTTTTTTTAAAAAAAAATTTTATTGCAAAAAGTGCGTTGAATGTAAAGTAATTTATGTTTGAATACATTAATATAAAAGTGATTTAATTAATAATTTTGATGCTAAAACTTTATGGTATAGAGGCAAAATCTCTAAATTCTAGACTCAAGTTAGAATCAATTATGAAGGCAAGATCAATTCTACTTGAGAACATCCAAAATCAAAATCAATTTTAGACCTGAAAGATCAATTTCACAAGGACTTCAACAAAATCATAGTGGCACCGTGATTTGCTTTGAAGTGTAGCTTTTGTCAAAATCACAGTGGCACTATAATTCTGCCAAACTGATTGTCAATCCAAAAATGCACTAAACTTTTCAAATGGTCAAAATTGATTTTGACTGAAGCTTTTTCTCACATGATTTGGTCAAAATCAACTTTGACCGGTGATTTGCTGCGCTAATTTAGGTTATCACATGGAAGTTATACAAGTTCGTAGATAGTTACCCAACAGAAGCCAAGAATCCAGCAGATGCCATTGCAATTGAACCAACATAGGACTTGTTTTTGTTGTAGGGTAACTTTTTACCACCAAATCTCCTTCCAACAACGTCAGCGAAGCCTGAAATTGTATAATAACAACAAGAGTAAAATCATGTCCGTATAGGTAGTCACCGGCTTCTGTGCTCCTTTCAGTGCAGCTTATTAGATATCAAATTGTTTATGTATTTCATGCAACAACTTAACCTTATGAAATGGCTAAAAGTATAAAATATTGCCTAATTGCAGTAAATAGGATCAAAAGTAATTGGCTTAGAAGCATTATTACCATCTCCTGCACACAGATTACAGATTGCAGCAATTGAAATAGGTGAAGTTCTCCAGTATAATATGGCTGCGAAAGTAATAGTGGCAGCATAGTACAGTGGTCCCCTAAGAAGTTCCCTGGTGCAGCAGAAAATATGAGAACGAAAGAAGAAAAAATGTAAAGAATAAAGATATGTACTCAATTATCAATCAGTATCAATTTTGTATCAGGTCTCATTTGATCAGCATCGACTTAACCACCAGACAGTAAAATATGTATTTTCTTGACAGAATCAACTATTATAGTTACATCAGATGTTCAAATATTCTCGCTGGCATTAATGTATTCAATTTTGCAACCTATAATCTCCAAATCTGCTCATTGATTTCACTGTGCCTTCGTCTTTCCATATTCCAAGTCCAATAGCAAGCATCCGAAGAATATTGATAGCCGGAATTAAAGCAGCAAAGTAAGATCCCCATCTACCGGTACTATAATAATAAAAAAGAGGCCATTCAACAAAAGGACATTGTAACAGAACTTTGAACATGCTCATAATTCATAAGCTATACAATTACCCGAATAGTGGCCAGCAGAGCATGAATACCAGCCCAATGGTTATATGTACAAGTTTCCTATTCAATTTCTGATCACAAAAATTTAATTAGCATTTTGTATATTTAAAAAAAAAACAAAAAATCAGCAACTATATAAAGCATTACTCTCTTAGAAAGATAGCACTAAGTCCCGATTAAGATTAGCTTCTAGCTTATGAAAGCTTCTCATCAGATATAAGTATTTGGTTTCTAACTAACTAAAGTATATAGTTTCTTATGGAGAGAAGTCAGATAAAGGAGCTACTAAAAAGGTTGAAGTATAGAAGCTTGTTGCAACTTTTGTAGGAAGCTATTATTTAGAAGACTCGTGATTATTACAAGATTGTTTCAATTTTTCTTTACCTATAAAAGTGATTGTTGAATAGTTTATCTAAACTAAGTGCTAAATCACAACGAATAAAACCAAAATAATGAACAGCTATGAATTACGGACAAAAAACACCGGACAGTGTAGACACTAGTAATATGAAAGTAATTGAATGTAACCATGTATGCCGTTCAATGTAAGACACTTAACACACCATCAATGAGTGCTACATAGATGTGTGCAACTATTTCCGTATGAAATGGCAGCAACAATCTTAGAGAAACTCAGCAACTAAGAATTGTTCATCAGACATTACTCATTAAGCATGAAAAATTCTAAGCGACATTAAAAAAGTCAGTAACTAAAGAAAGTCCAAGTGTTCTGTCAGGCCTAGCTCAACTGGAAAACGCTGATATGTCGGGACTTCACAGTTGTGTGAGTTTCTGGTGGTGATTGCCACTTCGTCTTTGAACCAAAAAAAAAGTCTAACTGGATCTAGAATTACCATGAGTTTAACAAAATCATAGTGGCACAGTGATTCTAATTCTATTGTAGTACTATAGCTTTCTTCAAAAGTATGGTAGAATATCCCGATTCGGACCGTTAATCCAAATCGCTAATGACATTCCCTAAGCAATAAATTTAGTCTTAAAGTTCCTTCACAGATTCAACAAACACTTCACTAATGTCAGCCACAGAAAATAATAAATCCTCACTAGAACACAATAAATTACACAAAAAATTTGTCTTTCCAAAATTCCAACAAAGCCCTATTAGAGAAAATTCCACATTCTACCCATCAACCATTCAGCTCCATTTTAAGCTAAATTAAAAACAACCCATCTCAATAAAAACTCGAAATTTGAACAATTAAGACTGACCTGATCAAAAAGTCCACGTTTTGCAGTTTCTTCCCACAATTTAAGGAAAGAAGTAGCAACAACACCAGAGATAGCTGTTGCAATGAAATCAGAGACAATAGGGTCATGGTGGAGCATAGTGGCAGATGGAAGTTTCCGGCGAGAAGAAGACTTTAATGGGGTGGAAGAAAACAAGGAAGAAGAAGAAGAAGTGAGAGGAAAAATAGGTTTGAATTTGGAGAGAAAATTAGGAGAAGAATGTGAAATGGGTGTGAATTGTGTGAGGAACAGAGGGAAAGAAGAAGAAACAGGGGTAACTGAGTCAAATTTGATGTTGTTGATGATGTTATTGTTAATCATTGTTGGGATTGGTGAAGAATTGAAGTGAAGTTAACTAACACATTTTGCTTCCCATTCTCTCATCTGTTTTTTTTTTCTTTCAACATTCATTGGTTGATGATTATTACTATGATGTAGAAAGTGTTTTTGTCTCTTTTGAGCTATTACTAGGACATGAATTGGTTCACAAGTTCGGATCAAGATGCTCTGCTGCGGTAGTAAAATCATGGAGTAGTAGATTTCGATCATTTATTTTAAATTGGTCGGCTGAGATTATATCTTGATAAAATCGGTACAAAGAGTGACAACATATTTAACCCATTTTTAACAATTTCACAAAATGTAGGAACTAAAAACATATTTAACTCTAAATTTATTTACTCAAAATTTGACAATATATCTATATTAAGAGTGACAACTTTTATATGTTTCTAGAAAAGAAAACTTAGTAATTAGAGTTTGATAATTCGAATTTGTGTACTCCAAATCAATTCGATCTTATCTAAATTGGTTAAATGTTATCAAAAAAATTTCAACAAAAATGTACAAAAGTAAATGGATATTTTTATTTTTTTACAACAGTGTAAATAGATTTTTTTTTTCAATAAAGACGATAATATCTATTTACACTTTTGTAAAAAAAAAACCATTAATTGACAATATATCTTTATTAAGGCTGACAACTTTTTTATATTTCTAGAGAAAAATTCAGTAATTAGAGTTTGATAATTCGAATTTCTGTACTACAAATCAATTCGATCTTATCTAAATTGGTACAAATAAAAATGGATATATTTTTTTTCCAACAGTGTAAATAGATATATATATATATATATATATATATATATATATATTTTTTTTTTTCAATAAAGACGATAATATTTATTTACACTTTTGTAAAAAGAAAAAATCCATTTACATTTGTATATTTTTGTTGAATTTTTTTGGTTAACATTTAAACAGTTTAAATAAGATCGAATTGATTTGGAGTACACAAATTCGAATCATCAAACTTTAATTACTGAGTTTTTTCCCTAGAAACATACAAAAAGAAGTTGTCACGCTTAATAAACATATATTGTTAATTTTGGAGTAAATAATTTAGGATTTGTCTAACATTTTTTTCTTTTCTTTTTCTAGACAAATGAAAATACAAAAACAAAAACAAATTGTAGAAAGTATGAAGGTTGTTTCTTGGTAACATTACTGAATTGCTGACACGTACCACCAAATATCGATAAAGGCAGAGGTTGTCTCTTGGATTGCATGACCCACGTTAGTGGGGCTAGTAGTAGTGTTTCCAGTAGCATCAGTGGTGCCACACGCAGGAATAGTTCGATCCCTATCAATAACTGCGAAGTTGTTTGACCTCTCGTAGAGTTTAATACCCCTTTAAAAATAAGAATAGAAAAAAAATAAAAAATAAAAGCCACAAGACCAATTATGGGATAGCCGGTTTTGGCAATACAAGTAACACATAATCCTAACAAGTGAATCCATTTCCTGGTTAAATCAGAAAGATTCTTGAGGTTATGAATTTTAATCTCTCTCCAATTCAGCACATACAAAGCTTCAGAAGTTGGGACAAAATTAAAGTAGTCAAAAATGATAAATTTTTATTAAAAAATAACAATTATTTATTAAAAAGTTATACATTTAACATAAAATGTACAAGTTTCATTACAAACTTACTATTTTAAACTTTTTAACATGTACTACATTCCTCCCAAAATATAAGAAAAAATGAGTTAAAAAAAATTGATGTATCTGATTAAAAATTTGGACCAAACGAAATTTGATGTATCTGGTTAGAAATTTGCATATGATAGAAAAACCCATAAATTTCTAGAAAGGAAGATAATTAATGATAATTAAACAATTATTGTATATGTGCAAATGTTGGTCAAACCAAATAATATATTTCATTTTTTTTGACCAAATTTAATATATTTCATTATAAATCTAAAAAATTAAAAAAATAATAAAGTTCATCAATATATATATGTTGGATAGAATTCTCCTTTGTGTACTCATCTCTGTCAATGTTTGCTATCTTGTTATTAGTGTAAGTACATATAGATCATCAAAATCTAACAAGCCTAATATAAACAATGATTTCTTAGTGCTAAAATTGAGATTTTATTTTATTTTTTTTTGTAGGTTATTCATCTTTCAAGGAATTATGGAAGGATCATCAAACTCAAACGGAAGAGGTGGAAACACATTTGCTGGATTTCAAAATGGAATCAATGAAAATATGATTGATGAGCCTTTTCCTACTATGGCCAATGCCATGCCTGCTGCTGCTGAACATGGGATCCCAAACCCTCATGAGGATCCTACTATTAGAAGGTGGGTTTGATTTGTAAATCCCTGATTTTCAATATTATTACAACGTTTTTACCATCTTATAAATAATTTTTTAAATGGTTAAATTAATACATTCTTTTAGTGCTGTAAAAATTTGGTGAAAATTGATTTTCATATCTTGTAAAAAATTAAAATTGATCCTTACAATATATGTTATTTTTTAAATTGTATTTTTTTAATAATAAAAGGGTGTTATTTTTTAAAAATAATAAAAGGGTGTTATTTTTTAAATTGTTGTATTCTTAGTGTTTGTAATGTCTTTTTTTTTTTTTTTTTTTTTTTATGTTTAATCTATTTAGGATAAGACAGAAGGTTTTTTATGCTCTCCTTTTGCTTAAAAAAAATAAAATTACATTCTAAGGAATATTTAAGATCAATAAATTTTTTTGTTGACCAAATTTTAGGACTCTATTTATGAAAAGAAAAAAAATAAAAATAGACCACTATTTATGAAAAGAAAAAAGAAATCAAGAATTTGGTGGGTGCATCAAGTATGAAGTTGTCAAATTCCTCTCAATTTCTCAAAAGAAATAAAAGACTTATCTTATAATATAGAGAGGCATATGATTAGTGAGACTCATTAGTAAAATTGAGTTATTAAAATAAACTTCATTGACATTTCTTTTTGTTTTTGTTAAGTAGCTATTTGATGAGAAATTTTACTCTTAATATAATTTTTTTTTTGAATGGCAATAAATGTGATGTTTGGAGTTTAAACCTTAATCACTAGATATAAAATATAATATTCCTATCAATTAAACTAAGTTTCCAGAGACTTATTTCATCTATGCATGCAGTGTTTTGTTTTCATTTGTTTCATCTCCCATTGATATCATCTATGCTTGTTTTGTTTTTATTTTACAATAATTGTAGAAATGCAAAAGGGAGAAGGGAGGGAGAGGTGGGGGGTGTAAAAAGAACGGATAGATTCATAGAATTAAATATCAATTTAACGAAAATCTAAATTAGATTACATCATAATATCTGCATCTCACAGATCTTTATGTATAGTAATTAGATTGATTGAAAAAAGAATTTAACCATGCATTTATAAACACGGGTGAAGATAAATGAAAATACATGATTATATAGTGTAGTATTGTATTGCACACAACTTTTCCTATCAATTTTTTGTATAACCAGCTTTGTACTTTGCTTTTTATGAGGTGTATTTGGTATGCCTTATGCCTATACACCTTTTGTTTATAATATATCATCTTAGCCGTCTTCAAAAAAAAAAATATATATTATATTTGATCTACATTTTTTTTTCTTGCCTCTAGACGTGAACTGAATAGAAAATACTCACTAACATACCGGTTGAGACAGTTAGCTCACATACAAAATCTTGAAGAAAAAAGAAACAACCTAATGGTAATTCTATGATCAAAATTTTTTTTTTTTTTGACAAAGTAATTTTATGATCATTGATCACCCATATATTTGTGTATTAACTATGCAGCAAAAAATTTCTCAAGAGGCTCCATCGACCCAACGTTACATGGAAGTGGGATCAGTGCTTCAAACAGAACGTAATGAATTGCAAGAAACATTATCTAAACTCACTTCAGATGTGGAGGCTCAAAGGGGTAATTTTTCATCTCTTTCTTCAATAATCATTCTCATAACACTATTAGAATTTTTTTTTGAATTAGTTAATAAAGATAATTAACTATGGAATACAATTGAAATAACAACGAAAATTAGAGATGAAAAAAAAAATTTCAATAAATTTGATGTTTTTATAATACTCAAGGATGAAAAAAAAAAAGAGACATATTTTAACTTTTTTGATTTCTATATTTTTGTCTCTATTTTAAAATTTTGTGGAGTGTTTAGAGATGGAAACAATTAAAATTGATGTCAATTTTTGATGTCTCTAACATTTCAAAGATATATTTTCTTATCTATAATTTTTAGTGGGTAATTTAAATATATTTTCAATCTATCCACCTTTTTTTTTTTTTACTTATTTCATGATTTATATTTGTGAAATTCTTCGCTTTAGGATAAGATATAATTATGTGATATATTCAATCTATAATTTTTACTTATTTACTTATTTTCAATCTATAATTTTTTTCTTTCTATTTTTATAATATTTATGAGATATAATTATGTGATGAAAACGATTAGATGTGCTAATATTTTTGGGATGTCTAATTTTTTCTTGATATTTTAATGCTCTTGATTCGGATGAAAAAATATTAATTAATAAATGAAATTAATGATTTACATTTTTGGTGATGGGATGAAATTGTTCAGCTGAGTTGAATAGGCTGATGACTGAATTGGACCAGCTGAAGATAATCAAAGAGGCAAATGATGCAGAGATGGCTAGGAGGAGGGATTTCCTAGGCATATGAAGTGGAGCAACTTTGAAGGGACAAATTTATATATGAAATATTATGATATAAAATTAAGGCTTATAAAATAAATTGATGTAAAATTAAGGGTTCATTTATTATGTAAGTTATCAATTAATTAATATATAATAAAAGCCTAAATCATTATGAATATTTTCGGTTTTATAAATTTAGATGACTCTATCCACAAAAAATAAAATAAAAATTAGATGACTCTATTTTGAGAATTTCTAAATTAGAATGTAATAAATATATTTTAAACTAAAAAAAAATATTTTAAACTTTCAGGTATATATGTATGATTTTTAAATTAATCGCTAAATGAGAGTTTTATGACAGAATTTTAGTCTATATTTCCAAAAATTATATTAATTTCATATTATATATCAAAATTATAGATAACAAAATTTTATTTTCTATGAAAATAAAAATAAAAATTTAGTACGGTGTTTATAAACAATGATATTGTGTTTTTTTTTATTATATTGTTTCTCTAAAATATAGTAGTCAACAAATAGTTATATTTTTTAAACTAAAAAAGAGGATTAGCAAAGTGTTACTACCTCAAAGTTAGGCTACTAATCGATTTGCAAAGAAAAAAATATTCCTAATAACATGAGGAATTTCACACCAAAAGGGTGAAAGTATCTATACTAAGACCAACATTTATGAGCCCATCAACACATTGGCTCCCGTTTCTAGATATGCAATACAATAACCTAAGAAGCCTTGAGCAATTAAACTATATGTTGCTTAAAGACCAAGACAGTGAGATTTGAAAGCAAGAACTACTAAAGAAGAATAATATTCTCTTTGAGCTGGAGCCTATATTTTCTGGAAAGCCACAAAGAAACTCACAATTGCATTTTTTAGTTATATGTGATGTGATGTTATTTATAGGTCATTTGTGTTGCACTTCACCCAATTGGAGGATGCCAAATGACCTCTTTTTACCAGGAGCCCTTGGTGGATGGATTGAAATTTGAAACATTGAATTTCTTTAGAATTATGATGTTTGTGATGGATGTCAACAAATAAATTTTTATATACAAAATAATCATTAATTTATTAATTTTTTTTAAAAAAAATATCAAAACACTTCAATTTATCAATGTGTTGTAGAAACATATCCTCTTCCCACCCTCTAATTTTGTTACACTTTGAAGACTTGAGAATTGAGATGGGAAGAAAGGTGGTACAACAACTTTTTGGGCCAAAAACAATGTTAAAATCGTTGCCATAAAACCAAAAAAGTGTTGTAAGTTTTCAAATTGACCAAAAAAAGGGTTTCTTTTTTAAAAAAAAATTTAATAAGGTTTTTATATTTTTTAAAATTTATAGCTAAAGATTTTTTTTTTTTTTTTACTTTTTAAAGATGTTCTTTAGTCAACAATTTTAGACTCTTTTTTGGTAAATACTAATTAAAGATGGTCTTTACTAGTCAACAATTAATTTTATTTTGGTAAACAGACATGCAAAGAAACTAAAAAAAAAAAAAAAAAGGGTAAAAAATGCCCCTGTGGCATCATCAGAAATATTGATTATGTACCCAAAAAAAGTTCTTTTTTTAAAGCCAAAAAAAGGTTCTATATTGCTTAAATAATCTATTTCCAAATGGATTTTTTAATATCATTATACTTTTGTATTTATATTAAATAATATTGTGTAAATTTAGTCAAAATTTATATTTTGTTGCTTAAAGTTAGTCAAAATAACATATACTCTTTGGGTTTAATTAGTTAAATGTTATTAATTTGATTTAGTCAAAATACTTTTTTCTTAGTTTACTTAAAATAAAATAATTAATAATTTTAAAATTGTTCTCGCTAATTTTACACTTTTATTGTTTTCATCTCCGTACAATAAAATTGTGTTATTTTTTTTAAAAAAAACTTTAATTTATAATTTATAAATTTGTTTTGATTGAATCAAATTAATTTCATTTCTGTTTATTTTTAATAAATTTTTACCATTCTAAAAAAATATTGAATAGTCAACATCTATTTCAGACAATGAAGACAATTTCCATATATAAAATGAAAGCCAGCAAAATATGGATTGGGATAAGCATAAATATTAGCTATGCTTTTTATTTTTATTATTACTATTATTGCTTAATTAAACTTTATTCAATTGGAAATTGAAAAAGTTTTTTCACTATTTAATTCATTGTTTGACCAAACAGTTCCATATTCACTAAACACTTTCCAAATAAGATAAATTAGGGTATAATTATAAGATAAAGTATTTTATTTTAAATGACAACATTATTTGTTTATAAATTCAATTAAAACAAATTTATTTGAAAGAAAAAACTTATGAATATGCAAGATACAAGCTTTGCTTTAAATAATTATATTATCAATTCTTTAACATTTATTTTTTTTGGTTTTCACCATTAATATCCGGCACACTGAATCGCCTAATCTAGTTTGGTGTCATTTCAAGCATGAAGTGGTTCAAGTCCCTTTTTGATCGCAGTTGTGGGGCATGGAATCATGGTCCTCCCTACCAAGTCCAACCTCAATCGTCACTGGTCCAACTAACTGTTGATTCATTCTTTAACATTTATTGTAAAGAACCCACTATGTATAGTGGCCTACCGTTACAAAATTCAGAAAGAAGTACATAGAGAAAGAGAGAGTTTCTTTCGGTAACGTATGAAGAAACTTATTTTGTTAATTTCATTACTTTCGTGGTTATCAAAAGCTTTATTATTTATTGTCCTTTTTTCTATTTCACCTTTCTTTTTCTTTAGCGTGACAACAATTGTGAAATATGGGAGAAGAAGGTGCAAACAAAATCAATTTGTTAATCTCAGAAAACGATCAACCATGTGCTAAGAAATCAATTATGCCCTCCAATCCCTTATCTTCCATGGCTCCGTTTAAGTTAATTAGAAGTGCTAATTCACCATTTCAGGTGTGGAAAAACCCTAATGAGAAGAAGATCCATGATGATCCTGTTGATAAAGGGCATAACAACCAACTACAAAAATTCCAACGTGGTATTTCCAATACTTCTTATTCACAAGCAACAAACAATAAAATCAACATTATGGGGAAGCATAATCCTGATCAACCTGAAAGGACTATCATCAATGATAGTATTTTGACTCCTGATGTTGGTGTTGAGAAATCAATCATGCCCTTCAATCCCTTCTCTTTCTTGGCTCAATCTAAGCTATTGAGAAGTGCAAATTCATCATTTCAAGTGTGGAAAAACCCTAAGGAGAAGAAGAGCCATGATGATCATAATGGTCAAGGGAATAACAACCAACAATCACAACACAAACTTATTATTCCCAATACTTGTTATGCACAAGCAACAAACAACAAAATCAACATTATTGGAAAGCCTAATCCTAATCAAGCTAATAGTATTTTCGCTCCTAATGTTGATAAATCAATTATGCCCTTCAAGCCCTTCTCTTTCATGGCCCCTTCTAAGCTAGTGAGAAGTGCAAGTTCATCATTTCGAGTGTGGGAAAAACCTAATGACAAGAAGAGCCATGATTATCATCTTGAACAAGGGAATAACAACCAACAATTGGAACACAACATTATCGAGAAGCCTAATCCTGATCAAGCTGAAAAGGCTTTCATCAATGACAATCTTTTGACTTCTGATGTTGGTGTTGAGAAATCAATTTTACCCTTCAAGCCCTTCCCCTTCAGAGTCCCATCTAAGCCAGTGAGAAGTGCAACTTCATCATTTCAATTGTGGAAAAACCCTAATGACAAGAAGCACCATGATTATCATGTTGATCAAGGGAATAACAACCAACAATTGGAACACAACATTATAGGGAAGCCTAATCCTGATCAAGCTGTAAAAGCTTTCATCAATGGTAGTCTATTGACTTCTGATGTTGGTGTTGAGAAATCAATTTTTCCCTTCAACCCCTTCTCCTTCACAACCCCATCTAAGCTAGAGAGAAGTGCAAGTTCATTATTTAAAGTGTGGAAAAACCCTAATGACAAGAAGAGCCATGATTATCATGTTGATCAAGGGAATAACAACCAACAATTGGAAGACCAATCTGGTATTCCTAATACTTGTTATGCAGAAGCAACAAACAACAAAATAACCATTTTGGGGAAGCGTAACCTTGATGAAGCTGAAAAGACTATCACTGAGGATAGTCTTTTGATTCCTGATGTTGGTGTTGAGAAATCAATTATGCCCTTCAAGCCCTTCTCTTTCATGGTACCGTCTAAGCTAGCGAGGAGTGCAAGTTCACCGTTTCAAGTGTGGAAAAAACCTAATGACAAGAAAAGTCATGATTATCATCTTGAACAAGGGAATACCAAGCAACAATTAGAACGCAAACTTGCTATTCCCAATACTTGTTATTCACAAGCAACAAACAACAAAATCAACATTTTGGGGAAGCGTAATCTTGATCAAGCCGAAAAGACTATCATCAATGATAATCTTTTGACTCCTGATGTTGGCGATGAGAAATCAATTATGCCCTTCAAGCCTTTCTCTTTTGTGCCATCTAAGCTAATGAGAAGTTCAAGTTCATCATTTCAAGTGTGGAAAAATCCTAATGCGAAGAAGAGACATGATAATCATGTTAATCATGGAAATAACAACCAACAATTGGAACACCAATTTGATATTCCCAGTACTTGTTATGCACAAGCAACAAACAAAAAAACAAAGATTGCGGAGAAGCCTAATTGTGATCAAACTAAAAAGACTATCATCAATGATAATCTTGCGGCTCCTGATGTTGGTGTTAGTTTAATTAACACCAACTAAAACTGTAAATCCCAAACAACAAAATCTAGCTGCTTTGGTTCCAATTTAGACATAAACAAGGAAGATCCAAAAGTGCTGAAGCGGTATGTAATAAATTCTATTTATTTTTAATTGAGTTTATGTGCATTCTACATATACTGGATTATATATTTTTTGGTCAAATTTGTGTGTTTTTTTTTATTTTATTATTTTAGTTTTAAAATTTCGTAAAACAATTATGGCTTCTTATGTATGTAGGTTGGCGGGTCGAGCTTATACGAAGAAATATAGGTTGAAAAAAGATGAACACATTACCAATTTGGAAAAAACAACAAAAACATTGAGGGTGATTATGAAACATGCAACATGATTTATTTTTGTTAATGAATGTATCTAACCATTTCCAATGTATCTAATATATTTTGAGGTTTCTTTGTGTAGAGAAAAATTTCCAAGATTCGTCATGAAATCAAACATAATTTGGCATTGTTGATTGAGAACCATCAACTTAAGTCACAAATCTATGCTCTTGAAATGAATAAATTACATAAAGAAGGTTACCACTCAATCTCTCTCTCATTATATTTTTATTTTATGTCTATATGGTTTATATCATTATTTAGCTCATTTTGTTCAACTTTCAGTTGAAATTGCAAAAAACATGGAAGAAGTGCAAAGGTTGAAATGGCTCGAGTCAGATAAACAAGGTAAATATAACTTATGCTAATACATTAGATGTAGGTATGCTTGCAATTAATACAAAATTTAATATAATTTTCTTGTATCTTGTTTTGCAATATTGTTTCATATATAGATATTTTCAAATCATGGTAATAACATATTATTATATAGACAAAAGTCCACATAAATTATTAAAAAACAAGACATGCAAGAGAGTAGAGAGAGAAAGAGGGGGTTTCCTCTAGGTCAATTGCTTCAACGCTCAAGGGACAAGGTATGAGTTGTTATATTCATAATCTTGATTATAATTCAATATCTTTCTTTTTCATGAACTTCCCATACTCGGTGAAGGTGGTCAAACTGTGAAAGTTGTTCTCACTCTGGAAATGTTGGATAAATGGAGTAAGACAAATTTTTTAGACTCCTTTTGGGCCGAGGTTGCAGATGCTAAATGGGCCTCGCCTATCTGTAAGATAAAGGCCCATAACTCCCAACCATGAGGGAGCCCAATGAGCCATATGGTCGTTGCCATACTAAAGGGATAGGAATAGACTGAGTTGTATGGCAACGACCTTCCTAAGATTTAGGCCACATGACGCGCTACTGTTTTCAGTGGGAATTATTGCTCCACTATTCCTATGAGTACTTCTCGCTATGGTAGGTATTTTTTTGGCCTATATATATATATATATATATATATATATATATATAGGATAAATTCTATACTATAGTAGGCTAAGGATCATCACATTCTACATACTCACTTATGTATCATTATAGATTTCTACGTAAGAACAGTCAAGTTCAAAAAAGTAAGGGGTAAGGGAATATATGAAATTAACTCTATAAATAGAGAGAATAATCTGAATACAATTAAATTAAGTGCATTGTATGCACCAGGTAGTAAATAAGGAAAGGAATTACAACACAGTAATGTTACATAATTACAATACTTAAAATACATGGTATGACATAGTGTATTTGCTGTCATTGAGTCATAGCACTGTTTCCACTGTTTGGATTTTGGAATGAGTCATAGTATCTACTATCTATGCACTTAATTATCATGATTCTCCTACAAGGAGGGGCTGAGCAAAAATATTTTGATGTTTGGTGGGATACTTTAAGAGAGAAGAGAAGAGTTACTTATGTACTATGAACAGAGAAAGCCGAAACCTTCAAGATGCTTGAAGTTTAGTTCATTCAACGAAGGATTATGGGGACGAAAATCTGGCATTTGCGAAATGGTTTTGTTGTTCTTTGGTCCATGTGCCTATGTTTTAACAAAAGTGAAAAGATTTAGTTTATTTAATCCCTGTTAAGGGTCTGTTTGGTTGGAAAGTTTTGAAAGGGGAAAAAAAAAGACGATGTAATATTTTAAATTTGATTTGTTTTGTTCAATTTTTAGGAGGGGAAGAAATGTGAGGGGGAGCAAAATGTCTTCTATATTCATTTTTTGCTTTCTCCAAAATTAGGGGATCTGGAAGGGAGAGGAGCGATGCAATGTTTATAATTTTATTACACTTACAAAATTATCCTTGAAATTTCAAATTTCTAACATTTTCCCTATTAACAATTTTAATATTAGGCTAACCTGGTTCTCTATCTTGTATCATTTTTCTATCAACATTGAATCATTAATAATTTATTTTTTTTCAAAATTATCCCTATCTTGTTAAAAAAAATGCTATATTTTCAATTCAACGTAGCTGCCGTAGTGTGTGATACAATGAGATGGTTTTATACATATTGTGTTTGAGTATTTGTAGAGGTATTATGTTTATTGATTTTCGTGTTTAATTATCTATGAAGTGAATTATGAGACCATTGTATGATTATAAGGATAATAAAATAGATTAGTCTTAAACTTCATTTCTTCTCCTTATGAATCAAATTTATATTTGATTAAAAATTTAGGCCCCTGTTTTTTTTAGCCCTAGTAGTAGGGTAACATTCCTCTTTGTGATCGCTTTCTGCGCCTATTCTTTATGATAATTTGATTTGATGAGTGACATGGGGGCCGGGGGAGGGAATTGGAGGCGGGTCTTTCATTAATTTAGGAGATTATTCGTGTGGGAGTGCATTTTGTCTCGAGAGAGTTGAAACAACCTTACATTTGATTTCTCTCTTTGAGTGGGTTTAGCGGGGTTCCACAAGTAAAAAACTATGAAAATGTTTTCGGTTGATTTGCCATACTACAATTTGATAAAAAATTGAAAGGCGAGGAATGACAAAATTTTCTGATACAAGATTCAAGACCATATGGAGATGATAGATGAAATTAAATTATTGTCGTGGAAATGAGGTTTGAGCCACATGAAGATGTCGCATTGTTTGTTTTACATATTATCATGGGACCCTTGTAAGTGTTTGTGAAGTTTTGCTTTTGTTATTTGGTCCCTGCTTGGCAAGCTGTCTCAGTTTTGGGTTCTTGGTTTTGGGAATGTTTGGCGGTTTGATTGTGTAGGTAGCTGTTGTGCTGTTTGTTATGAGCACACCAGCGAAGTTATAAATTATCTTAACTGTTAATTGTTGATCGGACGGTCCTGGTCTGTTATTGATAAAGCGCTGTAACAGCAGGAAATCCAAATTTGTGGAGGAATATTAGGTAAATTATATTCTTTTCCATTCTAAATTGCCCAAAAAGTATTAGCGAGACAATTTGTACCACGTTTGTCTTTCATTCAAGTGTATTTATCCTACATAAAAATATAAACATAGAACTGTGTGATAAGCACGTACGACGTACCGAACTATTCTTTTATATTTTACTAATCTTCGAAGAAATTCTGATCATATGGTATAATTCATGTTACCTACATCATAAATGACATTTCCACCCATTTTCATCAAAACCAGTCACCATATACATATTGTTGCATGGTACTCTGCCTAAGTTACATGAGCTAATTAATGTTTTTGACTCATTATTTGTATATACTTTATTTTTTTAAACTATAGTTTTGGTAATTTGAAACAGATGAAAATGGAGTAGAAGCATCAACCCAGCAAGGTGATACTACTAATTAAGCTAGTCACATCAAATTCAGAACGTCCAATTTGAACTTTATGAAGTTCATGTCAACTGTTGTAAACTTCAATTTTATTTTCCTTAACTTTAAGGTCGATTTTATAACAAATTTAGCTAACAAACTCAAGTTAGCTATTTCATATGTTTTGATATATTTGTGCCTTTGGATAATATTTAATCATATTACTTGGCAGTAACAAATTTGGGTCATATTGCATGGAGTAGTATATTGACTTACTAGCCGAGATACCCGTGCTCGCATGGGGAGAGCGGCGCGTCGCCGCTCCCATTGTACTTAACTACTTCATAACATCATATTTAAAAGAGATGATTTAGTTGTTAAGTTGATACATGAAATGATTAATGTAATATTCCAAAATATTAATGTTAAAATAATATTCGAAATTGATAATGTTAAAAAATAATGTTATTGAAAAATGATGTTAAAAAAAAAATTAGAAATTAATAAAGTTTTTTTTGGAAACATGCATATTTTTATGATTAATTGTAATAATTATTTTAATTTCTATAAGATATGAGTAGAAATATAGGACTCCGTACAAATTACAAAAAATAGGTTCCTGTAGAGATTAAAAAAATAAACCCCTATGTTAATTAAGATGTGAGTATAAATATAGAACTCGATACAAATTATAAAAAATAGATATCCGTAGAGATTAAAAAAATAGACACCTTATATTAATTAAGATATGGGTAGAAATATATGACTCCGTTCAAATTACAAAAATTAGGTTTCCATAGAGATTAAAAAAAATAAACCCCTATATTAATTAAGATAAGATATGAGTAGATATATAGGACTCTGTACAAATTACAAAAAATAATTTTCCGTAGAGATTAAAAGAATAAACCCCTATGTTAATTAAGATGTGAGTACAAATATATGACTCTATACAAATTATCAAAAATATGTACCCGTAGAGATTAAAAAAATACACACTTTATATTACTTAAGATATGAGTAGAAATATAGGACTTCGTACAAATTACAAAAAATAGGTTCCCGTAGAGATTAAAAAAATAAACCCCTATATTAATTAAGATATGAGTAGAAATATAGAACTCCGTACAAATTACAAAAAATAGGTTCCCGTAGAAATTAAATAAATAGACCACTATATTAATTAAGATATGAGTAGAAATATATGATACTTGCTAATGGCAAATCAAATATAGTGCCATTCAGTGTGATACACAAAGTATAAACACAAGTTTTGAAGAAAAAAAAAACTAAATTGAATTTTTTATTGAAGTTTGGTGGGTGGCTATGAGGCTATGCCTATGTCAATGTATATGACTACTTTCATTGTTGTTTCTGTATACCACCTTTCAATTTCTCTTTTGATTAGTAGATTATTTATGTTGAACTTTCTAAAGGAAGAGCCACCAAATTTAGTCTCTTGCGTCAGATCTGCAAACATCAGTACAAAAAAGAAAATGTTAGTTTCACATTTTTTTTCAAATCTTAAGAGCAACTCATTTTTCATCTTATTTACCGATGTTCTTACCGTCTTAGCGGGAATGCTAGAATTTCGTAAGCATGAAGATGATGTAGATTCGAGCAACATTATGGATCAATAAGAAAGAAAAAAGTAAAACACATGTAAGTAAGACTTAGAGAAAAATGATAAGAAGTGGTAAAGAGATGAGTCGGTAACAGAGGGAAAAATGAGTTACTTTTTATTTTGAATTAAAGTGAATATGTCATGAACAATTTTTTCTTCTTTTTCTGACATAAACAATGGGTAATACTTATTACTCTATTCTAAAGTTAAAAAATATTATTGTCCAGCAAATAAACATGTGTAGTGGAATATTAAACTAATATTTGACAAAAATTTTGTTGTAAAAAGACAATGTATCACAAAAATATAATAATAATGATAATAAAGACATATCATGTTCATATCTATTTTTCTTTTAATAATTTCAATTATTTAGGGATTTACAAAAGACAACACAAAAGAGAGAATCATAAAATACAAAATCATAAAAAGAGCAACATAAAATTCAAAAAGATGAATATATATGAAGATGAAAAAGAGCAACAAAATTCAAAATAAAAAATAAAAAATTTGAAATCCACAAAAATTTTAACATATATGATGGGAAAAAAGAATTTGCATACCTTTTAATTTTTAAAATGACAACAAAAACAATATAACTTATTTTTCTTTTAGTTAACAAATTCAACATGAGAAGAAGAAAAAGAGAAAATTATACCTCTTTGTTGATATATAGAAAAAGTGTGTCAACTCATTGTCTTCAACAATCCTAAATAATAATAAAAAAACACAAATCAACAAATCACCATTAGAGATAAAGTGAAAGCTTCAAAAGTTGAGGGATAAAAAAACAAAAATCATGGCCCTTCATTTCAACAACACAAAACAATAAAAAAAAAATCATCAAATAACTATAAGAGATCAAGAGAAGAAAAAAAAAGCAATGTCGCAAATCCATTGCTTCAACTCCAACAACACTAAAAAAATCAAAACAACACAAATCATTAATGTCATCAAACAAAAAATAAATCATTAAATCACTGTTAGAGAGAAGAATAAAAGAGTAAGAAACTTGAAAATAAGAAGAAGGAGAAAGGGGTTTTGTTGTACCTCATGCTCCTTCACCTTACTGCTATGAATATAAGAGTTTGGAAGAGAAAATGGAAAAATGGTTTCTTGCATTCTACTTCAAAGTGGTATTTTGCTTCTATCTTGAAGTTGAAAGTGGTTTATGGTACAATAGAAGTTGGAAGAAGAAAGAAAAGTTGTTTTGAGATGAACTTGGAAGAAGAGAGAAAAGCTGTTTTGAGAAATGAAGTTTGAGTGTTTTGAGAAAAGCATGACATAGGTACTTGGTTTGCTCATAATTTCCTTTGATCTGCTGGACAATAACCAACGTACAATAAAAGTGGGAAATCATGTACAACATTTTAAGTTCAAATTGTATAATAACAAAATCCGTTGTGTAATAGAATGATTACATAAGAGACAAAAATAAAATGGTGAAAAATGACCACAAATGCCCTTAAAAATATGATATCTCTAAAAAATTATTGGAGGGTATGTTGGTATATTACCATGTATCTTGTTTATATAAATATATATGATGGTATCTTAAAAAATGTGCAATTGCAATATCAGCTATCATTTTCATTTTTCCTAAAAGAGAGAGTAATTAATGCTTTTCCAAAATTTAAGAAAAATATGGGTGCGTTTGTTTTGAATTTTTTTAAGAAAAAAATTATTTTTTTTAAAAAAATCCATTTTATAGTTTTGATAGTGTTTGGACCCATTCGTTATAGCTTTTTATAAAATATATTTTTATTGTGTAATATAGCGCCCGTTTGTTATAGTTTTTTTATAAAATAGATTCTCATAGTGTATTATAATTTTGTGTAAAAAAAATTTATAAAGAAATTTTTTATAAAAGCTTCAAACGAAAATTTGATTTGAATAGTTATTTTTAAAATCTTATTTTAAATATTTCATCACTTTATTAAAACTTTTTTTGGATATCAAAATTTCGAAAATTCACTTTATTTTGAAGCTATTTCAAATAGATTTTTACAAAAATCATTTTTGAAATACAAGTTTTTGAAAAAATTGCGATTTTGACTATGTTTTAATCTTCAATAATGTGTGTTTATCTTATATGATATCAAAATTAGTGTTTTAGTTTAGAAAAAATGAATATAATAAACTTGTAATATTTTGAAAACCAGTTTCAGAAAATCTATTTCAAAAATACAGAGAAAAAAAATCCATTTTTTTGAAGCTAAAACAAAAAGGCCCATAATTTTGTGTATACAAAATTTACAATGAAACTTTTTATAAAAATTTCAAATGAAAATTTGGTTTAAATTGTTATTCTTAAAATGTTATTTTAGGTATTTCATCATATTATTGAAACTTTTTTTGGATATTAAAATTTCAAAAAATTACTTAATTTTGAAGCTATTTCAAATAGATTTTCATAAAAATCATTTTTGAAATATAACGTTTTTAAAAAATTACCATTTTGACTATGTTTTGATCTTTAATAATGTATGTTGATGTTATATGATGTGAAAATTAATGTTTCAATTTAAAAAAACGAATATTAAAAAACTTGTAATTTTTTAAAAAACAATTGTATAAAATCTATTTTAAAAAATACAAAGAAAAAATTTGTTTTTTTAAAGCTGAAACAAACGGGCCCTTTGTTATAGATTTTTAAAAAAATCATTTTTAACCTCAAAATGAAAAGCTATTTCTAGGGTACATTTGTTTTAGCTTTAAAAAAAAAAAGATTTTTTCTTTGTATTTTTGAAAATAGATATTATAAAATCGTTTTTCAAAATATTATAACATAAACGTACATTATTGAAGAACAAAACATAGTCAAAATCTCAATTTTTACAAAAAGTTGTATTTCAAAAATGATTTTTATGAAAATCTATTTGAAATAGCTTTAAAAAATTGATTTTTTTGAAATTTCGATATCCAAAAAAAAAAATCAATAAAATGATGAAATGCCTAGAACGACATTTTAAAAATAATTATTCAAACAAAATTTTCATTTGAATCTTTTATAAAAAGTTTCTTTGTAAATTTTTTTTACACAAAATTATATTACACTATTAGAATCTATTTTCAAAAAATCTATAACAAACAGGTCCCTAATAACTTTTCAAGAATCCATTTTTTAAAAACTTAAGTGTAGGAACTTCCTATTTTTTTATAAAAAATGATCTTTTTATAGTAAACAAATGAAAAGTAGCTTTAGATTTATTTTTTTAAAATCTCTAAATTAAATTTTCTAAATTTTTTCAAAATAAAGTCAGTTTTTTTAAAAGCTTAAACAAACACACTAATATTAATAACACCCCCCTACATACGTGTAGAGTTCAAATATTGGCACCAGAAAGAATTAAAATGAACATCAACATTCAAGTAGGGCTGTTCCAAGAGCCAAACAATTAAAGTTATTATTAGATTTTTAGTCTTAAAATTTCGGGCGAAAAAAAACTTAAATATTCAATTTAGTTAGTTCAAATGGTTGGGATGAAGACCTCATCTCTTCAAGGGCATAAGTTCAATCCTTGGATAATTTAGTGAAATTTATTTATTTTAAAAGGTTTAATCCTTGGATGATTTAAAAGTTCTAGGACATAAGTTCAATCCTTGGAGTTCACCATAAGCACAATACTTTTACGAATTGGTTCACCATAATTTACATAGATTTCATGCAAATCAAGGTACAACCAAACCACCTCATAGACAAGAATAAAATAACAATCATTTATACAAATTTATGCAAATATCACACCATCTTCGAGTTATGGAGAGTATGTTTCCCCCTTTTCCTCTGCCTTGAGGTTATTTTCTTAGAATATTCAACATACATTAGAGTCGGGGAAGACATGATACTGATATTATTAGTCCTTCTTCTATAAATATTTCAGAGTAAAAGAGGGATTACTAGTGCCAATTGTTTCACAATTTTGATGTTTTTCATGATTGTGCTGGTGAAGAAGACAAAGCGTCACTCGTTCTTACGAATGAAATGAAAGGCTTACAACATTCAAATCATAGTAATGCACCTCTCATACGTTGCTGATGTTGTGTTGTTGAGAAATTAGAGGTTGGTAATTTTAAAATGTGTAAGTATATTAGAGCGATTTATCTGGTAGATGATAGTAATAGTGGTGAAAGGTTAATAAGTTGTAGGAGGAAAACAAAATCAATGAGTCACCTTTCCCCTCCCTATGCACACATTAACTTCTTTGCAAGGATTCACCTAATTAAGTTTTTCACCACTCTTATACCATCATCTATCACATACGTTTCTCTCCTATACAAACACATTAAAAAATTCCAACCACCAATTTCTCAACAACACAACATTTCCAACTTATGAGAGGTACACTCCTACCATTTGAACGTCGCAAGCCTTCTATTTAATTAGTTCGCACCAATGATGCTTTGTCTTGTTCACCAACACAATCATGAAAATCATCAAATTGAGAAACAATCACCATCTTCTGAGTGACCAACCTCAATTGCTCAGACCTAGGGGTGGCCCTCCGCTTTTCCATATTTTACGACCGGTGTAACACCTCAATTTTAATTTATATGTGTTTTTATTTAAGTATTAGATTTATTCTATGTGTTGGTTGTGTTTAGTTAATTAATTATTCCCTCCGGCCTTTTTTATAAGCAAAAGTCAACAATAATATTTGTCCTTAAATATAAGCAAAAGTCATCAAATTTGTGCCACTATTCCTAAAATACCCTTGTTTTTAAATTCAACCAGCATTTTAATACTTCTGTCTTTTTTCCAATAGTAATCCATTACTATTGTGTTCCCAATACTCTAAGTTGGCAACTTGGCACACTTTTATTTTTACGAGGAATGCATAAGGGAATAGCCAATTAAAGTGGCAATGCAATTAAACTATTGCTGCCTCAATTTATCATTAATCAAGAAAAGAGTTCGGAGCAGTAATTATATGGCATCATTGCTGTTATTCAAAACATCAGTTATGGCTTTTTATTTCTAATAATTAATGTAGTGTATGGGGTTATTTTAGTCCAACTAACTCAATTTTTACACAAAATTAGCATTTCTTAATAAGCGTGAAAATGGAAAGTTTTGCCTATAAAAATGGCCGGAGGGAGTAGGATATAAGAGAAATAGTGGTGTTAGCCCATTTAGAGAGATGTGTATTTATGAGAAGTCCATTAGAAAGGGGTAGAATGGTGATTTTCCTTATGATATAGAACTATTTCATACAAATAATAATCTCGTTTCAGACATTTTATGGATCCAAGACAAATGTGAGAATATGTCTTATTTCATATTTAAGATTATACGTTTTAATAGCACGATAATAAACCATAAAAGTATAGAAAAATAGCACCTAAAAATCGATAGTTTGCCAAACAAACATTGATCACTTTGCAAAATAAAAAGGGGTAGTTCTATAATAAAGGATTAAAAAACTTCTACTATTTAATTTATTGCCCTTAGGTTAAACTCAAATAAAATCTTATGAGTTGTCTCTCATGCAGCGCTTGTTTAAAGTCATTAGTTTGACCTACATCTCTTTAAGTCTTAAACGTCATCCTTAAATTTCTTATTATTTTTATCAATATCTTCTTCGACCACATGCTCTAGCTCTAATTCCCGTTCATGCACTTTGACGTACCCAAGTTTATCATCCCAAATAACCCACTTGTTGCCCTTACACCACCATTGAATTTCAAAGGGACCATACCAATTCTTTCTTGGTTTGGCACCATTGTAGAACAAATTTGGGAGTCTCATTACTACATTGTCCCCAATACCAAACTTTCTTTTCTTATAAGAACCATCTTCTTTTGCTAAATAATCCCAAAAGAAGATGTTTCCTTCTTCATCACTAGGGAATGATGATTCCTCTTTTTCTTCAATGTCGGGTGTAACGCCAAATGATGTTGATATTTCGGTATCTTGTTTTTCTTGATCCATTTGTCTTTGTTAAGTTTTCCTTTTGACACTGAAAATGATAACAACGAAATAAGTTTTTCTCTTTGAAATTCCATTTTAAGTTTTTCCATTTGTCTCGTTGTTATCATTTTCAGTGTCAAAAGGAAAAAATTTACAAAGACAAATGGATCAAGAAAAACAACATATAAAAATATCAACACCGGTCGATGTTACACCTAACGATGAAGAAAAAGAGGAATCATCATTCCCCAGTGATAAAGAGGGAAACATCTCCTTTTGGGATTATTTAGCAAAAGCAAAGGGTTCTTATAAGAAAAGAAATTTTGGTATTCGGGACAATGTACTAATGAGACCCCCAAATTTGTTCTACAATGGTGCCAAACCAAGAAAGAATTGGTATGATCCCTTTGAAATTCAATGGTGGTGTAAGGGCAACAAGTGGGTTATTTTGGATGATAAACTTGGGTACGCCAAAGTGCATGAACGGGAATAAAGCTAGATCATGTGACCGAAGAAGATATTGAGAAAAATAATAAGAAATTTAAGAAGGATGACGTTTAAAACTTAAAGAGATGTAGGTCAAACTAATGACTTTAAACAAGCGCTGCATGAGAGACAACTCATAAGATTTTATTTGAATTTAACCTAAGGGAAATAAATTAAAGGATTTGTCTAACATGTGCAATATTGCATATGTTAAAACAACCAAAAAATAGTAACTTTTTATTTAAAAACAACAATTATTTATCAAAAAATTATACATTTGATGTAAATTGCACAAGTTTCAATACAAACTTACTATTTTAAATTTCTTAACCTGTGCAAATTTGCACATGATAGAAAAACCCTAAATTAAATAGTAGAAGTTTTGTAATCCTTTATTATAGAATTTCCCCTTTTTATTTTGCAAAGTGATCAATGTTTGTTTGGCAAAACTATCAATTTTTAGGTGCTATTTCTCTATACTTTATTGTTTATTAATGTGATATTAAAATGTATTATCTTAAATATGAAATAAAATCAATTCTCACATTTGAATAGATCCATAAAAGGGGTAGAATGGTGATTTCACTTATGATAAGATGTTTTAGGGTTTTGTGATGGGTAGTGATGTGACTATTTTTAGAATTTTTTTAGAATAATAGAAAGAAGAAAAATGGAGGGAGAGAGAGAGAGAGAGAGAGAGAGAGAGAGAGAGAGAGAGAGAGAGAGAGAGAGAGAGAGAGAGAGAGAGAGAGAGAGAGAGAGAGAGAGAGAGAGAAAAGCTAAGCTAGGGTTTGAAGTGAGAGAAGAAGAACAACCATCAAGTGAAGATTCCATATTTTTCCAATCTCTAGGTAAGGGAAAATTATACTTGGTGAAGATTTATTGATGTATGGAGTGAATAATTTCTCTCTGTTCCCAAGTGCTCTAAATCATTCAAAATGGGTTCTTCTATAACCCATTAGTAGTGTTATTCATAAAATTCTTGTGTACTTTTACTTCAAGCATGTGTGGAGATTTCTTTTGTGTTGTTCATATCAATTGATGTGTGAACTTAAATGTTTATTGTGTTTGTTGAAATTAAACTTAAAGCAGTGCACTAAATGGGCTTCTCATAAATACACTCTAAATGGGCTAACACCATTATTTCTCTTATATCCTAATTAATTAACTAAATACAACCATCACATAGAATAAGTCTAATACTTAAATAAAAACACATAAATTAAAATTGGGGCATTACAATCGGCATGTTTCATTAGTTATGACGAGGAAATTACATATGCATAAAATGAACTCATCACCATCATAGGCCATCATCAAAGATGAAGCTGCCATAGAGCAGTCGACTAGAAATAAAAGACTGTAAACTTGAGAGAAAACGGCCTCCCTTAAGAAACATGACCGACCCAATGAGAAGTTAAAATTAAACCAGAATCATACAAGTAAAAGCATATAAGTAGAATGAATTCAAGTAAATATAAGCAAACACAATGATAAGCTTCATTATATTAATATAAATAGTCCTATATCCAAAAAAACTCAGAGGCATATAATTAAGAAAACACAAGGAAACACATTTGAAAACATAAGCACACTAAAAAATAATGTATAAAAAACAAATGACAAAATAACAATACAAGTAGAAATTTTCAATGAAACATTGTTAAAAGAAAAATATTCACAAGCATAAAATTAATAAATAGAGAGAATGTTTTGGAGAAAAAATTGACAGAAAAGCGTACATGTTTGCTCCATAAGTCCCTGCCTTGCGCCTTGCTACTTGCACGCTAGTGCCTCCCTGCTCCATAATAATTACCCACGCTCATATCATCCTAAATTTGGAAGGTATAGAAAAATACCTTATATATGTTCTTTTTTAAAAAATAATCCACGTTTCAACATGTAAAATCAAAACAGAAAACAATTTGTTAGACAAATAAACAATATAAAAAAAGTAAATCCTAAATTCAAACTTAAAAAAAAAACTTTAAAAACAATAACTTAATTAGTATACTTATGGGTGAAAGCGGATCAGAAAAATCCAATTAAACCGATGATCCAATCCAATCCAAACCCAAAAAAAACCGACTTTTTTGGTTCGGATCAAAAACCGAACCAAACCAATTGAAAACCGATGTGGTTTGGTTCGGTTCTCGGTTCCGTTTTCAAATTCATTGGATTGAACCGAACCAAACCGATACCTATAATAGAATCAATTTTAGCCCATATGTGATAAGCTCATGTCAACATTATACCGGCCCAACCTTAATATTTGTTAGGATTTTGAATTCAAAAACACGCAGCAACCTTAACATTGAATCCAAAAACATAGGGTGAACAAACACACTTGTTTTTGATTTAGTTTTGATTTTGGGTTTTCAAAACATGTTTTCAAATGATTTTGAGTTTTTAATTTTTTCTTAAAAAGAGAACACAGTTGATTAAAATAGCTACCAAACATGTCCTGATTTAGTTTTGATTTTGGGTTTTCAAGTAATTGTTATATTAACATAGTGTGAACAAGTATTGAGTTTTTAAAATTTTAAAAAGAGAACACAGTTTATGCTTGTTTATGTAGATTTTTTGATCTGACATGCCCTAAATTTAAACTTATAACTATGTGAATTTAAGTTTGGATCTTTCTAATTATGTGAATATAAATTTATGTAAATATAAGTTTTTGAAAATTTTATGAGTTTCAAATATATGAGTTTGAATTAAGTTTCTGGATTGTATTTTGTACTATGTTTGAAAACTTTTTGAGTTTCAATATGATGTTATTGTTAGTGTCAAAGAAAATGATGTTATTGTTATGAACTGCGATTCATTTTTTATTGTGTATGATGATATTTGATTACGTATCGTCGAAAAAATAATAGTAGGAAAAATATTGAAAAAAAAGGCATTACAAAACCGATCAAAGTATCCGAACCAAACCGATTAGTTTGGTTCGGTTTTATTTTTAAAAAACAGGACAAAACGATCCAAACCGAACCAATTGAGTACATATTGGTTCGGACCTTGGATTCATCAAAAACCGATCCAAACCGGTCCAATTACACCCCTAAGTATACTTCTTGTTTCAAGAACTAGAATAACCCAAATTTCAAATTTCATCCATATAAAATTAAAACAAAAAATTTATAGACAAATAAATAGTATTGAAAGCAAAAAACTCTTAAGCCCTAAATCAAAAAGGTTTAAAAGAAAAAATAAAAAGAAACGGAACCAAAATTGAGATAAAACAAATGCACATATATTTAGATTTTCTTTCTTCAAGAATGATACACCACAAATGCAATTTCCAACATGTGAAATAGAACAAATTATTAGGCGAGAATTCATCCCGTTAGAAATTTTCGGCCAAAAATACCAAATTTCTAGTAGTAAATAGTATTAAAATGAAAAATCCAAAGCCTAAAGATCTTTTTTTTTTTTTTTTATTATTATTATTTTAAAAAAGCCATGAAGAAAACAAAGGAGAGAAATAGAAAAAACAGAGAAAAAATTAGTTTACCTTTAAAGAGTAGAGATGATGATAAATGAAGGTGGACGTTTAAGAGAGATGTGAGAAAGAGAAACGAATGAAGCGGACCGATGGACTGAAAGAAAATGGGAGGGATTGAAGATGATGAGTGGAGATCAATCTTGTGGTGGAGGGTGAGCTTCAAACGAGGTGCACGATTTGCGTTCTCTATTATTCTCATGTTTGCTAGTAAGGTTTGTCTAGTTTCAACATTTTTTTGCTCTTCTTAAATTCAGGCATTGTCCTGAATTTTCAGATCATTCTTTAGACTCCTTATGGTGTTGGCCAAATCTCAAATTGAGGACCATAAGAGTCATAAACTATAGCATATGCTTCAACTCCATAAATGGTGCTTATTAATTCATAAACTTTCTTCAATAGACCATTTTGCCTTTATTCTAGTCATAAATGAAAGCAAGTTTCACCTTTTTTCTAAACATAATGACTAGGAAAAAAGACGAAACTTGCTTTCATTTCAAATGATGCTACAAGGAAATCAACATACAAGAAAAGACAAAAGGGTCCATTGAAAAGATGAATTAAACACCCTTTGTGGAATCGAAACATATGCTATAGTTTATGGCCCTTATGATCTTCAACCTGAGATTATTTTGGTGCCTATTTTAACTAGAGGGACAAGAGCAGAAATTTCCTCTACAGTCTTAGGTGTCGGTAGTGCAATCTGGAGCTATATCCTAAACAACAAAGTGAACGTTAGACAAATAAATAGTATTGAAAGCAAAAAACTCTAAGCCCTAAGTCAAAAGGTTTAAAAGAAAAAAAATAAAAAGCAACAAAACCAAAATAGAGAGAAAACAAATACACATACCTTTAGATTTTATTTCTTCAAGAATTATACGCCACAAATCCATGTTGCAACATGTGAAGAAAAAAAAATTAGACGAGAACCCATTTCGTCTGAAAATGGCAGATTTCTAGTAGTAAACAATATTAAAATGAAAAACCTTAAACCTAAAGATCCTTTTTAAAAAATAGATAGGAAGAAAACAAAGAATAGGTGTAGAAAAAACAAAGAAAAAAAAAATTTATCTTTAGAGAATATAGATGACGATAAATGAAGATGGTTGTTTATGAGAGATGCGAGATTGGGAAACGAGTGAAGCGGACTAATGGAGTTAACGAAAAAGGAAGTAATTGAAGATGATCAATGGAGATCAATCTGGAAGAGGAGGGTGAGCTTGACACGACGGCGGAGGTGGAGGATTTTTGTTCTCTGTTATTCTCATGTCTACTAGGGTTAGGGTTTGTTGTTGAAATGAAGAGAATTGAGCTTATATATATATATATATATATATATATATATATATATATATATATATATATATATATATATATATATATATATCAAACGATGTCGTATTATATCCTATATATTGTTATTGCTATTATTATTTTATAAAAAGAGTTAAAAAAAAACTTATTTATGTAATGACAAGTACGAGTCTAAATAGACCAAATTCTATCATCCTGCCTAGCCCATGTTTATCCACATGAAATTGAATGGATCATCGATATAACAAGCCCACCCGATCCAGTCCACCTGTTTCCCTACATCTATTTTTTTATTTTGGATTTCTCAATTTCAGATCGGGTCTGGCCCGTGTTCACCCTTAGTTTGAGGTGGACACGAGCCAGATCCGACTCGAAACAAAAAATTCATAATAAATAAATATAGGGAAAAAAGTAGGCTGAATCGGGTGGGCATGTTTTACAGATGATCCATTCAGTTTCATGTGGATAAACATGGACTGGGCTAGATGATAGAATTGTGTCTATCATCCATAAAGATCAATTTTTTTTAATTCTTTTTATGAAATAATAATAGTAATAACAATATAGAAGATATAATACGACATCGTTTGAGAATATATATATATATATATATATATATCAATTCCCTTCATTTCAACAAGAAACCCTAACCCCAGCAGACATGAGAACAACAGAGAACGAAAATCGTCCATCTCCGCCGTCGTGTCAAGCGCACCCTCGACCTAGATTGCTCTCCATTATCATCTTCAATTACTTCCTTTTTCATTTACTCCATCAGTCTGGTTCACTCGTTTCCCTCTCTCACATCTCTTTTAAATGACCTCCCTCGTTTATGATCATCGTCTATACTCTTTAAAGATAAACTATTTTTTTCTTTGTTTTTTTTCTATTTCTCTTCTTTATTTTCTTCATACTTTTTTTTATAGGATCTTTAGGTTTAAGGTTTTTCATTTTAATACTATTTACTACTAGAAATTTGGCATTTTCAGAGGAAAATTTAAGACGAAATGGATTCTTGTCTAATATTTTTTATTTGTTTCACATGTTGGAACTTGATTTGTGGTGTATCATTCTTGAAGAAAGAAAATCTAAAGGTATGTGTATTTGTTTTTCTCTCTATTTTGGTTATGTTACTTTTTATTATTTTTTTTCTTTTAAATCCTTTGATTTAGGACTTAGCGTTTTTTGCTTTCAATACTAGTCCCTCACTTTCACAATGAGTGAGTCAGTTGACTGTTGTGCACTATTCACCTATTTTGATTGGATCATATTTTTCTACTAATAAATAAAAACAAACATTGACATATAAAATGTTGTTGGATTCGTCTCGATGACTATTTTCAAAATATCAACTTTTTATAATTTTTACTATCATACAATTAAATATATTAATCGTCAAATTATGCATTGGCAAGTGTAAAATAGTCAACTGACTCACTCATTATGGGACGTGAGAGTATTTATTTGTCTAACAATTTTTTTGTTTTAATTTTTTTTTTGTACATTTTTTGTTTTAAATTTGGGTTATTCATGTTCTTGAAACAAGAAGGACATCAATTAAGGTATTGTTTTTACGGTTTTCTTTATTATTTCTTTTATTTTTTTAATGGATTTTCTGTTGTTATATTGTTTATTTGTCTAACAAATTGTTCTTTGTTTTGATTTTACATGTTGAAACGTGGATTATTCTTGAAAAAAACACACAAAGGTATTTTTCTAACCTTCCTATTATTTTGTTGATTATAGTTTTTAATTTAAATTTGTGAAAGGAATTTTTTGTGAGATTGTGTGTATTTTCTAATTTAAAAGAGATGTATCAAAGAGGTGATGGGAAGCAATAGGTTGCAAAGAATCCGACCCAATTTAGGATGATAGGAGCATGGGTAGTTATGGAGGCACTAGCGTGCAAGGTGCAATACAATATGTACGGTGAGGTCAATGTTTGTCACTTCTTCTTTATAAATTGTCAAATATGATGAATATGACTTTTATCTTTGTTCCACGAAAGGGGCAGTAGTTTATTCAAGAAGATCTTGGCCTGGTTCCACCAATCATGCATTATGGTTTTTCTTCTTATTATAGCTTATAATAGGTATCGATATATTGCTTGCCGTTTGATTTGTTGTTTAGGACATAGTTCTAGATTACGCTACCGACATTTAAGACCGTAGAGGAAACTTCTGTTCTACGTAACGAATGGTAATATTGTTTATTCAAACCTCATGAAATTATCAAACTAACCTCTCGCATTTTAGGATGCAAACTCAGTACGCGTCCTACGTAACGAGTGACAATATTGTTTACTCAAACCCAACATCCGCACCCCCTTGAATGAAAAAATTATGAAAAATATAGTTCGCATTTTAGGAAGCGAATTGAGTTTGCATCCTAGGATGCGAACAATTTTTTCATAATATTTTGAGTAAATAATATTGTCACTCATTACTTAGGGTGCGAACTGAAACACATTCCGCTGTTTAGAGTGCCAATTCAGTTTACACTTTAATTAGTGATCAATTACTTTTAAAATTGAAACTTTTTTTATTTTTTTAATCACTCGCTCATACATTGTGTCATTCAAAATATTTTCTTGAGGGTGAATAAATGGTTCACACACTTTAACTTCCAAATTGTGTTTCAATCAAAATTGTTTCATGGGAAATGAGTGAAGGGTGAAGAGGACACAAAGATTTTATTTTTATAAAGTTCGCATTCTAGATTACGAACTAGATTCGTATCCTTGGATGTGAACTGTTTTTTTCTCAGTTTTTGCTATTTACACAGTCGCATAGTAGCATGCAAAATCTTCTTTTCAATTTTCGTATTTTTATACGCTTATAGTAAAAAGGTAAATTAAATATGTCAGGAGATGCGTGTGAGACTCGAGGGTGCAAAAAGGACTCGTAATGTTTTGTGGCATTAATGAATTATGCTACGTTATGTGTGTGTCTGGTGATATTGCTTATGATGATGGATTTATTGTAGCTATGGTTTCCAGGAATGCCACTCTGTCAGTGACAGACAGTAAGAGGTGAAGTGGATTAAGTTCAAATAGAGCACTACAAAATTTTAGAACAGGTCGGTAAAGGTGCATCAGGCTCATTCCCATTTTTCAATGCTTATCACTTACATGTAAATCATATTCTTCATCGTGATGTCAAGGTAAAAGACTTCTTTAAGCTCAATAACAATAGATAGATGTTATATAGCTATTATCTTATGATTTATTTGGGAGTTGGATTTAGGAGGGGAGAGAAAAAAAGACTTGTGGAAGGTTAAATTCTTGTTTAGAAGTTTTCTAAAAATAGGGGAAGGTTTTGAGGGATTTTGGAGGGCTTATTTTGTCCAAATTTAGAGTTCCCCAAATTAGAGGTGTTCGTAGTGTGGTTATGTTCGGTTTTGAGCCTAAAAGTTATTCTAACCGCGAGATAAATTTGCGTGCGGTTCGATTTGGTTTGGTTGATTTTTTTAAAGTCATCCAAACCAAACCAATGCGGTTAGGATCGGTTCGGTGGTTGCGGTTTACACCATAATTAAAATGTACTGAAATTAAATTAAACTAAACATAAACACAAGGAGTGGCAGCGATTTACATGCATGCTTATTCTTTCTTTGGAACAGCAAAAAGATTCATTAAAATCGGGGAACACCCAAACCCATGCCCAGTCAACTCGGGTTTCCCCCGTCAAAGCGGGTACGATTTGGACGGGTTTTTGTCTCAATGATATATTTGTCCATTGTTATTGGGCTATATATGTTGGAATATAATAGAAACTTAATGTGGTTTTAGCGGTATTGGAATATAATAGAAACTTTTAGCGGTTAACCACGGTGTTTACGATTTTTGCGTTAATCCTAAAAATCGGCCAAAAACTCTAAAATCAACTATAAACCACAAAATCCGTCGAAAAGATAAAAAAATCGGCCGAAAAACCTAAAATCGAACAAAAACCCTAAAATCGACTTTAAACCCAAAAATCGGTCGAAAAACCTAAAATCAGCCAAAAACCTTAAAATCAACTATAAACCCTAAAATCGACTATAAATCCTAAAATCGGCCGAAAATCCTAAAAATCGGCCAAAATACCTAAAATCGGCCAAAACCCTAAAATCAACTTTAAACCATAAAATCGGCCGAAAAAACAAAAAATCAGTCGAAAAACCTAAAATCAAAAAATAACCCTAAAATCGACTATAAACCCAAAAATCTTCTGAAAAAACTAAAATCAGCCAAAAACTCTAAAATTGACTATAAACCATAAACTCGTTCGAAAAAAACTAAAAATCGGCAGAATAACCTAAAATCGGCCAAAAACTCTAAAATCGACTGAAATTATAAAATCGGCCAAAATCCAAAAAATCGGCCAAAAACCCTAAAATCGACTATAAACCCCTAAATCGGCCGATTTTAGGGTTTTTCTTGCCGATTTTAGATTTTTCGGCTGATTTTAGGGTTTTCGGCCGATTTTGTTTTTTTCCAGCTGATTTTAGGATTTTTGTCCGATTTTAAATTTTTGTACCAATTTTAGATTTTTCTGCCGATTTTAAGAGAACTCTAAGAACCAGCAACTTTGTGATGTTATTTCCTTGTTTGTTTCAGTATTCAAATATATTCTTGACAAAAGATCAAGATATACGTCTAGGTAAGTGGCCTTGCTCATTTTATTCGCACATTGCTCTTAGACTTAATTTTCTTTAAGAGTTTGAAAATCTCCTTTTTCCATTAATTATCAATTCTTCTATCGCGGAGTAGAGCTGCTTGGTAGCTCGTAAGGCTCATAACCTTATTGCTTTTTGATTTATAGTATGTTATCCTTATGTTGTGCATGTTCGATGCAGGTGACTTTGGTCTTGCTAAAATGTTGACATATAACGACCTTGCTTCCTAAGTAAGTAATACTACAAAAGTACCCTGTTATTTATTGTTTCGGTTTTTTATGGGAGGGTTAGTAACTTTTTGTTCTTGCCTTAAACTTAGATTGTTGGTACTCCAAGTTGTTGAATGTTGTGTTTTTTGAGTTTGTTTGAAGTCTCACATTGCTTAGGTTTTTGGGCTGTTGAGTGTATAAAAATGTGAGGTCAGCCTCACCCTGTTGAATGTTGTGTTGTTGGAGTTTGTTTGAAGTCTCACATTGCTTAGGTTTTTGGGTTGTTGAGTGTATAAATATGTGAGGGCAACCTCACCCTATGAGCTAACTTTTGGGGTTGAGATCGAAGCATATTTAACGCAAGTTACATGTGCCCTGCGCTTCTTACTGATATAACCTATTGCATAAAATCAAATATATGGTCTTTGGGTATGATAGATTTCTTTGTACAAGTGACCATATATCGTTCTCGAAATCTAGGTTATTCGTTCTCGAACAAGTAACCATCGACAGTTGATTTTTAAAAATGCTGAAATTTTGAGTTTGAAATATTTTGATATTATATGTAAATGTAACATTATTCACAAAATTATTAAAGAAAAATGGGAAATAGAATTGTAATCAAGAAATCTCTTAAATCTTTTCATCCTTTTTTCTTTCTTTTTTTTTTATTCTAAGATATCTCTTGTATTGAAATTGAGACTAATAACAATATTTTACTACAATTATTCAAAATATCAAATATATCAACATGATTGTAACTTTCATAATTAAAACATCACGAAAATAAACCCAAATTAGATGTACCGTCTCATCTTTTCTTTGGATTGATGTTTTGGTCACAATTAAGACCAAAATTGGCTCTTAGTTTTGCAACATAGTGGTTATTGGTAGCACCCCAAAATACATCATTGATTCGAGGATTATCTACCATATATATGGTTGAAATGGTGAGGTATCTAGGATTGAAACGGGGTTTTGATGGAATCATATCTAAGAGAAAGGTGTTGGAAAAGGAGAAGATTATAATGAGTTGGGAGGAATTGTGGAGGAAAGATTAATAATGAAAGAATATTTTTTCTCACTAGTGTGTGCAATTGATTGATATACAAAATGACAAGGCTCCTCTTACTTATAGACCTCAAGGGAGAGATCTATAAACATTCAAAATTTATTCTACACACTTCGAGAAAGACAGAGAACGTTCTACACACTTTTTTTATATTATACTCTCTGATTTTAATATAGAAACAAAAATGTTATTCAAACAACCATTTTCTAACAACTATACACTTTTTTTTTTTAGTATTTTTTATTTGTCTCGAATTCCATGTTGTGAGTGGTATAAAGAAACAGTTCTATATGTTGTTGTATTTTTGTCAAAGAAAAGTTGTTCCAATAACACATCTCATATAGAAAAGTGTGTAGAACGTTCCCTCTCTCTCTCTCTCTCTCTTTTCCTTGAAGTGTGTAGAATAACTTTTGAATGTTAATAGGTCTCTCCCTTGAGGCCTATAAGTAAGGGGACCCTTGTCATTTTGTAAATCAATCAACTGCAGACTAGTGAGAAAAAACATTCTTTCATTATTAATCTTTCCTCCACAACTCCTTCCAACTCATTATAATCTTCTCCTTTTCAATTCCAACACCTTTCTCTTAGATATGATATTTCCATCAAAACCCCCTTTCAATCCTAGATAGCTCACTATTTCAACCATGGATACTCCTCGAATCAATGATGCATTTTAGGGTGCTACCAATAACCACTCTATTGAAAAAACTAAGAGCCAATTTTGGTCTTAATTGTGACCAAAACATCGATCTAGAGAAAAGATGAGACGGCACATTTAATTTGGGTTTATTTTCGTGATGTTTTAAATGAAAGTTACAATCATGTTGAAATATTTGATATTTTGAATAATTGTAGTAAAATATTGTTTATTAGTCTCAATTTCAATACAAGAGATATCTTAGAATTAAAAAGGAAGAAAATATTTAAGAGATTTCTTGACTACAATTCTGTTTCCCATTTTTGTTTAATAATTTTGTGAATAATGTTACATTTACATATCATGTCAAAATATTTCAATCTCAAATTGCTAGCATTTTTAAAAATCAAATTATATTTTCAAATTTAAATTGTTTTATCTCAATTCAATGACCATCAGTGTCTATGAACGTTTGGATAGCTAAGTGCGGTAAATCTAAATTCATATCACTGAATTTGATGTACGTATCAATCTACAAATTCATAAAGCATCGATGGTAACGAACGACCTAGATTTAAAGATTGAAATTTCTTTTTTTTTTAAATCAAAATATGTCTTAAATCTAGATCTTCTAATTTTGATCCAATGTGGTCTTGAATGTGAAAATACGTGGATTGCTAGTTCCAACAATTCAACACCGGGTTTAAATCTATCTTAACATAATATTTCTTTTGGAGTCCTGACTAATTGAGACGCGATTGATCACGGATCAAAAAGAAGTACGTGTGGTATTTAACCGATTCTTTTTTTTTAAATAAAAATCACTTTCCTCACCTTTTCCTTGTAATGTAGAGCATGCATGTGGATTGTAAATGATCAATGAACTGTTGGCGATCACTTTTCTCTCCAATTTTATTATGATAGATTTCTTTGGACTTCCTTTTGTATAATAATATTATTTAACAGGATGCTATGTGTTTATGAAATGGCCGCTCACAGGCCAGCTTTCAAAGCTTTTGTAAGTTAATATCTTAAGGTTCTTTATTCACCAGTTTTAAAACAAATGAAATGTTATTAGAAAAACTTTTACAATTTCGTGCGGTATGATATTTAACTGGTTTTCAAGTAGTTCTTTTAAAACTCAAACATTCATGATATTGGTGTCTGAGATTTTGAATTATACGTTTGGAAAGCATTTTCTTCTTATTCTTTTATGATGGATTATTACTTAATGATTTTCAGTATTTCACATTTTCAAGTAGCTTTTAGTTTTTCACCTTATGTGTTGTAGGAAATAAATTCTAGTTGATTATCTGTCTGGCAGTTCTTTGTCAGGCTCTGCTATGGCACACTGCTCTTCAAGCTTCCTATATGCTGCAATGAAGGAAACCAAAGAAACTATTGGCCTGGTTAACAAAATATAACAAAACTTATTAAATTAGTCATGATATACCTTGAATTATATTGATGACTGAGGTTATGTTTCTAGTACGCGTGTATTAGCATGCACATAAAATAACGTAACATAATTTTGGATGTTGTCAATTTGTTTATCACGTGATAAAACTTATAAGGTCATTGCCTCTCTTTTTCTTTTTTGTTGTTGTTGTTGTTGTTGTTGTCGACTTCGTAATCGCCATTGTTATAAGTTCCCCTCTTCTGTTTCGTTAAGTGGACATTTTAAGGTTGAAACAATTGTAAATGCTTTCTTGAGTTAAGCAAATGTCTATATTAACGAATTTTATTTGTGATGCCGCTAACTTATTGTGTAGTGAATTTAGTCAAAATAACTTGGCCGGAGCAGGAGAGTTACTACATCATCCACATCTTCAACACATTCTTAAAATTCACCATAGAGCTCAAGGATTATCCAATTGTTCAGAAGAGTTAAAGCTCTATGACTTATTTGTCGGTGCCTGGTGTTGTTCGTGATAACTGCAATACTAACAAATCAAAAGCTATAAAATCCTCAACTGGTAAAAGAACACCACAACTTAGAGTAGCTAAGGAATCTCTGCTTTTTCTAGAAGGCAAACAACAGCACCGCCAAACATATATATGTTACTGGTTCAAAGCGTGAATTAGTAAGTTAATCCTCTGCACATCTAATGAAGTTGGATCAAATGCCAAACTTCAATTAATAATTTATTGTTTAATGGAGAGTTTCGCATGTTACTAGAGAACCAAGGCTATTTTATTGATTTCACTGTTTGTTTATTGATTCAGCTTTTGGTGCCCTGTGCAACATCTGGTTCCAACTCGGAGAACAACCCTTCTGATTCCTACAAGAGGCAGGAACACAACAAACTTGTACAATGATGTTGGTTGTGTGGAATCTCCTGATGTTTCTGTTGATGCACCGCAAATTGACGGGATTGAAGGATTCACAATATGAGGATCCATTCTTTCATGTTTTTCGCAGATCATCATCGATCAGCTGGCGTTTCAAGCCACTCCTCATCTGAGTCACGCGAGCATCAATTTGACACCTCGTCGTACCAGCAATGGGCTGATGGGAGGGGCTGCTGGAGTCCAGTGATAGGCTGCTACAATAACTTAGGTTTGATGAGCTTGGTGTATTGTTGAAGCCATTTAGGCTGAAAAGGTTTCTCAAGCGAAACGGTTATTAGGTTGGCCTCTTAGCTTTAAACATAACAGCGATCTAATCAGATTTCCTCCTACACTTGGGTGATCATTGTCATGGGATGGAGTTTACATTAAATTTTTCTATATTTGGAAATGAAATATGAAAAGTGACTTTGATTATCTCAATTGGTATTTTTCATGATGTAATAAATGAATAATTGCACATCAATTGTAAGTTTCATTGGTTGAGAATAATCTATTTTTGAAAATTATAGATTTATATTTAAAATAATATTATTGGGATTTAAGTTTTATATTTATATTTTTAAACTTATATTTTTGAATTTTTAAATTGCTCCAAACTCCAAACTGAATAAAATGTGAATATCAATTTTAACCTTTAAAAAGATAACATATTGACATATCAATGACTCTAAACATAACCCTAAATGCTAAAATTGTAACCCTTATCCCTAAAACTAACCATTAACCCTAAACCCTAACCTTAGTCCCTAACCTCAAACCCTAACCATAAACCATAAACCTTAAACCCTAGCCCTAACCCAATACACAAACCCTAACCATAAACACTTGCCCTAACTTAAACATAACCATAAATTCTAACCCTAAATCCTAAACCTAATAATTAACCCTAGCCCTAGCTAACTTAAACATAACCCTTACCTAACCCCAAATCCTAACCCTAACTTTAACATAACCCTAAATCCTAAACTTAAAATCCAAGCCCTAACCCTAACCCTAGCCATAACTTAAAATAATCCTAACCCTTCACACCCTATTTGTAACCCTAACCTTAAGCCTAACCCTAATTCCTGACCTTATCCATGACATAAACATAACCATAACCTTAAACCTAACCCAAACCCTAACTAAACATAATCCTTAACCCTAACTCTTAACCCAAAACCCAAGCCCCTCACCTTAAATGTAACCCTTAACCAATAGCCCCTAACACTAACCCCAAACCCTAACCATAACCCTTAACCTTAAACCCTAGCCCTAAATCTAATTATCATCATAACCCTAAAACCTTAACTCTAACCTTACCCCATTTATCCTAAACATAAACACCTAAACCCTAACCTATTGCCATTCTAACAATTCACCTTTTTATATTCATTGAATAATTAATTTATCTGACATATCACATTTCTAGGTTCATTGAATAATTAATGTATCTGACATAATATTGTAGCTACATTAATTATTCAATGAATCTAGAAATGTGAAGTGTCTCTTATAAAAAGGACTGGAGGGAGTATAAAAAATAAATAATAATTTAATATATATTATTAATATTTTCCTTAAATTTTAAGGGTAAAGAATTTGACCAAATTATAAAAAAAGGAATATAATATATGAGTAATAATTTTATATAATACTGAGTATTGATATTGTTTCTTAAATTAAAAGGGTAAAGGGTTTGACCAAATTAAAAAAAAAGTAATATAAAAGAGTAAAGGGTTTGACCATTGAAAATGGAAAGAAACGAATTGACCCAAAGGTGGTAAATATATAACTCCCTTCAATTTTAAATATAAGTAAAAAGTTATTTTTTAGATTCATTTAGAATTTAATGTATCTTGTCTATAATATACACCATGTACATTAAATTTTCAATGAATCTAAAAAGTGATTTTTCTCATATATTTAGAACCGAATGAAGTATACTAGAGAGAAGTGTGTGGAATGTTCTCTTACTCTTTTATTCTCGAAATGTGTAGAATAATTTTTGGATGCATATAGATCTCTCCCTTGAGGCCTATAAGTAGGGGCGACTTGTCATTTGTAATAGATCAATCAAGAAGAGAAAAACATTCTTTCCTCCACAATTGGAATAATACCAATGTTCACCTCATCTCATATTATTAATCAAATCCATATTATCAAGGTAACATGTTGCTATGTGTGTGAAATTAATTTTAAGAATTGTTGATTTATTGATCTAATACTTACATGGTTTGTTTTCAATGATATAGTGCCAAGAGACAGTCAAATGTGGACAGCTAATCTATTTCTCCGATTTGGAAGAAGAATTTCATTGTAAGTTATACACACCTACCCCAAAATTTCTTTCCACAAAACACTACACTACTCATCAATGTAAAAGCTTAAACTAAAATGAAATGTTAAAATAGTGTTTCTGGACACTGGTTAAACAAATTAATAATTAAATTCTATTTAAAAATTTGTGCATTTAATACTTTAAAATGTAAAAACTTACTTTTTAACAATAATTTTATCTTTTATTTTCTTTTTTTGTATCTTTAACAAATACCTTTAAACACTATTTATCATAACCCTTAATATAGAGTACTAGTTTTCCTTCAGTCTTCTTTCGTAGAGAAATATTTCCATTTTATTACATTGTTCCTTTACACAAAAGGTCATCCTAAATTGGTATTTGTAAAGTATCCATATTTGTATAATTTGAGATTAAGCAATGGACCACCACACGCACACCGTGCATCGGTTGCAAAGTCGATTAGATTTAGTGAGAAAAAAATTTCTTTTGTTAGATCTAATTGTCTCTACTGTAGTAGTAGTAGTAGTAGTCTCCGCAATTTGTTCATAAATGCAATAACAAAATGGCGAACCTTAATTATTAATATTCCACGGTGTGCATCAGAAATGGAAGGTTTGCACTTTCACCGAAAAATTATATTATGAAATTGGTTCATGTTTGAAATTGTATTCTCATTTGCAATTTCATATATAAATCAGTTTCTTAACATAATTTTCGTTGGAAGTGTAAACATTCCATTTCTAATGCACACCATGGGATATTAAGGTTGCTCTTTTATTGCTGCATTTATCAACAAATTGTGGAGATCCAAAAACATAATATGTTTTGTCAAACATAATGTTTATATATCCAAAAATATCATCACCTATACAAGATGCCTTAGTTGATTATGTTTCTTCATTTTTAATTTCTATTGTGGTACAAAGTGAATTGAAGGAACTTTTATAGAACACATCAAGGCATTGTAATAAAAAAAATTAAGGAGATCTGATATTATTAATATGGCTTGCAGTAAGTTGGTGTAGAAACATTCTCACCCTCTAGAGTTGATCGTTTGTGCTTCCACTAAGCAACATATATTTAGATGATCAAGAAAGTCAAAGTCAACATCAATATCCAACATCTAAACACAAGTTGAAGACTTCAAACCATCCTCTAGGCCATCATCTTCATCAAGGCAAGAATGATCATCTAGAGATAAATTGTGAGTCATTCCATATTCAAATCAAAATCATGAATGAGCTCTACAATAGATCATTTTTACATTTCTTTGAGTTGTTGTAAACGCATAAACATCATTAATGTAAACAAAGTCCTCTTTTGTGAGGCAAGGAATACCTCTAGTTTAAGGCGACGAAGTCGTTAATTAGCTTAAGGAATAAAATCTAGAACTAAAGTCAAATTTAACACCGGTCAATAAAAGATGCATTGTTTCTTGAGTACCAATTACAGACTTTGTACGAATACCTATTGATTCAAGCATAGTATGCTCCAAAACGTTTGGAGCCATACTATGCTTGAATCAATAGGTTTGGAGCATACTATGCTTGAATCAATAGGTATTCGTACAAAGTCTGTAATTGGTACTCAAGAAACAATGCATCTTTTATTGACCGGTGTTAAATTTGACTTTATATTAAGTGTTTTTGTAATCAGTCAAATTAAAATAAAATCCTTCAAGTGTAAATAGACTGAACTAGCTCCGATTTGTGGAGTGAACTAGGATAAAAAATTTGTGTGCTTCTTATATTCTTTCTGTCTTGACTTGTGTTTGTGTTAAGAAGTCCCACATCGGATATGAGATGGCCTGAATAAGACTTTATAAGTAAGAGGCAATTATCACCTTACAAGCCGGTTTTGTGAGAATGAGTTAGGCCCAAAACTCAATTCTAAGATGGTATCGAGAGCTTGTTTCGATCCTCCTTGAATGTATCGTTGTTGTTCCACTGCTGAGTTCCCAATAATTTGGGAATATGTTTATTTTGTTTTTGTTGATAGGTTCTATTGAAGAAAAAGAAGAAATTCCTTCCGCTTAGTTGGATTTGATTGTTGGGTGTTTCATTTGGCTCGGTTGCTACTGATGAATCTAGACGGTGAAAGGCATATGGATTGTTGTGGGTATGATCTTGATTTAGTATTGGTGGGATTTAGCTTAGCAATTGATCCGTGGAAGGTAACATGTTTTTATTTGATTTTGGGACTATGTGATCCACTGATTTTGCAAGTTTGGAGTAAGTTGAAACCAAAGTCTACTAGTTGAAGCGCTACAACATATGCATAAAAAAAAAATTGTTTGGTTGTGATAGCATTTATTGGCTAGCTCTTGGTTGTTTTTCTAGTGCCGTAGTTTATGGTAAGTCTATGATAGTGCTTGTTCTTACTTTAGTTTGGTTTGACTTCATTTGGTTTCGATTGGTTTTATTTGAATTTGTTTGTTTGGTGAGTCAAATACTAATAATTTGGTTGTTTGGTGAGTTAGTGCTCACAATTTGTTTGATGGGTCAATGCTCACAATTTGTTGGTTTGATTTCATTTGGTTTTGTTCTGTTCAGTTTCATTTGGTTCCAATTAATTTGGTTCTGTTCGATTTGGTTTGGTTCTATTTGATTGACCTTCTCTCTATCAATTATTCTGTCTGATTACTTCCCTCTGATGATTTCTTCTGTCTGATTGTTTCTCCCTATTGATTCGTCGGTTTGATTCTCTCCCTCTACAGATTCTTCTCTTTGATTGTCTCTCTCTTTCTCTGTTTGATTGCTTATTTATCCCTATTTGGTTTCTTTTGTTTGATTGTCTTTTTCTATTGGTTTCTTCTAGTTGGTTGTTTCTCTCTGTGTTGGCTTCTTTGCTTCTCCCTGTTGGTTCTTCTATTTGGTTTGGATTGATACAATTTGGTTTGACTTAGTTTGAAGTTGTTCGATTAGTTCGGTTTCAGATACTTTGGATTGAATATTAGATTGGTTTGGACTGGATTGATTATTGGATTGGTTTGTTTTGCTTCTTCCTTCCGATGGTTTTTCGTTTCGGCTACTGTTGCTACTTTGGTTGCTCCTCACTATTGGTTATGTTATTAGTTGTTTTGGTTAATTTTTTGAGTTAATTTTGTAATAAGCTTCAAGCTTTAGTAAGCTTTAGCATGAGCGGGAATCGAACCCTAGACCACTTAGTCATAGAGGCTCTGATACCATATCAAATAACCAATTATCCCAAAAGCTTAAGCTGTTAGGATTTGGCATATCAATGGTTTTATATTATTTCTAACAGTTTGTAAAATATTTTCTCACATTCAAATCTCTCATTTCTTGTGTTTTTCTAACATTGAATCGATTGATCGACCTCTCAGCCTCTCTCTACTCATCTATATATATCTTCATCTTGAAAATGGTTTCTTATAAGATTTATTGTTATTTCTATGCTTATTATATTATGAGTTGGAGGTGGAACTTGCCCTGTGTTTGGGCTGCTAGAAGTTTGTGGTGTTGTTGACTAAAAACAAGACCAATAAGCCTTGTCTACGGATGTTCTTGATCGAGATTTTAGCTAGAAAATCAATGAACCGATGAAAAACAAGCTGAAAGGTATGACAAAAATAAAAATTTATTGTTTGGAGGAGCATATAGTATAGAAATACTTTAATTGTCTATTTATCAAATAAAGAATAAATTTTATAATATGATATAAACTAGACCGAAAATATTATTTGCACACAAATGTAAACATCCGCGATACGAGCCGGTTGGATTGATCCCTTCCTTTCATCATTTTTTCTCCTTCAAAAATATATGTGTGATAGAAGTGAGAAAATCAATAAAAAAATAATAATAAGAAGAGTGAGAAAATGTAAGAGATAGATGAGTGAATGAGAGGATCCAAACCCCCCTCGATAACTATTGTACGCAGTCAATGAGTGTTTTTTTTTCTCATTTTAATATAATTTAAATTGATCACGGTATGTGTGCAAATATTTCACCTTCAACGGTGGTATTGGAACATCTGCTTACCATACGACAACCGTTGGAAAGTGAAGGTTGATCAGAGCACGGAAACCGAAGTAAAACAAATTAAACAAAGAGGAGTGTTATTTGAACACCCAAAAAGGTTGTCATTTGTAAACAACCAATTTTTTCTTTCTATGCACGTAAATCGAAGTAGGTCAAAAATAATAAAAAATAGCAAAAAGGTGGCGGGTTCCATTTATGTGGTTATTTGACAACTATTTGGTTGTCAAAATAACATTAGTATTAAACAAATATCCAACCTTGTTTATATACAAAACTCTTTTCTTCCACACATATTAAGAAATTTATTATTTTTATTACAGTACCCCTTACAATACATTAAATCTGCGTTGGGACTATGCAGTCATATAAAAAAGTTACAATTAATGAGGGGGTACTTTTAGAAAAATAATATTAAATAAAGTTGAGTTTGGTTACTTTAGTTTATATTTGATGCAAAAAAAAAAATTGTTGATTTTTACTTATAAATAAGACAAAAAAAAAAAAAAAACCCAAAAATATGGACAAAAACCATACTGTGTATAGTGTATGAATTTGTGTTCCAAATTCATTTCTGTTTTACCTCTATGTCCAAGTACGGTGTGTCTCCGGTGCCTGTCAAAATATGTGTTCCTAATACATGCCTCTAAATTAGACCTGTGTTTTGCCACAAGTTCTGGATCAACCAAAAAAAATTGATAACGTTACACCGAATTTTTTATTCCAGTTGAATTCGAGACCTTACACTTGTGCGTGTGAGTTTTAATGTTGTTTGTCACTTCGTTTAAAAGAAAAATAGACATGTGTGTTGTGTTTTTTTAATATTTATCAATGGAAAATGTTTTATTCTGTACTTTATATTAAGTATTTGTGCACTTCATCAATGGCTTCTTGAGTGACTTATTTCTAGAGAAACAACTTGAATAAAATTAGGCTGTTTGGAAAAAGTGTAGTTATAGTATTGTATTTAATTGTTCTCATCTGTTAACGATATTAAAAAACATTAATTTCATTAAAAAAAATTGTCAAATAGTTTACTGGTTAATATAATTCACCTCTTTTAAATGAATAAGTATTCATTTAACAAATTCTTCTTGTATAGACTCTAATGAGATTGTTGTTTTTATTAGACCAAACATATTCACTAGGGTTTGGTACCTAGACCTTACATTTTTGTGTTAAGTTTTAAGTTGTACTTTCTACTTTGTTAATTTTTTCTTTTCGGGCGATAAGCCCTCATTGATATAAAAAATAAATAAATAAAACTATTGAAAAAATAAATGCAAAGTAAATATATTGGTTAAAACTTGTAGAAATAGACTTTTTTTTATAAATGAATAAAAAAATTAATAGTAAATAATGTTGAATTAATAAGTCATGTTTTCGAGAAAACAGAGCTTCAGAAGTTGGAGAAGCTTCAGAAGTTACAGAGCTTCAGAAGCTGAGCAGAGCTTCAGAAGTTTTGGTGCTTCAGAAGCTGAGCAGAGCTTCAGAAGTTACAGAGCTTCAGAAGCTGAGCAGAGCTTCAGAAGTTCTGGTGCTTCAGAAGCTGAGCAGAGCTTCAGAAGTTGAGAAAGTTTCTGAAGCTAGTAATAGTTAGTTAGTTTGTTATAGTTTTTTTGATTTGTCTTAGGTAGTTAATATACGAACGCTTGGCAGTGAAGCAAGCCCTCATTTGTATATAAATACCTTTGCCCCATGTGGATGAATAAAAACTTAACTCTTTTTCTTAATTCTCGTCTCAATTCTCTCGTTCTATTCTCTCTAATTTCTCCCAAAATTATCACATTGTCCCAACAAATTGGTATAACAGAGCCCGGTTGTGATTCACGTTTTGCATTGATTCTTTGATCAAGAAACAATGGCGAACAATGGCACAACCTCATCACAATTTCCTGCAAATCTTCCAGTTTTCAAAGGTGAAAACTATGATCGTTGGTGTGCGCAGATGAAGGTCATTTTCAGGTTTCAAGATGTTCTTGAAACTGTTAATGATGGAGTACCAGACTTGGCTGCAAATGCTGATGAAGCAGCAAGAGCCTTGCATCGCGAGTTGAAGAAAAAGGATGCAAAAGGTCTGTTCATCATACATCAGTGTGTGGATCCTAATATCTTTGAGAAGATCATTGAGGAAGAGTCTTCTAAAGGTGCTTGGGATACATTGAAAAAGATTTATGGAGGTGATGAAAAACTGAAGGGTATCAAGCTGCAAGCTCTGAGGAGACAATATGAAATGTTGGTAATGAATGATCAAGAAACGATAGCTGAGTATCTTTCAAGAATGTTGAGTATCACTAATTTGATGAAGTCAAATGGTGAAGCTCTGTCAGAGAGGTCCAAGATTGAGAAGGTTTTGAGAACCTTGACTGAGAAATTTGATCACATAGTAGTAGCAATAGAAGAATCAAAGGATTTGGCCACTATGAAGATAGAGGAGCTCCAAGCTTCATTGGAGGCACATGAACTGAGAGTCAAGCAAAGGAGCTCAAATAAAGCTATTGATCAAGCTTTGCAGGCAAAGTTTCAGAAAGGTTCCAAAGGGAAAAACAAGAAAAAGAAAGAAGATTCAGAGAATGATGGCAAGAACCTGAAAGATTCAGAGTCTAGCAAAGGTAACAAGAAAGGTTCAAAGAAAAAGATTAATAAGAAGGATGTGAAGTGTTATAATTGTCAGAAGCTTGGCCATTATGCTAGAGAGTGTCACTCTAAGAAAGTTGAGAGAAGTGACAAGGATGAAGCTCAATTGGCAAAGGGAAATGGTAGTGACTCTGATGATTCCCTGCTCATGGCAATTACAAACACTGACGCTGATAAATCCAACTTGTGGTATCTTGACACTGGTTGTAGCAATCACATGACTGGCAACAAGAAGTGGTTCTTGAAGCTTGATTATTCAGTGAGACGGAATATCAAGTTTGCTAATAGCAGCCAGATCACTAGTGAAGTCACTAGTACAGAAGAGAATTGGATATGGCACCACAGGTTTGGACACTTAAACTTCAAAAGTTTAAGCATGTTGAATTCCAAGAAGATGGTTCATGGCTTGCCTCAGATCAGAGCACCAAGTGAAGTGTGTGAAGAGTGCTGTGCAGCAAAGCAGGCCAGAAATTCATTCAAGAATGAATTACCTATGAAATCAACTCAGAAGCTAGGAATGGTGTACTCAGATGTGTGTGGTCCATTTGAGGTGAAATCCATTGGAGGCAACAACTATTTTCTGACATTCATAGATGATTGTACTAGGCATGTTTGGCTCTACCTTATCGAAAAGAAAAGTGATGTATTTACCAAGTTCAAGAAATTTAAGACACTAGTTGAAAATCAAAGTGGATTTAGTGTTAAGAAATTGAGAACTGATGGAGATGGTGAATACACTTCACATGAATTTGCAAAATTCTGTGAAGATGAAGGTATAGAGCATGAAATCACTGCACCCTACACCCCTCAACACAATGGTGTAGCTGAGAGGAAAAATAGAAGCATCATGAACATGGCCAGAAGTATGCTTAAAGCTAAGCATATGCCTCATAAGTTTTGGGGTGAAGCAGTCTCTACAGCAGTTTACATCATCAATAGAAGTCCTACAAAGAGGTTACAAGACAAGACTCCTCATGAAGCTTGGACAGGTTTGAAACCAAGTGTTAGTCATTTTAGAATATTTGGCTCACTTTGCTTCAAACATGTTCCTGATCAAGTTAGAAGAAAACTTGATGATAGAAGTCAAACAATGATATTGTTAGGTTATCATCCCACTGGTGCTTACAAATTGTACTCACCTAGAGATAACAAAGTTGTGATTAGCAGAGATATCAGGTTTGATGAATCAAAGGGTTGGGATTGGACTGAAGGCACAAGTGCTGAAGGCTCAATGCTCAACAGAAGACTCATGCTTGAAGAAACAAATCAAGAGGAGATAGAAGTTGAAGATGATCAACCTAATGCTGCACCTAATCAACAGTTGAGAAGATCAACCAGAGAAAGGGTACAGTCAATAAGGTTGAATGAGTATGATGTGTTTCCTGATCAAGCAATCACTGAAGATGGAGAACTGGTCAATGAAGCAATGATTGCAGAGTTGGAACCAGTGACTCTAAGTGAAGCTTTGAAAGATTCAAATTGGTTGAATGCTATGAAAGAGGAGCTGAAGTCAATTGAGAAGAATAACACCTGGACATTGATGAACAAAGCTGTAAACAAGAGACCTATTGATGTGAAATGGGTTTTCAAGCTGAAGATGAAACCAAGTGGTGAAATTGCTAAGTACAAAGCAAGGTTAGTAGCTAAGGGTTTTCTTCAGAAGCCTGGACTTGACTTTAATGAAGTGTTTGCACCTGTGGCAAGGCTAGAGACAATTAGGCTAGTTGTTGCAGTAGCTACCTACAAAGGATGGGCTATGCACCAGCTTGATGTGAAATCTGCCTTTTTGAATGGACCATTAGAGGAAGAGGTATATGTGAAGCAGCCACCAGGATTTGAGATTAAAGGTCAAGAACAGAAAGTGTACAAGTTGAACAAAGCTCTCTATGGTTTGAAACAAGCTCCAAGAGCTTGGAACAAGAGAATTGATAGCTTCCTGCTGAATTTGAGTTTCACTAGATGCACATCAGAACATGGAGTATATGTGAAAGGCTCAAGTCATGATGAGATTATAATACTGTGTCTGTATGTTGATGATTTGTTGATCACAGTATCAAACAAAGCTGTGCTAGAGAGATTCAAAGCAGACATAATGAAGGAGTTTGAGATGACTGATCTGGGAGAGCTATCATATTTCCTTGGCATGGAATTTGTGAAAACAGATAGAGGCTATTTCTTGCATCAGAAGAAATATGTCATTGACATATTGAAGAGGTTTCACATGAGCAATTGCAACCCTGCAATTACTCCTATGGAAACAGGTGTGAAGCTGAGCAAGAATACTGAGGATGAGTTGGTTGATTCAACACTGTACAGACAGATCATAGGATCATTGAGGTACTTGTGCAATACTAGAATTGATTTATGTCATAGTATTGGTCTGCTGAGCAGATTTATGGATCAACCAAGGATGAATCACTTGACTGCTGCAAAGAGGGTCCTTAGATATGTGAAAGGAACCATTGATCATGGCATTTTAATTCCAAACCAAAGGAACAGTAGCAAGAAGCTAATGGCTTATGGTTACTCAGATTCAGATTGGGGAGGAGATCAAGATGACAGGAAGAGTACTGCAGGATACCTGTTCATGATAGGTAATGCACCAATCTCTTGGTGTTCTAAGAAGCAAGGGATAGTGGCACTGTCATCATGTGAAGCTGAGTATGTGGCAACTTCATTTGCAGCTTGTCAAGCAAATTGGATTGAGATGTTGCTCACTGAATTGAAGGCAGTAGGGACAACAAGGATGAAGCTACTTATTGACAACAAGTCAGCAATTGATTTGGCTAACAACCCAGTTAGTCATGGAAGAAGTAAGCACATTGAGAGGAGGTTTCATTTTTTGAGAGATCAAGTGAACAAAGATAAGCTTGAGGTGGAATATTGCAATACTGAGATCCAACTTGCAGATATTCTAACCAAACCTATGGCTAAGGCAAGGTTTGACACTCTGAAGAAGCTTATAGGAATGAATGCTTTGGAAAACATGCCTTAGGAGGTGTGTTGAATTAATAAGTCATGTTTTCGAGAAAACAGAGCTTCAGAAGTTGGAGAAGCTTCAGAAGTTGCAGAGCTTCAGAAGCTGAGCAGAGCTTCAGAAGTCCTGGTGCTTCAGAAGCTGAGCAGAGCTTCAGAAGTTACAGAGCTTCAGAAGCTGAGCAGAGCTTCAGAAGTTCTGGTGCTTCAGAAGCTGAGCAGAGCTTCAGAAGTTGAGAAAGTTTCTGAAGCTAGTAATAGTTAGTTAGTTTGTTATAGTTTTTTTGATTTGTCTTAGGTAGTTAATATACGAACGCTTGGCAGTGAAGCAAGCCCCCATTTGTATATAAATACCTTTGCCCCATGTGGATGAATAAAAACTTAACTCTTTTTCTTAATTCTCGTCTCAATTCTCTCGTTCTATTCTCTCTAATTTCTCCCAAAATTATCACATTGTCCCAACAAATTGGTATAACAGAGCCCGGTTGTGATTCACGTTTTGCATTGATTCTTTGATCAAGAAACAATGGCGAACAATGGCACAACCTCATCACAATTTCCTGCAAATCTTCCAGTTTTCAAAGGTGAAAACTATGATCGTTGGTGTGCGCAGATGAAGGTCATTTTCAGGTTTCAAGATGTTCTTGAAACTGTTAATGATGGAGTACCAGACTTGGCTGCAAATGCTGATGAAGCAGCAAGAGCCTTGCATCGCGAGTTGAAGAAAAATGATGCAAAAGGTCTGTTCATCATACATCAGTGTGTGGATCCTAATATCTTTGAGAAGATCATTGAGGAAGAGTCTTCTAAAGGTGCTTGGGATACATTGAAAAAGATTTATGGAGGTGATGAAAAACTGAAGGGTATCAAGCTGCAAGCTCTGAGGAGACAATATGAAATGTTGGTAATGAATGATCAAGAAACGATAGCTGAGTATCTTTCAAGAATGTTGAGTATCACTAATTTGATGAAGTCAAATGGTGAAGCTCTGTCAGAGAGGTCCAAGATTGAGAAGGTTTTGAGAACCTTGACTGAGAAATTTGATCACATAGTAGTAGCAATAGAAGAATCAAAGGATTTGGCCACTATGAAGATAGAGGAGCTCCAAGCTTCATTGGAGGCACATGAACTGAGAGTCAAGCAAAGGAGCTCAAATAAAGCTATTGATCAAGCTTTGCAGGCAAAGTTTCAGAAAGGTTCCAAAGGGAAAAACAAGAAAAAGAAAGAAGATTCAGAGAATGATGGCAAGAACCTGAAAGATTCAGAGTCTAGCAAAGGTAACAAGAAAGGTTCAAAGAAAAAGATTAATAAGAAGGATGTGAAGTGTTATAATTGTCAGAAGCTTGGCCATTATGCTAGAGAGTGTCACTCTAAGAAAGTTGAGAGAAGTGACAAGGATGAAGCTCAATTGGCAAAGGGAAATGGTAGTGACTCTGATGATTCCCTGCTCATGGCAATTACAAACACTGACGCTGATAAATCCAACTTGTGGTATCTTGACACTGGTTGTAGCAATCACATGACTGGCAACAAGAAGTGGTTCTTGAAGCTTGATTATTCAGTGAGACGGAATATCAAGTTTGCTAATAGCAGCCAGATCACTAGTGAAGTCACTAGTACAGAAGAGAATTGGATATGGCACCACAGGTTTGGACACTTAAACTTCAAAAGTTTAAGCATGTTGAATTCCAAGAAGATGGTTCATGGCTTGCCTCAGATCAGAGCACCAAGTGAAGTGTGTGAAGAGTGCTGTGCAGCAAAGCAGGCCAGAAATTCATTCAAGAATGAATTACCTATGAAATCAACTCAGAAGCTAGGAATGGTGTACTCAGATGTGTGTGGTCCATTTGAGGTGAAATCCATTGGAGGCAACAACTATTTTCTGACATTCATAGATGATTGTACTAGGCATGTTTGGCTCTACCTTATCGAAAAGAAAAGTGATGTATTTACCAAGTTCAAGAAATTTAAGACACTAGTTGAAAATCAAAGTGGATTTAGTGTTAAGAAATTGAGAACTGATGGAGATGGTGAATACACTTCACATGAATTTGCAAAATTCTGTGAAGATGAAGGTATAGAGCATGAAATCACTGCACCCTACACCCCTCAACACAATGGTGTAGCTGAGAGGAAAAATAGAAGCATCATGAACATGGCCAGAAGTATGCTTAAAGCTAAGCATATGCCTCATAAGTTTTGGGGTGAAGCAGTCTCTACAGCAGTTTACATCATCAATAGAAGTCCTACAAAGAGGTTACAAGACAAGACTCCTCATGAAGCTTGGACAGGTTTGAAACCAAGTGTTAGTCATTTTAGAATATTTGGCTCACTTTGCTTCAAACATGTTCCTGATCAAGTTAGAAGAAAACTTGATGATAGAAGTCAGACAATGATATTGTTAGGTTATCATCCCACTGGTGCTTACAAATTGTACTCACCTAGAGATAACAAAGTTGTGATTAGCAGAGATATCAGGTTTGATGAATCAAAGGGTTGGGATTGGACTGAAGGCACAAGTGCTGAAGGCTCAATGCTCAACAGAAGACTCATGCTTGAAGAAACAAATCAAGAGGAGATAGAAGTTGAAGATGATCAACCTAATGCTGCACCTAATCAACAGTTGAGAAGATCAACCAGAGAAAGGGTACAGTCAATAAGGTTGAATGAGTATGATGTGTTTCCTGATCAAGCAATCACTGAAGATGGAGAACTGGTCAATGAAGCAATGATTGCAGAGTTGGAACCAGTGACTCTAAGTGAAGCTTTGAAAGATTCAAATTGGTTGAATGCTATGAAAGAGGAGCTGAAGTCAATTGAGAAGAATAACACCTGGACATTGATGAACAAAGCTGTAAACAAGAGACCTATTGATGTGAAATGGGTTTTCAAGCTGAAGATGAAACCAAGTGGTGAAATTGCTAAGTACAAAGCAAGGTTAGTAGCTAAGGGTTTTCTTCAGAAGCCTGGACTTAACTTTAATGAAGTGTTTGCACCTGTGGCAAGGCTAGAGACAATTAGGCTAGTTGTTGCAGTAGCTACCTACAAAGGATGAGCTATGCACCAGCTTGATGTGAAATCTGCCTTTTTGAATGGACCATTAGAGGAAGAGGTATATGTGAAGCAGCCACCAGGATTTGAGATTAAAGGTCAAGAACATAAAGTGTACAAGTTGAACAAAGCTCTCTATGGTTTGAAACAAGCTCCAAGAGCTTGGAACAAGAGAATTGATAGCTTCCTGCTGAATTTGAGTTTCACTAGATGCACATCAGAACATGGAGTATATGTGAAAGGCTCAAGTCATGATGAGATTATAATACTGTGTCTGTATGTTGATGATTTGTTGATCACAGTATCAAACAAAGCTGTGCTAGAGAGATTCAAAGCAGACATAATGAAGGAGTTTGAGATGACTGATCTGGGAGAGCTATCATATTTCCTTGGCATGGAATTTGTGAAAACAGATAGAGGCTATTTCTTGCATCAGAAGAAATATGTCATTGACATATTGAAGAGGTTTCACATGAGCAATTGCAACCCTGCAATTACTCCTATGGAAACAGGTGTGAAGCTGAGCAAGAATACTGAGGATGAGTTGGTTGATTCAACACTGTACAGACAGATCATAGGATCATTGAGGTACTTGTGCAATACTAGAATTGATTTATGTCATAGTATTGGTCTGCTGAGCAGATTTATGGATCAACCAAGGATGAATCACTTGACTGCTGCAAAGAGGGTCCTTAGATATGTGAAAGGAACCATTGATCATGGCATTTTAATTCCAAACCAAAGGAACAGTAGCAAGAAGCTAATGGCTTATGGTTACTCAGATTCAGATTGGGGAGGAGATCAAGATGACAGGAAGAGTACTGCAGGATACCTGTTCATGATAGGTAATGCACCAATCTCTTGGTGTTCTAAGAAGCAAGGGATAGTGGCACTGTCATCATGTGAAGCTGAGTATGTGGCAGCTTCATTTGCAGCTTGTCAAGCAAATTGGATTGAGATGTTGCTCACTGAATTGAAGGCAGTAGGGACAACAAGGATGAAGCTACTTATTGACAACAAGTCAGCAATTGATTTGGCTAACAACCCAGTTAGTCATGGAAGAAGTAAGCACATTGAGAGGAGGTTTCATTTTTTGAGAGATCAAGTGAACAAAGATAAGCTTGAGGTGGAATATTGCAATACTGAGATCCAACTTGCAGATATTCTAACCAAACCTATGGCTAAGGCAAGGTTTGACACTCTGAAGAAGCTTATAGGAATGAATGCTTTGGAAAACATGCCTTAGGAGGTGTGTTGAATTAATAAGTCATGTTTTCGAGAAAACAGAGCTTCAGAAGTTGGAGAAGCTTCAGAAGTTGCAGAGCTTCAGAAGCTGAGCAGAGCTTCAGAAGTCCTGGTGCTTCAGAAGCTGAGCAGAGCTTCAGAAGTTACAGAGCTTCAGAAGCTGAGCAGAGCTTCAGAAGTTCTGGTGCTTCAGAAGCTGAGCAGAGCTTCAGAAGTTGAGAAAGTTTCTGAAGCTAGTAATAGTTAGTTAGTTTGTTATAGTTTTTTTGATTTGTCTTAGGTAGTTAATATACGAACGTTTGGCAGTGAAGCAAGCCCCCATTTGTATATAAATACCTTTGCCCCATGTGGATGAATAAAAACTTAACTCTTTTTCTTAATTCTCGTCTCAATTCTCTCGTTCTATTCTCTCTAATTTCTCCCAAAATTATCACATTGTCCCAACAAATAAAATTAGTGAAGAGAATGATAGTTTTACATATTGACATGTCATTTGGTAAATTAGTTGTGCTATTGGTTAAAGATTTTGTCACCAAGTAGACTAGAATCAATTCAGTTGCAAATTAAGGAATGAAGTGTTCTTTCTGGCATAAAGTTTGCATTGGATATAGACAACACTTTTGTCCTAATTAGCTTTACATCTATTGATTTTCGTTTCCTATTATAAACCATGTTCACTTATATATATGCTGACAAAACAAAACAGCTGCATATAAATAAAAATGCATTGTGTTATATAAGTTTATAAAACATACAACATAAATATTAACGATGCTACATAAATTTTTGAAATCACTCAATCAAATGACTAAAATTGTCTTGTACTCAAAAGTTTGTTCTATACTACTTTTTTCAAATATTTACTCTTTTGTAAATCAAACAATCAAATAGACCCATAAGATTTAATAATCTTATTATAAAAAAGATGATAATCTCAGTTATATTATTAATTGATAACATCAGTTACATTATTAATTAATTTTTGTTTTACTTAGATGATAAGGATAAGAGGAGAAGCTAGAATATATTGGTAATCATCAAATTTAATGTGAGCTTTGTAGAAAAATACAACATTTTACCTTCTTTAAATATAACAAGAGCGTGTAAGGGTGATAGTGAAGCTTGCAATTTCATTGAGTAGAATTTCTCACTTTCTTCATTTTTCACTTCAATTTTTTTTTTATTAAATTTAATTATGCTTGCAATTTCATTGAGTAGAATTTCTCACTTTCTCTATTCATTTTTTTTTTATGCAGGAGACATGGATCAAGGTAGCAACAATCCTTTCTCTATCTCACAAATGAGTCCAACTAGTAATGCATTATGGGATGCAACATTTGTTTCTAATGCTATTACTGAACAAGCAAAAGCTTGGGGAGCATCAAGATTCAATTTTGGGCTTAATTGTGACCAAAAAATGGATCCTAAAAAAATGAGACAGTACGTAATTTGATTTGATATTTTTTTTCATGTTGTTACTAGTTTTAAATTGCAATTGCATTGTAATAAATGATTTTTTATATAATTGTGATTCAAAATATTGTTAGTGTAATATCTTAGTTATTTGTAGTCATAAAGAAGTACATAATTTGATTTGATTTTAGATGTAGTCTCATCACAATCAATTATATTGTAAGAAATTGGTATTGTTGTCAAATGTTACTCATGCAATCTCAACTCCAACCATAGAAAAAAAAAATTACATTGAGGACGTTTTCAAAATCTTCATGCATGTTATATATTATATACTATATTATTTTTTTAAATCTACATTTAACATAACATTTAGCTTATATATAACTTTATGTCTCTGAAGACAAATGTTGAGAAGCATGGCAAATAAGAGATCAAGACTCAGGAAACAGATGTATTTGGCCAATTTAGAAATTAAAGTCAAAGAAATTCAGGTATCAATATTAGTGTTTGTGTGGCTTCTTATTCATTTTTGGTACAAATGTTTGTGTGGCTTCTATGATGAATAATCTATATGTTATAAATTTTATCGTATATTTTTTTTATACAGGTTCAAATAGACCATGATCTTCGACCAAAAATTGAATCAAAACTAGATCAGAAAGGCTCGTTATTGTTGGAACGTGAGACAATAATTCATGAAATCAGCATTCTTGAGAAAGATCTACTTCACAAAGCTAGTAATTAACATTATTCCTACTCTATATCTCAATCTCCATTGTGTTGCATGTAGTTTTTGCAAAAGAGTAAAGTTTTTTTTTTTTACACAAAACAAAAATGTAGTATAGCTTTTTTTTTAGTATAAAACAAAAAAAAAAATTATTTATTAAATGATGCAACATCACTTCATTAGATGTCATTGTGTGCATGATATAAACTTATAGTAGAAAATTAATTATATTCATTAATTTACATCTTTTTTATCAGCTTTAACTAAAGAACTATTAGCTGAGTTGAACGCTTGGAATGAACTCTATACAATGAACTCTTATAATCAAGTGCTGCCGATCTCCTATGATATATTCCAAAATTATTGTTCAAATCCATTTGATCAAGGTAAGAACATGCTACCATTTTTGTGAAATCATTAATTTTTCAAATTCTTTGTTATTATTGCAACAAATTAACAACTATAACCGTTCCATTATGATAAATTCTTCAATAATATTAAATTATGGTTTCATAACTTATCCATGCATACACATGTGAAATAATGGTTCATCTCTTTTATCAGCTTTAACCGAAGAAATACTGAACGGGTCGAATGAACAACATACCATGCAACAAGAGCAACAAGCACAAATTCTAGATTCAAATGGCTATAGTGTGGAGCAAATCTCCTATGATCCATTCCCAAATTATTTTTCAATTCCATATGATCAAGGTAAGAACATGTTATCATTTTTTGCGAAAATATTAAATTTCGGAAATTTTTGTTATTATTAAAAAAAACAACTAGTAAAGAACAATAAATGGTTCCATATATGATCTAAAATTAGGGTTGCATAAGTACTCCCATAGATTCACATTAAACATTAATTGATATATAGTTGTTAACTTTTTTCTTGAATTGAATGTGTATATGAATATGTTAGATATTGTGAAGTAGTTTCCTTGTTATATATATACAATTTTTCTTCAATCAAATACTGTTGCAAATAAAACAACAAAAACATAGACGTGATATAGAAGGTAGTGATTACTCATCTTTTCTTTTCTTTTTAATTTGAAAGGTGATATGTAAACACTAAAAGTGTGTATGGTTCAATTTTTAGGAGGGGAGGGGAGATGAGAGGAGGGGAGCAAAATCCCTCAAAACCTCAATTTTTGTTTTCCCCCAAATTGGGGGGATTTGGAGGGGAGGGAAGGAGAGTTATAATAGGGGGGAAATCACTATTTTGGTCCCTGAAAGTGTAAATCGCTGTCATATTAGTCCTTGAATGTATCGAAATTGCAAATAGGTCCCTAGTATCTCATTTTTTAGTAATTTTTTGGACTAAATTGATCAACAAGAAACACATTCGATGATTAAATTGACTACTTAAAACATATTCGAGGACCAAAATGACTAATAAAAAAGATATTTGTGGATCTGTTTGCAATTTTAATACATTCAGGGACTAATGTGACAGCGAGTTATACATTCAAGTACTAAAATAACTATTTACCCGTTATAATATTACAATTTTAATTATATTGACATAATTGTCCTCATAATTATTTTAAAATGTCAAAACCATCCTTTAGTTTTTGGATTCCTAACTTTCTAATTTTTTTGTATTCAAATCATTTTGATACCTGTAACAAAAAAAAAAATCATTTTCTTACATATACTATTTTTTTTTATACGTCTACTACTTCTTTGTGCTAATTTCTGTTGTTAACCAACTATTCATTCCTGACGTTAATAAACAACCATTTTGTTTTATTATTTATTTTTTTTCTTTGACCAATTGAGTTTTTATGTTGAATTGTTTATGAATTATAATTTTTTTCATTTTACAATATGAATTATAGTTTTTTTTATACTAAATATGAAATATAGTTTTAAAATCATAAACTCTGATAAATTAAAAGGACAAAAAAGTAAATTAATTTTAGAATCTCTCCCCTCCCCCTCTGAACCAAACATATATCCAGTCAAAATTCCTTTCCTCCCTCCACTTCTCTATTTTGAACCAAACACACAAACAATTAAGATCCCTCCCCTCCTCTTCCCTTCCCTCCCCTCCATTAAAATTTCTCCCCTCTCCTCCCATCTGTTGAACCAAAGAGACCCTAAAGCAAGCATTGATATAAAAAAACACTAAAACATAAGAATGGTCGTATAGGAGTTCTTATCTTATTTGTTGTGGGTCCTACTATGATAGATGAAATTTAAGACTATTTTTATGAGAATTGATTCTCTCAATTTTTTTTCTCCTCAATTGTCTCAATTGTTAAATCATTACCATTAAATTCATCTTTTTACTTTTCATTTTCTCTCTCTTCTCCTAAATCAATAGTTTGAAAAAAAAAATTATCCTAAAGTGGACTTGAGAGGATCCATTCTCCTATTTTCATACTCTATTATTTTAACTTTTAAGAACTAAAAAAAACCTCAAAATTAGGTCAAAGCCTATATTTTGTCCTTTTTTTTGTTAATCGGATACACCGTTTTTATCATATTTTAATAGATTTTATACATTATAATATGTATTGATATATATAAATTATATATATTCAATATAGATTTAATTGTATATTCAATTTTACTATTTTATTACATTAACGAAAATATAATAGTCCTTTGTTTCTGTCTGTCAATAGGTCACTTGGTTGATCAGGATCATTCTTCAACCTCGAGATCCATCACCGAAAAAATAGTCTTTATTAAAAAAAAAAATGAAGGATGAATTAACAATTATCCCTAAAATGTTCGTTTTGGAAAACTTATTCTTCAACTTAGAAAACCAAATGTCTTATGCATATTAAATGTGTGAAACCATCAAATATTGAGACCCCAAAGTGAAAATTAAGGTTAATATTTTAAAACTTTCAAAGTTTATTATTAGACATTTAAATACAAAATAATAATACCATCAATTTTCTTATCAAAGATTCACATTTCTCTCTTTGCATAATATATTTATATATATGTTAGCAAAATTAATATTAAATCAAAATTTAACAAGCCCAACTAACTTCTTGCATCCTAATTATTAATCAAAGATATGCCTATCAACACGTTTAGTAACCCCTATTATTTTATTAAATATTTTATATTGTTTGGTGTATGAGTATCAATACCAACTTATTCTTTCTTTAAGTATAAAAAATTATGCACATGTATAAGATCTCTTCACTTGGTTTATTTTTATAGATATAGAACCAAATGAGACTCAAATGTGGGGAGCTACAATTGCAAACGAGCATGAAATGAATATGGTTGATTTGTCCAATGGCATAGGATTGATGGAGATGATTTCGACACCAACTTTTAACAATCAGTTTCCCTAAATGTGTGTGAAGAGGATTTTCAGTGATGGATTCATATTGTGTTTCATTTATATTTTGTATCTCTAGACAATGCATGTTTCTTTTTTCATCTATTTTATGGGATTTTGTGGCTTTCATGTTTGAATGCTTGATTGTGCAACTAGAAAATTATAACTTTTATGTTTTGTTTTGATGGAAAATGTTTCAATATTTTTATGTTTAATTTGATTATACAACTTTTTACTCCGGTTTGCTTTCATTGTTCTCCTTTAATTTATATAGGATATGATGGTTTTTCTTTTTTTTCCCCCTTATTTTGTGTCCAAATTAATTAGTGGTTCTCAACCTCTATGTAAATCCATAAAATAATTATATTAATAGTGTTTAAGAATTTTGAAAATGGATTATGATTTTAGTGACTTTAGTGTATTAATTTAGAATAGAAAATGATCATTAATGATTAATATATAAAATTATTTCTTTGAGAGAATATTAGGTTAAGAGAAATATAGCTCGAATTCCGGCAAGAATTAATAATGTCTAATCAAATTTTATTTAGCTTGTGATTGAATTTCGAATTATCAATTATCATTTTTTTTCAATTCGAGAAATAATACAAAAGAAATATAAAGAAATTCATAATATATAGAAAATGAGAATTAATAGAACGTGCGATTGAATTTTTATTCAAGTCAAGAATTTTTATTTTAACCATTAAATTTTGAAATTCATTTTATCACATTTTGTATTCTCTCTCCTCTCAACTCAAGATCTGCATCAGCAAGAATAAGAAGCTTTCATGAATCCTCTCTTAGTATAAGAAGGATACATGTTCCTGAAGTTACCATTTTGCCCTTTGGCCTTCTATGCTTGACATGTGGCTTAAGTTTCAAATGAGAATAAAGTCTTTGCTTCCATTTGCTTCCATTCTCTCGGTTTTTCTTCTTCCCTTACACATCACATCACTCTTTTCTCTTCTTACAATATCTACTACTTCTCTTTCACTTCTCACTAAAGTTTCTCTCTCTTCTGCAAAAAAAAAATTTCTTCTCTGGTTAGTAATCCATTTATGCATGTCTTTACTTATTTCTTCTTCTTCTTCTTCTTCTTCTTCTTCTTCTTCTTCTTCTTCTTCTTCAGATCTACATTATTTCTTCACTATATTAAATTTTTGCAACTTTGTCTTTTTTTTTTTCGCGCAGGTACTATTATTTTGAACTATCAACCGTCTGTTTTCATCTACCAACCGTGTAAGTCTTTCATGTACTTCTTCTTCTTCGTTTTCGTTTTATGTTATTGTTCTTCGTTTTAGTTATCCTTTTCGTTGTAACTTATTTTTCTTCGTTTTGGTGTTCGTTTTAACTTATTCTTCTTCATTTCGTTATCGTTTTCGTTTTAAGTTATTTTTCTTCGTTTTCGTGTTCGTTTTAAGTTATTCTTCTTCGTTTTCGTTTTCGTTTGAACTTATTTATCTTCGTTTTCGTTTGGTGTATTTATACACTTTTTAGAAAGTTGCTTTTAATCTGTTTTCAAAATGCCGTTATTATTTATGGTTATAATTGTTTTTTCCATAAGGATCTCATTTATTGTTCCTGCTTCAAATGATTGGGTTTTAATTTATTGTTCCTTTTTGTTACCATTCAATAAATGTCATATTTATTATGTAATCACCTGGTTTGACTGTCGTTTGTAGTCATTATGGCAAGACCTTTAGAAAATATTAAGGACATCAATGATTCCAAGTACCTGTGGAAAGTTGGTGTGCTGGTCAAGGATCTTTGGAGTGTTACTAATTTTAGAAACATACAGCATGTGGAAATGGTCCTGGTAGATAAGCTGGTGAGCTTTACCAAAAACTTTTAATTTGATATTTCTGTTAAGTACTTTTTCTTGATGCAAAGTAAAAATTTGTTGTTTTGATCATATAGGGTCATGATATTCAAGTTGTGGTTCCTGCTGATTTGAAGGTCAAGTTTCAAGAAGCTTTGGCTGAGAACACTAATTTTACTGTGCAAAATTTTGTTGTGGAAAAAAATACTATGGCACTGAAATGTTCTGAACATCCTTTTAAGCTTACTTTCAACTCAGCTACCCTGATTGAAGACCTTAATCAACACGAAATTCCTCACCCTGGTTACAAATTTAGGGATTTTGATGATATCAAGACTGGAAAAATACGTCCCGACCTTTGTATTGGTAAGATCTGTAATCCCAACACTTTTGTACCATATCTTTTATGGTAAGATCTGTAACCATTATCAATCATAACTTGTATTTTCGTACTCTGATGCAGATGTCATTGGCGTTTTTCATGAATTAGGCTTCACACAGACTGTACCTGGCAATAGGAAAATGCAAATCAATTTTAAGTTGAAAGATCTCAAGTAACATAAACCACAAATAAACTTTACTTCTAACATCACATTTTCATCCCATTTTTTTAATCTTACATTGTTTTGATATAGAGGAAATCTACTTAATTGTACACTTTGGGAGGATTTTGCTGTTCAATTTCAAAGTTACAACACCCAGAGAACTGATTGGGGACATACTGTTATCATGATTCACAATGCCAAGATCAAAGAGGCCACAGGTTATACTTATATCATCCATACTGTGAATTGATTTGTTATACTTCTGCCATGATCAATTTACTTATTTGTTCTACTTTCTTTTGTATTCTAATGTTAATTTGTATTTTTTCTTTTTTACTTAGACTGTTATGAACTTGGTGTTTCAAATGCTTGGAATGCTACTAAACTTTACATCAATTCTGATATTGCTCCGATTAATGCATTTAAAAAAAGGTTACATCATACTAACTTATTCCATCCCTACATTTACTTTGTCATTCATCTTTTACTAACATGTTGAGAACTTTCTGATACAATACTTACAGCTTAACTGTTGAAGATGGAAGCTCTTCCCAAAGTCAAAGCTTGGCTAGCTTAACTAGCAGCTCCCAACTGTTTACTCAAAATTCTCCTGTGTCTCAGTACAGTAGCATTGACAAATTCTTGGACAAATCAATTGCTCTACCACTTCATAAGATTCTCGCACTTTCAGATGTAATCTCCATTTTATCCACTTTCCTTATCTTTATTACTTTTCATCATAACCATATTTCTGGTTTTTTTTTTCACATCTACTGATTTGAATTCCATCTTTCTTTAGAATACTATTTGTGCAACTGTTGTTCACACAACCAAACTGTTGCCAAGTACTAAAGGTTGGTACTATAAAGCATGCAGCAAATGTCCAAAAGGTGCTAAGGGAGACACCTTACCTTTAGTCTGCCCAGATGGCCATCAGACCAATGCAATTAATCTCAGGTTCATTTGTTTTCTAATTTTCCTTCCTCTTATTACTGTGTCGTTCTAACATAATTGTACTAATCTTTTATTTTTTATATAGGTACAAATTGGATTTTGAAGTTGAGTATGAAAACACTAAATCCAAAATTGTCTTATGGGATCGCGAGTGCAATGAATTGCTAGGAAAGACTGCTTCTGAGATGCAATTGAAGATGGTTGAGGTATGAAATTCACTAATATACTGTTTGTTTGCTGCATGTTGTTAATTTATTATAGATTTGTAAGATTAAAATGTATTCTTTCCAGGACGGTGTAACAAACCCACTTGAGTATCCAACACCTGTTGACACTATATGTGGCCGAACTTTTGCAATTCGGGCTAAGTGGCAACCTACATGGGATTCATGTTCAGTTCAAGCTCTTAAAGAAGATGCCGCTGTCATCACACAAATTACAAATCTCTTTCCGATAGATGAGGTCTTTGATTAGTTCATTTGTCAATGTCAATACTATTGTCTTCATCTCCTTTTTCATTATTCTAACTAATTCAAACTCTTATGTAGGAAACTTCTAGGATCATCTTACCAATTGCGTCTTCCTGTGAAACACCTATTGAGCCAACTGATCAGGTTTTCTTTCTATTTCATTTACCATTTTTAGATAATGTTATATCTTTATACAACTCTAATTTTTTTAAACCTTCATTTTAGCTTAAGGACATTATATCTTTAGATCAAATTCAAGATCATCTCATCATCCAGTCAGTAAGTCAATAACCTCCCAATGGTTCAATATCTTTATACCCTCCCAATGCTATTTTTATTTTCAATCACAACACTTCTTGTATTTTCAGCAAGAGTTAACCTCCTCTTCCAAGGACATTGTTTCTTTAGATGCAAACCAAGATTCTGTCATGATCCAATCAGTAAGTCATTAATCCTTCCTAATGTCTTTTTTCAATCCAACTTTTTTATCTTACTTAATAGAAGAACAACTCTTTTACAACCATTTCTGTTTTTTCAGCAAGACTTATCAGCTTCTTCTGAAAATGATCCTTCAAAACCAGTAACTGTTACTCCAATCAAAGGAAAAAGAAATGCTTCTGGTACTTGTGTTGCTCATGCCAACAGTCAAGAGCCATCTCCAATTCAACTTTCTTCAACTAAGCTCAAAAAGAACATCAAACTTGAAAAAAAAATAGTGTCCCTGATTCACTCTAACCAGATGTAGTTATTTTTTTGGTTGCCTATATATGGCATTACATCTGCAGTATCAGTTTAATTTTGCTACTTTGTGGTTTGTAACATAATCAACTCTACCACCACTCTACTATTAACCAGTTCCCTTATGATGGCATTAACAATCTCATGGTCAAGGACCATCTTTTGTAACACCAACTATCACTTTATTATCTATGTTCAACAATTATTATCCATATTATTTTAACTTTCGAAATTCAAGACTTTTACATATTCAATTATAAATTTTTACCCATATAATCTATATCACTTATATCAATCAATACAATCAGGTTTTTCACATCAATTATCACAGTATCAAACCATTTTCATGCTCACTTTGAATTATATTTAACTTCTTAATCATCATTTTTCTTTCTTCATTATTCATTATGTTCAATTTTTAGTACGAATGATCTACTATTTGTTTAACTTAATCTTACTATTATGTTTCAAATATTGAATTCCCTACAACTATATTTGCCTACTAACATATTGCAAGAACATTACAAACTTTAATAATCTATTTCTTTCTCATAATTTCATTACAATTATTTGCTACATTATCTTTCAAATCTTCAATATCTCTACAAATATATTATACTATTAACATATTACAAGAACATTACAAAATATTTAAATATATCCCTACAATTATTTTCCTCATGTACTCTGCAACTATATTATACTAAGAGAGGATTAAAATATTTAGTTACCTATTAACCACATAAGTCAAATCATCTCTACTATTATCATTATTACAACTTTTCTGAAACCACTACAAAACCGACATTACCATTATTCAATTGCATGGTAAACTTCTACCTACTATGAAAGTGCATTTAATGCTAAGAACCTAGCTTGTACTCTCATGAACCAACAAGTCTATTCAATCAACTTCCATGGTACCACTCTTAGCCTTTTTCCATCATACCTTTTATCAACTTGGTTTCAACTATAAACTATAACCATTATAATCTAACTATGCCCATCACAATCAACCGTTTTGCACAGCTGTAACATGGAACCACAACATTTCAATTGTTTTGCTGCACCGAAATTCAAATTTCCCACAAAAAATACGTGGGAAACTTTACTTTTCCCAAATTCAAATTTTCCTATCTCACTTTTTCATATTACCTTCTAATTGAAACAAATAAACACTTAACCAAATATCACATTGTACTTACACATTTGCTACATCATGGAAGATGATCAACACTTTCAAGAAAGTCCTACTACTGCAAGATCCAAGAGGAAAACACGATTGGAAGATAAAAATCATTACAGAAGACCACCTAAAAGACCTCATTCTTCATCAAAAAAACCTACTCCAGCTTCTTCTAAAACTCTTCCACTTGAATCCACACCATTGGTTGATATTACCAACAATCTTACTCCTTCATCTATTCCAAATAATCCAAATCATACACAACCATTGTCTCATCACCTGAATCATCATGGCAAACAAACTTTTTGTGCTCCACAATCAACCACTCATATTAATCTGTTAGATAAGTTTTTAGCTGTGGACACAAATCGTGCTTCAACTTCGTATTTGCCAACTTCACAACCAGAACCTGCATTTCATGAAACTCACGAACACTTCCGTCAACATGAAATTCCAGAGCAAACTTTGGAGGATGAAGAAAACAATGACGACTCTGATTCTAACAAGGATGATGAAAACAATGATGACTTTGATGAACAGTCAGATATTAGTTTTGATTCTGATTCTGATATGGAACAGCAAGAAGATAACTTTCACATAGGAAATATTACATTTCAAGGTACACATTTATACATTTCTCTTTAGATGTATACCAAATTTCACGTAATAGAAGTTTATCAATTTGTTATTGCATCTTCAACATTATATGCACCATTCTATTATATTGTCAGTCAAAATTCATAAATCTTCATTCATTACTTTTTGACAGCATATGATGACATTGGGGATCCTCTGTGGGAATGTCCTTCTTGTGGAGCATATATGTGGTACCAAGAAAGAAAAAACAAATCAAGGGATACAACTGTTGCAAAGTTTCAATTGTGCTGTGCCAATGACAAAGTTCAATTACCTAAATTGAAACCAGCTCCTCCATTACTTCAACATCTACTATTTGATCAAACTTCCCCGGACAGCAGACTGTTCCAACAGAATATTAGAATTTATAATGCTATGTTTTCCTTTACATCACCTGGTATGGAGATGGATAAGGGAAATCAAAATGGTAGAGGTCCACCAACTTTGAGAATTCAAGGACAAACTTGCCATAGAATTGGTAGCATGTTACCAATTGAAGGACAAAAACCAAAATTTGCACAGTTATATATTTATGATACTGAAAACGAAATTGAAAACAGAATATTTCCATTCAGGTTATTACCAATATCAATATATGTCCTTTATTGTCACATTTATTTTTCTAACTGATTAACTTTAATCCAACTTTTGACCCATTATTATAGGAGCAATAAAGATATTGATAAAGAGATCGTCAAAAAATTAGTTCGGATGGTAGATAACCACAATGTGCATGCAAAATCTTTTCGAATAGCCCGTGATTTGATCAAAGAAGGTAATGTTCAAGATTTAAAGCTTCGTCTTATTTCCGACAGACAAAATGATGGTCGGATTTATAACCAACCGACAGTTTCAGAAGTTGCTGCTTTAATTGTTGGAGATGTTGATACAGCACAACAGAGAGACATTATCATGTCTTTAAAAAATGGTCAGCTTCAAAGAATTGATGAATTTCATACTGCATACCTTAGTTATCAATATCCACTTATTTTTCCATATGGTGAAGATGGTTATAGGGATGGAATTTTGCACAAATATAAACATCAAGTTGTGGTAACCAAACAAAACAGGCTTACCATTAAGAATTGGTTATCATACAGAATTCAAAGCAGGAAAAATGAGCCTCGAACTTTATTATGTTGTAGAAGACTATATCAGCAGTTTTTAGTTGATGGATACACAATGATGGAATCAGAGAGGTTAACATGGTTGAGAAAGAATCAACCAAAATTAAGGGTTGGTAAATATCAAAGATTGAATGCACCTTCTCAGACAAATCAAGCAAAAAGAGGCAAGAGAGTTGTACTTCCTTCTACATTTGTCGGTAGCCGAAGATATTTGGATCAATTATACTTTGATGGTATGGCTATTTCTAGCAATGTAGGATTCCCTGATTTATTTATCACTTTCACCTGTAATCCAAACTGGCCAGAAATTCAAAGAGAAGTTTCAAAGGATAACTTAAAACCTCATGATCGGCCTGATATTGTTGCAAGGGTTTTTAAAATCAAATTTCAGAATTTGATGCATGACCTAACTAGGAAACACCTTTTAGGAAAAGTGATTGCATGTAAGTATTCCTTATATTTATTTATTTTTTATAACAGTTTTACTTTTCTCATTATATTGTCATAATCTTATACACCAAATCAATATTTTAGTTTTAGGTTTATTTAAATTTTTCTAATTTCATTTCAGATCTTTATACTATTGAATTCCAAAAGAGAGGATTGCCGCATGCACATATTTTACTATTCTTGCATCCTAAAAGCAAGTATCCAAACCCTGAAGATATCGATAAGATCATATCTGCTGAAATCCCTGATCCAAACACTCAACCAGAACTCTATACCTTGGTCAAAAATCATATGATACATGGACCATGTGGAGGAGCAAAGGTTTCATGTCCTTGTATGAAGAAGGGTCAATGTTCTAAATTTTTTCCAAAGAGATTTCAAGAAAATACAATTGTTGATCATGAAGGCTTTCCTAATTATAGAAGAAGATCAAAAAGTCACATCATTGTTAAGAGTGGAATTGATCTGGACAATAGAAATGTTGTTCCTTATAATCCAAGTCTGTTAATAAAGTATAGAGCTCACATTAACATGGAGTGGTGTAACCAGAGAACATCCATCAAATACTTATTTAAGTATATCCATAAAGGTTATGATCGCATTTCAGCTACAGTTGTTGGAAATAATGCAGATAATGTTGATGAAATCAAACAATATCTAGATTGCAGGTATATTACATTTTAAATAATTACATTTTAGGTACTTAAAACCTTAACCATTTTCAAATTTGTTTTACTTTCTTTAATAAACATCAGAATTTCTTTTCAGGTACATATCTCCAAGTGAAGCATGTTGGAGAATTTTTGGTTTTTCAATACACGGAAGAAAACCAGTTGTTGAGCGCATGTTTTTCCATTTGATTGGAGAAAATTCTGTTTTCTTTACCGACAATCAAACAGTGGAACATGTACTTGAAAAACCAAGTGTTACAGAGTCAATGTTCACTTCATGGATAGAGACAAATGCAAAATACTCCCTTGCAAGGAAACTAAGTTATGGTGAATTTGTTACTAAATTTGTCTACAAGAAAAAAACCAAAATTTGGTCACCAAGAAAGAGAGGATATACAATTGGAAGATTAATTTGGGTTCCTCCATCAACTGGTGAGCTTTATTACTTGCGAATGATGCTGACTGTTGTCAAAGGTCCAACAACTTATGACCAAATCAAAAAGGTTGCCGGAGTACAACTTAACACATTTCGAGAAGCTTGCTATGCAATGGGATTTTTGGGAGATGACAAAGAATTTATAGCAGCCATTAAAGAAGCTAAAGATTGGGGGTCAGGTTACCTTTTAAGGAAGTTATTTGTTGGAATGTTATTGTCTGCAGTCATGGATAGGCCGTGTTATGTTTGGAATAAAACCAAAGAATGGTTAGCAGATGGCGTTCTCTATAAACAAAGAAAAATTGCAAACAACAGAGGTTTGACATTATCAATTCTTTTTTGTTGATTCCTTATTTATTTTTTCATCATTTTGTTATACTTATACAATTATCTTTTGTTACTATTTTTCAATTAGGCTTGGAACTTACTGAGGAACAATTGTACAACTTGACTCTACTTGAAATTGAAAAAATTTTAGAACTTAACAGTCGAACTTTGAATGAGTTTAAAGATATGCCTTATCCAAAAGATTATGTCATAGCACAATTGGGAAATAGATTGATCTATGATGAGCATAACTATGATGTAGAGGTCCTCAAAGCTGAGTTTCATGAATTATACCATTTATTAACAAGTAACACTTTTGACTTTTTATCTTATTTTATACTTATTAAAATTCAACAATCAAACATTTACTCATAACCAATTTTGTTTAATAATAGATGAACAAAAAGTTATTTTCCACAAGATTATGACTGCAGTGGAGAAACAGAAAGGTAGAGTATTCTTCCTTCATGGATATGGTGGTACAGGAAAAACATTCATGTGGAAAACTTTATCAAGTGCTTTAAGGTCCAAATGTCAAATTGTTTTAACTGTTGCATCAAGTGGAATTGTTTCTCTGTTGTTACCTGGAGGTAGAACCGCACACTCAAAGTTTAAAATTCCTGTTCCGACTGAACAAAATTCAACTTGCAATATCGAATATGATAGTCACCATGCTGAATTGTTGCAACAAACACAATTGATTATTTGGGATGAAGCTCCAATGGCACACAAGTTTTGTTTTGAAGCTCTTGATACCACGATGAAAGATATCATGACTAAGCACAATAATTGTAAGGAAATATTTGGTGGGAAAGTTGTTATCTTTGGAGGAGATTTCAGACAGATCTTACCAGTTGTTCCACGAGGAAAACGTTCTGACATAGTCCATGCAACTTTAAATGCTTCATACATTTGGGATCATGTACAAGTTTTAACTCTAACCAAGAATATGCGCTTGCAGTCTGGATCATCAGAGTTAGAAAAACAAGAACTACAAGAATTTTCTGAATGGCTTTTAAAAGTTGGTGAAGGAAAGATAAATGAACCTAATGATGGTATTGTTGATATCAAAATTCCAAAAGAGTTGTTAATTATGGAATTTGCTGATCCAATTTTGGGAATCATAAATAGCACTTATCCTAATTTGTTTGATCAATACATGGATTATGACTATTTGAGTACTAGAGCTATTTTAGCATCTACTATTGAAGTAGTTGATAACATCAACACAGTGGTTTTAGGACTTTTACCAGGTAATATAGTTCTATAATGCTACATGTATTTATTTCAAAATTATTATTTTTAACAATCTCTCACATTATATCAATTATGCAATCATTTTGTTTTGTATTTTTAGGTGAGGAAATTGAATATTTAAGTGCCGATTCTCTTGATCGATCAGAATTGAATGAAGGAAATTTCTACGAAGTTTTAACACCTGAATTCTTAAATTCTCTTCACACTTCAGGACTTCCAAACCATAAGATTAAAGTGAAGATTGGAACACCCATAATGCTTATGAGGAACATAGATCAAATTCATGGTCTGTGCAATGGTACAAGATTGATTGTCACTAAGTTAGGAAAACATGTTCTGGCAGCAGAAATCATGTGTGGTAAATATAGAGGCAACTCCGTTTACATACATAGGATGGATATGTCACCTTCTCAATCACCATGGCCTTTTAAGATGATAAGAAGACAATTTCCAATAATTGTTTCTTATGCCATGACAATAAACAAATCACAAGGTCAATCACTTGACCAAGTTGGATTATATTTGCCAAAACCAGTGTTTAGCCATGGACAATTGTATGTTGCTTTGTCAAGAGTTAAATCCAAAAAAGGTCTGAAAATTTTAATTCATGATGATCACAAAATTCCATCAGATACTACAACCAATGTTGTCTACAAAGAAGTCTTCCAAAATATTTAACTGGTGAATATTTGAATTTTAATTCTATGCCTATGTTCTTACTATTATTTAATAAATATACAAATTGGTTTATAACCAATTTTCTACTTTTTTGCAGATGTCAATTGGAGATTTGCGTTATTTTGATCATAGTCACCACTTTTTTGTATTGTGAAACTATTATTATTTAACTGTATTTTGGACACAATGTAATCTTTTTGTAATGTTATTCTCTTATGTATTAAATGACTACTAACTATCATATATGTTTTTATATTATTTATTTATAATTTCATTCAGTTCCAGGTATTAACTTTTTTTTTATTTACTCAACGTTTTTATTGCATTATAATTGATTATTAAAAATCCAAAAGTTCTTTATACTGAACTAGCATACCTATTTTATATAACTTAGTAATAGATTTGGTTCAATCATTATATACACTCCACTATACAATTGAATTTTAAGTATAATGTCCAATTATCATCATAACACCACATGAATAAGTTTTTGCCGTTTCAAATCAATAAGATAGCATCGGTCAATGTGAAATCTTGTGTTCCTTTATTCTCTATATCCCAAAACTTAACTCACACTCCTAATCAAACTTATCCCACAAACTCAAAACTCCTTACCAACCATGGCTTCTTCTTCCACGACTGCCAACATAACACCTTCAAGTGGTTCAACCATTATCCAGTACGTGCAAAACAGAGGAGGTTTCTTAACAGCACATATGATTGTTGGTTTTGCTTATCTTGGACATCGATGTTTTAAAATTATTTCTTTTAGACAAATTAGTCCTTTCACCATTTTAAATCCATTTCATAGCCGAAGTCTCCATAAACGATGTACTAAGTGGTTTGATATCAAACTAACAGCTGAAATGATTCAAAAAACATCATTGGTAAAGGATATCTTCATAATATTATTTTTTACTTTCTTTTTCTATTGTATTTTTCAATAACATTTTAGACTTTCCTTTTTATATAGGTTATACACAAGCCTTTTAGTACATTCATCCAAATATATGGCTTTGAGGAACTCCAAGTTTGTACTGATGATGGTGAAGCTAATAAATTATTAGTTTTTGTGAAGCGTAATCCATCAAATACTAATTTCATTAGTACAAAATTTGGTTATCAATGGAATGTCATTTGTAAGAACAACAATTTTCTCCCAGAAGACACTGTTCGATTTAAATTTTGCCATTATTACAGATGTCATTTGTTTAAAATTATAATTTAAGTTATTACTTAAATTTCAATGTAATTATTTTGTTGTAGCTTTTATAATATATTTATTTTTTGCTTTTTCCTTATGGTTTTGTATGTGAACACTTACTCACTGTCATCTATATTGCCATTGTCATTTTACCACTCATTGTACCTTTAACTATTCACACGTGATGATACAACTAATTCATTTTCAATATTAAAATCATTAAATAAATTTATATTTCAGTCTTACTAATAAGTGTATCCGGTATACTCTTTAACCAAAATAAAATTTAAACATCATTTTTTTATCATAAATTTTATAAAATAATTTAAATTGCGTTTACTTGATATAATTTTTTTCGAATATTTTTACAAACTTATAATTTAAGAGACCTAAATAAATCAATTATCAACTATGAAACGATATATCAGCAATGAAAGTACTTCACACCTAAAATACCATTTCCTTAGAAACACTTTTGTACTATTCTATAAGGGAATAACTGAACAATGTGTATGCAGCAATTTTACTACTGTTACTACGTGATCACCACTTGCCTATACCACGCCAATTTATTACTATTGCAATTCATAGTCAAAATTATTTGCTTGATATGTGTCTTACTTCTTTAATCACATGCATCTACATATTTTGTCTTTATCCTTTTTTGTCTCCAACATCCTAATTCAATTCTTTTGCTATTTTTCTTCCAACTATATATTCACATCTTATGGACATTATTTTCATCCAACATCCTACTGCATTTTGCTAATTCAAGTCTTTATCCTTTTTTGTCTCCAATATCCTACTGCATTTTTTACCATGTCTTCAACATAGCCAAGAAAAATATCACGCCTATTCGAAACAGTTCATCTCATTAATCAGGTTTACATTTATCTTAAAACATAATAACGATGTTTATATTTTATTTTTTTACTAACATTTTTTCCAATATTAACTATTTTAAATACCATTTTGGTAGGATGTTGGAGAATTAGATCGTTTTGCTGTAGCACAATTTTTTGACGAACTTGAATATGAATGACTGTTAATTGATATGTATGGTGACCACCACAAAGTGGAATTCAACATGTCAGCTACACAACCACTACTTACTACAGGATGGTCTTCCTTGAGATACTATTTTAATTGGGTTGGAAACAAAAAAATTGACTTGTTTTACTTATGATGTAACAAATTCCTGCTGAAACCAAATGAAGGCTGCATTCCATTTCAATTTTTTCCATCATTCCACACCTTAAGCACAATGACTGAAATGAATCGATCATTTTCAGTCATAATCGATGAAAGCAGTTTCAACAACAATGAATTGGTTTGTTCATTTCGATGTTGATTAATATTTATCTTTATAATACAATCTCATTTAATATAACAATTTCATATTTTTTCAGGTTCTCCCACCAGATTTTTCGACTTTTTTGTTACAAAAAACTCATTCGAATGTCAAGCTATGTGGACCATTGAATAATGTTATCAACTGCAACTTAATCCTCCCACAACCTATTTCTTTGGAAGTCAAAATCGGAAATGGCTGGAAAAAAATTTGTGAAGTCAACAACATTGCTGTGGGGAATCGATTACTCTTCAAATGTGACTCAGAAATGGACTATAACAATGTGTTAATTGTCTCTCATATTTGATATTTATATTTGCTACATTTATCTACTTATGTTGTATTTTTCACTTATCTATTTTTATGTTTTTATTATTGTCTTGTGTTTTATCTATTTTTTTGTATTTGTTGTAATGTCTACTATATTTTTTCAAGTTTAATGCAAATGTCTTTAACTTTTATGTTAACAATGATCTAATGTTTTATTATTAAATTTCATATTTATTACAATCATCTAAATTTCAACATTATTATAAATAATAAACCAACTCATTTTCAATTGCTAAATTTAACAACCCAAACACGCGACCTAACATCCATAAATGAATTCAACGCGCCGAAGGCGCGACCCGTGCGGTAGCACGGGTAATACGCTAGTTTCATAAAAAAAAAGTTTCATGGATGAACAGTGTTGAGATAAAAGGACCCACTTTGTGATGTTGAAAAATTTTATTTTTTGTCTTGGTCGTAGTTTATTCTTTGTAAATGTGTTTTTTTTGTCAATTGATTGTTGTTAAGGGCAAAAATTTTATAGTTTTCTTCTTCATTAGATATCAAAAAAATTTATAAATCATACGTAAAATAATCATTAATTAGATGGTTTAATTTACATTACATTCAAAATTATGAAATTATGATTTGTTTTTTCTGTGTTTTCTTCATACTAACAACCTCAATTATTATTTCCCCTCGTGTTCAATGGAGTAATCTTTTTTAATTAGAATAAACTATGTAGTCATGGTTAGTACACGTATTCTCCCTCAAATATTTCTCTCACTCTAAAATCCTTTGCAATAATAATTCTCTGTCAAAAAAAACAACCTTTGCAATTTGCAACTTTCGTTGTCTCTCCCTGTCTCTTTTCGTACCAGTTTCGAAACAGACACTTTGCCATCCTTTTTTTTTTCTTTAGTTTTTATGGCAACAATTATCTCCTTCCAATTTTATCTATTACCTTAAAGTCACTTTCTTTCCTATTACAATTGAATTGAATGGATTAAATTTAAGCTCTACCTTGTTTGGATGATGAGAAAATTCTGCAAAAACCCTTTTTTCCTCGTTTTCTTGTAGTTTCTAGTGTTTAATTTCATTTTTCACTTTAATTCACTGAACCCAGATGCAAAAATTCAATCTTTTTCATCTCTGTTGACACTGGATGATGACACTGAATTGAACTTAGAGAGAGAGAGAGAGAAGAAAAATGGCTTATGCACAAGGGTTTGCTCCAACATTGAAATTGGGTTTTGTATTTTCATCTCAAATTTCACCAAAACAGAGATACCCTTTTGTTTTCCCTTCATCAAAGTATGGATTTTCACTCAAATTCAATGATGGGTCATTCAAATTCCAAAACCCTTTATTTGTATCTGCAAAACCCATTTCAATTAAGAGAAGAACAAAATCTGTGGAGCTTGACCAGTTTGTAACAAGTGATGATGAAGAAGAGAAAGAAGAAATGGGTGATGGGTTCTTAGAAGCAATTGAAGAGCTTGAGAGAATGACAAGGGAACCTTCTGATGTTCTTGAAGAGATGAATGATCGTCTCTCAGCTAGAGAGCTTCAACTTGTGTTGGTTTATTTTGCTCAAGATGGAAGAGATTCATGGTGTGCTTTGGAGGTTTTTGATTGGTTAAGAAAAGAGAATAGAGTTGATAAGGAAACTATGGAGTTAATGGTTGCTATTATGTGTAGTTGGGTTAAGAAGTTAATTCAAGAACAACATGGTGTTGGTGATGTTGTTGACCTTCTTGTTGATATGGATTGTGTTGGTTTGAGACCTGGTTTTAGTATGATTGAGAAGGTTATTTCTTTGTATTGGGATATGGGGGAGAAGGAAAGTGCTGGTTTGTTTGTGGAGGAGGTTTTACGGCGGGGGATTTCTTGTAATGAGAATGATCCTCAAGGACATAAAGGAGGTCCAACGGGGTATCTTGCTTGGAAGATGATGGTAAGAATTTTCATATGTCATATCTAGGTTTTTTTATTTGATTGGTAAAGTGGCTTTTTTTATTCAAAATTTGAATGATTGTGCCGTGTGTTGAAGAACTTGTTGTTTGTGTTGGTTGTTGATCATTTGGTTTCATTGACTTAGAGTGTGTTTGATTCTGTGGTGACAAAAATTGATTTGAACAGAATTGATTTTGATTAAAAGTGAGTTTGATGTAATATCGTTTATGTTTGGATAATTTATGAGAAAACTGTTTATTATCAATTCATTGTTAACTTGAGTTGGAGCCCTCCAACCGTGGAACCAAACTCGGACATAGATATTTTGTTAATTGGAGCTGTGAGGTGTTTTTGAATTGCTTGTTTTGCATTGGTATTGGCGTGTTGCCTTCGATTTTTTTTATGTCATAGATGGTTTGCTTGTTCACTTTCGGTTAGTGTGTGGTCAGCTATGACAGACCTGATTTTCAAAGCGAGTTTGATAAAACCTAAAGCTACTTTTCTTTACTAAAATCAGAACAATAGTTAAATGTAAAGATACTAGTAAAATGTTCTAGTTTGATTTTAAAATTATGTTTTGGTTAAGCCTCCTGTGCTTCTCTATAAGAATAAGTCATTTTGGAGTTTAGAAATGGTGTTTGGATTATTTAATTATTTACTTCTAGGATAACTCCCAGAATAACTTATGACTTATGAGCAAGTATCATTCAAACACAAAATTAGCTCACCTAGAAGCAACTTTACACATTAGAGCTTCTATATAAAGGTCCTCTCCTAATCTCTTTTAGATAAGCGTGCTGTGTCCCATATGATGTCCCATATGCACTTTATGCCATTTTATTTTCTTGGGGCATATACCAATAGGAATTTATTCTGGTTATCAGTTGTATTTAGCTAATTTGTGGGATAAGGCACTGTTTGGATAAGCTGCTTAACTAAACTCTTATCATGTAAGTGTTTATCTATAAGCTATTTCTATAACAAAAGATAAAATAAAGTCAAACTGTTTTCATATAAGCTATTTTCATAAGCTATCCTAATCTCAGAAGTATTTGTTAGTAAATAAGCTTAAATAAGTCAATCAAAATAGATCCTAAATTAAGATAACTAAGTGTATGTCATAGTTTTCCGATCATCAGTTACATATTGGACGTGTGGTGTAGTTATATAATCATATATATGATTTTCTTTTCCAGGCTGAGGGTGATTACCGAGGCGCTGTTAGATTGGTAATTCAGTTTAGAGAAGCTGGCCTGAAACCAGAGATCTACAGTTACCTTGTTGCAATGACTGCTGCGGTTAAGGAACTCAACGATTTCGCCAAAGCTCTAAGAAAGCTTAAAAATTCAGCAAGGGCCGGGTTGATAACCGAATTTGACCGCGAAGATGTTGATCTAGCAGAGAACTACCAATCAGAACTTCTAGCCGATGGAGTAATGTTATCCAAATGGGCGATTCAAGACAGCAGCCTATCATCACTTCACGGAGTTATTCATGAGAGACTCCTTGCTATGTACATTTGCGCTGGCCGCGGAATCGAAGCCGAGAAACAATTGTGGGAAATGAAGCTTGTTGGTAAAGAAGCCGGTGGAAGTCTCTATGACATTGTACTAGCCATTTGCGCTTCTCAAAAAGAGTCTGCAGCAACAGCGAGGCTGATGACGCGGGTAGAAGTTGCGAGCTCGCCACAGAAGAAGAAAAGTTTGTCATGGTTGTTAAAAGGTTATATTAAAGGTGGTCATTATAATGAAGCAGCAGAAACTGTGATGAAAATGCTTGAATTAGGATTCTATCCTGAATTTTTGGATAGAATTGCTGTTTTGAATGGTTTAAGGATTAAGATTCAGCATCATGGAAATTTTGCTACTTATATCAAGCTTTGTAAGTCACTTTCTGAAGCAAATTTGATAGGACCTTGTCTTTTGTATTTGTATAATAGAAAATATAAGCTTTGGGTTATGAAAATGGTTTAAGAAATTGAAGTTGAAAAAATCTTGCCAATTTTTAATCCTATGGTTTTGGAGGCATAGTTGTGTATTGTAAGTATGCACTGAATTTGTTGGTGCTTGTTTACTTGTATAAATTTGTATAGTTTTAATGTCAAATGTTATAATGAGTATGTATAATAAATAATTCGGATCTTCTTCACTGCACTCTCATGTAGTATTATTGTATAGATTATGATGTGATTATATTATAGTATAATCTTGCTTCAACTTGATAAACATGATGTTACAGCTTTGTTTTTGTTCTACTGGGCTTTGTTTGCTAATGAATTTCCTATCTGTGAATCTGTGATTGTTCTTCTCCCTTTGCATTGCGGACACAAAAAAAATATATTATCGGAAGATATCTTCTGATAAGATTTTACACTACCAGAAAATATCATTTGATGGAATTTACGTTATTGGAAGATGTTTTCGGGTGAGAATGGAGGAATTCATCTAGACACAGTTCCTCATAGGGTGTCCTCGAGGGAAAAATGGATTAATTTACGATAATTTCTAATTTTAATATGAAATGGAGACTGCTATTTTTACTTCAAAGTCCCACTTCTCTTTTATTTTACAATGAAGTTTAGAGAAGTTGGGTTTCTGAGTCTCAATAATGTTAGAGAAAGTTTCAAAGAGTGTTTACAAAGATATTTGCAAATGATAGAAAAATTCATTTATATATTACACATTAATATGTTTTGTATGTCCATAATCTCCATATGCTAGACAATTTATGCTATTTAGATAGCATACACATTGATAATTGCATTATATGACATGGCGGAATGTTTAATTTCTTTTTAATATCAATGTAAAATTAATTTACATGAGCATATGCATTAAATTCATTTAGATATACAGTTTCAAAAATATTTTATTTGTATAAACTGACGTCTTAATATTTTTTTAAACATACATCAATTGAATTATTCTATAGTGTCTGTTGTTTAAGTTAATTTTAATTATATATCTACAAATATCATCTGTGTGCGCATATAAAGTAATCTCTTTTAAAAATATGTGAATTTTCTCAGTAGAGTGAGGACTATTTTGGGAAACGTTTTTCGGAATTTTTATAGTGTAAATTTCAGCAAAATTTACACTATAAAATCAACTTCGAAACGTGTTTTCTAAAACTTTTTTGCGCTAGGGGGGAAAAAGTCATGGGAGTGGAAAGAGAAGTCATCCCTTGCGGGCTTAGTGTTTCTTTCACCCATGGTAGGAGTGAAAGGCGTTGTATGTGAAGATTTCTCTTCCCACCCCCCATGATTCTTTTTCAACCCCCTGAAATCCAATTTTACCCCTTAATTTAACCCCCAAAACTTCGGTTTTCACGTACCGAAGTTTTTCGATAGTGAAAAACATGTGTTTTCAATCGTTTAAAACTTCGGTACGCATGTACCGAACTCTTTTTCCAAGGGTGAAAACGAAAACCCGGGGGGTGAAAAAGAAACACGGGGAGTGGGAAGAGAAATCTTCGTTGTATGTAGCTCTGGGCTTAACGTTTGACCCAATTCATAGGGAAAATTTGAAATAAACTTTAAAAATAAAACGAATTAACGACAACAAAAAAAAAAATCAAATTGAATTGAATATGACTTTAAAAATAACGACAACAAAAAAAATCCTTTTTCATTATTTGTTGTAATCTTCTTTATATAGACTTGACCTTTGTTTTAACAAAAAAATTAACTAAACCCAATAATTTAGTCTAATAATAAAAAGATAAGTTTTAAATTTAAGAGGTTCCGAGTTTGAGTCTCCTTAGTATTTTTGAAGACAAATGTAAATATGGTTATAAGTATTCTTTAAGTCTTAAAGTATTTTCTTCCTTGAATTGGAACACTTGTAAGAGTTTTTTGAATTATAAAGTCTTCTATGTCTTGAAATGGGAAAATTGAAGGAGAGAAGATATTTAAAGTTAACTGTAATTTTCGTCTCTTCATTTTTTAATTGTGCAATTTTGATCTTTCATTTTAGAAATTTTATTGAAATGATTTTTTGTTTGACGATAAAGTACTTATAGCATATTATTGATTAAAATGTGTTCAATACAATCTTAGATATCAACCAGAATCTGGACACTAGCTAAAAATGGAGCCGCCGTAGCAAGAGCGTGAGCAACCTCATTTGTTTGTCTCCTTACAAACTCAACACTAGAGTTTACATAAAAAGAACAAAAGAAAATTTTACAATGTTGAATAATAGCACTGAACTCTTTAAAGTCTTTCCTGTGACAACGAAAACTATCAACCACCAATTTGGAATCTAGTTTCCTGTGAAATGATTTTTGTTTGTCTTGATTTTAATGTCAAGTTTTCTAATTTATTTGTCAAAAAAAAATTATCTAATTTATTGACATGTCATATTAAAATTAGTCAAAACTTCTAAAACAAAATTAAAATTGCACAATTAAAAATTAAAGAACTGAAATTGTATAATTTTACATTTTTTCTCCTTTTGGAAATTGAATTTCTTGCCATCATACTTTTGTCACATTTATATATTTGATGTATCCGTAATTATTGAGTGGAGATCAACTTTTAATAAAAATTTTAAATTTTCTAAAATAAAAATATACAACTTAAAATTTAGATCGTCTGAATTCAATTCAATGTTCATAGGTGTATCGAATGATCAAATGTAAAAATACGTCAAATTTTAACCGACATGAATCATGGTTCCTCCTTTCAAAATTTATCATCTTGCCTCCTTGGAACCAAACCCTCCTCCAAATAAATCAACTCGTTCATTTTAATATCTCATTTCCAATTATATGAAACCACATTTCTCTATAATTTAACATGAGAAGTCCATTCCAATTCCATTGAAGCAAACATGAGCACAACACAACATTGATGTGGTGAAATAAATTAATTAATTAAAAGTCTCCTCAATACCAATAAATTATCCTGTGTCACTTGCATCATATTCATTCATATCTCCACTACAAGTCCACTTGCAATCATCACGTGAAGATGTACTATAGTATTGAATATATCTCCTGCCAAAACCCATATATTATGGAATTTATTATGATCTAACATTTTACCAGAGAAAAATGTGATAATATAGTACTACAACTAATTTATAAATCTGAGATACCCTGACCAATAGACTTTGTCAGAAATATTAAAACAATGTTGAGCAACATTTATTCCACATTTATATATAATCGTTGCCAAAAAAACATTTATGTATAATGAAACATTAGAAATTAAAATAATCAAATGGATCTTCTAGGAAATAGTTGGAAAATCAGTTGACCATTTTGGTTGTTATAGTTATTTTGAAAATAACAAAGTACATTAGAGATCAATTTATCCTTTGAATAGGGATGACAGGAAAACCTAAATCCGATAGATCCACCCGAATTCAAACTCAAGTTAATGGACGAAATTCGAGTTGATTGGGTTTGAGTTTGAGTTCGGATGATACCCGAATATATGGATGTGAGTTTAGGTAGTATCAAACCCACACCGAAACCCGAACATCCAACCACTTATATATTAAATTACCTAATTGTCCTTAAGTATTTTTGGAAGATCTTAATTTTAATTGTAGTTTAATTTCTTAAAAGTCTTGAAGACTATGTTACAATATTATTGTTGAAAAGTTATAATTTTAATTGTAATGTTACCATGTTTCAATGTTCTTAGAATGCTTGTGTTTCAATTGTATACCTTAATTTTAATTTAATTGAGAGACCTTAATGGAATTTCAATGTTGTTGTATTTTTTGCTTTTTTTTCTTCTGCAGATTCGGGTTTGGATGAAAAACTTGAACCCATTAATGGGTGTGAACGTGGATGTTAATTTTCCACCCAAATAGACTTTAAGTTCGGATTCGGATGACACCCGATATTTCAGATGTGGATTTGAATAGTATAAAACCCGCACTCGTAAGCACCTGTTGTCATCCCTACCTCTGAAGTGTGCATATCTTGCATATATCTTCGGAAGCGAGCTAATGAAATAAACAAAATAATTTATGTTTATTGTCTTCAGTTTAAAGTAAATCAAAGAATTTCTTTTTATTTTTTTAAAAGCATTTATATATATATATATATATATATATATATATATATATATATATATATATATATATATATATATATATATATATATATATATATATATATATATATATATATATTTAACCATTATTTTAATTAAGAGAAAAATGCAACTAAATGATTAATTCATTCATCAGTATAAATATATCATTAATATAATGAACCCAAATCTATTGACTAAAAAAAAAGACTTGATTTGTTTACCACAAAAAAAAAATGCCTTTTTATCAATTCACATAACGAATATGCATATATATCATGATTTGCATAGATGAGGAATAGGTTTTATTAAAGCTTTTTTTTTTACTAAAGGTTTATAAAAGCTAGTTGAGTCTTTTTGCACATGTTGCTCTTTTGTTTTCATAGTGGGTACAGCATTATAGAACAACATATGCTTCAACATGGTGATTGAAAGGATCTGATCCTTTTCTCTTCATTTTGCTTTCTTGAGAGGTATATATTCTTGTAACATAAACTTTCAACTTGTGTTGATGCACACATATATTATTATTATTATTATTATTATTATTATTATTATTATTATTATTATTATTATTATTATTATTATTGTTGTTCTCTTTGTTACATATAGTGATTTGTATGTGAGGCCATTTTTTATGAAATCTTAATATATTTTTTTTCTTTTTGTATGTGTTTAGTTGGGTTTCTGATTATGTGAAATCATTGACTAAATATAGTTGTGCAAATGACCAAAAATTTATAATTATACGAATTAAATGAATGCACAGAATTTGGATATGTTCGATTGGATATGTGTTGACCATTAAGATAAAAAGTAAAATTTTTTTTTTTTTCTTTTTGTTGTTCTTCTTCATTATTATTATTATTATTATTATTATTATTATTATTATTATTATTATTATTTTTCATGCATCGTGTGTACACTCACATATCCAATAATTGGTATATAGAATCTCTATGTAGAAGAGGCACCATATATGGTTCATGATGTTTTGAGTTATTATAATTTATTTATTTATGAATAAATTATACAAAGATGTTGCTAGATCTACTGTCCTAACCCTTCAATAATTAGGTGTCTGATCTGGCTTATTTGTTCAGATTGTGTTTTGTACTACTTGATTAAGACTTGTTCATGCACATCCTCTTTAATTCATGTGCGTTTGACACTTAGTGAACAGTTTTTAATTATTTTGCCAAATAATATTAGTATTTAATTTGTCAAAAAAAATATTAGTATTTAATTGGTATGAAATATTATTTGTAAGAACTTTTATACATATATTCAATCATATTTTATCTTTCTGTTACTTTTTCATAATTAATTTTAAAATTCTCTCTACAAATATATATTTAATGAGAATTTTTTATTTTTTTGATAACTAGCTTAATCGCTAATTAGATTCACAAACTTTAATATAAAAAAATAAATTAAAATTTAGAACTTAAGCTTTAACTCTTGTAATAATATCGCTAATAATTATCAACTGAGGTACATTTAGCGTACATATATCTAAGGAGATTTTATTTGATGCATATCAAGATATTCAATTAAAGTTGAATTTTCATATTTATTTTAACAGAAAAATTAATGAGCACTACAATATTTATTTATTTATTTATTGAGAGAGGGAACTTATTAATATCTAGTTGGATCATAATAATGGTCAATGTACGGCCCAATATATTATAAGGCTTAATGCAAATTTAGAGATAAGACTCATTTAAAGTCTATAAAATTGTTTTTTTAAAATAATTAAATTTAAATTTTACTACCTAAATTTTATGTTAAATTAACTATTGAGATAATATTAATTTTAAATAGGATTTTGTTAAAAAAAATTGGTTAAATAGCTTATTGGCTAAAAATTTCACCGTTAAAATGGATAACTAGAGTGTATGGAATTCGAACCTCAACTTCCACGTATAAAATGCGTTGTAATTTTAACTTAAAAATTGGTAAAATATGAAAAGCCTTCGTACTAAAAAAAAAATAATGTAGCCCCTTTTATAAAAATGCCAATTCAATATTTTTGGAGACCTACCATGGTTGTATTGATGACCGTACTCTTGGACAAATTTGGCAATATACTATCAAGACTACACAATGAAAATTATTCTTAAATCAACATATACTACAGTTTTTTTCCCATCGAGAAAATGAAAGAACCATGTATGACTTGGACATTCAACCAATATGGACCAAATAATTTATGGTGAAAATGATTTTGTCAAAAAAATATAGTTACGGTGAAAATGAAGATCACCATATTTGACAGCCTTAATTAAATTTTTTGGAAAAAACAGTGTAAACCAATATGGACCATATAATTAATGGTGAAAATGATTTTGTTAAAAAAATACATTGCGGTGAAAATGATGATCACCGTATTGGACAACTTTAATTGTTTAGAGAAAAAGAAAAACCAGAGTAAATTGAACAAAAAATTTTAGATATTAATTGAATATAGTCAAAAAGTTTGCAAGAAGATCTTAATTTTATATTAATCTTATGGTTAAAAGTTTATTTTTCAAATTTATAACAAGAATCATTTTTTATTTTTTTTAGATTGACAAGAATCATTTTAAGTTGTCAAATAACAAGGCTTACACACTTGAAATATAAAAAAAGCGAAAAATACAAACTCAAATACATTTATTGGTTTTCATACGATTAACTAAATTATACTTATCGTCTTATAGATGTAGTTTAAATGGTAACTATCAAAGATATTATTGGAGTGATTGGAATTCGAATTACAAATGTTACGTTTTTCCACATTTAAATGTGCGACTCTTGATATTAGACTGTTTGACCAAAAAATACTAAATTGTACTTGCAAGAAAAGAAAAAAAAAAGTTGTCTTTTTTTTTCAAGAGTGAAAGGGTAAAGGAATATTGATACATAATTTTTTTTTAATAAGGAATATTAATATTTTTTTGGGTACAAAGGAATATTAATACTTAATTAAATTAAAATGTTCCGTTTGGTATTGATAAGACCGCTTAACATAAAAATAATAATTATTGGATTGGTTACACAAACACTCACAACTCACTCCACCACCTATAGTGCACCTTTACTTCACAATTCCACCTCACTCCAAATGCATTGCAAGTTAACTCAAATCTTTTTGATTAATTAATCTAAAGATACCTAGCTATTAGTAAACAATAATTCATTCTTAAATAAGCTCCCTTTTACTTTCATTTGATTTGATCCATAACTATTAATTAATCTTTAAGCCCTCATTTCAATACATAAAATAAATAAATTCATAATGAAACTATTAGTTGACCAAATTAGCATGCTCATGTCCAAAATTGGAGTGGTTCTTTTTGTAGAATCTCTCTCTTTCTCTCCCTCTCACTCTTTGGTGAAATCCAATGAATTTGTTGGTACCACTTTCTGTGCATAGCAGGTTCACCTGATCACTTACAAAAACTACTAGCTTCATAATTATTTACTTGATTTATATGCTCCTTAGACACACTAATTTTTCATATCATACACTAAATTTTCTTCTCTTTTTTACCAAAAAAGGAAGATACCATAGTTCAGATCATTCATCAATTATTCCTGTAAAATCACTGTAGTTCCTAGTGAGAGAAAAAAAAAAAAATGTTCTTTTTCTGTTGTAAGTTTACAAAATGAAAACCCTTTTCTCAAAAGAACAAACTTCACAGCCCAAGTTAATTTTCATTCAAAGTTCAACACTTTAACACAAAGGGTTGAAAGAAAAGTGGTTAAATTCATCAAAAAATGAGAGGTTTGAAGATTTCTGAACGTTTCAAGAGCATTCAAGTTCATGCTCTAAGTTCTTCATCTGAAACCAATGGTGGCAGCAAAACAAAACATCATAACCTTAACAGACACAAAACCATATTGTCTTGGTCAAAATCAAAATTCAACAACAATAACAAAACCTCAGAGTTTCCAAATCTTGTTTCACTTCAGTTACCTTCTACGGACACCATTGAACCATCCATAGAACCTTACCTTAAACCAATCAACCTTGTTGAGACTTTAGCAGAACTCTATCAAAGGATAGAGTTTTGTATCTCACAGTCTGAGAAAGTGTCACTTTATGTTGAACTTTTTTCTGTTTTTTGTGGTCTTGGAGATCAGAAGCTAGTTAGAAGATGTCTTAGAACAGCGCGACAGAACGCCGAGGATGTTATGTCAAAGGTTGTTTTGTCTGCATGGTTAAGGTTTGAGAGAAGGGATGATGAACTTGTTGGTGTTTCTTCAATGGATTGTGGTGGTTATAATGTTCTTGAATGTCCAAAGAAGAATTTAGAAAATGGGTTTAATTCTTTTTCAATTAATGATCATTGCAAGTGTAATGAAGAGAGAAATAATCATGAAACTTGTCATAATGATGAGAGTTTGTGTTTGTTTGATGAAGAAAGTGATGTTTTGTTTTGTGTTGGGAATGAAGAAATCAAGTGTGTTAGGTGGAGAATTGCTTCACTTTCAGAACCATTTAATGCAATGCTTTGTGGTGAATTTGTAGAATCCAAAATGTGGAAAATTGATTTTTCAGGAAATGGATTATGCTCAGAAGGGATGAAAGCATTAGAATTTTACAGCAGAACAAAAAGATTGGATCTTTTTTGTCCTAATACTGTTTTGGAGCTTCTCTCATTTGCCAATAAGTTCTGTTGTGAAGAAATGAAAAGTTCTTGCGATTCTCATTTGGCTTCAATTGTTGAAAGTGTTGAAGATGCATTGATACTTATTGAGTATGGTTTGGAAGAAAATGCTACTCTTCTAGTAGTTTCTTGCTTACAAATTTTTCTTCGGGAGCTTCCGAATTCACTTCATAATTCAAAGGTGATAAATTTCTTATGCAGTTTTGAGTCAAAGGAAAAGTTGGCAAATTTAGGGTGTGCTACTTTCTTGTTGTACTATTTTCTCAGTCAGGTTGCGATGGAACAAAGCATGGTATCGAAAACAACAACGATGTTACTCGAGAGAATGAAAGAGTGTGCTTCTGAGAGATGGCAGAAGGGTCTTGCATTGCATCAATTAGGGTGTGTGTTTATTGAAAGAAGAGAGTATAAAGAAGCTCAACGTTGTTTCGATGAAGCAGTTGAATTTGGTCATGCTTATTCGATAGCCGGTGTAGCTAGAACAAAGCATAAACAAGGTCAACCATATTCAGCTTATAAGTTAATCAGTTCTTTGATATTTGAGTATAAACCAGTTGGTTGGATGTATCAAGAAAGAGCATTGTACAATATGGGAAGAGAAAAAGGTTTTGATTTGGATCTTGCAACTCAACTTGATCCTTCACTTTCATTTCCTTATAAATATAGAGCATTGGAAAAAGTTGAGGAGAAGCAAATAAAAGAAGGGATTATGGAGTTAGATAAGTTTCTTGGATTTAAGCTTTCACCTGATTGTTTAGAGTTGAGGGCTTGGTTGTATATTGCATTAGAGGATTATGATAGTGCTATGAGAGATATTAGAGCATTGTTAACTATAGAGGCTAATTACATTACTTTACATGGGAGGATTAAAGGTGAATGCTTAGTTCAAATTCTGAAAAGTCGAATTCAGAAGAAGAATCAAGCTGATTGTTGGATGCAACTGTATCAACAATGGTCTTCGGTTGATGATGTTGGTTCTTTGGCTATTATACATCAAATGCTAGAGAATGAGCCTGGAAAGAGCCTGCTCGAGTTTCGTCTGTCTCTGCTACTCTTGAGGTAAGAATCTTTAGAACTTACTCGAAAAATATCTCCTTTTCTTAAGTTTTCACTTTTGACTTATGTAGCATTGAAACTTCTGATTCAATGCATGTTTTGTGTCTGACACCGACAATAGACTGACATATAGGCTTAATTCAATCACTTTCATTTTCTTAAATTATTACAAGTGTCTATGTGTTAGTATCGTGTATGGTGCCTGTGTCAATGGTTCGTAGATTAGGACTAGAAACTCACACATTGCGCATGTTAGTAAATACAATTGGTTCAGATTTTTTACTTAACAGTTCTTATGCTGCTGCACAGGTTAAACTGTCAAAAGGCTGCAATGCGCAGTTTGCGGCTGGCAAGAAACCATTCTAGCTCAATGCAGGAAAGGTTAATTTACGAAGGATGGATTCTATACGATACTGGCTACCGTGACGAGGCTGTTACAAGGGCCGATAGATCCATTGCAATTCAAAAATCATTTGAAGCCTTTTTTCTAAAAGCATATGTGTTAGCAGATACAAATCTTGATCCGGAATCTTCTTCTTATGTTATTCAGCTTCTGAAAGAAGCACTTAAATGCCCTTCAGACGGACTTCGCAAAGGACAAGTTAGTAATATCTCAAACTAACACTATTGCAATTTGTAAATGTAATCTTTTCTGTTGTTTTGTTGATTATGTTGTGCAATATTTTGCAGGCATTGAATAACATGGGGAGTATTTATGTCGATAGTGGTAAAATAGAACTTGCAAAGGAATGCTACAACAACGCGCTTGCAATTAGGCACACTAGAGCTCATCAAGGCTTGGCACGCGTTTATCATCAGAAAAACCAACGGAAAGCTGCATACGATGAGATGACAATGCTAATTGAGAAGGCGGAGAGCAATGCCTCAGCTTATGAGAAACGATCGGAATATTGTGACCGTGAGATGGCGAAGGCTGATCTTGATATTGCAACACACCTTGATCCTTTAAGGACATACCCTTATAGATACAGGGCAGCAGGTACTTCATTTACTAGTCACTCCTATCTGCTTTTTGATTTAGGCCTTGTTTGGACAAATAGTTTAATTAAGCTCTTATAGCATAAACGCTTATCATATAAATAATTATGTATAAGTTATTTATATGACAAAATATAAAATAAGTTAAACTGTTTTTATATAAACTCTTAAGTTGTTTTCATAAGTTCTCCTGTAGAGCTTATGGAAACAAGCTGAAAACAGCTTATGAACATGTGATGAGTTCTTTCTATAAGCTCTTCTAAAAACCCTTACAACTTCTTATGCCAGTAAATAAGCTCAAATAAGTCGATCCAAATAGCTGTTATACTGACATGAAGTTTCATATATATGACTAGTGCTGATGGATGAGCAAAAAGAAACAGAAGCTGTGGAAGAACTCACAAAGGCAATAAAATTCAAGCCTGACCTTCAAATGCTTCATCTGCGAGCCGCATTTTACGAGTCAATGGGAGATTTATCTTCTTCTCGTATAGATTGTAAGGCTGCTCTTTGTTTAGATCCAAACCATACATCTACACTTGATTTATATCAAAGGATACAAAAGCTGAGCTTTTGATCTCAAAACAAATGTAAATACATTGATATGATGTGTATTCTTGTGAATCATGTTCACAAAATTTGTCTTGTAATATTTATTTACACATCCTCTTGTACAGTTACATTACATGAGTTATAAAGAGATTCATACCTCTGGTTTACTACAATGCATCATTTATTTTTCTTGTGTTTTTTTTTTTTTTTTTTTTTTTTTTGCCAAAGATGGAAGAAAGAACAAATAGTATGTTCTTTGATTTTGTTCTTTGTAAGTAGAACATGAAACAAGAAATTCACATGTTTGATACATAAATGGGCAAGGCAATGTCGCTATAATCCTTAAATGTATCAAAATTGAAGTGTTGTCACTATAATCCCTAAAGTGTGTCTTTTGTCAGTAATTTTATGAACAAAATTGACCAACAAAAGATATATTCAAGAACCAAACTAATTAACGAAATACACATTTGACGCATTTATATATATATTTTTGTAATTTTGATATATTCAGATTCTATTGTGAGCGTTACTTTCTCGCACATTTAAGTAACAAAGTAACTTGTTTGTCGTTACTCGTTGCTTTTTCCACACGAAAGAAAAACCAAGTTCATGCAGAAAAACATAAAAAGAGAATAATATATTGATAGCCCTCTCCATTCATCAAATATTTACAAAAATCAATCATTCTACTGAGACAAAAGCTGTCTCAAATACACACCCTACTTCAGTACTTTTGTTTGTTATCTTCATATCAAGAATCTAAACATAATTATTATAAAATAACAAGGAAGAAAAAAACAAACAACAAACAACATGGCATCAAACTCCAAATTCGGGGTCTTGCTCGCATTATTTTCCCTTGCTATATGATTTTATTGCGCAATCTGTCTAAAAAATTTATACTGTCAACAAATCACAACCAATCATAAGTATGACTTTAAAAGTAGTCATGATTAAAGTCAAACGACTTAAATGATCTAACGGTTACGATTGATTGACAGTGTAAAAGTTTTTTACACTGACATTAAATATGAATTAAATCCATAAGTTAATGTCTTAAGTCTTAACATAAATCATCTTTGGACATAATTTCAATTTCAGCCCACCAAAGAGGTGATGATTTTGGAGTTACACCATCAGGTCCCATATCAGTAATTTCTTTCAACTTAGATGTAATCTCTTTCATTGATGGCCTTTTTTCTTGATCAAGATCTACACAATTATTAATCACTTCTGACCATTTCTCTATTTCATAATCTTTCAAAGAGTTCAATAAGCTTGTATCCACCAATTCTTTCAATGGTTGTCCTTTTATATATTCTGCAGCCCAATCTGTATGAAAACCATTTTCCACTGCATAGGGAATTTTTCCTGTTATCAATTCAAACAATATTACACCAAAACTATACACATTGTCATTTATTTCTTCTGCTGAGGTTTTCTTAGAAATTTTCTTTGTATCAACTTTGTCGGTGCACAAACTAAGGTCTGATATTTTAGCAGCATAATCTTCGGTGAGATATATAGAGGAAGATAGAAGGTTTCTTTGTGCAATAGGTGGTGTTAGATTATGCATGTGGTCTAGACAGTATGCTATTCCCATAGCTATCCTCATTCTCGTTCTCCAGTCTAGTTGTTCGGCTTCTCTAACTGCAAAAAATACATCATATATGAATTGTGTCAACACAAAACTTGGCCCTATTTGGATAAATAGCTTAATTAAGTCTTTATCATAGGCAAACTGGTGTATAAGTTAGTTCTATAACAAAAGACCAAATAAATTCAAAACGGTTTTCATATAAGGTATAAGTATTTTTCATAAGCTATCGTTTAGATAGCTTATGGAAATAAGCTGAAAACATCTTATGTACATGTTATAAGTTGTTTCTATAAGTTTTGTCAAACAGTCTCATAAGTGCTTATGGTACAAGAAGTGAGAGCTAATGATAATTTTTCAATGTTAAGCTGCATTTCAATGTTAAGCTGCAACGATAATGTAGAACCGATACTTTAGAAAGTGTGTCTGGTGTCTGACACAATACCAACACATGTTATTATATTCAATTATTATATTTGGTGTCATCGCTTCATATGCTAGTCAAATGTAATCATGAAAGTAAATTTTTAACAAAAGGGGACTCACTATGTAGATGCTCAAAAAGCGTTCCATTTGGAGCATACTCAAAAACCATCATCCTTGTGAAAGGTTTATTCTCTTCACAATAACCAATAAGATTCACGAAGTTCTTGTGGTTCACCCTCGATAACATCTCAATCTAGAAGACAAAAAAAAAAAAAACAGAAACAATTAAAACCGGATCAGAAAAAGCGCGTTTCATATGCTACATTTGTTGCCTTCATACCTTCTTTCGGAACTGAGCTTGCATATCTTTTGACCAGTCTTGAGATGAAATCATGGAAGAGGATACTACAGCTATCTCAACTCCACTTGAAAGAGTTCCCTTATAGATAGTCTCATCTTGTAGAGAACCAATAATGTTGCTGAAATCTTCACAGGCTACTACTAGTTCGGCACGTTTAAGACTTGGAATACCTGAATCATTTATTGTTAGAACAGAAACCCCGAATCAAAATAATAAAGATCCTAAACCCTAAACAAAGAAATATATGATGTTTGTTAACAAAATTCGGCTAATTGTGCCTATGTCTTAGACTACAGAATAGTTTCCGTTCTATTATCTCAAGCTAAGGGCTTACTACGTAAAACTTGTATTTAAATATTACGGTACAGATTACATTACCCTTAAACCGTACTCGACATACATGCTCAATGAGTATCGTAAAGGAGGAAGTGACGTCTTAATTAAGCATTGATCGTAAATTACCTGTTACAAATGCTTTTCGAAGCTGGCCACTCAAACCTGTGGCCCAAGGTTTTACAGTAGCAACCTTACTACTTCTGAAGCAAATGAAAACAGCGAATGACACCAAAACCAGGAAGGAGAACCCTCCAACTGTTGACCATATAATAACAGAATGTTTCTTTTCGTTTGAACTGTTTGAATTCCTTAGGTTTGAAGATGATGCGGGAGAAGGTGATGAAATCCAATTAGAATGTGCTTGTGTGATCACAATTGTAGGTGGATTTGATGGAAGTGGTAAGTTTGAAGTTGTTGGCGCTATCACAGGTTCCGGTGATGGTGAAGGGGAAAGTTCCGGTGATGATATCGATGATTGAAGGAAAATTGATGGTGATGGTGAATTTGAGAGACTTTGTGATGGTGAAATATGTTTAGAAAATGGCGATGATGATGGTGAAGGAGTCTTTTTGTCATCGACCATCTTTGTTTCGCGTGAGTTAGCAGAATTTTCTGTTTGTATAAGTTTCCTGCCATATGGTATATCCACTTGTTGGCCAATGTGCCTGTCATAAACATGCGCGATGATTCAAATCGTGATTTGTAAACATAGTTATTTTAAACGTGAATCGAATCTTATTATAAAGAGTATGCTAAATCGATAAAAGTATGATATCTTTAAGTAAAAACAGGCGACATATGCAAAACAAATAATAAGCTAACTATGCAAATATCAAAAGACAACAAGATAGAGGCGTGCGACATAAAGTTGATGGAAAAAAGGAGGCTGGCTACACAAATTCAGGGGTAAGATGCATCAAAATAAATCTAAAATATGTATTCACATTAATTCAGTTAAGTTTTGGTTCAAATTGCATATCATAAAAATAATTCTAATAAACTTAGATTAGATCATTAGTGTATACAAATTAAATAATATTATAAATACTAATCAGACCAAAATTGGACCTATCAACCAGCTAATATTTGAATAATTTTAAGTTTAACTAGTTGTTTCCTTTAAATTATCCAACTTTCTATTTTGTACTTGATTCATTGTTTGAACAACCTTTTATCAAAGAGAAAAGCAAATCTATCACAAAAAGAACTATAATTAACAACAAAAGAAAAAAGAAGAAGATGGTGTTGCTTACAAGGTCACAACATTTACTTGAGAGCATTCCCCTCCAAACCAAAAGCATGTATCAATGACCAACCCTTCACATCACAATTCAACCACAAAATTATTAATTCATCCAATTATATCTCATAATCTTTTGGAATAATATTATAATTAAGCTCAATAAAATTAAAGTTAAATGAAACAAAAAAACATTTAATGGTAGTATGCTACCCTTACCATGACATGAATTCAATTGGAAAGACACCATGACCCCAATAATTACTACAAACGTAATGAATCTCCATGCTTCTTTCATTGTGATATCAAATATTACAATTACTTCATAATATGATTGATGACAAAAAGTGGAGGAAATGGTATATGTATGATATGGTGTAAGGACAAAATGTTATATAATTAAAACCAACTTATTTTATTTGAGTTTATGTTTGGTTTTTTGCGGCGGTTGCATTAATTCACCGTTTCATAGTATTGAATTGGTTCGTGTCATATATTTGAGGAAGTCACCAACTCTCTGCTCTTTATATAAGAACGCAACTGTGCTTCTCTAATAAAGGCACGTACTACCCGTGCAATCTGTCACTATATTAATACTATCACATAAGAAGAGCTTTAAAAAACGGTCGGGTTATCTGGTCATATAGTCATTTGCTTATCAGGTTGAATCTAGATTTCCAATCATAAAATTTAATGAGTTAATCTACTTAAACTTCTTTATATATCTTGATTCCCTGAATCGAGCCGGGTCGGCCAGCTCCTTTGACAGCTCTACTCTATATTTTAGTAAATCTTGTATTTTTTTTTTTACTTTTAGTAAATTTTATAGTTATTGATCAAGCTTTTAGTAAATTTTACTCTTAGAAGTTGACTTAGTGACTTATATCACTCATGCATCGGACATGATGGCCAAATTTGTGCTCTAAAAATTTTAATTGAGAGGGGAAAATTCATGGTGTGCTAATTCAACATGTGCTTATTTCACTCATTCATCATACATGATGGCCAAATTCATGCTCTAAAAACATTTTTGCAAGCATAACTTACTTATTCAACCAAAATCTAATTTTACAACTTGGTTGAAGAGGTCCACTTATGCATAATTATTTGATTGGAGTATACTAATACTATATTATCTTCTTTTTATTTTAATATATACATATATAGAAGACCACATATATACATATGAGAGGGAGTACTTGAATCCTCACAAAAAACAAAGTATGTGTAAAGAAAATAAAGAAGAAAACACTAAGCAAGCTTATGAGAAAACGAGAATTAATTGGGAGAAGAGAAAAAAAGAGCGATAAGAAAAGGAGACAAAAGGAATGTCAACATTGCACCAAATAGGTTTCACCTTCCACTCATCTATAAGCCTACCATAGACACAACTCTTCAACAGCAAGTAGCAGTTGTCTATTGCTTAAATCTACATAATGGATGTTGTTAGGCCCTCATTAACAACCAAATAAAAATATTATTTATACAATGGATCCACCCAATAATTGCATGCTGTTGTACAGTTACGCGTGTTTTGCCGTCTGATTTAGACCCAATAATTTAAAACTTAAAAACTGAAACTTTACTTTTTGTAAAATCTAAATATAATTTTATCATGGACCATCTAATTCAAATCAGATGGTCAAAAACATGTGACTACACGACTGCGTATAGTCACTGATTGCAAAAGATCCAAATGCTTAATGTGTGTATAAGTTTAATCACTAAACTACTTAACAACAAAAAAGCTAACTCTAGCTAATTTGTACGATCCGAATTCAAACTTAAAAGTTTTAACTTTTCTATATTAGACAACTTAATAAAATAAAAATGAAGTATAGTTGAAAATGTGTTCACATAATAGTAATAAATTAGTAATACACAAACTTGCTCTTGAATCTTTGTAGGTGCAATGTAATTGAAATTGAAAGGAGTCAATATATGAGTCAAGCTTGTGACCTAAAAAAGGGGCCAGGGTTGGTTTCATGGATCAACAAATGGACAAGGCAACCTCGTCCGACCGTGACACTGAAACATATCCATGTATCATACACTCAACTTCAAATGAATGCTTCCAAATTCCTTCACCGTACATGGGAAAGGTTCATTTTATGCTTCCATCATATTAAATTGGAATGAAATCACAGTTGAATTTAATTTTGATTATATATCCAGCATTGGATGTTGACTTGACAAGTTATGTGTAAATTACTAGTCAAAAACAATTATGCATAAATTAAAGATTGTCCTGAAACTCATTTGGGTTGGTATTATGGTATTGACTTGAGACCTGAAAGTGTGTTCCTCTTAAGGTCCTAACTCTCAAGTCAATATTGTTAGACTACCAAAGTTACTTTTATTTTGGCCGTTGATTTTTAATTTTATTAAAGGAAATTTAAAAAACGACGGGAATGTTTGAAACTTTATCAAATTTAAAAAAAAGGTGAGGAATTGGAAACTTTATCAAATTTTAAAAACGACATAAGGAATGTTACACCATACAACAAATTTAAAGAAGGGTGAGGAGTTGGAAACTTTATCAAACCAACTCATCATTCTTACATTTATTTGGAAGGCAATCATCTCCACACATAATTATTAGTTTTTCAATAGAGGATTCGGATTTGCTGCAATAAAAAGTGCATGCAGTTATATGCTGTAATTGATTTCAGCCATTAATTTTATATTATACAGTTTATATTGGATATGCACTGAAATAATTCTAGCTATTGATTATAATCAAACGGTTGGTGTTGTAACTGCGTTGACGCAGTTACTGCAGAAAATTTGTTTCCCTCGCTAAATAGGTTTAATTTTATGTTTTGAGTTTGTTTAATTCATGAGAGATAACACTTCAAGAAGAAGGGGAAGAGTTTTTCGAAATATGATCATGTTAACGACAACAAGAGAATTTATCTTGACAAGCAAGAAAGAGAAACTCATTCTCAAACCCTAGAATAGGCCCTAAAGTAATCCTCAAAACATGTTCAAATCACAACAAAATCTCTAACATGCATTTAACCTCATAAGTTGTTAATGCTAGAATAGAAGTACTTCTTTATACAACAAAGAAATAAACCAATTTAATACAAACCAAACTTCCAATAATTATAGCACTCTATAGGATAGGAAAACACTTGTATCAAAGAAAACTTACAAGTTTTGAATTATATCTACAAGAGATCTATAAGTACCAAAAATAGCAATAGCAACCCCCATCACAATAATCAAATAGTTAACAATCATTTCAGATCCAAATCTCTTGTAAGCTCCTGAAATCTTCAAGTAACAAATTGATGGAACTAAAATTGAAGCTGAAACACTTAACAATGCTCCAACAAGTGACATAAGATATCCAAATAAAGGAATAGTCACTGCTATAATAAGAGAACTTATTAATAATGATGTACTAATTATCATATGTGTGACTCTTTTGTTGGAATAATTGCATGAAACTTTTATTTTTATTGCATTTATGACTGGTGTAAGCATTAATGCATATTTTGCTATTGGATTAACTAAGGTTGTGTATATTGCTATTCTTGAACTTAATTTTCCTGTGTGGAGGTTTAGAGTTACTTGTGATTCAACTTCTTGTCCAAACATTAAGTAGCCTAGAATTGCTGCTGCTGCATAACCAAATGTGCATGCTGAAAAGCTCGCAAATAGGACCTGTCAACACAGAAAAGTTAAGGAAAAACAAAAGCTTAGTATATATACAGCTTAAAACATGGAAAAGAAACATCATTTAGGAATTTAATTCATGTTTTGATAAACAACTTAGTGTGTGTTTGGTATTACGGTATCACGGCAGGTATGCCAGAATTATGGTCAACCGTAATTTTGCAGAAATTGTAGCTTCTGCAAAATTACGGTGGATTATCGTAATTTTGACATACCTATCGTGATACCAAACATAGGCTTAATTAAGCACTAGTAGCATAAACTATCATCACATAAGTGTTTATGTATATGATATTTCTGAATCATAAGATAAAATAGGCCGGTTGTTTTCATTTAAGCTATAATTTATTTTAATAAACTGTTCTGAAAAATTAATGAATATAAGTTAAAAACAGCTTACAAACATGTCATAAGTTGTCTCAATATAAGCTCTTTCAAATAGTCTGATAAGTGCTTATATCAGTAGATAATTTCAGATAATCAAATTCAAACATGTCTATAGCAACAACAGCTAAAGTGTTTTCTCACTAAATTATTGGTCATAATATGAATCAAACAACATTATAACTTACGAACATGTCATGGTATTTTCGTAAACTCTTTCAAATAGTCCGATAAGTGCTTATGCTAGTAAATAAACTCAATAAATCATATAAAGTAACGAAAACAATTTGATACTTACCCCGGAGTAATGACTTTTATTCCTCATAGAATTGTAGAGAGTCGGTAAAATCGGATGAGCACTATAACAAAAAGCATATAAACTAACAGCAGAAGGTATTCCACTCAAATTAAAAACCCTTCCTTTTCCATGAAACCCTGTTCCATCAACAGCACCATTCCAAAACAAAGACAAAATGAAGATTGAAGAAGCTATAGCACCACTAGCAGAAACATAAGACAACAAACTCATATCCTCAAACAAAACAGTAGGCAAAATAACAATTGTAGTAATCATAGTAAACATTGTTGTGCCACCAATTGTTAAACCACCTATGTGAATTTCCATATTTGGTATCAGTTTGTTAAGGTTGTCTCCTTCTAGAATAAGAAAACCTGTTACTGCTAGATAGAGTTCTGAATTCATGATTATTGATACGATTAATCTTCCTTTTGATCCAAATGCATATTGACCTATGTCAGGGAAGGTTCTGATATTAAGATCCATGTCCATGCATTTTTTGACCAATGTTCCTGTGTAACAACATGCTATGGCTATTGTAAATAGTAGGATTATGCTTAACCATCCTCCTGATGCTAATGCATAAGGTATTGAGACAATACCAACTCCTGAAATTTAGAGTAGAATATTAAAGTTAGTAACATTTTAATGTCTCAACAATTAATGCTTAGCTTAATTGCAATTTTGGTTCTCGATTTTCACTTAAATATATCTACTGTATTTCGTGCAGAGCTTATTGGGGTTATGCATGTAGAAAATGGTTGGCTATCTCTTCGGTTAGAACCAGACTCTACTTTAAAGAATCATGGTCTTGTTCCTTAGAGATTAAGAAATAGGTAGTTGAATTATGTCGAGTTACTAAGAACATATGTTTCATTGTTTTTCATATCTTCAGATAAGGCAACCGTTGTATGCACAAAAGTGCATCCCTTGGACTATAACGATTTTGTTTAGTTGGATTATATTTCCTTTTGTGTTTCCGATTTATTTAACTGCAAATAGGTTAGGGATTTTTAATTATCGTTTGTGTTGATATATTTCAAGAATTCATTGTTCGATATGCGATATTTTTTCCTTCACCGTGGTTTTATTCCATTAAGTTTTTCTAGTAATTAAAATTTTTAGCAAGACGGATCATTTATGTCATTGACTGTTTATATTGGGTTTTGGTCTACTTATGAAGTATGGACATTCTTCGGATTGAGCATGTTCCGTGTCGGACATACACCGACATTATAATTATATTGAATTGTGTCATTTTTTTAAATATTATATTCGATGTCGACATGTCGGTGTCCAAGTCCGACATTCGTGTTTGTGTCCAATCTTCATAAGGGTCTAACCCCCACTCCCTAATAACTAAAAGTAAAAACCTCTCTTTCAACTGAATTAAATTTACGGATAAAAACCAATACACTAACATAATTTATGTTTTTGCGAGACCAATAAAAACTAGCTACAATGCAAGTAGTTCACATCACAAACATATAACTTATTTTTTACTCTACTTTTCAGACCAATAAAATCTAGCTATATGAATTGTTACACAATCTTTTCACTTGTATACATAACATTTTTCATGAGGTTGGTCACATTGAGTCTTTAATTCATTGTTAAATGAAAAAAAATTCACACAATCATTTGATTATTATTTTTTTCATAAATTAGACAATGATAAAATTGATAGTCGTGATATTTTCTTTTCTTTTTACAATTGATAGTGATAATTAACTAGCTACTTTTTTAAGTAATAATATTAACTACTTCAAACATTATTCTTTTATCTGGCAAGGATACATGACTGAATGATGACATAAAAACTGTGCACATCAATTATTAAATTCAAATTAAAAGCATACAAACATTGGTCACATACTCACATGTGTCTGAATGTCCATGTTGGTATTTGAAATGATTCAATTAAAATTTAATTTAATTATTGTATAGTCGATAGGATGGAGAAAAACAGTACCCACACTGTTCTATTCTATGCATCAGTCAAATAATTAAAGTATTGTATCATTTAAATATCGTTATCTCTACAGCCTTGAAAGCAATATCTCAGTCACATTTGGATACTACGGAATATTTGTACACAAATAATTGCAAATGAGTGCAGACAAAATATTCATGTGTAGTGTATGAACAAAAATACCCACTAAAGTAAGAGTATCGGTATGATTAAAATTGCTACTTACATACTCATGTCATGTGTATGAACAAGAAGAATATACTCAGGATGTTCTTAGTTAAAGTTAAAGTAATGTTAGTGTCTTTAAAGAAAGATACAAATAATAATATAACTGTTTTTGAATTTAAAGTCTTTTCTCTTTTGGATTTAACAGTAGAATAAAATTTACATACATTGTTTTATTTTATTTTTTAGAAATTAATTTACATACATTGTTTTAGATGCTTTTTTTGTTCTTCTATTTATAAAAAGGTAGTTTTTTGTGTTTTTTAATTTTGAAAAAATAAAATAAAACTGTTTTTTAATTAAAAAAAAAACTATTTTTTTTATGAGAGAAAAAGTAAAAAACACACCTAAAACAATGCAGGTAAATTTTGTCCTTAACAATATTCACTCTCTCTAAATTTATTTTATAAAAAATCCAGCTTTCATGAGAAAGCCACATGCATTCCCTCACCCTCTATTCTTATAGTACATGACTATATATAAATAGGGGTTAATTATGCAAAATAGTAAAAATAAAAGACCAAACCTACAATTAAACTAAATATAAATAGTAAAATTGAACAATGTATATAAGAGAGAGAGAGAGAGAGAGAGAGAGAGATTCTACTGTATATGTGTTATATATTTTATTATATTATAATTTATTTTAAAATTAGAATTATTTTATTTAATTAATTCTCTTGACTTTGTCGTACTAGCTAGTCTTATTATTATATTTTTTCGGTTACTTATTTTTAAGCTAGCCGTTTTTTATACTTGTTACACAAATTAAAAGTCATTTCACTTGGTCATTCCTAGTTAATAGGAATTCTAGTTAAAATTGAGATAAATAATTATATTGTGTTGCTATTAAGTAGGCGATGCAAACACACTTGAGTTTGCATATATAAATAAGAAAAAATTATTTACTTTTTTTTTTTGGTGTAAACCGGGTATCCTCTGCGCGCAACTGCAGAGACTAATCCCTCGAGCCTTGTGGGACCCAAATGGGTGGCAAACTCTCCCTAAGAGTTTTAACACAGCTTATGATAAATGCTTCCAATTATTAGTTATATTTTCAGCCATCTCCGACAGCGTCGCATGATGATTATTAATAGGTGGTCGATTGTATGAGTTTCAAACTCATATACAAAATTTTAATCTTATTTCAAACTCATTCAAAATTTTAATGTAAAAAATGGTGATTTGATTAAGTCGGTTCAACAAAATAATCAAAGAGAAATTTAAATTATGAACAGTTGAATGTTTGCGGTCAATGAATTTGGACCGTCTGATCAAGATCAAACGATTCAAATTTTAATCAAAGAGTATACATTTCACATAAAGAAGATTTTAAATTTCTGTTTTCAAGCAAATAGAGTATCATTATTAGTTAAGTAATTATTCCACTGTGTGGTTCAACCTTAACACACCCACACCTTGAAATTAGAGAAAAAGAAATGAAGGACAAAAGAAAGCTATTAAAAAAAAAAGAAATCAAGACATAACAAATCATGAGCACAAGAAACAATTATAAACAAAAAAAAAATTTAAAATTTATTTAAAAATTATGTATTTAGTCACTCTCATAAACTAAATACATACATACAAGTAATTTTTTGTTTATAATAATGACGAGAGACCTGAGTAAGAGTGATTATTGATGATGATAGACAATAAGAAAGAGAGGGCAAGAAATTGAACCTGAGATGCCATTAACAAGATGGAAGCAAGTCTTGAATAAAGAAGCGTCGCCCTCATGAACCGTATGGTGTTCATCCTTAGTTTTTGAACCATTCACTTGGTACACTTTTTCATCATCCAAAAGTGGTACTTCAATGGAGGAAAATCTATCACTTTGCTCAGCAGCCATGTACACTACTCCAGAAGATGGATGCGTCTTGTACTTTGTCACTTCTTGCTAGACATTTTGCACTTTCCCTAATGCATATTTATATATTGTTTAATAGTGAGTCCACACGTGGTTCCTTTCTCTCTTTTTCCCTAATCATAATTTTTAATGCAGTGTTTAATATTTTGTCAAAAAATAATGTACAGTGTGTAATATTTAATTTATTTTTTTTATAATAATATTTATATTGACACATGTATCGAGTGTGCAGGCATCATGTCTTAAAATTTTGAAAGTATATAATAATAATTGTTAATATTTCGTATTTACTGTTTGGCAATAGTAGTTACTTTAGTCAACTATTTGAAATCATATATATGGGAACAAATTAAGTAAATTAATAAAAAATAAAGTAATTACTACTATTTTAAAATTATCAAATAATTATTCTTTTTGGTCAAATATCACTTTTTTGTGCATTAACAATTTTCAGGTTAGTCTTCTATCATTTAAATTGTTAGTCTTCATTTTCTTATAAATTAAATATATTTTTGGTTCTATAAAATGGAAATCTTATAAATTTAGTCATTACTTAATTTTTATGTGTAATGTTTGACAAAGGTAGAAATTGTTTTAACAAATTCAATGACAATTTTGAAACGCCATTCAAAAAAAAAAATGACAATTTTGAAATGTTAATAGTCATAGACATTTTTTCAGAAAAAAGTAACAATGCCATGAACCAAATTGGCCAACTAGCCACATTGGGCTGTTAATTGAAGTTGACGGAGGGACTTAATTAAGTGACACTTAACGGAGTTCGATACAATTTTAAAACATTGATAGAGTAAAAGTAGGGGTGAGTATAAATCCGCAATCCGATTCGAAACCGACATAACCGTCAATATATCGAAGCACTCGGTTGAATGCGGGTCGGATCTCGAGTCAACAATTGTGAAAAATCGGTCATGAACGGTTGTATACGGACGGGTACGGGTCTCTAAAAATCCATCTCTTCATAATCGAAACCGACCAAAATATAAATTTTTTTTTTAGTTTCGAGCATCTCTTCTCTCTTTTAATATCATATGCTCTTCACTTTGTTAATTTTATCTATCTTTGATAGAGAAAAAAAAATGTTGTATTTTACAAGTTTTAGCTTGTAATATGTTGATAAAGGATATGCGAAATATAATATTTTAGATTTATCTTAATTTTTACTTCTCATCTACTATCTATTGTTGTCGTTGAATTTACAAATTTGAAACAAATTAACTTCATCTCATCATTTTAATTGTATTTTTTCTTGTAGTATATACGAAATATTGAACGAATTGTCAAAAAACAAATAATTTTTTTATCAATGAAGTTTTAAATATAACAACAACGTTTCAATCTAACCCGTTAAAACCGACCCGTTGTATCGGTCACCCGTATGACCCGAACCCGAACAAACCGAAGACGTAAACGGTCGAAATTGGGTCCAAATTAAGAAGTCGCAGTTTTTATCGGTTTGACGAGTTTCGGCCCGAATCCGACCGAACCCTACCGATGCTCACCCCTAAGGGTGTGTTTGTTTCGGAGTTATAAAATTGATTCCTGGGAATAGAAGGTTGGAAATAAATATACCTACGTTTGTTAGGAAGGAATACAAATTTATTTCTAGGAAAAAATTATGCCTAGGAGATTTTTTTTTCCCATGAAAAGGGGAGTTTTATTCCCAAGTGATAATGGGGGGAACTTTTATTCCCATGTATATGGTAATCAATTTTTGTTTGCAAAAGACTATGTTATCCCCACCAAACCCACTAACCCCATTACATAACTTCATGTGCATATAGTTTGCAAGAAAAATAAACTACCCTTGTGCATGCATGTTTTAATTTTTTTATTTCTTACATAGAATTTTATTAATTAATTAGAAAAAATAAACATTTTATTAATATATAAAACTTACGGTTAAAATCAATAAATTAAAATAAAAGTAGTCTAAAACTATAAATAATTCAAACAAAACAATATTTAATAAAAAATATACCATCCTTCTTGTTTTGCCTTTGCATATTTGTAAGTTTAATTTATAAATTTTGTCAATAAAAAAATATAAATTATCAAGTATGTATAATTTTTGAAATATGTAGTAAAGAAATAATAGGGATATTTTAGGAATTTAAGCATTCATTCCTAGGAATAGATTTTATAAACCAAACACATTTTAGTTATTCCTAGGAATTTTAAAAATGCCATCCAAACACTTTTTTTACATTTTCCTTGGAAAAAGATTCCCATAATTATATTCCAAGGAAAACTAATCCAAGGAATATATTTTGCATCCATGAAACAAACACACCCTAAGTAAAAGTGTTTGGACAACAACTCACATAACATCTCAAAGAGTAGAGCTATTAAAATGGACTGTCTGGCCCAAAATACGCCGGTTTTGACGAGTTTTGGATTTTATCAAACTGGGCTAAAAAATCCGAATGAAAATATGAGTTCCAAAAATAGAATTCAAAATTGGCCCAGAACGGACAGTCGGGCTTTCGGACCGGCCCATTTTGTTTTAAATTATTTTTTAGTTATTAGTACTCAATTAAAATAAATAGTAGTACTAATGTTATTTTTCTTTCATTCCATAAAATCAATTAAAATATGTACAAGTTACATAAGTATTATTTGGCATTGTAGAGACCACTTGTTAATAATATATAATACTCAAAGTGGTATCGACATTGGAGATGCTCTTAAGTTACAAAATATAAACATAGAAAACTAAATAAATTGAGTTACTCATATTTAAGTTCATATTCACATATAAATGCAACACAATAGAACTTAGAAATATTAATTCACATACAAAAACAAATCAACAACATAATAAATTTAAGTTCACATATTAGAATGCTTAACAAAATCATATTAGATTGAGTTGACCCAAATAAATTAAAAATTAACACTTAAAATGTAACATACTAATTATAATTTATTTTTTTAATTATAATTTATTCGAGCTTCGGGTTAGCCCATATTTTAAGCGGGCTTAAACGGGACAGGCTAAAAACCCCAAAAAAATCCGGGCTCAAAATTTTAAGGCCCAAGCCCGGAAAATGTTCGGCCTTTTCGGGCTAGCCCATTTTGACAGCTCTATCAAAGAGTATTAACAGATTTGCTAAATGAGTGAAATGTCAAATATCCCCCTACAATTTCAAAATTCGTAAAATATCTCTCTGTAATTTCGAAATAGACAAATACCCCCCTGCAATTGTAAAATGTCAATCAAATATCCTCTTTGTTAGTTTGTTCCGTCAAGTGCGATCAAAATAGGGATTTTTTGTATAAACGAAATATGGATTTGCATGTATACCTGTCAGATGGTAATCATATTGATGATGAAGATGAAGATAATAAGAGATGATGAATATAGAACGATCATGGTGATGATGAAGATGATCGGCGATGGTGATGATGATGCATGATTGATGTATTGATCCTGTTATTTTGCGTTTTGTTACTGTAACAACGTGTTTGTGTCTGTCAGAGGAGGTGAAAGAAGTATTTGACAAATTTTGATCGCATTTGACGAAACAAACTAACGGATTGGGGTATTTGATCGACGTTTTAAAATTTCAGGAGATATTTGCGTATTACAAAATTGCAGTGAGGTATGTGACGAATTTTGAAATTGCAGGGAGATTTTTGACATTTCATTCTTTATTAAATATCTGCATTACTCTCAAATTATTATTTTTCATTTTGCATTTATGATAATGAAAATACATCAATAATTAATCAAAAAAATAATAAAACTATTATCTCTTTTCTTTTATTTGTCATATTTTGTTTTAATCCATATAAAATAGTCTATCTATAGGCTAGCTCAAAGACATAATAGAATCAAGGAAGTACCATGCTCAAGATTTGCTCCATCATACGTTTTGGCCCACTTATATAACGAAAACATATTAATCCAAGTGATTCAGTTTTTGTGCTGGAAGATTTTCTCTGTCATTTTATGTACATTTAGTTTAGTGCAAATGATTCATGACTTTCATTTCAGAATGTTTTCTTGTAACTAAATTGTTAATGAAGAAAATGTATTTTTTTCCATTCCTTTTCCAAACATAAAGGACAAAAAATTCCACGATATGTGAAAGAGAAAGGAGAGAACATCTCATTTTGGTTTTGTGGAATATCCTATACCATTTCATTATTACTATATACATTCATCTATTTATCTATTTAATCAATGAAAAGGTTTTGGAAGTATATTATGGCCAAACATAGATAATAAAAAAAATAATTATGCTGTTTGTCAAAAAAATAAATAATTAATTATGCATATACTACAATCATTTCCAATTGACACCTCTAGCTAGTATCGCTTGTGCCGTATTCATAATCATTTTTAATAGCAACTATCACTAAAAGAAAACTCGACAAATATTCATAAAACAAGTGAATTTTTAATCTATAGAGTCGTGATTTTTTTAACAGTAAATATAAAAAGTCGTACTTTTAAAAAATAATATCGTTAATTGTTAAAATTTATGATAATTTTAAACACGAGTCCACCATAGCATTAGCAGTAGCCGATTAGCATAGCAGTAGCCAAGCACCGCAAGTGAATTGATTTGCCGATGATACTTCGAATCTTGTATAGCCATTTTGCTTTTCCATTTTGTCATTTTCCTAAATTAATAATTAGTTAATTTTAGTTTGTCATTTTCCTAAATTAATTAATTAGTTAATTGTAAAAGGCAACAACGAGGGGCATTTTCAAAGTAACAACTAGCTGTGGGCATTAGTTCCAACTAAAAACAAACAACCCACTATTTGTTCTTCTTTTCTTTTGACAAATAAAACAGCTCACTTTAAAAAATTTAGTTGTTATAAATGTGAAACTTAAATGACTTTTAGATGTATATAGCTTAATTTTGATGAAGTGTCAAGTCATTTTACACATGTATTTCAAACTAGGTTAAGACCCAATACAAACGGCTTAATTATCGTAAATTCAACCTCACTTCATGCCACTTGAATAATTAGGCCTAAGATTACTTAGGCAATGCGCCGAAAGATTTGTGTTCCTACCATAGGAAATATCTTCCTTCCACCCTTCTTGAACAATCAAATGGATCTCAACAGTCTTCCGCAATCCTTTTTGGTTACCATCATGATGGCGATTGTGATTGCTCTCTTTATATAAGCGCAAAGACTTTTGCACCAAAATACAATTCAATCACTTTTTACACTCACTCCATCTTAATCTCATATTTACTTGAGCATCAAAGAATTAACATTGTTTTCAAGTACATTTGTCACGGTGAACCACCATTCTAAAGACCTATGGCTATAATCATCGTAAGTGCTTCAAAACTCATCGTCAAAGTCAACCAATTTTGTTCAAATAAGAACAACATTATATCCCATATGGACACGAGAGTTGGCATTTTCGCACTTTATTATGATATATCCACACTAACAAGACTAAAACGACATCATACATTTTGTGTTAGGGTAGTCCATATAGAGTAAGGCTTAATGGTGTTTGGTTGTTTAGTTTTTGTAGACTTTTCGAATTCTGGTTACCATCTCTTGTGCTGATCAGGACTTCTTGTTAATATATATTTTCCAAGGCTCCAAATGATTGTGTTGATGTCGTACCTTTGAATCAGCATTGTAGTCTGCTGTACTCTGAATCATTAGCACGATCCATTTCTTAAAATTGAGTCTTAATAATCCTAAATATTTTCAAAGCTTCAGTTTTGTGAAGTTACTTGCTTTCTCAGTTTTTCCATTTGTTAGCATGTCACGCATTTGACCCATCTATGTTCTTACTTTCACTACTTCTTCTAATAACAAACTCATGTCTGTTTCCAAATAAGTCATAGAAGATGATATGTTAATTCATCAACTTATTTCGGAATACCAAATTTCAAATCTACTTGGTCAAAAGAAATTTTAAATCTACTTCATCTTTCATATAGTTTGCTTCTTTTATTTCCCACCACTTTGGTCAATGATTTTGTCATTATATCATCCATCAAGAAATACTACTATGACCCTTATTTCCCACCACTTTTTACCCTTCTAATCCAATCTCAATAAACATTAATATATAAGAAATTTTTTCCTGCATATGTTGTATTTTGTTTATACAATATAATGAAAATTATTTTTTTGTTGATACACCTTTAATAGTTTTATCTAATTGGGTCGACTCCGCTGTCACTATAGTCTTTAAATATATCCAATTGTAGTAATATTATAGACTAAATAATTGATGAAAAATATATTCAAATGCTAAATTAACTATTTAAAAATATATCTCTCAAGACAAAAATGATTAAAAAAAGACATTTAGGAATATGTTTACAAATTTGATACATCAAATGACCAAAATAATTGTTTACTCATATTAAAATACAACGAAAGAAAATGTGGAGATTTGGATTTAAACTCTGATACTTTTACTTGTTCATCTTTTTGTTCATCTTGAAAGGTAGAAATTTAGCAATTAGATTACATAACAAAAAATATATGATAAAGAAAAGTCAGTTTTCAATACCACGTATGTTTACGCTCTCTAAAACAAAACTTGATACTTGAGCAAAATCATCAGAAAATAAAAAATTTATCGACGATACGGATGACAGTGACTAATGAAAATATTGCTTTCCTTTTAGTATTTTAGACAAATTGTACTCTAATAAAAGAACTAAACTTCGATCAAGAAAAGCAAAAAGGTCGAAGGTTTTGTTTGGTTACCGGTATAAGCTTATAAGTTCATATGATTGTACTCGTTTGGGAACATTCATCTTTTCATGAACTTATAAGTTATTTTTCCTAGTTTATTTTTTTGTATAAGGTACTTTAAAATTTATAACTTATCATTTTTTTCTCTCAATTTTACCCTATTATCTTTATTGAAAAAAATAAGTATTAACTAAGCATTTCTTTTATATGTCATTTCGTATTTATAAACTAAATTAACCACTAGTTTCATTAAACATTGTAAATCTAATTAACTAGTTTATCTAATATCAGCTATAAACTAATAGATATCAACATTTTCGCACTAAACTAATTTCCGCTAGTTGTTATTTTATGTTAACCAAATAATACCACTATAAAGGCAGAAAACTCCTATTGCATGCATGTCCACCTACGGGGCCTACAAATCTATATATCAAAAAATTACAAAGCCCAGAATACACAACCAACAAAACTATATCATAAACAAAATTAAGACAATTTTATTTCTCTCGTGACATAATATTTCCCTTCCCTACATTTTTGTCCTTTTTATTTTAATTACCACTATTTAGGTCCTACGCACTAACAGCTTGACAAAAAAAAAAAGTTATCTGAGGTGCACATGGTCAACAAGAACAAGAGATGCACCTGATTAAACCACTTTCATTACAAGCCGTACAAGTCTTGAACCCACCTTTCTCCGCATACACCTTGCGCGCACCAGAACATTCCCCACAAAGAACAAACCTGTGATCACCGCACACGTGGCAAGCATGGAAATTCGAATCAGCTACGGGCAATCCTTCTAGAAGTTTCTTGAGCTCACCATTCTCGTGCAGCCATTTCACTTCTTCGGCCCCACCAATGTATCTACCGTTGATAAAAACACGTGGCAGTGTTAACCCTGTTTTACGACCCGTGACCCGACGAAGCTCCGAAAGAAAACCCGAGTCCATTGACACGTCACGTTCGTCTAACGCGACTTTGAAACCGCGCAAGATGGAACGCACCGTTTTGCAATCTTCGTAGGTTGTTCGAACCACGCGCAGGCTTGTGAAGTAGATTACCACGCGCTGCTGTGAGGAGGGAATTATCGGTTGCGCGGCGCGTGGATCGGTGGGTGAGAGTAGTGAAGCGGGGTAAGTGAGTTTTTTGGTCTGAGTTGACCAGGCTCTGAGGAGCGAGTTAGCGAGTGTGACTCGGTGGAAAATGGAGGGTTTTTTAGGTTTTGTAGTGGTTGTGATGGTGGGTTCTTCTGAGAAGAGGGTTTGAATGTCTTTGAAGGAAGAACAAGAGAAGGAAGATGAAGTTGATTTTTTGTTGTTCCATGGTTTCCACATTGAAGATGGGAATTGGGTTGGGAAAAAGTTTGATTTTTTATTATGTTTTGGTTTTTGGGGAGATTTAGAATTTTGAGGGGGAAATGTAAGATGTTTTGATTGGGTTTTGTTTTGTTTGTTTGTTTTGGGGTAAAGGGTTGAATTTTGTTGTTTAAAGTTTGGATTTTGATGAGTGAGGAGTGAGATGCAGAAGTGGGTGATTTTGCATTTTTTTTTTGTTTGAAAATGGTGTGGGTGAGTGTGAGAGAGAGTGGAAAAGAGGTAAAAAGGGAGAGGGAGGGAAAGATGGAATGGTTGTGAAGATGAGTAGAAAAGCTGAAGTGGAGAGAGAGTAATTGTTTTGTGGGGGTGGTTAAGGTGGTTGAGGGGTTGGTTATCTTGCTATTATGAGAGGTTTAGGAGGGTGAAAGGACGAATGAGGAGAGCTAAATGGTGAGGAATCAATCAATGAGCACTCCTGTTGACTAGATTAAAATAAAGAAGGGAAATGTTAACTTGTGCCCTTAAGGGCACATGTTAAGATGATCAATATAGTAAAAATTTATTGTAATACTTTTGTAGGTGATTTTTGTATCATTTAATACTTTTGTATCATTAAATACTATATTTCCTTTTTTAGATAACTTATCTTGTGTCCTAAGGACACATATTAACATGACCCAATAATGAATCATGCACTTGTTAATCATATCAAAAATAAAATATAAAGTTATTATTAACAATGACGATTTTTTTGGTAATGTTATTATGACACAATTTGTTTACACAAAGTTTACATATACTTTACTATTCCTTTATACCTTCTTCACCATGGCCGCCATGTTGTCCTAACCACCACAACATCACACCGCTCTCACACCATTGAGCTTCACCATGCCACTCTGTTTTCGGTGAGAGCTTAAACGTTGTCTCCGACAAAAGAGAAGGCGGTCGGCGTGAAGAGAGAGAGAGAGAGAGAGAGAGAGAGAGAGAGAGATCTGACCAAGTACGACGGTGGTGGAAGATGGGTTGCGAGAAGGCTCCGCTTTGTTGTGAAGCACGACGGACGGCGTGATGCTTTGTGGTGATGGTGGTGAAGCACAACGGCGGCGTTATGCTTCTGAGAAAGAAGAGAAATAAAATTTGAAAAAAATAACAATCATCAAAATTACCTTTTTGTCCCTTACTTTTTAATTGAATTACAAAATTGTCCTTTGTGTGTAAAGTGTGTATAGTATTTTTGTGTAATAATAACATTTCTTCAACTTTTTTACACTTTGTGTATTGAATGCACGAGTTTCAAGATAAAATTTCTTTATTACACGTATTAAATAGAAGGGGGGAAATAAGGTGTTGAAAAGTTAAAAACATTTAAAAATCACATTTGAAAAGGAGAGGATCCAAACCCTAATTTCATTCTCTACTCCTCATTAAAAAAAATAGGATCCGGATCCTCAGCAGCTATTATGTCTACAGCTCCCTCTGCTGCATTTTTTCCAGCCGTTGGATGAATCTGAAAGCTTGGATATGAATTAAATACAAAATAAAATAAATAATTGAAAGCATAATACTATCTCTCTATACTCTGTTTGTATGGACTATGGGTCACACACAACAATATTACCCATTGCGGCGGTGATTTCCAGTACACCATGGCTCGTAGACGAGACTCAATTGTAGCAGTGACATCTCATTGTGTGGCTATTTCAATTATAACCATGTATGTGGATTTTATTTTAATTTTGAATTTAGGGATTCATTTTGTTAAATATTGGGATTGTGAACCGATTAGTTATGTTTGATATTATTGTTCACAAACTAAGCAAAATTAAAGACATTCACTATAATATTTCAGTTTGCTGCTGTTAACATCTTTATATGGCAACCCTAAATTAGGTCCCAAACTAGCCATAAACTATGTTTTGAAAGAAGGAAATACATTGAATAGTAGAAAAACAATTTGCCAAAAGAATTATTGTAAGTGTTAAATAGAATTTGAATAATGAAGAGATTAACATGAAAATTATTGACTGGTAGTTGCTGTAACCTATAGAGGACGAAAATCATCTTGTTTTTTATAACACGGGAGGAGGAAGAAGATTTCTGATGGGACGCATTGTTTTTTTGGTAAGGTTTTGTTGGTCACTCTGTTACCGTGTCTTATAAAATGAATTAATATAAGGAAGCAACATTTATCCTAACCAAAGATTTAATCTAACTGTTGAGAATATGCAGTAGAGGGGGGCAGTAGACAATTCTGCAGCCGAGGATCCAATCTAAAAAATATATAATGTAATCGAGAGAGAGAGAGAGAGAGAGAGAGAGAGAGAGAGAGAGAGAGTGAGTTAGGAGATAGAATGAGAGAAAAGAGAAGGAGATGATCCAATTTGAAAAATTAGTGTGTTTTACGGGTGAAGTTTTATTTTAAATATTGTAAAATTTGATTTTATTCAAAACTAAGAAAATGGTTTGATTGACAACTACCTTTTCTATTCAAAACGGAGGAATTTTTACTTGGCCACAACACCAACTAAAATAGATTTAGGCATACACACATAAAAAAGAAAAAGTAAATGTTAAATAATTTAGTCACATTATCTTATATTATGTTAATTGATCATTTTATCTCTAAATTTTTTTAAATCATGTGTGTGGACCCAACACCTTTTATTTGGTGTTGTGCTCAAACAAATATTCCTCTAAAAAACAATATTTTACTCCCTCCGATCCTTACTATAAAAAGAAGATCATGTAATACCCGAGGCTGACGAGGACAAGGAGTGGTCGTCGGTGCACAAGACATGACAATGAGCGACTCCTGTCAGCTTCTAGGCAAACCGAATCACATCAGAATGAGAGGGATCCTGAGGCTGTGCAAGGGTGGGACTGCATGTTTGAAGGAAGGCTTATAAGGATTGAGGCCCTGTTTGGATTAGCTTATTTTTGAGCTTATGCAAACAGCTTATGCAATATAAATTAGATTTTATGCTATTTTATAAGTTCAAACTGGTGAAAATTATATTTTTATAAGTTATTTTATCATAAACTACCTTGACAGACTTATAATAATACCTAAAAATTGTATAAGTTGTTTATATAAGCTCAAAAATAAGCTAATCCAAACAAGGCCTGATTGGTACTACCTATACCAACAAGATGCATCTTATTTTCGGTAGCTCAATTCATAAGAACTTCATAGTTAAGCGTGCTTGACTTGAAGTAGTATTTGGATGGGTGATCTTCTGGGAAGTTTCCCGAAAAGCGTGCAAGTGAGTACAAAGCTCGCTGAAAAGACTCAGGTTGGTTTGTGGAGTCATTCGGTCATCCTGAAAGCAGTTTGGGGCGTTACAATAATGGCCTTATAGCAGACCTCTCCAAGTACGATGTGGTTCAGGGACGAACCAAGCGGAAGCTGGTGGGCATGTAATACCCGAGGCTGACGAGGGCGGGGAGTGGTCGCCGGTGCACAAGGCATGACAAGAGCGGCTCTTGACAGCTTCTAGGCAAACCGAATCACATTAGAATGAGAGAGATCCTGAGATTGTGTAGGGGTGGGCCTGCATGGTTGAAGGAAGACTTATATGAATTGATTGGTACTACATATACAACAAGGTGCATCTTCTTTTCGGTGGCTCATTCCATAAGAACTTCATAGTTAAGCGTGCAAGTGAGGACAAAACTCGCTGAAAAGATTCGTGTTGGTTTATGGGGTCAGTCGGTCATCCTGAAAGCAGTTTAGGGCGTTACAACTTTTCAAATACATTGAAATATTAATGTATCTGAATTAGAGCATAGACTAGATACATTAATATTTTTATGTATTAAAAAGTGATATTCTTCTTATAGTAAGGGACCTATATTTTTATAGAAACCAGAAGATACTATTTCTAGCTTCAAGTAAAATTAATTCTGAAAATAGAATCAATTTTACTTTTGAGAAACCAAACAAGTCAGAATCAATTCTACAGCCCCAAAATCAATTCTAGCTCTTCTAGAATTGAAACCAAACACACATTATGTCTAAATGTAACCAAAAAAAAAAACTACTATATGTCTAAATGGGTTTGGCCTATGTTTAGAAGTTGTTGACCGATAATACCAAAAAAAATATAAATTGTTGACTTTTGATGTGATAATGAGATAAATTTGGAGCCTGCTATTATTGAATGGGATGCTAAATGTTAGGCGTAAAGGAAATTGAATCTATCAGGTTATTCATATTGTCAATCATTTCGTGATCTTTTTGCTGTGTAAATCAATTTTTGTAAAGAAAAATACTTAAATTAGTTTATGATATGTTATATGAAAGATAAATTAATTTCTCTATTAATTTTATTAAGTAATTGAGTTCAAATTGTTAATGAGTTTCACTTAATGATAACAAGAATTTGAGTTCAATTTTTAAATAGAAAAAATTTATTTCAAAATTTATTTACTTTTGGATCGAACATTAACTTAATAGAGTTTTTTTTTTCTAAAATAATAAGATTTAAATTTGAATCCTCTCAATTTCTATTTATATCAATCTCTCTCGACAAATGTTAGAAACCAATCTTGAGCACCGGCATTTTTCATCATAAATTAAATTGACAAGCAAGAGAATTTCGAAAATCAAAATTGATTCTTTATCCATTTATTTATAATGCGGGTATTTTATCTTAGTAAATGAGATGAGTTTTCTTTTATTAAAGAAAAATAGTTTTACTTGTTAAGGAGCACCTCTACTGCAGTTGCAGAACCAGGTCTTTTGCAACTTATCATAAGTACATGTACTACTAGTTTGAGTGGAAAGAGGGTACAATTATTGCTGCATCTTTCCTAATGCGTGTTAATTTATTGGGTCCATATTCATAAGATATGTTGTCAACTTGTGCGAGAAATAATTTTTTGTTATTTTTATTTATATTAGGGTCGAACTCTAAATTGTCGGAATTCATTTCTCTTAAAAATCATATCGTTAAAAACAAAAATAAAAAAGAGAAAGTTCGTTTTTTACATATAATGAGAGATAGGCCATAGGTGCCGATGAAGGATGGTGCCCTTAAAAAAAATGAAGTATGAATTTGAAAAATTGTGGTAGCCACACATTGCAAAAAGGGGACTTGTTTGTTATTGGTGATTATATTATATAATCGGCGGTATACAGTTGGGTATAGGCGGAGGTATACAGCTGGACATTTTTATACTGAAAATATCAGTTTTAAACTTGTTCTAAATTAATTTTTAAAAATTATAATTTTGTTTTAAATTAGCCTCTAAAATACTAAAAATGTATCAATTTTACACTGAAAATTTCATTTTTAAATAAAATATCTCAGTTTTGTCCTAAATAGTCCATAAAAATTTCAATTTTGCTCTAAATTTACCCTTAAAATATAAAAAAAAAAATTACCGAGCCCGGGAACTTGCCCCGGCTGGCTGGGCTATGGTTCCGCCAGTGCAATTAGGCTCTGTTTAGCAAAGCTAAATTTTGAGTTTAAAGCTTATATTTTATAAGCTTATATGATCAAAAAAGCCTTGTTTGGTAAACATTTTTCAAAAAGAGTTTATAGTTTATTTTACTAGTTTATAGCTTATTTTTAAAACGCTATTTTAAGTAGCTTACGAGCTTATAATTTATTATTTTTTCTTTCAATTTTACCCAACCATCTTACTTGAAAAAAATATATTAATTAAACATATATTTTTATATAATTTCATACTTATAAGTTAGTTCAACCGCTAATTTTACGTACCAAGCACTATAAATTTAATCAGCTAGCTTATAAGTTATTTGCTATAAGCTAACTTATCAGATATCCACTATTTTTTACTAAACAGAGCTTTGGAGTGTGCCCTTGGCCCAATTTTATAAGCGGGGTAGAACACATTCACTTTTGACCACTACGTGTCTGTCCACAGCAAGAAAACCTTCATTTACTAATGGAATTTAAAATCACTTGTTGGCGGAAATATAGGTCATAAAGTAAAATAAAACTTCAATAAGTTATTGGCGGGAAAATCCGCCACAAAGTAAGATAAAACTGTCAATAACTTTATTAGAAAAATGTACATACTGGCATGCTATTTATCGGCAGACCTGTTCCGCTAGTAAATATTCATTTTTTGGGCGAAAAATGCACTTTTTGAGGGATATTTTCCGCCAATAAATCAAGTTTTTCTTGTAGTGGCAACTGTCCATCCCACTTGGGTTGTGTGACGTATTAATTTTTACTAAATTTGATTAAAAAAAATTATTTTAATTGAATTTTATATTCTAAAATTAATAATAAATTTTTCAAAGAAAAAAAATTTCCTATGTGATGACTTAAAGATTTTGACAAAAAATATTGGTTTAAAATGGACTAAAGTGTATATTTTAATACAAGATGTGAATAAAGTGTAATTCAATCTTCTTTCAAGAGGGAAGCTTAGAATATAATTTACTCTTAATATAAATTTTTTTTTGCAAGTGTTCTTTGAGTTCGAACATCTTCTATATCTTGAATTGGACAGCATCCCCTAGCCATAAATTTTATAATATATATACGAATAAAAAATAATTTTTTATCATTGAAAGTATGATATTTATTCAAATCAATATATTTCATCAAAAACATCACAAATTTTATAGATTTTTTCTAATTTACCTATCAATAATTTGGAGGTATTTATCGTTCAACCAATAAAAATAAGCTATATGCATATGAAATAAAAGTTGATTACAAGTTAGTTGTGGGTACAACATCCAAATATACATACATGGCTTGTTCTCGTTGATTATTGAACAAATATCCCCAAATTAGAAGAGGTAGAGTATACCTCGCCAATTTTATACCGTTAAAATTGAAAATGATGAATTTGTTGACAAATTTACAACATTCAAATTAATAATATAAACATAAATATCCAAGTCATCATTGGTTGAATTTGTAATAAGCCGAAACTCATCTCTCATTTTAAACTGAACAAACACTGCAACAAGCCAAGAAAACCAAATTTGGTTGCAACAAGGGTAACGAACAAGACAACAATGCACTCAAATGAAGAAATCACCCAAAAAAAAAAAAAGGATAAAAGAATCAAAATATATGTAAATAACACCTTCTTTTACTAAATGTGATAACACTTAAATAAAATGTGAAAAAAACATATAAACTATAAATAGGTGATTCCAAACAAAAAATTGATGCAAAACTACGTATCACCAATGGATAAGAAAGAGACATTACTGAGAAGACATAAAGATCACTAAAAAACTAGCAGCTGGTTATTATGGTATAAAAATCAATTGCAATTAGAGTTAATTAGAGAATGACATAAAGACTAATCAATCATCAATTAGTTGACAAGGAAGTGCAAATCAAAATTTAAAATTTACGGCAGAGTGAAGTTAAATCTGCTACACAAATGATAGTTCATCCATATTGGAGAATGACTCAAAGAGTGTAATACTTTGAAGCTACAAAGCCCATTGCTCATTAATTGCATAGATTGTCACTTGCTTGCACCATCCTTTCTACCAACAGACATTGGCATCACAACCAACATAAATTAGGACTGCACTGATATGTCCTTCTTTTATTAATAATAATGTCTATTTTTAGCATTGTAACTTGTAGTTTGAACAATGAAGAGAAGGATAATGTTTGGATATCGACTAATTGTCTTTTATATGTTATTTATTCGGATTCTTTTGTAGACTTATGTAGCTCTTCTTGGCACGCATTGTGCTAAGGGACCTACTAACTCTTTTGTTTATATATATATGTTTCATTTTGGCTTGTTCAAAAAAAAATTGAAGAGGAGGATAAAAAGTAAAAAAATAAAATAAAAAATTAAGTAGGATAAATAACTCGAGAGAAACATCATGTTATATATTTAAGGACCACAAAATAGAGGATATTTTCATCCAAAATCTTAAGATATTAGGTTAGTGGGTTACGTACCTTACTTGTAAATTCAATATTTTTCTTATTCATAGTCGATGTGAGACTTAATTACGTACGTTTGAAACCCAACAATCTCCCTCCAAGTGTGAGTTTCTACATCCTATAGTTGATCCAATATTATGATCCACTTTCGATCTCCCACAAAGTCGGACCACGACTCTAATACCACTTGTTGCAAAGTTCGGGGAAATTCGAGAAAAACTTCAGATTCGATGCTTCAAAACTACAAGAGTGAGACGCTACAACTAAACTAATATTATAGTCGTTGAGTAATTTAGTCTTTAAAACTAACACACTATCAATTTTGAAATTGAAAATTCTCAATCATGCATTAAACATTTTGGATATTGATCAATTTAGTTTATTATGCAATTGTTCATCGCTTTCGGTCTCCATTTGAGATCCACTACGAATCAATTTCTAAATTTGTTAAAATATTTTAAATTTTAAATATGATTATGCAATTTCATTAATCTTGATGGATGAAATTGGCCTACATATCACGCGACCACTTGGACCATATGCTATGTATGTAATTATAACCGGATCAAGGAACAAGGCGTGCATGAAACTACACAACATCAATGTGTTCCAAAAGCATAAAAAAGGTTCAATCCACCAACATAAAGTGGGTAGATACTGTAAAGTTTCACATGGTGGCAAGATAGTAGCAAAAAAGTGGGAGGGAAGAAGGATCCTAGATGGCATAAAATAGAGTCCAACCCACATGCCATGTTGTAACTAATCCAATATGGAAAATCACAATATTAGTTTTTGGAAGTGGATTTCACTGACGAATCTCTTTTCATCAGATTATCTAATTTGGTTTAAAAGTTAGTTTTGTTATCAAGTGGTTTTAGTTCTCTTGTGATTGCAATTGTGGATGATCGAACCGTGATCCTTTCTATTAAATTTAATGTCAATCACTATTAAACCAACTAAATATTGATTTATTGTCACATGCATTTTTAAATGTACCGAAATTACAGTTAGGTCTACAGGAAGATTTCAAAAAACAAATTAGGTCTACAAGTATATTTTCTATTAGTAATTTTGGATCTCAAATTTGTTTTATAGTAATTAATTTGATTTTTAAATAGATTTTTTGTTAGTCAATTTAATTCATAAAATTACTAACAAAAGAGATAATAAAAATATATTTACAATTTTAATATATTCATGAATTAATATAACGAATTATACTTGTAAGAAGTAAAACTGTAATACTTAATCTAATACAAACACAATTTGACCAAATCATTTTCCTTTATTATCTACTCATGATGCCATGTCATGTGAACCAATATTGAGTTTTTCTTGATTTGGGTGCATCATTTCATTACATTGGCATTGCGGTTGCAGCCCCTTTAGAAATATTTGACATTTAAATAAAGGATTTCACACTCACTACACTGCCAGTGTTAGATATAAAAATTCATAAGCTTGAGGAAATTTGTCTCACAGTAGTAACTAGTGAGTGATCACAGATAGGCTGACCAATACAGTTAATGTGCAGTCATATTTCAAAACAACGATTTAAATTTAACTTTTATTTTTATTAAATATAAAAGATTATATTAAAATTAAATGTGGACAGTCTAATCTCAATTAAACGATATCAAATTTTTCGACACAGTTTGTGATGGTACTTTTGTTTGTCAAAATTATTTATTTTTATAAGGGAAATGTTAACTTGTGCCCTTAAGGGCACATGTTAAGAAGATAAATATGAAAAAAATTTATTGAACTTGTGGTGTATTACATTCTCTAAGCATTAAATTCTTTGTATCATTAAATGTTATACTTCTATTTTTAGGTAGCTTAACATGTGCCCTTAGGGCACAAGTTAACATAACCCTTTTTATAAAAATAAATCAATAAAAGATACTAAGAATATTCGTAACACAAAAAATAAGTCAGGTTAATCAATTCTACTATGTTATTACACAAAAATGTACATTGACTCACTTTCTTAGGCCTTAGCATATATATCTCATTAACCATTTTCATTATTTTATTATCTAAAAAAGTGCAAATTATTAACCACTTATTTTATGTTATGTTTTTAAAACTATTTAAAATAATGGGTTAAAGACTTGTATTTTATTAGTTAACGAGAAAGTGGTAAAATTAGTTAAGTACAACATACATTTATGTGATAAATAAAGTAGTAAAATTAGTTAACAATACAACTCATTTTTTTTTTATGTCAGGAAACTAAATCTATGACAACAAAAAGTGATGTAAAAAAATAGTACAAAGTGTATGTGTTTGGTGTTTAATTTTGTTTGCAAACAGCAATGCTAATTTTATAATGACCGTTTGATCTATGCACGAAAAATAGTGAGATACATTATTATTAGAGAAATATTGCTTATGTTTACGAATAAGAAAAACAAAAAACAATCACCACCCTTCATTACAAACTACCACCCTCATGATTGTCCGGAAACAACAAATATTAACCGCATGGATGGTTTATTTAGCCCATAAATAGTGTTATTCTTGCAATTCATTTTCCAATGCTCCTGTAACAAATACCAAAGCTCTTATTATTATTATTGTAGAAATTGCTATTTGTTACGAATTCTGAACCGAAGAAACACAATATTACCATGATCCCATGTTTTATATAAAACGACAAATTTATATATTTTTTAAAAATCACTTTGCCCATCGTGTATTTTGTTTCCGAACTAAATAGCATAACTCAACCAATCGTTAGTTGGTTCAGTGGTGATTGACGCTGAACTTGGTAGGGAGGACCACGGTTCGATCCCCCGCAACTGCGATCGGGAGGGGACTGGAACCACTTGATGCTAGAACTGACCCCCGAACCAGATTCAACTGGTGGTGAAAACCGAAAAAAAAAATAGCATAACTCTATTATTATTATTATTACTATTATTATAATAAGTAGTAATTAGTATTATTAATTATTTTTTATTTTAAGTAATTAGTTGCCAAAGTTTACTCTTACACATTAACGGATACACAAAAGATTAGGTGTAATTTCATTAAATTATTGTATAACTACTTGTGACAACTTTTATTTTCTTAGTAGGAAGACAGATTTAGAAATTTCAATAAGTGAAAATGAAATACTAATATAATAAATATATGAAAAATGTTAAACAATGCATTTAGGGCACTAGTTAACTATGTTTATATAGACATTTTACATTCAATGTCTTGAATGTATAAAATGTTGTTTTATTATCATTATTTTTTTTTTCATGCTTAACAAGTGTCCCGGGACACTATTTAACATGACCCTATATGAAAAATGCTAAACAATATAAGTTACAAATCAGTGACTTATAAATATTATTATTAAACAAAAAAGTTAAGACTACAAAAGTTGCCGAAAGGGTTTTCTTTTTGTCAAGAGGTATAGTATATTTAAATCGACGGTAGAATATAACGGAATAAAATGAAAGCGATTGCACCAAAAAAAAAATTGAAAGAAGTTATGTTTGTTTTTACAATAGTTTACAATTTAATTAGCGTATTAACCCTAAAAACTTAGTCTAGTGGTAAAATGACATGTTTTGAATTCGAGAAGTGTTCTCCCTACCCTACCATAGACTTTGACACTATCCCCTCACCCTAAATTTAATATTATATAAAAAAAACCCTAGCATATTTATTTATTTTATTTCACTTTATTTTATCATATGCCATAAATTCAAAAGAGCATTTATATGGGATGGTAGGAGTCTCTTCTAACTTAAACAAGATTCTGAGTTTGATTTCGACCTTGATCATGCAGTAGAGTCAGGGCCGGCCCCATAGGGGGTGCAACAAGGCCCGTTGCATCGGGCCTCCAAAATTGGAAGGCCTCAAATATATTTTTTTTTTATGTGGTAGTAGTATTAGTAAAATAGGGGATGTAAAAATAATAGTTCTACACAGTATAAGGTCCAAGCTCAAATTCTGGAAAGAAAAAAAAAAAAAGGAAAGGAATTCAAAATCATATCACACACTAAAAAAAAGAAACATGCTAAAAAATAGCTTAAAAAAGAACGGAATGAAAATTAGTAACGCAATATCAAACTCAGTAACACAAGAATCTTCTTCACCCCTAGCAAGAAACATATTCTTTTTTTTCCTTGATTTTCCTCTTGTTTCCTGCCCTTCCCTCTGTGTGGTTGATCCTCAGTTATTGATAGAATATGAATCATTTTTATGTTAATTACAAGGATAATTGTATTTTATGCTATTTGCAATTTAAAATTGATAAATTTTTTTTAATTTTTTTTTTTTATTAAGAGGCCATATTTAAAATTTGCTCACGGCCTCCAAAAACTCAGGACCGGCCCTGAGTAGAGTTAAAACTCTTAGATTGATTCGGGAAAATAACATCTACAATTTAACTCCCTACTCGTTTTATATTCAAAATTGTCCATAAATGTTAGTTCAATTTTGATGTATTCCAATGATGTATCAAATAATTTCTGATTAATGTCATATTTTATAGACATGATCTATATTATAGTATATATCTTTAGATTCAACAAACAATTTTATAATACAAGGATGTGTCATTTAATCATGGCTTATATATATATATATATGACAGGACTATAAGTTAGAGTATAAAGAAGGGGGGAAAAAAATCAACATTTAGTTTTCTAAAATTTCCAAGCTACCTCACATCATGATAATGACAAAATATTCAATTGGCCCAATTCTCATATTTTTCTTTGTTATGTTCAATGTAGGAGGTAATTATTCTCATATTTTTCTTTGTTTTGTTCAATGTAGGAGGTAATTAATTCAATTATTATTCTTAGCTAAAGTTTACTAATTTAGATACTATACATTACCATAAACTAGGTCACATATATCCCGTAATGTTGCAAATTTCAATTATTTTTATAATTTGTTAGGATTTGACTGATTTTGATTGTGTAGGATGGAATTCAAAATTTGGTATTGGAAACACTAATCCAAATAGTTGGTGTATAGCAAAACCTTCAACAAGTCTAGAAGAGTTGAATTACAACCTTATGCATGCTTGCACTACCCATAGTTGCACAATGATTGAAAAGGATGGAGATTGTTATGAACCAAACACTTTATACAATCATGCCTCTTATGTCATGAATATGTTTTATGCATATCATGGAAAAGATGAATTTTTCTGTAATAAGTTTTTTGGTAACTCTGCTCTAATTGTTCTCACCGATCCAAGTAAGCATTTTATTATTTCATACCATTATTATAAATAAATTATAAATACAAAGTTAAAATATATATTTTTGGTACAAAAAATTTTGTTTATTTATTTGCCTCCATATAAAGACGTAATATTAAGATATAGTGATATGTGTAGTGTAACATGTATTTAATTTTAGGGTCATGCTAAACAATACACCAAGTGTACTTGTTAAGCATACTAAAAATAGAAATAAAATATAAAGTTAATGTTGATAAAAGTAACTTTTATATTTTCAATGTATTGAATGCACGAATTTCAAAACATAATTTCCTTATTTATGTGCTTAACAAGTGCACCAGATACACTATTTAGCATTTTCCTTAATTTTAATATAAAGTTATTTTTTTAGTTTGAGAGAATTATGAACACGTTGTTTTTGTTTGATGCACAGGTTATGAAAAATGCAAGTTTGATTAGTGGAAATGCTCTAGTTATATATATAACACTTGTCGTTATATTTGAAGAGTTTATCAGTTATTTAACATTTGTAAGCAACCTGGATAAATCAGAAGATACGCATTGTTTCAATATTATTAGAAAGATTTGTTTCAATCTGATTTAACATTTATTTAATATTATGAAAAATGCAAGTTTGATTAGTGGAAGTGCTCTAGTTATATAGTATATAATACTTGTGGTTATATTTGAAGAGTTTATGTTGAAGATATAGATTAGTTACAAGATAAATGTTAGTTAGATAGTACTTAGTAGTGTTCTATATATAAGTGTAATCACCTCATTAGTAGGTATCTTTTCTCATTTTGTAATATTTCACTATACTCAATACAATTTCATCTTGAGTTTTTCTCTCCCTTTTTCCATGGATGCCATGTTTCTTAACATGGTATCAGAGCAAATATGGTATCCACCTTGAAAGATTTTTTCGCTGCATTTTCCAGAGAAAATCTAATTTTCTCAACTTTCTTTTGTTCCTATCTCTTTCCATTTACTTTTTTCTTTGAACATTTTCCCGAGAAAATTTCCATTCATCTATTCTCACGTTATGTGTTCTTCATCTCTGTATATTCCCTCAGTGATTCTGTTTCCATCGATTCAATTCCACAATCTCCATTCCGATTCAGATTCGTTTTGTTCTTCGATTCAGTTTTTCGCAATTTTGTTTGCGGCAATTCCAATTTCTTGTTAGATTCACTTTCTCCGTATATCCAGATCCTTGAATCTGTACTGTTATTGCAGTCTTTGAGCACCGATTTCGTTTATGATCGATCGTTGCCAAGAATTGTGGATTCTGGTGCTTCGTGATATGATTAATTCTTTACAGGTGGTTAAAGTGTGCAGTTTCTTGGCTCGTTGGTTCTTTCTCTGATTTTTGAAAATCTCGGTATTGTGCTCCCAAGGTGTTTGTGAAAAGGTTTTTCATTGAAGACATAGAAGGATTGCTTCATTTTGTTCTCCGATCTTGGTTGTGTCATATTTGGCAAGGTTCCACTTCGTCGTCTCCACATTGTGATAACGGGTGATTTGTCCCTCATTTGTATCAAAGAAGGATCTGCATCTTGATCCTTGTTTATGTGTTCTGTCCATGTTTGGATTCATGTACCATCTTCACCACTTTCAGTTCTGACATGCTTTGGTTCTGCAATTTGGACATTTTGGTGAGTCACATTAATGCTCCAAGGTGTTTGTAAAAAGTTTTCATTGAAGGGAGGTTTGAATTCTTTGGCCTTTGGATCGTATTTTGTGTTGGTTCTCTTATCTGTTACTGGATTTTATTGTAATCTAGAGTTTGTTGCACCTTCTTTGCTGATTTTTGTGATAATCTTTTGGAGAAGATATTGTTTGGAGTTTGTTTTTTTTGCCTCTTGCTCTGTTTGGTTTGTATGGGTTGAAAATATAGTTGATTCACTCTCTTGGAAAATTGTTTGTATTTGGTGTTGGAAATCCACAAATTACATTTGGGGTGTTGGAGTTTAGTCCTCTTTGAAGCCATCTCTGTTATCGAGTTTTATTGAGATGCCTTCTGCAAGTGACAGCAATAATTGTAGAACACTCATTGGATATTCTCATGTTGATGCCATGCCACTGTCTTTGATATTTGATACTTGTGGTGGCAATAGAAGCTCAAGGCATTGATTAATTTGATCTTTTATTGGAACAGTAGCCTTGAAATTTCAATTGAAGCTTCAGTAGGTGTGGATATAACCTTTGATTGGTTTGGAATTACTTTTCTTGCCAAAAGACCCACTGGTATTGGATTGTCTCTTTTATTAATGTGATAGTTCTTTTCACATTTGGTCATTACAATATGTGTATGTTGAAGCTATTGGTTCCCTGCATCTCACATTCAAGCATGAAGATTCTAGCTCTCAGTGCACGAAATTTTGGTGATTTGTTTCCTTGCTGACTTGTGATGCTTGGCCTTATTTTGGCTTTGTTGTAAGCTTTTGTTTATGATGGTTAAGACTTCATATAAGCTTTTCATGAATGGTTAAGCATTGTTGTTTTGGGAGCCTCAGTTTGAGGAAGTACTTGCTACAAGTCTATTTCTTATTGTAAAGATTGAAGACCGGTTTGAGTTCTTTGGTCTACTCTTTGATTAGCCATATTGGCTTTGTTGCATTTATGCTATATCTTGAGCAAATTGTATTTGCTTGCTTTCTCGATTGATTAGATGGTTTTTTATGTGCTATCTCATCTTGAGCACAACATTGGTATTGATGCTTCACTCTCTAGCCATCAACCATGCTACTTGATCTTTCTCTTGATTCCTTGGTCCTTCGATGAGCTAATTACCTTTAGCACAACTTGAGTATTGTTGCTTCACTTTGTAGACATCGGACCTTTTGACATTCTCTATTTTGCTTCTGTCATATGAGTGTTTGGTACTCTTGATGGTTAAGCTTTGTGCCCTTTGTTGGCTTTATTGATGTTAGCTTCTATTAAGTGGTTATAGCCTTTAGTTATGGCTTCTACTTAATGGTTAAGCATCTTGCCTTATGGCTTTGATTTTGGCCGATGTATTTTCGGCATCTCTCATTGTATTCTCTTTTGATTGGATGTACTTTTGTATTGCTTATTCCAAGCTAGAAGTGTTGTGAACACCTTCTAGCTTGCGGGAGGCTGTTGAAGATATAGATTAGTTACAAGATAAATGTTAGTTAGATAGTACTTAGTAGTGTTCTATATATAAGTGTAATCACCTCATTAGTAGGTATCTTTTCTCATTTTGTAATATTTCACTATACTCAATACAATTTCATCTTGAGTTTTTCTCTCCCTTTTTCCATGGATGCCATGTTTCTTAACAGTTTAATTTATTTAACATTTTTAAGCAACCTTGATAAATCAGACAAGATACACATTGTTTCAATACTAAGACATCAAATAAAGAGAAAGTGTAAGGAGTTAAAGAGTAAAAGTGTTTGGCGAGGTGAAAATTTAACATTAGGAATTAATTATTAATTTTGGCCAGTTTACAAAAAATATATTATGTATTACACCTTATTGATCAGAAAGTTTTACAAATATTTTAAACACAAATTCAACTATTTAATTTTGCATGATATGTATTAGGTTTTGCCTAAATGACACTAATTATTTGTTTTCTTGGACAAACAGTGTTTGATACCTTCTATCACTACAATGGTGTAAATGTTGTAAATCTTGTTGCTTGTTATAAATAAATTTTGTTGTTTCTTTACAAAGAGTATGAGATCCTTATTTATGAATATTATTTTACACCTATCAAACTTAAACCTATCGAACTTAACTTCACAAAACCTTTCAATATAATGATAGGAAGCTAAATCCTATCAAGACTAAGAGAACTAGGGTTCTACACTAAAATTAGGAAAAACATATTAAAATTAACTAAGAAATAAAACATAAAATTCATTTATTTCATTCATTTTATTCTAAAGTGACCAAGACTTATACAGATTTCTTCTTTTCACGCCTACTGAGTTCCACACGTGCCTCATGACTTTCCATTTTTACCTCATCGCAATGTAGAAAGCGACAATGTAAATAAACAAAAATTGAGATAAAAAAGAGTGCGCATCATAGGATGCGAAATGAGTTCGAATTCCCATGAAACAATTTTGGTTGAAACACATGTTGCAAGTCAAAGTGTGAATTATTCATTCACCTCCAAAAACATATTTGGAATGAAACAATGTGTGACGAGTGATTAAAAAAAGAGGTTTCAATTTATAGAATTTTATAGAATTATACAGTGTGTGTGTGTGTGTGTGTGTGTTAGACTAACATCCCAAATCAAGGAAATAAAATAAATAAGACTTGAAATCATCATCATCACAATGCAACGGCCAACATCTATCTCCTTAGTTATTGCACTCATCAACTTATTTTATTTTCTTATTCATTATAAGTATTTCCATTCACTGTAATTATTTTCATTTTTTTTCCTCTGTAGTTTTTTTTTTCTATTTTAGACTAAATGTGCACTCTAAATAGTGAATTGTGTTTCAATTTGCACCCTATTTTGCGAGTGCAATTTTATTTGACTCAAGTCCAACGTCTGTGCCCCCGTGAATGAAAATATCATGAAAAAAAGTTTTCATTCTAGGGTGCAAACTAAGTTCGCATCCTAGAATAAAAATATCATGAAAATATCTTACAGCGATACCTTTTCACCAATTGCAAAGATGATATTTGATCGTCTCTTTTTAGCCATGGCTGCCGCAGAACATTGGCTCTTATTCCGGTTGGATATCAAGAATAATTTCAAGCATAGTGACTTGCAAGAGGAGACTTATATGGAGTAACCTCTTGGGTTTGTTGCTCAGAGGGGGCGTAGTCTCATATGAAAATTGCAAAAGTTTTTATATGACTTGAAACAATCACCCTAAGCATGATTTTTGGTAGATTCAACAAGGTTCTACAACAATTTGGAATGACCCGTTGCGAATAAGATCATTCATTCTTTGTTAAATGTTCATCTACGAATAAATATATTTATCTTGTGATTTATGTTGATGACATTGTGATTACAAGTGATGATAATGAAGGTATCAAAGACATTGACAACACCTATTTCGAAATGTTCAAAGGTGGCTCAATCAAAGTCAGACATTGCTATCTCTCAGAGAAAATAAGTCGACACTCTTATGAATCTTCTTGTAAAGTTGCTTTCTAACCAAGGGGAGCCATATTCTGAACCTAGTAGATATCAAAGACCATTGAAAAATTGAATGATGTCACCCTAAATAGACCAGACATATCTTTTTCAGTTGGCGTCATAAATTAATTCTTTAACTCATCTTATTACAATCATTGAAATGTAGTTGTTTGAATTATTAAGTATATCAATAGAGCTTAGAAAAGAACTTGTTTTCACCGATAAAAGTCACATTAATATTGTTCGGTATTCAAATGCCGACTTTAATAACAATCGAACTCAAATTTTCTCGAACAATTAATATTAATATTAAGTAACTACTTGAATCTATTAATTTTTTCAACCTTATTTTTTCAATGTTAATGAGAAATATTAATATTAAAATGGGGTGCTAATAGCAACTCCCTATCATACGTTGATCTGAACCGTGGCCATAGAGAGAGAGAGAGAGAGCGGTGAAATGGAAAACGACGGTGGAGCAACCGAGTCGAATTCGAATGCCACCACCACGATAACAATAAACGTGAAGTTCACTGGTTCTTCTATACCCATCTCAATTTCACCTCAATCAACCATCAAAGAACTCAAGTCTCTTCTTCTACCTGCCACTAATGTTCTTCCAAGGGGTCAAAAACTCATCTTCAAAGGTTCAATCTTTCTCTCTTTTTTCACTAACCCTTTTTTCATTGATGTGTGAATTGAATATTGAAATTTCTAATAGGTAAGGTTTTGGAAGACCCTCTTACATTGGCAGCTTCCAATTTGAGTAATGGGTCTAAAGTCATGCTTATGGCTTCTCAAGGTTTATATCAAGGGGTATTTTTTTTTTTATTATTCTCTTCTTTGTTTTTGTTGAGGACTAAAGTGTCATTTTTTGTTGTGTTTGCATGATGGGTTGTTAACTACTATGTTATATGTGATTTCATCATTGTGTTGAATTATAGCCATAAGGCACTAACAATGACACCGTTATGATACTGTCAACGCCGTACCGGTACCTAGACAATGTAATAATTTGAGAAAACGGAAGTGATTGTATGTAATCATAAATAAGCGACAATGTCATGTTAGTGTTAGACACTTGGACATGCCTTTAGTTTGAAGTGACCGTGCTACATAGAGTATAGCTATGTTTCGATAAATAACTTGATTAAATGCTTTATAGGATACATGTTTATCATGTATTGTACTTGCTTTTGTATAAGCTATTTCTATAACAAAAGAAGAAAAAAAAGTCGAATTGTTTTCTTATAAACTCTTAAGTTATTTTCATAAGCTATTCTGAAGAGTTTATGTAAATAAACTGAAAATAGGTTACAGTAATGTCATTAGTTGTTTCAATATGCTCTGCCAAACAGTCTTACAAGTACTTATTTGAGGTTAGTCAGGTTACAGATAACCTCAAATAAGCCGGTACAAACTGACTGTATGGTTGTATTATTAAGATGTAAAGAATTGGGGGGAAACAAACTAATACAAGGGTATGTTAGGAGTTGATTGCATGTATAAGGACCCTAGGTGCATTAGAAAGGGTACATAATAACACAGGTGTGATAAGCTTTGTTAAGCTTCTCAGGAAGCAACTTTGTAGAATTTGTTTTTGTTTCTTTCACAATGAGAAAAATGCAGCTTGTAGATTTCTGATTTCATATGTTTTGTACAGGATGGTCCTGTCTTGAAAAAAGCTCAGGTTGTTCCCAGCTCGAGGAAAGATAGCCACTCAGCCTCTAGTAATGACACGAAGAAAATTCCGGTAAAGAACAGGTCGGAACGGTGGAAAATAACAGGGGTTGTAGCATTGTCTGAATGCAACTTGGAGGTAATAAACTCGCAATGGTTTTTAGCATATTCAACTAGTCACTGAGATTTTTATGTCAACTTGAAATTGGGAGATGAGGAATGCATTAGATTTTACTTAAGCACAAGCTATATTGAAGATCTTTTGTGTTGAATTTTTACTGTGTTTTTCTATACCATCTATGTAGGAATTGTGTATTTCAGAAATTAGGATGATTTGAGATGGGCTATATAGGCTATTAACTCCATTTACAAGATAATCCATCAAAACATTTTGATTCGTCGTAGTTTTGTTTTTTTGTTGTCAGAAAGTTTAAGAAGGTGGGGAGGTAGTCATTCCATGGTTGTGACACGATACTCGTGTCAATTAGAGTTTACATTGTGGTACTTATATGCGAGCTACCAATGTGAAGATCTTCATTAATAATCAAAACGAAGACCTTTGCAACAATGTTGTTTGATTCTAACAATTTGGCTAAGCAGCATTGACTAATTCATATAGATATATCAGAAAGGTCTATGTTATTATCTGTATTAGTTTATTAGAGGGAATGGAAAGCAAGCCTTTGATATTTTATCATGGAACTAAGAAAAACCTTTAGAAATCTTCAATATTTTAATAAACTTTGACAATAAAGCTAAGATATTTTCCGCCCTCTAACTGTCTGTTATTCAGATCAGAAGAATGGTGTGTAGTAGTAAACAGCAAATGAGGACGAGGAAGGAAAAAACCCTTAAAGATATTATCAAAAATAAAATTTTATTTTTATGAATTTAATTGATTGTCCATTGTGGTATGAAATATCCTCTCAATTTTCTTTGCAATTTTAATTTAAATAGGCCATACCTGATGAAGTTTGGATTTCCGTTGTGGTATGAAATATCCTCTCAATTTTCTTTGCAATTATAATTTAAATAGGCCATACCTGATGAAGTTTGGATTTGTGGATCTTCTGCGAGAGTTCTAGTTTGCGACAGAAATATACTTAGAAACGTTCCTATTGAAATATCACAACTTACTCGTCTCGAGGTAAGTTGAACTTTTCTCATTCTTCACGGTCTTTTCTTCTATACAATTTTCTTATTGGTAGCAATATTTAATCACAATTTGCTACTTTCAAAATGTTGCAGAAATTATTTATTAATGCCAACGACTTATCTGATGAATCAATTAACTGGGAAGGACTGACAAATCTGAAGTACCTAACAGTACTTGCATTGAACCAGAATCGGTGAGTATAAATTAAATATCTTTGTTTACAATTTGTGCCTGTTTCCGGTTAACTCTCACAAAGCGACAAACTGTTTTCTGCAGTTTAACTACTTTGTCATCTGCATTGGGATCTATAAGCTCTTTGAGAGAGTTGCATCTCTCCAATAATCAGTTGACTGGCCTTCCTGATGAAATAGGGAATCTGACACAGTTAGAAGTTTTGAAAGCCAACAATAATAGGTATCAGTTAAACCTTTGTACTTGAAGTATGAATACGTATAATTTATAGTTAAAAGTTAAACATCAATCTTCATAGCTGTCATTCATCATTTTCATCAAGTTTTAATCTAATGTCTAATGCTAATGAGTTTGCTTAGCTGAATGGATTAGTTCATGCATGGCTTCATGCAAGAATCTACCATTCTATCTCATGAATTTTATGAAGAGAACCACTAAATTGTGTTTTTTTTTTTTGGGCAAAACAATGTCATGTTGATTGCGTGTCTATTGTTATCAGGATGAGTAAAATCTGTGAATTTATAGGGAACTGCCGTTCTCTTGTTGAGGTACAGTTTTCGGTCATGTATCTTCTTTCTCATTTGATTTCATTCCTTATTCAAAAGCAACTGCATAGATGCATTGGAAAATTAAATCATAAGTGAAATGATAATATCTCTTTATTAGACGAGGTAATGCTTATCGATGTTTTTTTTTTTGCGTGGAGCAGGTTGATTTCTCATCAAATTTTCTGTCAGATTTGCCAGAGACATTCAGTAATTTTAACAATTTGAAGGTATTTTGTTTCCCACCCATGATTGGTTTTATAGAATTCTGAGAGTAAATTGTCACTTTGATCCTTCAACGTGTCAAGCATTGTCGCTGTAGTCCCTAAATTTACCGAAGTTACATAAATACCTTAAAATGTACCTTTTGTATGTTAGATTGGTTGTCAAATGTGTCTTTTGTTAGTTAGTTTGGTTCTCCAATGTGTCTTCTCTTTAATTACTTTGGGGCCAAGAAATTACCAACAGAAAGATCTACTAAAGGAATTTTTTACATTTCCGATACATTTAGAAACTATAATGAAATGGCCTCGCGCATTTAGAAACTAAAAAATATAGTAATACAAAATTCATTCCTTTATGTCAACTTCTCTTTAGAAATAATGTCTCTATTCTTAAATTTTAGAAATGTGGAGTTAAATTAAATTAATGTTGGTTACACCCTTGCTTGCTCATACAAATTCACTTTTGAGAATGGTCAACAAATTTGAATCACAATGATAGGGAAAAACAAAGTAAAATATTTTTATTAAAAAAATTTAAATTAGTCTGTATTTAACTATTATGCATATGTATCACGTATCAATATTCACTACATGATCATCTCATGCTCTTAAAATGGATCTGTTATGTACGAAAAATACTAACTTGCATTGTACTCCACATTTCTGAACACTATGCAGGCTTTACATCTTAGTAACAATGGGATGAAATCCCTGCCATCTAAACTATTCAAGACTTGCTTGCAGCTTTCAACTTTGGATCTCCATAATACAGAAATAACAATTGATCTACTTCGTCAGGTTTGCGCTATTGTTTTTGTATTGTCTTTCAAAACTAGAAGTATTGCATTTCATCGCAAGTCTTCATCATAGTTATATCAGTTCATAAATGCATGTGCATGTAATGCATCAGATACGACAGTTACATAACAGCGTATTGGAATAAAAGATTAAAATAAGCTAACTAGACTAAGCTTGTATCTGTTGTAATAAAACTTAGTTAGGTTCAGCAGTTAGAGTTGGTTGTAACTAACTGCTTAGCTGGCACACACGTGTGTAATCAAGTTGTTAGAAACTTGATCCTTTCACTGATGATATAAATATATCACAGTATCCAAGATGTAACTAACTTTTCACAATAATGAAACTCTGAATTCTTCACTCTTTGGTTTTCTAACATGGTATCGAAGAGCCATTGATTTTTTCTTCGCTTCCGCGTTCAATTCTTCATCATTTCCATGGCTGAAGCTTCATCCATGGCGGCCACACAACAACCGATCCCTGAATCGGTTGAGAATCTACCACTAACCTCGAAAGAATCTACCAAAACCGGTTTAACTCACTCTCTAACCATCAAGCTCGATGAACGCAACTTCTTGCTCTGGAGTCAACAAGTGAACGGCGTGATCACTGCTCACAATCTTCACCGATTCGTAGTGAATCCTCAGATTCCGCTTCAATTTGACTCCATGGAAGCTCGTTTACAAGGCACAAACTCAGATGCGTATCAGCAATGGTTAGTTAAAGATCAAACTCTGTTTACCTGGTTGCTATCTACTCTCTCTGAAAGTGTACTACCTAGAGTTCTAAGCTGTAGACACGCACACGAAGTTTGGGATAAAATCCACAAATACTTCAACTCTGTGCTCAAATCCAGAGCGAGACAATTGCAATCTGAACTCAAGAACTCCAAGAAACTTGCCAGATCTGTGAATGAGTATCTTCTTCGCATCAAAACGATCATCAACTCTCTCGTTGCTGTTGGTGACGTTGTTTCTGAGCAAGATCACGTCGACGCGATTCTTGAAGGTTTACCTGAGGATTTCAACTCCTTTGTTATGATGATTTACAGTCGGTTTGAAGCTCCGACAGTTGAAGATGTTGAAGCACTTCTCCTTCTTCAAGAGGCACAGTTTGAGAAGTTCAAACAAGAGCTCAGCAATCCAAGTGTGTCTGCGAATGTTGCTCAATCAGAGGCCAAATCTAGTGACTCTGTTACTGATCAAGATCTTCCTGAGGCAGCCACTGAACACTACAACGTCACTCCTCACAAGGGAAAAGGCAAAGGGAAAGGCCGTAGCAGAGGTCGTGGTCGCAATTCGCATCCAAATCAAGGCAAAGGTCAAGGTCCTTGCCAAATCTGTGGCAAATCCAATCATGATGCTGTTGGTTGCTGGTACAGGTATGATCCAAATGCTATGAGAAATAATGCTCGTGGTTACAATGCAGGTCAAGCCCCTAGGCCCCCAACCTTCACTCCCTACATGCGTCCCACTGCTAATCTTGCCTTGCCTCAATACTATTCACCTCTGCCTGATATGGATACACTTTCTAGTGCCTCATGGTACCCGGATTCAGGTGCATCACATCATTTGACATTCAATCCCAACAACTTAGCTTATCATACACCTTACAATGGTCATGAGCAAGTCATGATGGGCAATGGTCAAGGTGTGTCAATCAAATCTTTAGGACAATCTACATTTGCCTCCCCTAACAATCCTAATGTGCATTTTAGCCTTAATGAATTACTGCATGTTCCTAACATTTCTAAAAATCTCTTATCTGTCAGTAAATTTGCACAAGATAACAATGTGATTTTTGAGTTTCATCCTTATAAATGCTTTGTGAAATCTCAGGATTCTAAGCATGTGTTACTTGAAGGCACAGTTGGAACTGATGGACTTTACAAGTTCAAGCCATTTAGTTTTCTCACCAACACTGGTGCTTCTCCTTCTAGTACTAATTCTAGCAATTTTCCTGCTTTCAATAATCCTGTCAAATGTAATAGTGCTGTCACTTTTACTGCATCTGACAATGAGTTTCATACATGGCACCTAAGTTTAGGTCATGCCCATACTAGTGCTATTCAGTCTGTTTTACAATTGTGTAATATTTCCTGCATTAATAAATACTCAATTCCTTCTTGTGTATTCTGCTGCATGGGTAAATCTCATAGACTACATGCACCTTTATCTACAACTGTTTACTCTAGTCCCTTTGAGGTAGTACACTGTGATCTGTGGGGTCCTGCTCCATTCTTATCATACTATGGCTATAGCTATTACATTACTTTTGTTGACACCTACACCAAGTATACATGGATCTATTTTCTTAAAGCAAAATCTGATGCTTTACAAGCCTTCACCAAATTTCTGGCCTTTGTCAACACACAATTTCAAACAACCATTAAGGCCCTGCAGTCAGATTGGGGAGGTGAATTTCGCCCTTTCACTGAGTTGCTTCAAAAACTTGGAATTCAACATAGGCTTACCTGTCCCCACACCTCTCATCAAAATGGAACTGTTGAACGAAAACACAGACAAATTGTAGAAATGGGACTCACTCTACTGTCACATGCTTCCATGCCCCTTAAATATTGGGACAATAGTTTCACTCAAGCTGTCTACCTCATCAACAAACTACCTTCTAATGCCATCCCTCAGTTCAGGTCACCCCATCATGCCCTGTTTAAATCACACCCTGATTACTCCCAAATCAAAGTGTTTGGCTGTTTGTGCTTCCCTCACTTAAGACCCTATAATAGACATAAACTTCAATTCAGGTCTAGTCCCTGTGTGTCCTTAGGGTTCTCACCTCAACACAAAGGTCATAAGTGTCTAGATGGTCAAAGCAAAATTTATGTTTCCAAGGATGTTATCTTTCATGAACTCAAGTTCCCTTACACATCTTTATTTGGTACTACTTCTGCATCTTCTGAAACATTGCATAATTCATTGGGTTATCCTGCACAACTTCATTTTCCTTCACAAAATGGTCCCACACCTACTGCAACTCCTACTATACCAGCCTGTCCTACATCTCCTGCACCAACTTTACAAAACCAGCCCCCTATTATACCCAGCAGTTCTTCACCTGCTAGCTACCTTGAACCAGATAATCTAACTCCTCTACCTACTTCCCTATCACCTGTCCCATCTACTGCATCTCACCCAACATCTCCCTTATCTACTGCCCAGATAAATGAACAAATCACTCAACCTATACTCCCACCACCATCATCAGGTCACACCACTCCTCCAGTAATCTCAAATCATAACAATCACTCCATGATAACTAGGGGCAAGACTGGTAACCTCAAACCAAAGGTGTTTCTCACTGAAGTTGAACCTCACAATGTCAAAAGTGCTATGGCTGACTCAAGGTGGCTTCAGGCTATGCAATCTGAGTACAAAGCTCTCATGGATAATCACACTTGGTCTCTTGTACCTCTCCCACCACACAGAAAGGCCATTGGCTGTAAGCCGATTTTTCGTGTTAAAGAAAATCCTGATGGCACAGTTAACAAGTTCAAGGCTTGTTTGGTAACCAAAGGATTCCTCCAAACAGTTGGTTTTGACTTCACAGAGACCTTCTCACCTGTGATTAAACCTGTTACCATCCGTATCATACTCACTCTAGCAGTGACCTACAAATGGCAAGTGCAGCAAATTGACATCAATAATGCCTTTCTGAATGGGGTTCTTCAAGAAGAAGTTTTTATGCAACAACCAGCTGGGTTTGAATCTGCAGATAAATCTTTGGTGTGTAAACTTCACAAATCACTCTATGGGCTCAAACAAGCCCCAAGAGCCTGGTATGACAAGCTGACTCAGGCTTTACTTGAAATGGGGTTTGTCAAAAGCAAGTGTGACCCTTCCCTACTGGTACAGTCAACAAGGTCACTGCACCTATGTTTTAATCTATGTTGATGATATCCTAGTCACTGGCTCTGCTCCCAGTCTCATTCAAGATGTTATCTCCAAACTCAATGCTCAGTTTGCAGTAAAACAACTAGGCCAAGTGGACTATTTTTTGGGCATTGAAGTCCATCACTTACCCTCAGGTGCTCTTCTGCTTAACCAAGCCAAATACATCCATGATCTCTTGTGCAAGGCCAAAATGGAAAACTCTAAACCCATTGGTTCTCCTATGATGAGCAGCTGCAGGTTGAGCAAGTTTGGCTCTGACACTATGACTGATCCTACTCTTTACAGGTCCACTGTTGGTGCCCTACAATATGCTACATTAACCAGGCCTGATATTGCATTTAGTGTAAATAAAGTCTGCCAGTTCATGTCTCAACCATTGGATTCCCATTGGAAAGCTGTTAAGCGCATTCTCAGGTACCTCAAAGGCACCCTACATCATGGGTTACTCCTGCATCCTTCCTCTTCAGGCCCTCCTTTCTCTTTACGTGCCTACAGTGATGATAACTGGGCCACTGACCAAGATGACAGAAGATCAACTTCTGGGTCCTGCATCTACCTTGGTCCCAACTTGATATCCTGGGGATCTAAAAAGCAGCCCCTTGTTGCCAGGTCTAGTACTGAAGCCGAGTACAGGAGCATGGCAAATACCACTGCTGAATTAATGTGGATTCAGTCTTTACTGCAGGAATTAAAGTCCCCTATCATGTGCCTACCTTACTTTGTGACAACATCAGCTCTGTCTCTCTTGCTCACAATCCAGTGCTCCATGCTCGCACCAAACACATTGAATTAGATATTCACTTTGTCCGTGAAAAAGTGCTTGCAAAACAGCTCAATATACTTCATGTGCCAGCAGCAGACCAGTTAGCTGATCCCCTTACCAAGCCTCTATCCCTCTCAAGTTTTGCTTCTGTTCGTGCCAAACTCAAGGTGTTCTCAAGCCATGATCCCACATGAGTTTGAAGGGGGAATATTGGAATAAAAGATTAGAATAAGCCAACTAGACTAAGCTTGTATCTGTTGTAATAAAACTTAGTTAGGTTCAGCAGTTAGAGTTGGTTGTAACTAACTGCTTAGCTGGCACACACGTGTGTAATCAAGTTGTTAGAAACTTGATCCTTTCACTGATGATATAAATATATCACAGTATCTAAGATGTAACTAACTTTTCACAATAATGAAACTCTGTGAATTCTTCACTCTTTGGTTTTCTAACACAGCGAAATATCTGTTGGTTTTTTTCAGTTTGAAGGTTGGAATGATTTTGATGAGCGCCGTCGATCAAAGCATCAGAAACAAATAGAATTCCGAGTTGGAGTTTCTAGAGATTTTGATGAAGGTGCTGATAAAAACTAAATAGAAATTATTGATCATAGTTCCTTAATTTGGCTCTTGTGGCAGATTGAAAATTTGTTATAGTAAGACTTTCCAATTATGTTGAAGAATAATCTTAGTAAACCATGTTTCTTCTATCTCCTTTTCTTTTTATGAAAGTTTCTTCTATCTCCTTTTGTTAAAATATGAGGGACTTAGTATCGTCGACGGTTATTAAAATTTTCTGACATTGATCCACGACAGAGCAAGTAACTTATCAGCACTTTTCCTGGTTCACAATCCATCATAGCCTAGCTTCGCAGGAGAATGCAAAGCTATTTTTAAGTTATTATTCCATACGTCTCAAAAAAAATGTCATTTAAGAATTTTGCAGGCATATTAAAAAATGTAATTAAGTTGTCGAAAGAAGTAATATTTTTATTAAATTTTAAGTTATTAGTAGTTGATTTTCTTAAGAATAGTGCATGTATATAGTAATAATTAGAGGTAGAATTGAAAAAATATTACATTGGAAAAGAAGAGAAATGCAATGAATTCATCCTATTTCTATAAATAAAAAAAAATCCATTATCAAGCCTCGATAGTTTGTGGATAGATGAGAATTTAAATATACTAAATAAAATAAATTGATTAAAGAAACATTTTATTGAATTTTAAAATTGAAAGACAATTTGCTCAAAATTATTGAACCCAATTCACATAATCAAGTCAAGCAAATAAGTATATATGGATGTACAAGATATTAAGTACGGCTGTGTAAAAAAAAAAAAAGAAATTAAGTAAATTATAGTACTGTTTAGTGTTTACACACAATTCTTTTTTTTTTTCTTTTTCGGTTTTCACCACCAGTTGAATCTGGTTCGGGGGTCAGTTCTGGCATCAAGTGGTTCCAGCCCCCTCCCGATCGCAGTTGCGGGGAATCGAACCGTGGTCCTTCCTACCAAGTTCAGTGCTAATCACCATCGAACCAACTAACGATGGGTCACAATTCTAAACACATATATGCATCTATTCACCATTTCACCGTATTTTTACTGAAAAATATTTGTAATAAGAAACTTGAGTTATGTCATTAATTAACTTAACTAATAATTAATTAGAAAAATGTGGTAAGATTTTTTTGACAAAGAAAAATGTAGTACGTAATTTTTGACAAAGATTTTTTTAAGTTGTTAACAAACTTTATTACTTTTTCTATCATTCCCTTCTAGTTTGTTCTATCGTTAGATCTATCTCACACCGTTGGATGCAAAATTATTCAAACTTGCACCACGCTTTACGTGAACATCCATCCATAAAACGACGTCGTTTTCACATAGAAATAGAACACAAAACGACGACGTATCATACCCTTTCACACTTTTACCCCATCACAGCAAACATGTCCTTTCTGTTACTTCCTCTCTTCTCTCTCTCTGAGAGGACCAAAGCGAAAAAATGGAAGTAGCACTATCGCTAGATTCCCATTCCCAAACCCTAGAATAGTCACATTCCAAAAATCCATAAATACCCCTCAATTCTTAACCATAATTTCTTTTCCTTTCTAATTTCTCATTTCTCATTTTCTAATTTCTATTTCAGTATAAATACCGTAACACTTCATTTTAGAGTAACACAATCACAAAAACCCAAAACCAAGAAGAAGAAGAAGAAAGAACCATAACCGTTTTCGTTTTCGTTTTCTCTCTCCGATTCCATTCTTCGTTTTCCTTACTTCTTCTCGAAGTTCCGATCGGTACATTTCTTCGTTTCTTCGATCTTCCTCATTCTATTCTTGATCTTTTACTTTCATTTACTCGAATCGTATTATGTTATGGAATCTAGGGTTAGGGTTAGGGTTTTTGTTATTCATTGTTACTTTCATTTACTAATATTTGCGATCGTGTTGTTGTTAATTGTATGTTCTTGTTGTTTTTTTAGTTAATCTTTATGCTTCCTAGAAAGCGACAGTGTGAAGGAGTGGTAGTGGAAGAAGAGACGGGGAATAGTAGTTTACCGAACAAGAAGAATCTGATTGTGGCATTTGGAGCTGCCGATTCGGCCGTTAACAGCGACCGGAGGTTGAGTGGCAGTAATAATAATAATAATAACAATAATAGTAGCGGGAAAGAGGTTGATCACGTTATGGCTGTGGGAGATAACAATCCGCAAGAGATTGATGAAGATTTGCATAGCCGCCAGCTGGCTGTGTATGGTAGAGAGACCATGCGGAGGCTTTTTGGAGCTAGTGTTCTTGTCTCTGGGATGCAGGGTCTTGGCGTTGAGATCGGTACGTAGTCTTTGATCTTGTGTTCTCTTTTGATTGCAGTTTCTTGATGCCTGGATATTTTTGTTGTTTGTCATTTTTGTGTGCCATGTGGTTGTAATGGTTCTTGATGTGGAATATTTGCTATAGGTTAATAAGGGAAATTTAAGTTCTTAGATAATGTCACTAGTGCTAGTAAATTCGGTGGTTTTGGTCATTACTTTTGGTATGTAGTCTTTGATGCCTGAATTTTTTGTTGTTCTTGAATTTTTGTTATTGTTGTTTCTTCATGTTTATTGATGCGTAGATATAGTTGTTTGTTGTTCTTGGTAAAATTGTCAATGGTTATTTCTGCTGCATTTCCTGGAGCTTAAACCTCTCTGCTTTTTAGATAATGAAATTGGTGCTTGTAAGTTTTGTGATTTGGTTATTAGTTTTAACTGCCATCTGTAAAATGGAGGCAGTGATAGGTATATCACTGTACTATTCTCGTAGTTTGTTGTTTATGGTGAGAGATTTCAATGGACAATGATTAACTAATCTTCAAATTCAGTCTTATAATATTTACATTTTTAACTTAGGCCATTAATTTGCCATTGTACTTCCATGCATTGCTTCAATCTTTGCATTGTTATCTTAGGCCATTTATGCTGCATTTATTTATCTTTTTTCTTGTTCGAACTAATTTAAGATTTTATAATACATTATGAAAGTGGAACAATTCCTTTTATGGCTGTGATATTTCAAATATTGTTAGTCCTGAAATATTTGATCTTTTGTATTCTAATAAAGTTAACTACCTGCAGCGAAGAATCTCATTCTTGCTGGTGTCAAATCTGTGACCTTGCATGATGTGGGGACTGTTGAGCTATGGGATATGTCTAGCAATTTTGTGTTTTCGGAGAATGATGTTGGGAAAAACAGGGCATTGGCTTCTGTTGCTAAGTTGCAGGAGCTGAACAATGCAGTAGTTGTGCAAAGCTTAACATCTGAGCTGACAAAAGAGCAACTTGCTGATTTCCAAGTATCTCTTCTGCTTTCTACTCTACACACACACTGACATATATGTTTGTCTGTTTGCTTGTTATTTCTGAATAGTTTCATTTATCCATGGTTTTTGTAAGGGCAATGTAGCTGCTGAAAATGTTATGTCACTTCTAGTAGGCCAGTAGCAGTTGATGTTTAGAAAATTTGTTCGTAAAATTTTCTAGCATATAATAAAACCACTGATAAGCACTCCTTTCTGCATATTGATTTGTTGCTCTTGCTCCTTTCCATAAAGTTCTGCTGTGATGATTTTCATAATTCTGAAGTAAACACAAGTATAATGTTGTAATTTATTGTGAAGTTTTTTCCGAACTGTTTGTGCTTTCGTAAGTAGTGTATAATGCTTGTGTTATTTACAATTTTTTTTTATTTGCTATTTTTGTAGGCTGTTGTTTTTACTGATATTAGTCTTGAGAAAGCCATCGAGTTCAATGATTACTGTCACAGCCATCAACCTCCTATTCCTTTTATTAAAACCGAAGTTAGAGGCCTTTTTGGTTCTGTGTTCTGTGATTTTGGGCCTGAGTTTACTGTTTTTGATGTTGATGGAGAGGAAGCCCATACTGGCATAATTGCATCCGTCAGCAATGACAATCCTGCTCTAGTATCCTGTGTTGATGATGAGAGGCTTGAGTTTCAGGATGGAGATCTTGTTGTATTCTCTGAAGTCCATGGCATGAAGGAATTAAATGATGGAAAGCCAAGGAAAGTTAAAAATGCTAGAGCTTATTCATTTACCCTTGAAGAAGACACGACAAAGTATGGTAGCTATGAAAAAGGTGGTATTGTCACACAAGTCAAACAACAAAAGGTATTGAACTTTAGGCCACTGAGGGAGGCACTTAGTGATCCAGGTGATTTTCTTCTGAGTGATTTTGCCAAGTTTGATCGCCCACCTCTCCTTCATTTAGCATTCCAGGCTTTGGATAGGTTTGTCTCTGAGTTAGGCCGCTTCCCTGTTCCTGGAGTAGAGGATGATGCACAGAAGCTTATAGCCATTGCCAGTAATATGAACGACAGCTCAGGTGATGATAAACTAGATGATATAAATCCAAAACTTTTACGCCAATTTGCCTTTGGTGCTAAGGCTGTACTAAATCCTATGGCTGCCATGTTTGGTGGAATTGTTGGACAAGAGGTTGTCAAAGCATGCTCTGGGAAATTTCATCCACTTTTTCAAGTAAGTATATTTTTAACTGTTTGATCATGCTCTCTGCTCTTTTAAAATACTTATGTTTAAACTGTTGTTCCTATGCAGTTTTTCTATTTTGATTCGGTGGAATCACTTCCTTCAGAACCGCTGGACCCAGATGATTTCAGACCAGTAAATAGTCGTTATGATGCACAAATTTCAGTTTTTGGACGGAAGTTACAAAAGAAGTTAGAGGATTTTCAAGTGTTTGTTGTTGGATCTGGTGCCTTGGGATGTGAATTTTTAAAAAACCTTGCTCTCATGGGAGTTGCTTGTGGAAATCAGGGGAAGCTGACAATTACTGATGATGATGTGATAGAGAAAAGCAATCTAAGCAGGCAGTTCCTCTTCCGTGATTGGAATATTGGACAGGCCAAGTCCACTGTTGCTGCTTCAGCTGCTGCATCTATAAATCCTAGTTTTAATATTGAAGCTCTACAAAACCGTGTCAGCCCTGAAACTGAAAATGTGTTTCATGATACCTTCTGGGAAAATTTGAGTGTTGTGATAAATGCACTGGACAATGTGAATGCAAGGCTGTATGTTGATCAGAGATGCCTGTATTTCCAGAAGCCTCTTCTTGAATCTGGGACTCTTGGAGCGAAATGCAATACCCAGATGGTCATTCCCCATCTCACAGAAAATTATGGTGCATCAAGAGATCCTCCTGAGAAACAGGCACCGATGTGCACTGTGCACTCATTTCCACACAACATTGATCATTGCTTGACATGGGCCCGATCAGAGTTTGATGGTTTGCTTCAGAAAACTCCTGCTGAAGTGAATACGTATTTGTCCAACCCAAGTGAATATACTAATGCAATGAGGAATGCTGGAGATGCTCAAGCAAGGGATAATTTGGAGCGTGTTCTTGATTGTCTGGACAGGGATAAGTGTGACACTTTTGAAGATTGTATTACTTGGGCTCGACTGAAGTACGTGCTTTTATACATATACATAAATCCTTGTGTTCTCTTTTAGTAATGTTGTGGGACCATATTAACTTTTCTACCCATTTTTTCATACAGGTTTGAAGATTATTTTGCTAATCGGGTGAAGCAGTTGACCTTTACTTTTCCCGAAGATGCTGCAACTAGTACTGGAGCTCCTTTCTGGTCTGCACCGAAAAGGTTTCCTCGCCCATTGCAGTTTTCGACCTCTGATCCGGGGCATCTTAATTTTGTGATGTCTGCTGCTATTTTACGCTCAGAGTCTTTTGGTATCCCAATTCCTGACTGGGTTAAGAACCCTAGGAAGGTGGCTGATGCAGTTGATAGGGTGATTGTACCTGACTTTCAGCCTAAGGAAGGTGTGAAAGTAGTGACAGACGAGAAGGCCACTAGTCTCTCCACTGCATCTGTAGACGATGCTGATGTTATTAATGATCTAATAATCAAGTTAGAGAGGTGCCGCACAAATTTTACCCCTACATTCAGGATGAAACCAATTCAGTTTGAGAAGGTTTGTTTTTCCTTCATTACAGCTGCGGCAAACTAAATAGCCTCTCTCTAGTAAAATGTTTGAATTCTTGTTATTTATGTTCATATGTTGTAGAATGTAGTTACATTTAAAGATTCTAGATTGGTGGGTATGGTTTTGCATTAGCTTGAAATTGGATCATCGCTTGAGTTTATGAACCTCACATTCTGTATTTGAATTTTGAATGCACTTTCTGTTATTAGTTGTCATGACCTAAGAAAATGATTTTCTGTTTAAAAAACTGCAGGATGATGATACAAACTACCATATGGATGTGATTGCTGGGCTTGCGAACATGAGGGCTCGGAATTACAGCATTCCTGAGGTTGACAAGCTTAAAGCCAAGTTTATTGCTGGGCGGATTATTCCTGCAATTGCAACCTCAACTGCCATGGCCACTGGTTTTGTCTGCTTGGAGCTGTACAAAGTTTTGGATGGGAGCCACAAAGTCGAAGACTATAGAAACACATTTGCAAACTTAGCATTGCCTCTCTTTTCAATGGCGGAGCCAGTCCCACCGAAGGTTATCAAACATAAAGAGACTAGTTGGACAGTTTGGGACAGATGGACTCTGGGAAACAATCCCACCCTCAGGGAACTTATTCAATGGCTGAAGGATAAAGGCTTGACAGCTTACAGTATTTCATGCGGAAATTGTCTGCTCTTCAATAGCATGTTCCCCAGGCATAAAGAGCGAATGGACAAAAAAATAGTAGATCTGGGAAGGGAAGTAGCTAAGTTGGAGATTCCTGAATATCGTCGTCATTTGGACGTGGTTGTGGCATGCGAGGATGAGGAAGATAATGATGTTGATATCCCTCTAGTATCCATTTATTTCCGTTAGGTTGGTTGATTTGATCTTTAGATTTAGGCTGAAAGACAGCATGTTTGACTCATGCTCCATATTCATAATGGATACACAGACTCAACATTGTTGAGTATTTCAGAAACTTCAAATATGAATTGAATTCAATAGCAGTTTCAATCCTTTGGTATTATTGTCTTTGCATGTTATTGACCCTTCCTTATCCCTGCTGCTATTATTTATTGTTTTTGCTTGTTTTTGGCTCTTCCTTTAAACCTGTTGCTATGGCTTGTCACTTTTTCTGCATGTGATCCCTTTAATTGTTGCCGTGATTTTGTCTAACCTAAGCTATAGTCATGTACTAGTACTCTGGAGTATCTTTGTAGGGTATTATTCTATATTTTTTCTGAATAATTATTATTTTATATTTAATTGAGTTTTTAATGTGTATGTCAATGTGTTGTTCATTTGTTTTTTAATCTATAATAAGTTGAAAACTAACCAAAGAAAAAAAATTTGCCTATGATTTGAAACAAACATTTTTCGTTTCTCCGACTCTGAGTTGCTCTTACGTCCACTGCATCTTTTTTAAACTAAACAATATATCAAACATACTTTTTTATTGTAAATTTCTCTTTCCAACTAAACAAAGCCTAATTGTAAAATTTTATTGTAAAAATACTCACTCCAAATTCTAAATATATGACAAATTTGGATGACAAAAGTTAATGCGTATGATTTAAAATTTATACTATAGTATATACATGAATTTTTATGCTTTGTTTGGTAGAGGAGAAATAGGAGAGAAAGAAAAGCACGGAAGTCAATTGATTTCGGTGTTTTTCTTTCTCTGTTTTTTTTTTCTCATATTTTTCCTCTGCCAAACAAAAGCTTAATGACTCGATAATTTTTTATATTTTGTGTGTGACGTTAATATATATGCTGACTAGACAATGGAGACATGAATCATGCCATAGTTGAGTGCATGGCATACATCACAAGATGAATACTAAGAAGGATGTCTAAAACAAACTATAATGTGAGAATGGAAAACCATACATACTAGTACATGCATGAAATTCTCCTTGCACGGCACAAAAAGAGAAAAAAGTGTTACCTTGATTTCTTCCATAAAATATGAAAAATGTAGATATATCAGCAAAAAGGGAGACAGTGACCTTGACATTTTCACATCTAAAAGAAACATATTTTCAAATGGGGTCCCTTAGTATACGCACTAAACAAACAAAGGAAAACCTTGTAACCTACAAAGCAAGTCCCTAGTACATTTTTTTTTTTTAATATTCCTAACAAAATTATCATAAGTTTAAATTTAGTAATTTAGATGTTACTCAATATTCATAAGTCACAACAAAACAATGTGACACTATTTAAATATTTCCATCATTCAAGTTACCATCACAAAACATAAAAATAGTAGATTCATGATGGCAAGGACATCATAAAAGAAAATATTGTCCAAATTTATGTAATGAAACTTTTTACATATTCATTACAGTTACAAAAGCATACAGAATTCATTCATGATTGTGTATGAAACTTCCTTCAATTACTATCAACAGATTACATGTCATAATGAGCTTCAGAAGTTTACTTATTGTTGTTGCTTTGTCGCAGCAATATCGCTATTATTTCGGAGAATTCCGGGCGTTTTGAAGGGGTGTTGTTCCAGCATTTTGTCATTAGAGATTTTAGAATTTGTGGACAATCCTTTGGAATCTCAGGTCTAAGGCCACAAGCCGCAATGCCTACTGCTGCCTGCACAGGTGAATATGCAGTATAGGCTGCTTCACCGGATACCATCTCCCAAATTACCATGCCGAAACTATAAACATTGCTCATCCATGTCTCGGTGACACTCTCAGGGTCGCCGGCAATTATCTGTTTTCAGCCAAAATGAGGAATGAAAAACGAGTCAGCTAAGGTATGAAAGTTTTCAAAAAGATTTATAAATAGGTAAAATAACTAAAAGTTTAAGGCATGCGGGGTCCATTTGGAATCAATTCAGGTATAATTGGCACCATACAAGTTACAACCACATTGGTTTGTGTAATGATATACATTAGTGAAAGCAGAAAAATAAAATAACAATTATCACATGCTAAGCATGCTAACAGCCTAAAACAATGATGCCGAGACAAGTGACATAAAGCTTTTTGTAAGTGTAGGCTAGTATGGTGATGTGTTTCACATGGAACAGATCTAAAACAACATTCTTGAAGACAACAAGCCACACGTATATCGGGATCAAATTGACTATTTACTCGATAGTGGATTTACTGGAGCAGCAGCTTAAAAGCCTAAAACACATAACCAATTTGCATTTATTGTATCGTTCCTAAATGCTATGGTGCTTTAAGTTAGGATTCTAAAGTTTCAAAGTGAATTCCTTAGTTTTAATTTTCTGTCAAAAGAACATTGTACGAATTAGGAAGCATATATGGAAGATGCAAAACATAATTAATAATGGATGAATAATGACACAATAGCACAACATAACTTTCATATTCAGCAATTATTTTGCTAACATAAGTGCGGTTAGAATCGTACCTCTGGAGCTAACCACCGGTAACCATCAGTTTCGTAATCCATTGCTTCTTGGTTGCTCTTGCAGGCAGTGACTATACCCAAATCTCCTAAGCAAGCACTCCCATGTTTATCCAACATAATCCTCTGAGTATTAAGGTCTCTATACGCAACACCGTGATCATTCATAAACTTGATCCCCTCAGCAACATCAACTGCAATTCTTACAATATCTTTGCTTTGAAGTTTCTTGTTCTTTGAAATCAAGTCATGAACAGATCCACCTTCCATGAATTTTGTCACTACGCATAGTCCGTGATTGTCATCTACACAAACACCACAAAACTGCAGAATATTTTTATGTCCGCACGTCATCAGTTCTAGCAGATCTTTTCTGAGCACAAACTCATATGAGTTCCCTTTGTCGCACCCTCTGAGCTTCTCAATGCCAACTTTTTTCCCCATGTAGGATCCTTTGTATGAATTGTGTCCGATCTGTTCCGAGAACTCAAGACTATCTGAGTTTAACAACCATTTTTGCATCTCATCGGCATCTGTCAGAATAGTCTGCCACTCGTCTACCAATACATGAAACAATGAATTAGGCAATGGCATTTCGAGGTGAATCTTTTGGCTTAAATTCTCAAATCCATTTCCGCAGTATACACCGCTACAATTCTCTTCAATCTCTCCAAATTCTCTCCCCTTGAAATTCTCCTCTTGACATCCACAAAGCCCAAAGGGAAGCTTCACAACACTGGCTTTAGGCTTCTTCATGGCAAACTTAAGAGCACTTTCAACTCGGGTCTTTACCAACTTATCTTGTCCAGCCCCGGAGAGAACAAGTAGAAGTACAATTCCAAGGGTGAGACCTTTCTTCTCAAAGATCTGAATCTTCTTGCAACAAATGGAGGAACTATCCAACGCACTCGACATCGCAGGCCACGAAATTTGAGAGTTGCAAGCAAATGTCAACTTGAACAAAGACCCTTGAAGCTGCATTTCACCGTCACGCTCTTCTTCAATCAAAATTGCAGCTTGTGAATCTTCCAAAGTTTGCTCAATCAACTTGATGTGAAGAAACACATCTTTAACATCAAAACCGGCCTGAGAATAACTGCCCAAACATTTCAAACAAAAACAAAGATTCAAACTTTAGTACTGAAGTGACCGAAGTGACCTTAAGGCTTAAACACAAATAAAACAGTGCTAATGAATCTTCAAATTGCAATCAAATTCAGATCAGAACATAACCCAAGTTGAAAAAGAATCAATCTTTAGAACAACATTAAACACGACAAAAACTAGTGCAATTGAATCTTCACATTGAAATTCAAACTGAAACACTTGCTTGATACAAACTTCAAAAGCAAACCCATTTCCCAAATTTAATAAAAACCCAAAAACAAAGCAAGACCCATTGATGAAACAACCTTAAACAAAACAAAAACATTGCAACTGAATCTTCAGATTGGATCAAAGCCCAAGTCATAAAATGTAAAATTTATAAGAAAAAAACAAAACCCATCACAAAAACAATCACTATAACAAAAACCAAAGATCAAAATTTGGAATGAGATTCATACCTAGGAGGCAAAGAATCATAGTGCTTACGAATGTTGGACATGAGCTTCTCAGGAAGTTGACTACCAGGATAAAGCTGAGTAAGATTTCTCACAACAGTTCCCCAAACGAGGTTATTGTTACTGTTTCGACAAGTACTGTTGTTGTCGGGTTTGGAAGAATCAAGATTAAGGTTAATGTTGAGAGTGTTTTTGAGTGAAGCAATAGCTTCAGAAACATTACGAGTGAGTTTGTTAAACTTCTTGTGAATCATTGAAGAGTCTTTGTTGTTGGGTTGTGAAGATGGGTTTGTTTCCATTAGAACTTGTTCTACCATGTCTTCTTCATCGTTGTTGTTGTGGTTGTTATTGTTGCCTCTTCTTGACCAACATTCCAATGCTGAAGCCATTGATGTTTGAAGTGAAAGTGAATGTGAAGAAGGAGGAGATTGTGGTGGTGGTTATGGAAACGGTGGTTGTTTCAGATTTCTGAGCTTTGCCATAGTTTTGTTCTGACAAAAGAGTGTGAGAAATGTTAAGTCACAACTCACAAGTGAAGTGAAGGACTCTTGTTTTTTGACTTTTCACACATCAATTTTCTAATAGAAAAATTTTAATATTAATATTTTTTTCTGACAAAAAAAAAACATTAATATTAATTAATTTAGTGAATGTTTGGATCGGCTTCATTTTGCCGCCACCGCTCGTTTGTAGGTTTATCGAAACAAAGTTATCGGTAGCTATGAAACAGAGCTTCTGTATTGTCGTGATATTTATAAAATGTGTTGCATATCTAAACATACGCTTGATAATAAATATTAATGACTATTATCTACTTCAAGAAAACAAAAAACACTTACTTGATTGGATCATCTATAACGGAAGTACTCTTTTGGTCGTTGTAAAATTGTTTCTGAATTTTAGTTTAAATGATTTAAATCAAATTTTCTTATGAATTTGATAGGTTGACGATTATTGTACTAATGAAGTTGCAAATGATTTTAGCTTTGAAAATTGAACTATTGATTCTAAAATACAATTGTATGGGTAGATTGTGTCTCTCTGAATAAGGGTTCTGATCAAATTCCTCTACGGGAGTTGAATCCTTTCATGCGTGCTCTTCTCTCCACGAACAAAAATGAGGCTGAAACGAATATAAAATAAGTATAGGATTAGGAGAGTGAAAAATAAACAAATAGACATGCAGATTGAAACATAGCAATTTGTTAGAATGGGATATAGGCAATAAAGTTTCATCTGACAGGCGCTAGTTTTGGTGGTTTGATACACACTTAAGATGGGAAATATATTGAGTTTCTCAAAAGCTTATAGAAGTTCGAATTTATACACTAGGTTGATGTACATTGTGTTTACTTGTCACAAAATAAGTACATTGCCTGGAAAAAAAAAATTGGATAAGACATTGCGTGTACTTGTCACAAAATACAAAATAAGTATATTGCATGTAAAAAAATTGAATAAGACATTGCGTGTAATTAATAACTTATTAGACGGTATGGATAACTCGAACATATAACATTCACAACATTTATGATCAATTAAAAGATTTGTTTGTAATTTTTTTTAAAGTCACTTCCCTCACTTGGTTGGTTGAAAAAAAAAAACTCATTTCGATTCTTAAAATTATTCATTTAAGAGGTAGTTCAACATCATGTAAAAACGATGACTCTTTTGAGTTGAGAGTTAGGGCATTAATTAGATTATAGGTTTATTGTTGAGTAAATGATACTCCTTTTTTTTCTTATTCACATTAAGGCCTTATATAGGCAATATACAAGAGGTGATTACAATTGCTTAACTAACAAGTAACTACCAAGCTAGGCAAACTAACTACAAACTAACCCAAGCTGAGGCGCGCCCGCGTCTGTGCCTTGCTTCGACATGCCTGGCTCAGCACGCGTCTAGAATGCTTGCACTAGGCCTAACAAGTCCTCCCCTAAACTGAACATTTTCAAAAACTCAGTTTACAATCTCCAACTTTTGTATTCCAAGCTTGCTTCTATGTCTACTGAAGCTCTCAAGGCTTAGAGCTTTTGTCATAATGTCTGCCACTTGATCCATGGAGGAACAATGTACCAATTGTATAACTCCATCATTGGTGAGATCCCTAAGAAAGTGAAACCTCACATCTATGTGTTTGCTTCGACCATGCATCACAGGATTTTTGGATAGCTTTATAGAAGAGCTATTGTCACAGTTGATGATGATACACTTATCCCTTCTTCCTTTGTCAATCAGGCTCAGAATCCTGGCTAACCAAATGCCTTGGCAAGCACTACTAGCTGCAGCAACAAATTCTGCTTCTGTGGTAGACAAGGTCACAATAGGTTGTTTCTTAGAGCACCAAGATACGGCCTTGGTTCCAATCATGAATACAAAGCCTGAAGTACTTCTTCTATCATCAATGTCACCTGCATAATCAGAATCTGACCAACCAGTCAAAGCACTTCCCTTGCCTCTTTCATACCAAATTCCATGGCTAATTGTTCCTTTGAGATACCTGAGAATTCTTTTCACAGCTGCTAGATGAATCTCTGTAGGTCTCTCCATATACCTGGCAACTAGACAAACTGAATAGGCCATATCTGGTCTTGTGGCTAGCAGATACATAAGACAACCAACCATTTGCTTATAGTAAGTTGAGTCACCAGGCTTGCCTGCTTCATCTTTCATTAACCTGCAGCCTGGCACAATTGGATTACTTACACTGTTGCAGTCACTCATTCCAAACCTCTTGAGAATTTCAACAGCATATTTTTGTTGATGTATGAAGATACCACGCTCAGTTTGCTTCACTTCCACTCCTAAGAAGTATCTCATCCTGCCCAGGTCAGTCATGGCAAAATTTCTTTCCATGGAATGTTTGAAATCATCAAACATTCTCTGATCATTTCCCGTGAAAATCAAATCATCCACATACAAGCTCACAATTATAGTTTTTCCTTCCACATCATGTTTCACAAAAAGAGTAGGTTCATGAGGGCATTTCACAAATCCTTCAGTATTAAAATAGGATTCTATCTTGCTATACCAAGCTCTAGGTGCTTGTCTCAGGCCATAGAGTGATTTCTTCAACCTATACACTTGATCTTTTCTGTTAGTTTGATACCCTAGGGGTTGCTCTACATATACTTCTTCTTCCAACTCACCATGCAAAAACGCACTTTTAACATCAAGTTGAAACACAAGCCAGCTGTTGGCTGCTGCTACTGCCAAAATTGTCCTGATTGTATCCCATCTAGCAACTGGTGCAAACACTTCATTATAATCAATGCCATATTGCTGAGAATATCCTTTGGCTACAAGCCTGGCCTTGTACTTGTCTATCTTTCCTTGTTCATTGTATTTTGTTTTGTAAATCCATTTCACACCAATCTTCTTAGCATGTTTTGGTAATTCAGTCAATTCCCAGGTGTTATTCCTTTCAATGGCCTCAATTTCTGCATCCATTGCTTTTCTCCATATATCATGTTTTGATGCTTCTTCATAAGTAGTTGGATCCTCTGATGGAGTGTACACAGCTAAGTTTTGTAAGGATTGGCTAGCTTTGAAGGCTTCATCTGTTTCAGTAATGAAATCATCTAGATAACCTGGCCTTTTTGAGACTCTCTTGCCTAAATCCTCCCCTTCATCATTACTATCATCTTCAGAGTCAGGTATCACATCTGGCAAAGTGGTATTATCATTGTCAGGCTCAAAATCATGATTATCAACTACCTGTGTTTCCTCAGTATCTTCATTTCCCTGATTGCTTGTGGAACACTCTTCATCATCAATTAATGCTTTAGGAATATTACTACCTTCAATTTCCTTTTTATCCCAATTCCATTGTCTACTTTCATCAAATTTCACATCTTTGCTTACAATTATTTTCCCTTTGACAGTTGTTGATACCAATTGTTGAGTAAATGATACTCCTTTTTTTTCTTATTCACATTAAGGCCTTATATAGGCAATATACAAGAGGTGATTACAATTGCTTAACTAACAAGTAACTACCAAGCTAGGCAAACTAACTACAAACTAACCCAAGCTGAGGCGCGCCCGCGTCTGTGCCTTGCTTCGACATGCCTGGCTCAGCACGCGTCTAGAATGCTTGCACTAGGCCTAACATTTAATAGATCTTTTGATCTCTGTATGTTCATGAATTTTTTGTTTTAATCTCTGTATTTTGTTTTGTTGCAAATAAGTCCCTGAATATACAAAATTTGTTGATTTTAGTCTTTAAAGTCAAAATTCGCAGGAAAATATGAAGAAAAATTTGCACGATAACTATAGATTTTCCTGCGGATTTTGACTTTATGAACTAAAATCAACAAATTGTGTACCTTCATAAACTTATTTGCAACAAAATAAGATACAGACTAAAACCAAAAGTTTGCGAACATTCGGGGACTAATTTGGATATAGTATTCATAATTAATTTTAACTAATTTTTGCTTCACATGTAGTAGTATATAATTTATTTTTATTGATTTTTGAATAAACATCCACAAATTATCAAAAAGTTGTGTAAATTTTTTTTCTTTTATTTGTGTGCATGGATATTAGCTCGAATATTTTATCAAATGTAGAGGTGGTAACCTAAAAAAAATAATATGGGGTTTGGGGGTGGGGTGGGGGGGAATTATATGGATTTGTGGATTTTCTTTTTGATGTGTGAATTGTAAATTTCAATAACAATTTATTCGACATTCACCAGATTTAATAAATACTATATGGTATATAATACATGTATAATAACAATAATTAATTGGGGAAAGTAACGAAAAGGAGAAAGTACTATATATATAATGTATAATAAGGTAGTCAACAGAGTGGTCTCCGTGAGTTTGGCTCAGTTGGTAGAGACATCGCACTGTAGAAGTTCGGGTTCGAACTCGGGACATTCTATTTATTCACCTTTAAGGTGGATTTTCTAGCCACTAGGCTACTTGACCAAAAAAATTAAAGGTTCACCCATGAGTTTGATACAAAAGTGCCACTTCCAATATTCCATCTACAACCATTCATAAGAATTTGCCTAGCTTTCCAAATGCCTCTCCAAGCATAACTTGGATTATGACCAATTTTAGATTCAAAAAGAGAGGTATTCAGAAAGTACCTTGCTTTTTAGATTTTTGCCATGAGGGAATGAGACCTTGTCAAAATATTCCAACCCTGCTGGCCTATGATGGCCAAATTAAAAGAATGAAGATCACGAAAGTCCAAGCCTCCTTGATTTTTTGGTTAAATCATACGGTCCCAAGCTAACCATCTTATCCCTTTATTATTAGCTCCTCCACCCCACCAAAATGAATTCATCATTCTTTATATGTCTCTAATAGTTGAGTCCGGCAAGACATAAATACTCATGACGTAAGAAGGAATTGCCTGAAGCACTAATTTGATCATTATCTCTTTCCCTGCTCTTGACAAAGCACGACCCCTCCATGAGTTGATCCATTTCCAAATTTTGTCTTTAACATAAGCAAAGACCTCCTTCTTCTTTCTCCATATCATTGAAGGCAATCCGAGATAATTACCGGTTCCAAGCACGTGTCTGGCCCCCATGATTTTTGAAAGATCCTCCTAGGCTGCTATGCTCAAATTTCTACTAAAGAATACTTCTGACTTTGATAAGTTTATCTCTTGGCCGGAAGCTTCTTCATAGATCTTAAGAATATTCATCAAATGATTAGTTTCCTCAATCGTGGACCTACAAAACAAGAAACAATCGTCAGCAAAAAGGAGGTGGGACACCACTGGTGCCCCTCTGCAAATTTGGATTCCATGAATATCGCCTCTAGCCACTGATTTTTTAATTAAAGCCGACAATCCTTTTGTGATAAAAATAAAAAGGTAAGGTGATAGAGAATCTCCCTGCCTTAGGCCTCTACCAGGAAATATAGGATCAACTTTATCGAAATTCACCAAAACTGAATAATTAACAGAACTAACGCATATGTTTTTTTTTTTGTTATACTTACATAAACGTAGAGAAAAATAAAATTTCTCAAACTTCAATTCTTCCTATGATATATTTTAATAACTATAGTCTATAGCATCAATTAAACTACTTTTATGTGAATTTTATTTACTTCTATTTGCTTTTGTTTTTTTTGACAAATTTTCTGTTTATTTATTAAGTAAATGTGAAAGATTAATAAAATTCATTAGTGGACTCTGTCATTAGTGTGTTCATTTATTAAATTGTCATATTAACATGTGTTATTAAGACATACTTCCTCCGTGTCACCAAAAAAAATTACTTTTTATTGTCCCAAATTATAAATAAAAGTAATTTGCTTTTATCATTTTTAAAAATTACTTTTACTTATTCTCATGAAATTTAATAAAAAGTGCATTTAATTTATTCTCTCTCTTCTTTTTCCCGTAATCAATAATCAATAAAAATTCATTTTACATCTTCCCATAAAACTTATTTAAAAAAAAACACAAAAAAGTTATACTTCAAATTATCATATTTTATTTTTCTTAATAAGTGTAATTTTTTTTTACTTATAATATAAAACGGAGAAAATATTGTATGTTAGGAAACCTGCAAATTAAAATTTTTAGTCTTAAGAGTTGCACATTTAATTTCTTAAAAATATAAAATTACTTGTTTAAACATAAACATATATATATATATATATATATATATATATATATATATATATATATATATATATATATATATATATATATATATATATATATATATATATATATATATTATTTTAAGTTCTTTAACACATGCCATAACTTAGAGCACATGTTAACATAATAGTCCTTTATTAAAATGTATGTTATTTATTATACTCAGAGAGACAATAATTAAACTTAAGGGAAACTAAAATTAAAGGTATAAAATTTAGTAAATGAAAAAATTCAAATGTACAACATAAACAAAAAAATATAACACAGATCTAAAAGTTGATATGTGAAATATGTATTTTACTCGGTTAAAATTTTAATAGTAGAAGCTTTAAGTGTTCAATGGTCAATATATCAAGAAAAAAAACATGTCCACTATATAATATCATATAGTTCATTGTTCAATGTTCAACAACAAAAGAATAATCGCAATGCGGTGTCGTCTTGGGGATAAGATAACTTGCTAATCTGCTTTGCCATGTGAACCTCATCAAAATAAATTTAGAAAACACAAGTAACATGCTAGAGTGTAAGTAATTAAGCTCTTTATTAAAGTTCCTTAATTATAACATGCATGCCTTTAACATTTTTTTTTTTCATTTCAAGTTTCAACTATATCATGCAATGATTCTATCAACAAAAGAAAAACTTGCCATGCAATGAAGAGTACTTCAACACATTTTCTTTATGATTGAGTGAAAAAAGTGGAGATCTAGAAAATTTGAATTGCGGGGGAAGTATTTTATTTACATTTAAAATTTTATAATTATTTTTTCAATGTATTACTAGTTTTGAGACCCGTGCATTCGCACGGGTCTATTGACTTTTATTTATAAAATATTGTTAAAATATAAGTGAAGTCGTGTACAAATAAAATAAAAATAATAAGTCGTGTTATTCTGCTATTTTTTTTTTGTAAAAGTTATTAAATTAAGTAATTTTTTTCATTAAAGCAATTGTCCAGTATATGATTTTTGTGTAATAAACTATAATTAATAATAATAAATATTTATTATTCAGTTCCTTTATTATTAAAGCAGTTGTCCCGTGTATGATTAAATTTCTTTTATTAAAACAATTGTCCTGTGTATTATTATAATATATTATTCAATTTTTTTTATTAAAGCAATTGTCCCGTGTAAGATTAATTTATTTATTTTAAACAATTGTCCCGTGTGTTACTATAATATATGTTTACCCCGTAATTATTTATTATAAATGATAAAGACAAATTTGAATTTTTAATAGTAGTTTCTTTTAATATATTGTAAGTAGATTATTTAATTTTTATGCTTATCTTCAGAAGTGTTTTGTATTGCTATTTTTATGAGTATATTTGTTTTATTATCTTTTTTAAAAAAATATTATTTTTTGTTATGAGTAGATTTGTTTTATACTTATCTTTGGATTTTTTTGTTATTTTTGTTTTGTAAATTTTTTTTATGAGTATATTTGTTTTATGTTTATCTTTTTTTTTTTGTTATTTCTTTTTTACATATCTATTTCTCAACTTAGAGTTAAAATTACATTTAAAGGCATAAACGGTGAAATATTATTAAACGTGCTAAAGACAAATCAGAGTTTTTAGTAGTAGTTTCAATTAATACTAGTTTTAAGACCCGTGCATTCGCACGGGTTTATTGACTTTTATTTATAAAATATTGCTAAAATATAAGTGACGTCGTGTACCAAAAAAATAAAAATAATAAGTGATGTTATTCTGTTATTTTTTTATAAAATTAAGTAATTTTTTTCATTAAAGCAATTGTCCCGTGTATGATTTTTGTGTAATAAACTATAAGTAATAATAACAAATATTTATTATTCAATTCATTTTTCTTATTAAAGTAATTGTCCCGTGTATTATTAAATTATTTTTATTAAAACAATTGTCCCGTGTATTATTATTATTATAATATATATTCATCAATAATATATTCATCAACATTGTTCCGTGTATTATTATAATATATTATTTAATTCCTTTTTTTTATTAAAGCAATTGTCCCGTGTAAGATTAATTTTTTTTATTAAAACAATTGTCCCGTGTGTTACTATAATATATATTTACCCTGTAATTATTTATTATAATATATATTCATCAATAATACACTTCTCGTGCTATTTTTATGAGTATATTTGTTTTATTCTCTTTTTAATTTTTTTTTTATGAGTAGATTTGTTTTATGCTTATCTTTGGATTTTTTTTGTTATTTTTGTTTTGTATTTTTTTTATGAGTATATTTGTTTTATGTTTATCTTCTTCTTTTTGTTTGTTATTTTTGTTTTGTACATATACTTTTTTCAATTTAGAGTTAAAATGACATTTAAGGGTATAAACGGTGAAATATTATTAAACGTACTAAGGACAAAATAGATTTTTTAGTAGTAGTTTCTTTTAATATATTGTAAATAGATATTGTAAGTAGATATGATTAAAAAAATTCAACGTATTATATAAAAGTTATAATTATTTTCTATGACTTTTCTTATATCTAAATTTAAGAAAATAAATTAAGTGTTTAAAAAATAAGTAGGAGTATATATTAATTAAAATGGTTTTATATTATAGGAAAACATATATATTATTTATGGTGTGTTTTCTCTAAAAGTAAAATAAAACAAAACCAAAGGGGAAATAAAACCGAGGGATTAGACTCAAGTGGTTCATAAATTCTGCCTAAGACGAATCGTTTGGAAGAATTTGAGTTTAATTTTTGATAAAAATATTTTTTTTGCAAGACTTTTTTTATGTCGCGGTCGTCGAACTCTAAATTACCGAGGGACTCTTCCGTTGGCAACCATAGGGCTAATCCCAAAAAAAAGGGAGAGAATTCGGATGGCAGACTTTTCTTATGCATTTTTACATTATTACAAAAAAATATGTTGTTTTATTTTTAAAAATAAAAATAAAGACCTTTTAAAGAAAACAAAATATATTATTTTAATAAAAACAAAAAATAGTCTCATGATCATAGCTCAATTGGTAATGATGACACTATATGTAATAGATTTTGATAGGGATGATACTAGGGGTGATCGTATCCGAACCAATCCAAAGGTAAAACCGCAAACCGAATCAATTTAAACCGAAAATCGCAAAAAATTGTATTTAGTTTAAACTGCACGGATCATTTTTGTTCTAAACCGCATGATTTGGTTTGCGATTTTTATTTTAGAAAACCGAACCAAACCGCAAAAGTTAATTTAACTATATCAACTATTACTAATTAACTTATTACCTAGTCAAACTTAGCAAGTCAAACCAAAATTAAGTCCATAAAACAGTAAGTTGTCAAAACATAATTTCACTCGATTCAAAACTATACTATTAGTATCAAAAATAAGTTCTTGTGTGTGCAATTTATGTATATATGCATATTATATCATGTAAACAATAAAATAAATTAAAATTTTCAATGTTTACTTTGTAACATGTTGGTAATATTGTCATATTTTTTCTATCGTGATAAACTGCAGTAACCGAACCAAACCTAACCGAATTGGTTTGGTTTGGTTTGGATGATTTTTTAAAAATCAACCGAACCGCATGTCATTTTATCGAACATTTCAATTAACTTATCAGCTATTAATCATAAATCATATTTCTTTTTTACTATATGATATTTATTCATTCAAATTGATATAATATATCAATGCAATGCAATACAAATTTAAAATCTTTAAAAATAAAAAGAATAAATCTGTGAACATCTATGCGAATAACATAAAACGATAAATTGTTTCTTTTATAATAATTTTTTCACTCCGGTCTCAATTATTATTATTATTATTATTATTATTATTATTATTATTATTATTATATTATTAAGGGTCAAGATCAAATGACTCAAATGTGTCAAACTTAGTAACATGACACATTCGATAATTCTTTACCGGATAATTGTATTACAAAATTCACCGTTGGATTCAAAACTATTATTAAATATATCATGTCTATTAAATTTAAAATCAATCGGAAATCATTTGATATGCCAATGACATACATAAAAACCAACGTCTTACAAAACTTCATCAAAACCGTTAATTTTAATCTTTTCTTTAACCCATCAAATAATTTCCAATTGATTTTAAATTTTAGATCTATATAATAATAATTTTGAATTCAACGGTGAATTTTATAATAATTATCCGCTAAAAAATTATCGAAGATGTCATATTACTAAGTTTGACATCTTGGTGTCTTTTAATTCCGAACGTATTATTAATATTATGTTGTTTTTAAATTTTTTTATCGATTCACATTCGGATCTAAACTCTCAACTCTCAAGCATGGTTGCGGTGTTTTGATCACATCGGAAGAGAAAAACAAAAAAGAAAAAATAAAAAGTGAAAAATCGTAAAGTTTCTTCCATTTTAATCACAACAACAATAATACATATCCACGATGATGCGCATTGCGTGAACGTCATCATCATACCTTCGATTCGATGGCATCTTCCTCCGGCACCGGCAAGAAAATCCTAGCTGATTCTACTGATGAAGAACACACCGAAGTAGAAGAAGACGTCGAAGAAGAAGAAGAAACCGTATGTTCTTAATTAACGCACAATAAATATCGAATCCAATTTTGATTTTGATTTCACTTTACAACTGATTTTACATGTGCTGGTTTTGCAGCTCGAGCATTTTGATGATTTCACACTTGCATCTTCGTGGGAACGGTGTGTGATGTTTCTGCGATTTTCTCGATTCACATTGTTGTGTTGTGTTCTTCTGTTTGTTTTGAATTTAGTTTTGATTAAATTAGTTTAGTTTAGATGAAATTAGTTCATAATTTGAATTTATATTTGATGAAATTAATTTAATCTGACTTTTATTTTTGTTGTTAATCGTGTTTTTTATTAGGTTTGTTTTTTAAATAGAGACTGTTATAGGCTCTGGATGTCTGTGATTTTCCTTATTAGCATTGTTGTGATCTTCAGTTTATTTTGAACTTGTTTTGATTAAATTAGTTTAGTTTATATGGAATTAGTTCATAATTTGACTTTATTTTTTAAGAAATTAATTTAATCCGAGTTTTATTTTTGTTGTGTTTTTTATTTTTTTTATTTATAGGTTTATTTCTGAAATAGAGGCTGTTTGTCGGCTATGGAAGTCTGATGGTCCGAAGAATTTACTGGTAAGCGTTGAAAGTCTTGAAATTTGGCATAATTGGAATGCTGATGTTGTCAATTCTTACTGTAATAGTGTAAACATGTTTGATTTTGATGAGGTTTCTTGACTTGTATTTTTGTTGCACTGTTATCAAGTAGTATGACATTGTGTTGGTGGAAATAGTAGGGGGTGTTTGTTGTTTTCGAAGTTACTTTTTGTCCCTAATGAAACTTGAAAAATGATAGTTTTTCGCTTTGGACTCGAATGAACATCCTCTGTTACTTTGTTCTAGGTAAAAGGTGCGGTTCTCTTGGAGGATTCTGGTAATTTGTACAAGGTGACATCTGAGACGAAGTATGCGTTGAAAACTTACTGCATGGAGTATTATTTTGAGACCAACCCTGCTGGTATTTTTTATTCTGGGTCGAAAATGATTAGATGGTTGAGGTTTGGATTTATATTTTTTATTTTATTTTATTTTTAACCTATCTTTGCATATAGATGATGCAGGCAAGCCTGCAAATTGGAATTTGGATTTGCACGATCTGCAGTTATGTTTCGGCGTAAAGGAGTTTTTGGTATGCTTTAGTGTTTGTTTTGAATTTCAGTTTCACTTAAATTTGATCGATTTCTGTAAAGATAACTAAACACTTATGTCATGTATATCATTAGGTGATTGCTCCTCAGAGTGCAAGTGGTGTGGTTCTTGATGCACCAGAGGCTAGCAAGCTGTTGAGTGCCATTGCGATTGCTTTGTCAAATTGTTCAAGGTAAATATTGTTCGTTGTTGTATGGATAGAACAAAATGAAACTGTACATTCAATATTACTATTTTCTCATAACTTTGGCTTCAAAGTTTGTGGCCAGCATTTGTTCCAGTTCATGATCCTTCTCGGAAAGCTTACATTGGAATTCAGAGCATGGGCACTGTATTCACTAGAAGGTTTGAAGCAGATCGAATTGGTAGTCAGGTTCCAATAAAACTTATGCATCTGGAGGGGTTGTACGAGTTATTTGTATCTAAGTTTGTGAGTTCCTGTCCCTAGTTGTTTAATTTAATCTTCATTTTATTTTCTGGTGTTGGATTACTTACATTTTGTGATATTCCCTTGTTGCTTCGTGCTTCCATTTTTTGCTTTATTTTACAAAACGGATGCAATAGTGCTATGAGACAATTAGTTTACCAGTTTGTCTTACCTCTCCCCCCCAAGGAAGGGACATCTTGAGATGTTAACAGCCAGCTGTTCTTATATATAAAATTTTTACTTCTTGTCTGCACTGTCCTGTAAACTTCTGCCTCTAATAATTAATTTTCATTTGATACTGAAGGCATACTCCACATTGGATCTATCTGTTCATAATTTCAAAGTCCGAATTGCAATGAAACTAACGTTCAGAACACTTCCCTTTGATGAGGACTATATGAAAGACTTTGATGCTAAATTTACCAAATCGGGAGAAAATCTTACTGGTGAAACATCCAATGGGACACAGTGGGATGATGATTGTTCTTGGAGTGAGTGGTATTCTGCAGAAGATCCTGTTAAAGGTAATTGTTATAATAAAGGGACTTGTTGGTAAAAATAGCTTTAGGTAATTAGGTGCTTGCTTCAATGCTTTCATTAGACAATACAAGTTTTAAGGGCTCGTTTGACCTAGCTTATTTTAGAGCTTATGCAAACGGCTTATGCAATATAAATTAGGTTTTATGCTATTTTATAAGTTCAAACTAGTGAAAATTGAATTTTTAGAAGTTATTTTATCATAAACTACCTTAAAAAACTTATAATAATACATAAAAATTGCTTAAGCTGTTTGCATAAGCTCAAAAATAAGCTAGGCCAAACGGGCCCTAAGACTCGGACGTTCCTTATAAATTTGTGTGTAAACTGTATATGTTTATTCATACGGGCATGTAGAAGAGTAGTTTGCGATGGGCCATGATTTACAAAGAATGAACACGGGGTTTCATTAAGTGCATTTGAAATAGGGTGTGGTGGTGTCCTTCATGGTAGTGACGGGGAATGGTCAGGGGGTTTTGGGGAGTTTTGAAGGGTCTTATCTATGCATGATAGAAGAATTTAGATACATTAAGTGCATTCAGCTCCTTTAAATAGAAAGTGAATTTTATGAATTTTTCATCTTTGGTATTTATCATACGATATTAACTGATGCATTATAAGTTTAAAATACACCTGCCTGCCCCAAAATAAAACTGAAGTTGAGGCAGTTATTTTGATGCTAAATTTACCAAATCGGGAGAAAATCTTACTTGTGAAACATCCAATGGGACATAGTGGGATGATGATTGTTCTTGGAGTGAGTGGTATTCTGCAGAAGATCCTGTTAAAGGTAATTGTTATAATAAAGGAACTTGTTGGTAAAAATAGCTTTAGGTAATTAGGTGCTTGCTTCAATGCTTTCATTAGACAATACAAGTTTTAAGACTCGGACATTCCTTATAAATTTATGGGTATGCTGTATATGTTTTATGTATTCATACGGGCATGTAGAAGAGTAGTTTGGGATGCACCATGATTTACAAAGAATGAACACGGGGTTTCAATTGCATGCACGATCGAAGAATTTAGATACATTAAGTGCATTCAACCCCTTTAAATAGAATGTGAATTTTATGAATTTTTCATCTTTGGTATTTATTATACGATATTAACTGATGCACTATAAGTTTAAAATACACCTGCCCGCCCCAAAATAAAACAGAAGTTGAGGCAGTTATTTTTAAAGTTTATATGAGAACACACTTCCTCTCTCAACTTGGGTTAACCATGAAACTGCTGAATATTAACATTATTGGCTGCACATGTCATTCACATCATCTTTCCTCTCTTTTGTTTTACCCTTTAAAAACTGAGAGATGGACCTTAGTTCATGTTACCGGTAACATGTGTTTTATTGTATTATACAAGCAACATAAAGCCATGCTAAGTGCTAACAGCACCTATCATAACTCATACGACAGACAGATGGAACAAAATAAAGTCATGCGCTAAATTGTCTATTTCCTAATATAAATAAGACTAGAGGAATAAGTAGTGATACTTACTTACAAATTAACAAAAAGGATATCTTTCCATAATGATCCTTCTGAATATAAGAACTTACATTGGGACTTAACTACAGCGCTTAAATATACCAAGTGAAAAGCAATAAACATAATATCTTATTGTAAATTATTTCTAATAACAGATCATTTAAAATTAGATCCTTCCCAATGGTCCTTTTCGATCTTCGATATTAATAGATAGATATTGTCTCTTCTTTTTTTCTTCTTAAATATTATTTATGGTTCCTAATATTCTTGGCTACAAGTACTGCAATGCAAGTTGTGCAAACTGCAATGAAAATGGTACACGAGTAACATTGAAAAAACAAAGGCAACTTAATTTGTTTTAGGCTTGCTGGACAAAAACTACCTGAGTGGTAGGGAAAGCTGCCAATATAACTTCCATTATATATCTTTGGAAATACTGAATAATTATCTACTACCATTTAATAACAGTTTATGGAAAATTGAATGCCATGTAATGATATTTATTCTTCATATTGGTTTTTGGACTTTTTTGTATGTATTTAGAAAACAGAAGACACTATAAGTCTACATCTACTTTGTCCATTCTGTATGTGTAGCCTTTTAGACAGACCTTAATTCCTCTACTTTCGTTTCTCTTTGAGAGCTTTGTTTAATGACTTGGGACATTTTTGGTGATTTCAGATTTTGGTTTTAATTAATAAAAGCTCTCCAAGCTTCGCTGTTTGGATGTATCTTTCTAATATCAATCCCAATTCCGTTTAATTTATGCATAGGTTGCATGCAGGTTTTGAACTGATCACAATATGGTCAGAGAAGATGGTTGAAAGTTCTATGGAAATGGCTGAACTGGAAAATGCTTCACCTCATGAAGCTGAGAAGTGGTTGGTCGCTCTAAGGTATACTCTAAACATTAAGTTTTAACCCCTGTAGAATTGAAACCAAACACGACTACTTGTTATTGTTTATGTTTGTAATGATTGTCTGCCGCGTGAATTATATGATTATTAAATAATACTCCCTCCATTCCTTTTTATACGGAACAATTTGGAAAAAACACACAAACCAAGGAATCTTATTTTTTTATTAAAAATTCTAAAATTTTATAATCTATTACAAAACTAACCTTGGTGTAATTAATGTATAGGGAATATTTTACTGTAATTAATGCATAACATTGGAATAGATAAAGGGTAGAAATTAAATTGCTTAATTAATAAAGCATAAATTTAATGATTGTTTCTTATAAAAAGGAACAATTTTTTTTCTCCGAATTGTTCCTTATAAAAAGGAACGGAGGGAGTAATCAGTTTCAGTATGTGGTTTACATCACTATAACTACATATTACCAAGATATTTCATTTTCATCAGTGTCATACTGAATGTTTGTAACACCTATAATGGTTAGGTAATCTACTTAATTGCCATCCTTTCATTTCCTCTTTTAAAGCATTTACCGAGGGCCCTTGTGTAATAGCATGATTTTTTAAAATGAATCATTATTTTAATTGTAGAAAAATAAATAAATTCAATTTGTGATTTATTTCAGATGCAATTACTACGAAAAGTCATAACCAAGTTTGGCTTCTTATGTTTCTTAATTTTATTGTTATGCATATAGACCTGAAGGTTCTAAAGAGAGTCGGATTGGATTTGCATCCCAGTTGCATCTTCTTGTTGATGCATTGCAAATGTCATTTGAGGCACATTTTATAGAAGATTTTGTTTCAGGTTCAAATTTGATTTGGTGCATTATATAGTAAATTTCATTTATTCATGCAGCCTTTATATATCATAGTTAGTATAGCTATTCAATTTTGGTATAGTATTCATTGTTTTCCTTGTTTTGGCTTGTAGCAGCTGAAAATCCAGGTTCTGATAATCTGAGATCCTCAATGGTTATACCTTCACCGACTGTTAGAGACCGTGTGCTGAAAGAACTGTTTATTGAAGGTACATAGATCTTCGGCCTCTTATATTTTGTCTTCGATTGGGTGTATGGCCTAGTACCGATATTTTATAGTTTATTATTCATTAGAGTCTACTCTTACAGTTACATCCTATATCTGGTCAACAAATCTGCCACATGGACAACGAACTGGTGTCTAAGGGTGAATATATGATAAATGATTTTGGTTTGAAGCACTAAGAGTGAAACATAAATTATTTTGGACAGTGGAAAAATAGCATTGCTTGAATATATGATAAATGCATAGGCAGATATCGTTCATTGGGGGATTGGTTACTCTTAGAATTTAGGTTGAGCTTAATTCAATCCTAAAAAACTGGGATGTAAGGTGAAAGATGTTCACTTATAATTTTTTTTTCAAGCTATATCACACTCAATATGGAACTCTCAAGTCTCAATACACCTTTGTCACCCTCGGAAGTGGACATTTGGAATGTGACCAAGTGGTTTGATAATGGGTGGACAATAGATCTACGATAGGCTTTAACACCACATCAGAATTTGGGTTGGTCTAACTCAACTCTACAGAACCAACTTGTAAGGTGAATGTTGCCTATTACTTCTAAATATTTTTTCAGGCCATATCGCATCCAATGTTCGACGCTCAGTCGACATTTATTTATTTCAGCCACACCTTACCAAATTCCCTGAATCACCTTTTCATGAAAACTTAAGGTCTGGTTTATACCTGCTTAGTGAATAATTTCAAATTTCAAGTTTCTTTGGCGACAGGCTGATATATTTTGCTGGTTAGAATTCAGTTTCTATGTTTTAAATTATTCTTCCGTAATCCGTGATGTAATCTCTGCAGGTGTACAATTCTCAGATTTTTCCGATGGGGGAGATAAGACTCCGCGAGCTGTAAAAGGCGCACCTCTTGAATCGCTCTTTGCACAATTTTGTTTACATTCTCTTTGGTTTGGCAACTGCAATATACGTGGTATTTACCATAAGTAATTACGGTTTATTTATTCTGCAACCTACACCTAGAATATAAACGAACTGATCGCCTACGTGAAATTGATTTTCTTAGACACCACATTTGTATTGTGTATTTATCATTTATATCATTTAATTTTGTTCTCTTTGTCAGCTATTTCTGTGCTATGGATAGAGTTTGTTCGAGAGGTTAGGTGGTGTTGGGAAGAATCACAACCATTACCTAGGATGCCACCTCATGGATCAATTAACCTTTCTACTTGTTTGATTAATCAGAAACTTCAGATGGTAATTTAATTTGTCTTGAGTAATTTAATTTTGTCTTGAAAGGATATTTGCTAAACTTTACTCACTGCATGCTTGTATGCTTCATATGTTTACATGAAATTTCATGTTAAAATTGATTTGTGTTTTCTAGAACATTTTTTACCCACTTTTTAGCTAAAAGAAAAAAAATATTTACTCACTTTTCTTTCATTTTGGAATGACTTGTTGAATACAGTTATACAGATATACGTCTTGATCTTTATATACCGTAGAATACTTAATAATAAGACTAAGTGGTGATACAATTTTTTGCTTTGTTATTCAGCTTGCAATATGCATTGAGAGGAAGTGTCAGCTGAATGAAGATTATCAAGATTGTATTGGAAGTGTTGATCATATAGATTCTATGGCTGAGGTCACATACCATTTTTTCCTTTTATTTTCAGTGATTAGGTCGATTGGTGTACTATTGCCTTTACTATTTGTGTAGTATGTTTTGTATTATTATTGTAAACTGGTCTTATTCGAATTGCAGGAAGAAAGTGTGGTTGGGGATGACTTGTTGAATTTACAGCCGCCCAGTGAGACTATTTCTGGGAAAGTTGACAGGTGAACTTAGCAAGTGAGAACCTGCTCGGTTGTTATAAATTATCTTAAATCTAGCTGCATAGTGCCTATTAGATAACAGCTGCCTCACTTATGGTTATTTCTTCCATTATCATGTTACCAATTACTTCCAATCTTTAGTTGTTATATCAAATTTCTATAGTTTCTCACTAAATATGGGTTGAGTCTAACTCGACCCCAAGAGCTAGCTCTTGGACCGAGGGATGCCCATCACTCATAACCACTATCACTAGTCAAGATGAGATCTCAACATCCCTCTTCACGCCTAGGACTAGACATCCAGAGGTAGAGTTTGCCGGACTAGGCATTAGTAAGTGACCCAACAATCGTGTGGCCCAACAACATATATAGGATATGCTTTGATACCATATCGTCTAATATGTACCAGAGAGGAATAATGAAATATATTGATGTTGAACTATAAATTCGGCTAGAACCCGTAAAATCAAGACAATGAAACTGTATATTATTGAATGATAAAGATGAGCTCTACAATGGTGTGACAATTGTGAAGATAAACCAGAGTGTGAACACTCCTACCAGAGCGCAATGCTCCTATCCAGAGAGAAATCTCTCCTAAACAAACTCATATTTTTCTCTTTTTTTTTTTTACTATTCTAGATCATTCTCTGCCAGATGGCAGCTTATGATTTGAGACTGTAAAGGTTTTCACAGCTCACAGAGTTTGTTACAGGGGTGCAGGATATCACCATCTTGGTGTATGATAACAATAGTTATATATATTCATGTACCTTGTAATTACTCTCAATCAAGAAACACAATTACAGATTTTACCAAGAGATGAATTCTCTCTCTCTCTCTCTCTCTCTCTCTCTCTCTCTCTCTCTCTCTCTCCTTTTGTTTTCATTACCCTTAATGGGTCTATCACCATATTAAAATATGGACTGGGCCTAACTCAACCCCAAAAGCTAGCTCTTGGCTGTCAGGGCTGCCCACCACTTCTAACCACTAATGTTACCAAATTTAGTTTTATAATATTTAAAAATTATAAGTTTAGTTATCACAAGTTGAGTCAATTAACCATGAACTAGTGTATTCATTCAGTTAACGATCGGTCCAGTTTCAAAAACATTGCTTCTGACTCTGAATATATTGTTGCTTCTTTGGACCCATTGCTTTTTATCAAATTTGGAAATAGCAGAATTTAGGCATGTTGTCTTAAACAATAGGCTTTTGATCTTTGGTACCCAATATAATCAAACTGATACGATGCAGGTTTGCATGATGCATACCAAATGAGGCATTATCTGATATGCCAGTATGCCTTTTATCTCTTTTGCCAAATTTTCCAAAAATCATTTGTACTTGTTGCACTCTTCATTTTATGTAGTTCTTGCATTGTGCTGCTATTAAGAATAATAATTGAATTTGTACCTCAAGTTGCAGATTTGTACCACGTTCTTGGAAATGTTTTCAGTGTTTTCTAGCAGACATGATGTCTAATTTTCAACCGCTTATAATTTACACTGTTCTAATGAAAAATCACTGTTAACAGAAAGCCTGAAGATGTGGACCTTTTTAATGACAAAAAATCTTCAGATTTTAGTCGGAGAGGTTCAGCTGGTATTGTTGATTCTATGATGCTTCTCAAGTCACATCAAAGTATGCATGCCCCATACACACAGGTTTCTCCAAGATCCGGGCACTATTTAACCTTGTCATAATGTAGTACATTGCCATCAACGTTGCAAAGTATAATGCTTTTGATCTTGTTTTTGTTTTTATGCTACAGGAGCCACCTCTTATGACAGAAGACATGCACGAAGAGAGGATGCAAGCTGTTGAAGCCTTTGGTGATTCATTTGTAAGCTCCAACTTATATGCAATGCATATTATATCCATTGACTTTAAAAGCTTAGAGCCTTAAAGACCACATAGACCTCTTATATATTTCACATAGGGGTACTGAGAAATTACATCAAGCAGTTAATTGATATTAAATTTCAAGATTTAATCAGTGTTGCAGTGATATAGGTTCAGCTATATAGCCTCTTAAAGTTAGTTACTAGCCAACTTCAGCCAATCTATTGACACAGGCATTGGTGTAAAGTGGTATGAATTATCTATGCCTGTGGTGCTGTAGGCGTAGCACTCAATTTCTTGGTATATAATATAAAATAATAGTTTACATACTTGAGTGGTTGCCTGACACGACCATTGAGTTTACATTTTGTAATAAAGCTATAATTACAAGTTTAAAATGCTGTTTGCCTGTTTCATAAAATGTGATTTTACTTTGCTTGAAGAAGGATAATGTCTTTCATTCCCTGTTTTTGAACTTAATATGTTTATTTGATCCTTTTTCCACCAACCATTTTTCTCTCATCTACCTGCATATCCAAAGTTATCATCTTCCCCTTGTAATTAAGTACAATTCTCAGTGATATGTGTCGTCGATATTGTAGCTTTGTAAATGTTTATAGAAAGTATCATTGGTTATCATGGATTGAATATTGTTCCATACACTTGTAAAAAAAATGTTAAATATACTACGTGATGAGACACGGATAAACTCTTTGGGCATAATATTGTTCCATATTACGATTACTGAAAGAATGTTTATTTTGTGACTAAATAGCCTTCTTCTTCCTTGAACATTTTGAATCTTCATTTTCGTATGAATTTGGTTGATTATTGCATACATCACTTGTGAATTTTGAACTCTAAGAAAATTTGCAGTTGAGTTATGTGTTCCATTTCATATATCATATTTTAAAATAGGATTTGCACCTTTTTTCTACAGAATTTTTCTGCTCAGCTGGAAAAGGATATCCTAACTTCAGGTAAAAATTTGTAATATTTTGTATAATAATTATTATTGTTTTTTATAAGCAACACCATATAATTATTAATCATGTTCCCAGTTCCTTTTTTATGAGATATTCTTCTCGATTTTGATTTATGGAAGCAGATGTTTTAGATGTTTAAAAAAATCAATGTATATACTCATACATTTAAAAAATGATCACGCATCATGATGCTCTATAATTGGTGTATATCTACGCCAGTAAATAAATAGAATGATACCATACATACCAAAATATTAGGAAAAGCAGACATTTGATTATAGTTTCTATTTTAACATGTAATGTATGTTAATTTTTGTAGGATAAACCGATCAAGTACAAATTGTTTTTGAATATATGAAATGCTAAGGGCATAGTCCGCATAATTAAACTTTTAATCCAAAAGTGAAGTTTTTGTGAGATGAAACTCGTCTTGTGGTTTGACAATAAATTATTATGTGCTAGTGCCAGTGGATTCTGATCCACATGGAATATATACATAATAAACTCTTCGTTTTGCCCTTCTTGGTATTCCCCTCCCTTTATGTTCATAATAGAAACTAGTATAATATATACGTGACAGACAAAAAATGTCTTTGGTGCTATCAGATATGTCAGCATTTAAAGCAGCAAATCCAGATGCTATTTTTGAAGACTTTATTAGGTGGCATTCACCTGGAGATTGGGAAGCAGATGATGATCCTGAGAGCAGTGGATCAGCATCATCCAATGCTCTTGATATCAATAAGTCGAAAGATAGTTGGCCTCCGCATGGGAGGCTTTCCAAGAGAATGTCGGAGCACGGAAACTTGTGGAGAAAGATTTGGAATAGCTCACCTGCTCTTCCTGCTTCAGAACAGAAGCCTCTTCTTGATCCAAATAGAGAAGGAGAAAAAGTGAGTATTTTTAAAGAATTTTTTCTTTTCTTTTTCGTTGTGAAACAGATTGTGTGATTGCTATAATAGAAATTACCAACAATGACGGAAGTGGTTTTTAGTCGGACTGAATGCATCCACTTTTAGAAGTCAAATTCTTGTGTCCATCAAACTAATATCTATCAAATGAAATTTCTACTGTTATTTATTGAAAGGAAAAACACTTGTCTGTATTTGGGTTTCTTAAGAGACTCTAATATTTATATTCTCAATTTTCCAGGTTCTTCATTATCTTGAAACCTTAAAACCACATCAATTGCTTGAACAAATGGTGTCTACTGCCTTCAGAGCAGCAGCTGACACGCTAAGTCAGACTAGTTATGGAGAATTGAAACAGATGGAGACTAAGATTCAACAACTTTATCCTACCATGGCATCTGCTCTGAGGCCTCTACAAGGTATCTAATTATCCTTTAATTTCACTCATGTGAAAAGAGTAATTTTTAACGCATTTCCATTTTGTTGCAGTGAATCGATTGTCTGCAGACAGCGAGACTATTGAAGACTTCAGACGACTGTGTGTTGTTTTTGAACATGTTGAAAAATTATTGACTGTTGCAGCTTCTCTTCATCGCAAGCTTATACGAGCACCACGCCTCTCAAGAGAAATTTTCAATGATTACTACAACTTTTATATTCCAACAATGGGAACAAGCTTGACAGAAGATGTTGTTGAAAAGGTAAAATAATGCTTTTTAACTCAAAGCAACTTGTTGACTTGATATTATTACACAGAAAGTCTTCCTTACCATTTTAAGGACATCCAGTCATCTATCTTCCTTTCTTCCATAGGAATTTGACAAGAAACATGAAGTAAGGGAGCATGAAAGGGAAGTATTGTCAAATATGTTTGTTCCTCCCACCGCGAACCAGTCTTGGAGAAAGGTTTTGAGCATGGGTAATCTTCTAAATGGCCACGAACCAATCCTCAGGGAGATTATTTTTTCGCTGCGCGATAGAGTGAGTGGCAATCACTATGCAGCTCGTAATGGTAGTGTTTCTCAACAAGAAATTGAAACTTACAGAATGTATATATGTGGAACATCTAATGACCTACGTGTAGCACTTTCTGTTGTCTCCTGTGATTAATTTTCTGTTGTTTATAGGTCACAATGGTTAATATTTTTAAGGAATCAGTCGCATTGCATTTGGTCATCTATAATCAAACAGTTAGCTAAGAGAAAAAGAGGCATGCACCATCACTTGTTTTACACTGATATACAATAAAAATTATATGAAAGTTAAGGTTGTCAAAATCGCGTGTTAAAATGAAATCGGCAGTCAAAAATTATATGGAAGTTTAGTCTTGTGTGATACGACGATGATTTTTTTATTGAATATCACAATATCTTGGCACTAAATAGCACTACCCATCTTAATAGTATACTTGTATCCAGGAAGAAAAAAAAAACTAGCTACAAAAGGGGTGTTACAATATGCCCCTTTAACAAAGGAATACGTTTGAACTCACACCTCATTTGGCTTTATAGGACTACGCATTTTTTGTTTATGATAAATGACGTTACTATTTTATTTTTTTTATTGGTTTTATTAGTAAATCCTATTTTGAACTATAGTATCTCAAAAGAAGCAGTATAATTTATAAAACTTTTGGACTTTTTGTATACTGTGTTCGAGATACTCGTGAATTTTAGTCAGAATTTGTTCTTTACCTACAAATTAAAGACATACTAGTACTATAATGTGTTTGTTTGAAGAATACTAGTCTAGAATCTTTAAGGGGTAATTTCCCACTTTGGTTTGACTTTAGGTTTTCGATATAGCAGCATCTCCTATTGGGGTATATGGTAATATGGTAAACACAGATTCATTTTATTCTCAACAATGCATCACGTAGGATGAGAATCAGAGACCCACTGCTACAAGTTTTATTTATTTAAAGGGTCATGGGTTCTAAGGGTACATATTAAAGACTCTATAAGTAATCGTTATGTCTTGAAAAAAAGCAATTTTTTAACTTTTTAAACAAATGAAATTTATAAATTTTCATACAAGTATCCTATCCTTAGTACACTAATAAATATCATAAAGGCACATGTTAGCATTCCTCTTAAAATAATTTGATATAACGACTTTTCGATTTAAGTAGTTTTTGTCACATCAACATCTAGTCATCTATTAATCATATTTTTCTACTACACATCATTTATTTATTTCTCTACACATCTACTAATCGATTTCGGTTGCTTTTGATTTTGTTTGATGCTCGTTAAGGTTGTTTTATAACCATTGTTGTAGTTTGATTGTATTTTCTTATTCCCTTTTTAGGGTGTTACTACATTTTTATGTAGTTTAACTGATTTAAATTTATATTCCCTAATTTTTTTTTTTATACTGTCTTTTATTTTAATTTGTTTAGGGCGTTGTAGTTAGTTTGCCATCTACACTCCATTTGCTTTAAAAAAAAATAAAAAATTATCTATACATCTTATTTCATCTATTTTTAACATTATCAACAATAGCCTCCTCTTGCCTCAAAAAGGAAAAAAAAAGCCTCCTTTTTTAAAAAAAAAAAAAATAGCCTCCTTGCCTAGCTAGATTTGGTAGCCACATTTTGCTGTCATTCCTAAAAACTATAGTTGATAGGCACATTTCACTGCTGAGCTTATTGTTGCAATTACTGCTATTGAGATTGTTCATATGAAAGGTTGGAATTATCTTTGGTTGGAGTGTGATATCAAAGTCACGACTCTAGCTTTCAAATATTCAGCTAACCATTTTTTGAAAGCTAAGAGACCGTTGGAACAATTGCTTGCATCTGAAGTATGTATTTTATTGTCTCTCACATAGAGAAGAAAATCACAGACAAACTAGCTAATTTAGATCTTATCATTAATGTTTGTTTATGGTTTGATAGTTGCTCATAGTTTTTAGGAATGACCTTGTTAGAAATAAGTTGGTTAATTAATTATCTAATTTCTATTTTTCTTAACCTTGAGAAAGGTTTATTTGTTTCCCCCTAATTTATATCTTTTACATTTTATAATATATTTTTAGAGGTTGGCATCCTTAAATTTCCTCTTTTGTTTTTTTTTAAAAAATAATAATGAAAAAAACCTTATAAAAAAAAGAAGAAGGCAATGATTGGAGGCACCGAATAGTGAGTATTCTATCATACATATTAAATTAAGAAAAAATATAAATGCAAAAGAAAACAAAATAGTATGGCCCATGCCCCATGAACAATAGTAAGGGATTTTTTAATAGAAAAATTCAGAAAGAATCCCGCCAGCGTAATTTTTATTGTTTTTTTTCATTAAACTGTGACTTTTTAAATTATGATATTGGTGTAAAATTTTATCGCAGTTAGCGATAACTAAAATTTATAGGAGGTAAAAGTTGTGAAGCAATTTGGTTTTTTAACTCTCATTTCTGTAAATAGATAGAGGTAATTCTTTTTTCTACTAACCTTTCTATTTAAATTAATTAATGGCACTCTCTCCATGGTTATTTTAAATGCACCATAAGAATGAGACAAGAGGACCCCTATCTGCTCTCTTGTTTTGTTTGATTGAAGAAGTGTTAAGTAGAGGGATTTCCAAACTAATCTCTGATTGAAGACTTGAACAAATTAAATGGGCTAGAAACACTCAAGTGCCAAACAACTGCAGATGATATATTATGTTCTTTTATAATGGAAAGATATCTTGTCTTAATGTTTTGAAGGATCTATTTGTTAAATATGCCAACTGCCTGGGACTAATAATAAATGCACCAAAAATCCACTATTTATATTGGAGGAATTTCTCAAGAAAGATTGAAGAAAACATGCAATAAAATGTCCTTCTATAAGAAAATGTGAAAGAGGGACCTTCCAATTCATCCTTATCATATCATGAATATTTCTAATAACGACCGCGTAACATTGAAATGTCTTATGATTTTTTAAGATAAAGTTTGTGGGTCGATTCTCTTAATTAAAATTTCTCAATTTTTCTTAATTGCAATACATCCACCATTCAATTCAATATTTTATATTCTTATAATTTTATTTCATTTTTTTCTTTCTCATGTTTGATAGTTTGATGCATAAAAAACTAACAATTGAAAAAAATTCAATGGAAAAAATTTACTTTCATAAAATTCATAGGAGTTTGAGAATATAAACGACACAAAATATCTGGCAACTAGTTTTAAAACTTTGAAAATAATGTGTTACTGTATGTTTTATTATTTTTTTAAATAATATATTTTTCTTAAATATTTATTTTAGAGTATTTTAAAAAAATATTTAGATAGTAGTATGACGTATATAAAAATGAAATTAAAGTAATTTAGAAAGAAAGAGTACGAAATGAGGGTACAAGGTGCAACTATCGTTAAACATGGCCATGAAATATTTGACTATATTCCATTTACTATTGCCATAAAATCCGCATAAATAAATTAATAAAATCCAGACGCAACAATAAATCCGTGTTGCACAAACCATTTTGCATAAACCAAAAGTAGACTGTGAGAGTGGGGAAAGAGAATGAATGAAATGAGCAAAGAGAAAGAGAGTGGAGTGGAGAACCACCGGTGGTGAATGGTAAACTTGTCACACCAAGAGGGGAACCATGTGAATTTCCCGATTCTCTATATTTGATTTTCCTAAATTCACATGCATTCAAGCAAACATTAATTAGAAAAAAAAATATTGTATATTTAAATGCATTTATAAGTGTTGTAAAGATCAAAATATCTTAAAATTTTGCTTAAATGTAGGAAATGTACGAAACTATAACTTTAAGAATCTACTCCATCCGTCCCAAAATATAAACAAAAGTGGGTCAAATGAATTTGATGTATTTGCTTTAAAATGTGGACTAAATACATCTATTTTTGTTGACCAACTTTTGCTTATATTTTGAAACAGATGGAGTAAATCTGAATTTGCCAATGTACTGTGCAAAATTCATCTCATAGACGCCATTCTCTCCTTCTCATCTTCTATTGCTCAATCTAGAATCATACTTAGGGTTGGAAATAGGCCAGGCAGCCTGTCGGCCTGGCTTGTCTTAGGGCTGGCCTGACTTGTCTTAGGCCTGACGTGACTTATTTATTAAAAATGTCAGGCTCATGATTTGGAAAAAACTTGTTTACATAAATATGTCAGGTTTAGGTTTTTAAAAAAGTCTGTGAAGCCTGATAGGCCGATTTATTTATATTTAATAATTATTATTTATATAAAAAAAGCAAAGGTACTATTTAATATGATATTTTATTAAATAGTATTTATTCATTGACCGATGCTTGTGTGATATGTATAGTTTGCATGATTCCTTTTTAAGAATGTAAAATACTATTTGATATTATCTTTTAGGGATAAATATGTTTCAGGTCCCTATAAATATTCAAAGTTTTGTTTTTAGTCCCCAAAAAAATTTTCTTCGAATATTGGTCCTTCAAAAATTTTCAATTAACACTTTTAGTCCCTACTTTTAAATCAACTCATGTATAGACTTCATATTTTATAATGAAATTTTTTACGAACGTTTAGAATATTATAACAATCTCTCCCAAACAAATTCAGAATTTTTTTGAAAAAGAATAAATTAAATAAGAATTTTTGTGTTTTTAGAGTTTACAAATTTATATTTAATTCATGTTTTGTTAAAAAATTTCATTAAAAAAATATGAAGTCTACACATGAGTTGATTTAAAAGTAGGGACTAAAAATATTAATTTAAAATTTTTGAGGGACTAATATTTTAAGAAATTTTTTTGAGGGACTAAAAACAAAACTGTGAATATTTACAGGGACCAACAACATATTTATCCCTATCTTTTATTAAGTAGCATTTCATTAAGTGTTACAGTAATAATTTGAGGAAGTAAAAACGAAAGTTGATTGAATGTAATAATTTTCCTAAAAACTGGTTTTTATCTCTAGAAAAACATGTTCTGCTTGGGGTTAATTATGTTTTCTCAAATGTTTTTCTTGAGAAATTTATATATTTAGTAGTAATTTTTAGCCTACAAATCATAGTTCAAAAAGTTAGCAAGCACTTCATTGTATTGTTAAACATGCTTTGGCCCAAAAAGGTAGTAATATACAACTGAGGCTGCTATGATCTGGAATCTATACTAGACCAAACTGTTACCATTCTTTTATCATCAATAGAATACGGTGGCTAACATGTGTTCTTTAGGATGGGGGACGGAGGGGTGGTGTGGGTGTGGAGAAGACAGTTGAGGACATGAGAGGAGGAGATGCTGAGGAAGTGTCAGACTTTATTTTTTCCAGTGTCTGTGCAGACCGATACTCTTGACAGGTGGCAATGGAGACCAGACCCAGTTACAGGTTATTCCGTTCGTGATGTGTACCAGATTTTGACTTCTCAGGATGCAGTCACTTTAGGCACCTCAGTGGATCTTATATGGCACAAACAAGTTCCCTTGAAGGTGTCTATATTCGCTTGGTGCCTCCTGCGCGATCGGCTTCCGACAAGGGCAAATTTGGTTACTAGAGGTATCATTTCTCCGGACATTCAGTTTTGTGCGACGGGTTGTGGCGGCATTGAGTCGGCGCAACATTTATTTCTCGCCTGCAGTACCTTTGGCTCTCTTTGGCCTTTGGTCCGATCTTGATTGGGTCTTCGACAGCGGATGCTCCTACCCTGGCAGATTGTAACACCCGTATTAGATTAATTAGTATTTTAGCTATTAATTATTATTTATTTGAATTACGTGATTATGTGAAATATGTGTTTATTGTGCTTGGGAGAGAGTTAAGGGTATTTTAGTAATCACATGGAATTAATTAGACTAAATGGAGAATAATTAATTAATTAATTAGTTTGAGTTAATTAATTGGTAATTAATAGAGTTAGTAGAATGTGATGGAAATTAGTAAGTTAGTTTTATGTCATAACTAGAAGCTGGCAAATTAATGGGCCAAGTCCATGAGTGAGTAAAAAGATAGAATTTGTATTACACTTAAAATTGAATTAACCTAGAGGGGAGAGCTAGAGCTCTCATGAGTCTTACACTCATTTCATTCATTTTCAAAAGAGAGGTAGCGAGAAAATGTGTAGAAGAACAAGCTTGAAGAAGGTAGAAGGGATTCAAGTGTAGAGCTTGAAGTTAAAGTTTCGATCAAGAGGTAAGAGAGTAGTATTTGTTATCTAGGGTGATCAAGAGGAGAGGAGAAAATCTATTTTTCTCCAAACCCAATCTTCTCACACTCTTTTCTATTTTGGGATGGAAAATGAATTCAAGTAATGATTTTGGAGAAATTCTTAGGTGAGTCCTCACCAAAGTATTAATTATTAGGCACGACCAATCAAGTAATGACAACTCATTAAAATATAAAATAATTATAAATAGTTAATAGTGTAATAATGAAACCAAATCTAAACCAAATATAGAAAGAAAAAAAAAGATAGAAATAAAAAAATATGTAGTCATTAACTATGCTTTCATCCCAATTTGTATGTGTTGTTCATCACATAAGAAGAGACTAAGGGTACGTTTGATTTGTAAATCAGCAAGTACTGGACAGGACAGTACAAGACAGTACAGCACAGAACAAGAGAATACAGGGCAGGACAAAATTGTACTGGAGAAAAATAGAGAGATAATATTTTTTATATTCGAACATAAAATGGATATTTTCGTATTTTTTTATAGTTGTACTGTGGACAAAAAGTTGTCCTGTGGTTTAGTGGGGGACAAAAAATCTTGTTTTTGTCCTGTCCCTCAATGTCTCTTTTGTCCAGTCCCTTAACCAGTTTCTGAATCAAACAGAGTACAACAAAAGTTGTCCAGTCCAGTCCTCTATTTTTTAGCAGATCAAACGCACCCAGAGAGAATAACATAAGTTAATTAAAAAAAAATTTATTTCAAACATTTATATATATGTCTTTTAAGAGAAGCTATAATTTTTTTATGTCTTATATTTTTCGAAAATTCAGTGATTATTCAAACAATTATGATTCAAATCGATAAAAAAAAAAATAGCGGATAATTTTGATAATTTATGTCTTTTAAGTGATATTTAATTTTTTTTCAAGTAAGAATTTAGGAGAAAAAATAATAAACTATATGTAAATTGAATTAGGTTATCAAAATAGCTTATATTAACTTATAAGCTATAAACTATAAACTCAAAATTGAGTATTGTAAAATAGAGTCTATAGAAATAGATATCAAACTATAATCGCAACTTAAAATCAACATAAAAATTAATAAAACTCAACGGTGTACGTAACAAATAATAGAACAATAACATTGTAGCTAATATAATAAATTAAAATATCCTTTACCTAATTAAACTTAAAATATATAGGAACAGTGCAAAATAAAATTGTCTTCATATAATTATAACTTATAATTAGAATAACTACATGTAAATGCAAACAAATATTATTTCAAATGTCATTCAAATGTTTGATGCTAAGAGCTTATATTAACAAAAATTTGGTTTCAATGGAAAGTGCTCTGTTAGTTTAAAAGTTTAGGTATTTTCTTCTTTCTCGTATGGTGTGTATAATGAAATTTGGGTATAATCATCATCATAGTAGTACACCTAAGACCTTTTTATTTTAATTTTGTTTGAGTCTCTTGAAATCCTCTTGTCATGTGAATGTTTACTGGACGGATTAATTAATGGTGTTTTATGACTGATTAAGCTGTGTGATTGATTATATATTTATTTGGTGTTTTTTACTATATTTGGTTTAGATTTAGTTTTATTATTACACTATTAATTATATATAATTATTTTATATTTTAATTAGTTGTCATTACTTAATTGGTCGTGCCTAATAATTAATGTTTAGGTGAGGACTCACCTAAGAATTTCTCATGATGTTGTTAGGCTTAGAATCATTGAAACCTTTTTTGTATTGAACAACACGAATTTAGGGATTAATAATGGGAATGTGTAGATGTTTGTTAGGAAATTTTGTGTTGTTATGAACTTTTGTGAAAATGTATGAAAATCCATGATTCTTACCTTTTTGGTGTTAAATCATGTTTATAGTTGTACTTCTGAACTTATATGATCTTTATATGCTTAAAGTTGATAGCTTTAGGGATTTATATGAGAAAAGATGACATTTTTATGTGATTTTAAGTTGAAACTCGAAACAGGGGTAATTTTCTGGGCACGCTCGTTGAGCGAGGTACCAAGCTCGCTGTAGCGAGCATTCGTTGCTCCTGAAAATACCCAGAATTTTGTATGGTCGCCCATCGATCGGTTAGCGACTGTTCTCGCTGTCAGATAGCTGACGGCGAGCAACAATCTGTAACTGCTCGCTAGGTGCTCGCCAGGGGTAGCTCAGCGACCAAACCTGGATTCAATTTTATTTGAAGGATCAATTTGATAGATTGTATACTCATAACATGTTTAATTGTGATCTTTTGATTATAGGATAACATGATAGGATGTATATGAACCTAGTATGAGCATTATCTATGTATGATCAATTAAATGATGAATTGATTAGTATAAAGAATGATATTGTTGAATTATGAATGAAATATGATACGACTTTGATGAATGTGCATGCTTGATTACTTATGAAGTTAATTGAATATGATTTGATCATTGTGGATGGATGTATCTTTGATTAAGTTATTAAAGTACATGGAATGTGATATTCTTATATGATGAGAAGATTAAATCATGTGTTTGGTAATCTTGCATACATGCATTCATTTTGTATGATGAGCAGATACTTTAGATGAGCCCTAAAGTATAAAAGATATTTTAGTAGCTGCGGTTGACTAAAATATATTTGGAATAAATTTTCCAAAAACTTGACGAGGTACCACATGCACTTAGTAATAATGCTAGGGAGCATTACATGAATGTGACATTAATTTGCATTTAGGAGATGAAGGTGAATCTTATGTGAACTAAGTGATAATTGACATTATTTGTTTACTTGATATCTTGACTTATACATGTGTATACTTGATGTTTGGTTATTCGGATTGCGTATTATGCTTATGTCTATTATGTAATCTTTCATATGATCGTAAGAGTAATGTTATAACTCTTATTTATATAACATGAAATGTAGAGTATTGATTATACTTTTCATTTATTTTGGATTTCATTACTAACTCTCTTTTTGTGTAATTTCTGGGCCTTTGGGGGTTCAGAGGTGCAGGGTGAGGACATAGCTTCCGAGGAGTAGCTCGCTTTTGAGTTTCTAGCTACTAGTGGTAAGGAGTTAAACATTATGCTTCTCCTAGAACTTATCTAGTTGGGTTGCAATAAGTTAGTAATTGCTCTGATATTGTAACATCGAGTCGGGTAGACTTATTTTCCTTATTCGATGTCTTTGAGTATGATACCTTATTATCATTATGACCTTGCTATGTTATATCCTTATCTTTGTTGTAGGGATAATTTTGGAGTATTATTAGGCTTTGCCTTAAAACTTATGAAATATGCATGATCAATCTTAATGTCATGTTATGTTTATTCAATTCCGTTGCCATGAAATGAAATTACTTCTGATGCGTGTATGTTTTATTTTATGTACACCTTGATGCTTATTTATTTAATTGTTATAAGTAAATAATTATTAGATAAGGGTTAGGGTGTTACACAGATCACTTTGTTCAGTTCACTTATTCGATTGCCAGCCTCCGTGTCCGACGGTCTTTTATGCAGCTTGTCTGGCTTGCCTGTGCCTGGGTTATGTGGATTGAGAGGAATCACCGAGTCTTCAGGAATTCGACAAATTCAGTTTTCCAGCTTTTGGACATAGTCAAGCTTCTCTCTTATAGATGATTGAGTGAGACGAATGCCACTTTAGTTACAAATTTTCATATGTGGTGGTCCAACCCTTTTCTATGTCTGGGCATTGATTAGGTGATGATCTGCATATAATCTACGAAGTACGAACTCTAGCACGGACATCGCGACCGACACGGACACTTTGACACTGTTAATGTAAAAAATATATAACATTAACACCGCTACATATTTATAAAAAATCTAAATTGAGAATCATAATACATACATACATACTGTATGCATTTAAGTTGAACAAAATTTTCATTAAAAATAGTTTAAAAAAAATATATGATAGTACATTTGACTTTTATTCATCCATCTACTATTAAATAACTAAAAATAATTTAATCAAAATGTAATCTCTTTAATCTCTCATTGATCAACATTATTTTTTCGACACATCTTTAATCCTTATAAATATGTCTAAGGAGAGAAGAAGCAAAGAAAAAATATATAACATTTTGAGCGTTTAACTGATACGTTTGTACAAGTGTTTTATAAGTGTCAGACACCAATCCAAAAAGTGTCTGGATAAAGAAAAAATAATAATTTGGACATCTATCTCACACGTATCGTACGAGTGTCAAGTACCGATACATATTGGACACCGTGATATGCCTAATCATAAAAGTGTCAGCACTTTATAACATATAATAACCAAGGATCTATTAAGCACAAAGTGTGCCGAAAAGGCCATAAAAAATTACAATGAACCAACCAACAAAAAGTACATACAACAACGAAATTAGTTGACTAACGTTTTCTATTCCAATTCCAATGATTTAATTTTGAACGTTATTATTTATTAAGAAATTTTTACATGAGAAAAAAAATCCATAAAAATAAAAAATTTGATCAATCAAAAATTGAATAATCATATATAAAAAATAATATAATTTGATCAATCAAATATTAACACATAAACTTTTTCTCTTTCTTACATACAAATTTTTTTATTATATATATATTTTCTTTTATTTTTTTCAAATTACGACTCCAATGACGATTTAGTTGAATAAATACAGAGTTATAAAAAAAAAAAAAGAGATTATGTGAGATAGTTGAAGTAGTATTATTTTAATTTGAAATGTCCCTTACCCACGTCAGCAAAGCAACCCTTCACCATTCTCTCTGATTTCATTCATTCAGCAATGCTTTTTAACGTCCCATCACCCATCCCTCTCTCTCTAAAAAATTCTCATTTCTTACTCTCAAAACAAAACCCCAAATCCAAACAAAACGCTCCTCTTCTTCAAAACCAGCAACAAAACCCGTGAAAACAAAAACACACACTCTCTTATTCACAACAACAAAACGCCACCGTTTCACTCACCAAACCAAAAAAACTATAAATTACTTACCCTAATTTATTAGAACCTTCTAGAAACTTACTTTCATTTCTCCTTCATCATGGATTCTTCATCAGGTGGTGGTTCAGGAGCACCTTCAGAACCACCATCAACAACAACAACAACAACAACAAATTCTCCTACAGTTACCGTAACAACCGTACAACCGGAGGGATCTTCACCACCACCAGCTCCACCAAGCCGTTACGAATCACAAAAACGTCGTGATTGGAACACTTTCTTACAGTATCTACAAAATCACAAACCGCCATTGACGCTTGCACGGTGCAGTGGTGCACATGTGATCGAGTTTTTGAAATATCTCGATCAATTCGGGAAGACTAAAGTTCATGTATCCGGATGTCCATACTTCGGACATCCGAATCCTCCAGCTCCCTGCGCCTGTCCGTTAAAACAGGCGTGGGGAAGCCTTGATGCGTTGATCGGACGACTCAGAGCGGCTTATGAAGAAAACGGAGGCCGACCTGAGTCTAATCCGTTCGGCGCAAAAGCAGTGAGAATTTATTTGAGGGAAGTGAGAGAAGGACAAGCTAAAGCTAGAGGGATTCCTTATGAGAAGAAGAAGAGAAAGAGGTCTACAGTGACAGTTTCAGCTGTGAGTAGTAGTGGTGGTGGAAATGATGATAGCGGTGGTGGTAACGGTGGTGCAGGTGACAACACTGTTGCTGGTGGTGGTGGTACAACTGCAGCTGCTACTGCTAATGTTAGTACAGCCACCACTACCACAGTATAGTAATATTTTAATTATATTTATTTATTACTATCCCCATTTCTTTGTTTAAAATTTTATGCCTTAGGTTTAATTTTAAGGAAAGTAATTGTGATTAAATCTTATTATTATTAAGTTACATATTTATTATTATTAATTAATATTATTATGCCTATTTTCCATCAACAAAATTTTTTAGGAGTATATATTTATTATTATTGTTTGATTAATGTATGCATCAACTCAATTTTCATGATTATTCCATGTATTACAAATATTCTGAGCAAGCTGGCATTTATTTATTAATTAATTTTTTAATTATTCTAGTTTTTATATTCTTTAGCTTATGCTATTGGTTTTTCATTTGATATGTTTGCTCAATGTACTATGGTGAAGCTACATATATATAATTATTATTATTGGAACTTGTAGGAATGAACTAATTGTCAGAATAAAAAACTCAAATAATTTTTTATTACCAAATTCTTTGTTTTTCTTGCTAATATTCTTGTTTGGGTTTATGTAATTGGAGGGTGAATTTGTTGAGTGAGCTCAAATACTATTAATTTTATTTAATTATTTATTTATGTATTATACTATTGTTACTATGAAACTAGCAACTAGCAATCACATCATTTTTCCTCCTCTCCTCCTCTTCTTACATAATGACATTTCATATTAATTTTGTTTTCATTCATATGGTGAAGACCCCTTGGTGTTTGATATCAAATAATTTGTTGAAAGTTTGAACAATGAGAAAGAAAAATCATAATGATATGTCTTTATCTGAAATTGTCAATTCTTTATTTCTTACTAGTACTACAAAACAATGTAGCTAGACTAGATTTAGATAGAGGAATAACAATTAAAGGGTATGTATAATGACCCTTCCATAATTATTATGATAATAATCATAATTTTTAAAAGATTAATAATCATAGTTAATTTTACTCCATCTTCTTCCACTTTATCTTTGTTTTAGTGTTGATGTAGCTAGTAAAAAAATTACTAAATTCTTCAATTGTATACTGTTCATCATATATGGTCCCCCGGGGACTCTTTCTGAATCTGCTGGCCTCAATCTATCAAAAATGATCAATTACACACGTGCACTAACTTATCATTTTCTCAAAACTATTTTGTTTTTTCACATACTTCTGTTTCAGGTGCTCTTTTCTGCAACTTGTTCTAAGAAGTTGTTTTTGTTCTATGATTTTGTTTTTCAGTTTTAAAGTTTTGGCTTATTTTCTAATTGGTTTGTGGCTTAGGTAGGTTTTGAGAATTTTCAGATTTAACTTCACTTTATTGACCACGATTTTTTTATATACCATTAATATTGCTGGTGGTTAATTTGTTAGAAATAGATTACTATTTAGTTAATACCTAATATCTCACATAACCGATTTTGCATTGTCTTATCTCAATCCACATATTAATCTATTAATACAAAGCACTCTCTTCGGTTGACACAAAATTATATGAAATTCATATAATTTGGTGATATATTTTTCTTATTTTCAAATATAAAATTTTAAATTAAATACATCAATTTTTTTAATTAATTTTTTTTATATATTTTGAAACGGAGAAAGTATATATTAGAAATAGTGTTTAATGTGAATGTTTTATTGGAACAAATCTAAATTCCTATAATACCCTTTAAAACCTCAATACATCACCACCAATCACCATTATCTCTCTCATATAGTCCTATGATACCTATAATTGACATATCTTTCCGTGACAACAACACCTACTAAAAGATAAGTAACCTACAAGCATCAAAGAAAAAAATGTGATGCCTTGTGATTGCTACTCATTTTTTATTTGGGTAACCACCACCTAAGTGTGAAAAGGATTACTAGCCAACCGTACCTCTTATTACATTCTATATTTTTGCTTATATTAATTAATAATCATTTGTATTATTATAACTTGGATTGGATACAATTATGTTCTATTTGTTATTAATATAGCATAGACCCACCAATTCCCTCCAAAACAAAACCATATTTCACAAATTTCAATTTGGAATATTTTTGGACCCATATTTCCACTAAAATCATGATTCATCTACTCATGATAATGTACCGAAATATTTCTTTGTATTGCTTTCTTGTTTGGTTCTTCTTTTTCTGGCATTATTTTTTTCATTCTCTCACCATAAAGAAATATATTCATATTTAACAAATACTTTCGCTTTCTGACCTTTTCTAGATCCACATAATTTCGTATAGGGAACTTTATTTTCTCACTTTATTTTTTGTTTTTTCTTTATTATGTGCGGTGCCCACTTTAACCATTTCGATCACTAGAGAAGTCAAAAAGGAAAACTATATTTATATATCCATCCATAGATTAATTAAATAAAAGTTTAGTGTGTTTTCCTATTCAAATTGAAGACGTGTAAATTTCACCATAGTTACATCTAACTATACTTGTGATTTATAAATTTCAAATGATAAAAATTTAATTGTTATACACTATCAATATAAAATTATTTTACACATTCATTTAATAATATGTTTCACATTAATTAATGAAAATAATATGTCATGTATTTTAAAAATATCACATGATATGTCAATATGTTATTAGATGCATGTTTAAAATAATTTTACAATAATGGTGTATATAATTAAATTATAATGATAATGATACTATATAGTGTCTCATAGCTTTTATCTACCTTATTTCACACATTCTCTTTACGTATCTTTTGTTTAAAGAATTTGATTGAAATTCATGCAACCAATCGATCCCACATTTAAGAAATTAAAATTGATGGTAAAATTGGACAATTAAAAAATATATATTCAATTTTTGCTTATTAATTTAAAATATCAAAGATTTGAATTTAAATTATTTAATATTGATCCAACATTTATTGTTATAAAAAAAAAATCAACGGATAGTATAAAATAATTTTACACTATCTAATAATTAAAACTATTTATTTTTTATTACCTCACCCTACTTAATTCTATTTTCTTGATATAACATGCACGATTAAATTATTTTTATTAATTGTCAGTATAAAATTACTCTACATTTTCAAATGTGTGATTATGTAGAATCATTTTTTTTCTTTTTTTAATAAGTATGATTACATAGAATCATTGACTACTAGAATTAAAAAACAGAATTTCATTTCTTTTACCCAATATGCCACATCCCAATTTTACCGTCATTAATAAATGGTACGACGAAATATGAATGGTCCTTTAGTTTGGTTATTTTGTTTTTAAGCTTTGATTATTATTGATATACTGTTACGTGGGACACGGAGTTCTGAACAGTAATAAGTGCTGAGGAGCAATATCACAAGGTTGATAAGGGGAAGAGAATCCCACTTAAGTTCTGAATTTTTTTTTGCTTCATTTGTTGTCACATAAAATGTTAGTAGCATTCTGTGCATTGGTCATTGCACATTATACTTCATTTATTAGAGGAGTGTGGGAAGATAGGGTTTTTTAGTGAGTGAGATTCTTTTTTTTAATTTTAGGAAGGATTGTGGGGTTGATTTTTAGCCTTATTCTTAATGCACCTGTTTCTTGTGACTGTCCTAGACATACACCAATTTGAATAGTGTGTCTTTATTGACATTATGGCTTGGAAAAATATAATGGCTACACTTTGAGCTTAATTTTATTTTTAAGATAAAAACCTTAACATACCATTTTTTTTTTCAAAATAGTTTGATGGTTAGGAATTTAAATTTTAAGATCAATATAAGTGAGATGATTGGGGTTTGAACCCCAATCTTCTGCATATAATATATATAATGTTTTATCAACTGACCTAAGCTCATAAGACTTGACATATCGATTTATAATTAGGACTTGCGTGCAATAATCATTTTGGATATATCTTTTGCGTGCAATAATCAATTTTTTTCTTCTTCGCCTCTATGGTCATGAAGTAAAATGTTTTGCCTGGTGAAAAAAAAAAGTTTTTATCACCGATTTTTTATTATTATTATTATTAAGTAGCCTAATAGTAATTAGAATTTTACCTCTTAAAGTAAATATTGGGAGTACTAGGATTCAAATTTCGGATCTGCATATTTCATTCAATGTCTTTGTCAACTGAGTTATGCTCATTGAGATTTTTATTACCAATTTTTATTAATTAGGACTTGATGTTTTATTTTTTCTTTCAAATACACCCCTCTCATTTATATTTAGTATTATTATAAATTGCATGTGGATATAAATTATGAGTGCCCCTAAATGGTGAGTATTACGAAATTCACATTTTGTTTTAAATGTATTGTTTTTACATTATTGTTGATCAAGCTGAATTACATTACATAAACATGAGCAATACAAAAACCCCTAAGTTATATAGTACAATATAGTACCTAAAAACCACATCATCACACCGTTGGGCGCTCCTTCTTGAGGTCATTGTCAAGAGTTTTTTCCAACATCACAATACAGAACAATAATTGAGATTAACTTAAATTCAAATTATTATTTGTACCAATACACAAACACCTAAATTGAATACTATAGTACCTATAAACCAGAAGAATTAAAACTTGATGAAATTCATATATAACTTTAGCCAGTGTAGCAAAAAAAGGTCCAAACCCACATGGCATTGTCTATAGTAACATAAATAAACGTAGAAAACAGTAATGCGTAGGGTATAGAGTATAGTGACCCAAGCATGCATTATTTTGAACCATATATTTACGTGTACATTTTAAACAAATCGGTGCATTTGTTGTGACAATTAATAGTAGTAGTACAAAAATGGATGAGTGTGGCTTATAAATTGGGCAAAGTTTTCTAGCTGAAAAAGGGGCCCCCTACAAAAGTAGTACATTAAGACTGTTGGAATTGAGTACCCTTGTTTGTTGCCTTTTGAATTGTGTTAGATTTTTATGATATTTGGGAAGAATCATCAAATCAATTTTTTTTATTTTTGCATTTAATTTGGTCAGTGAGATAATGTGGTGGCCTCCTTAGATTTTGCTCTTTTTTTTTTTTTTTGCATATATTTGTGATAGTAAATTTTTAGATATATCTTTTGCGTGAAATAATCAGTTTATTTTTCTTTGCCTCTATGGTCATGAAGTAAAATGTTTTGCACGGTGTGAGTGATATTGAGTGAGAAAGAAAGAAGAAAAAATGACTTAAATATATATAGTGACACTGAAACCATTAGGGGGACACTGTAGTGGGAAAGCTTGTAAGGAATCAAGAAATCAGAGTACCAAATCCAATAATTGAATGTGTGGAAAAAGTGTCTCCTATTATTGAGAATGAGGTTAATCATTTTGAGTGATTTTACTTAAACAATCATAGTACTCTAGTACTACTCTAAAACCAAATGTCACATTTGCGCTAGTAAAAAAGAATGTCATATTTTGTTTATTTGTCACAATGGTTCCATAAACATAATTTAATTGATAGAAATATCTTTTTTGACATTTAATTGATAAAAATATTATTATATGTAAGATATGTTTTCGAATTCTTTACTTACTTGTTTTAAGGTAAAATTCCGCTTACTATAATACTTGACCAATAAAAAAGAAAAAAGACCGACACATTTGAAAAATAATTACTCCCTCGATTTTAGTTATAAGACACTTTCATAATATTTTTTGTTCTAATATTTTTTGTTCTAGCTTAATTATGAGACATCCCTAAAGTCTTAACTCAACTGACATTGTCATCATTACTAAGTCAGATGCTTTCATCCAAAATTTTAGTGATATTTGTAATTTCATTTACAGATCTACAAAAAATTAAGAATTTTGAATAGTGTATTAATAATAATCTAAGTAACTCATTTTGGATAGTCCGATAGTGTATCGTCATAATATTTACAGGTAGTAGTGTATCATCACAATATTTTCATACCCAACCAAAGATTGTTATGGGCTAGGGTTTAGTATCACATGTAAATGACCTAGGCAAAAACACATATCTTATCTCTAATTTAGCCGGCTCCATTGTGCCATATCATTTTTTTTGTCAGGTATACTGAATCGTATTTGTACACAGTGGCAGAGCAACATATGTATGAGGGGGTTCATTTGAACACCTTGGATTTTTAAATCTACACATGATTATATTCATATCTTGCACACCCTCAATTTTCAAGCTTGCACCTTACCTAACTCTCTCGTCAAAGTTTCCAGCTCAGGTTTTACTTGGTATTAGAGACTAATGCACTTGTATAGATACACATATACAAACTACATTCACTTATATTTAGTATAAATAGATTAGGAGAGAATGGAAATAAATTATATGTTAGTGATAATTACAAAATAGTGATAATCCGTTTCACTAGTTAAGAGTACGAATTTAGAATTTTTTTTTTTGAAAGTTGAATAGTCAAACACCTTAAAACTCTAAATTTTGATTTTCTCATATTTTTTTTTAGTTCCTTAACTAGTGAATCAAATGCACTAATTAGCAAGACCCATATTTTTTTTTTCTATTATTTCCTTACCTATTTTCTAAACTATTGATTTTAAATCACAAATCAGGCTCAAACGATTAGGCTAATGTCCTCAAGCCGTTATCACTAGGCCAAAAAATATGTTACCTACAACGTAATATATATTACATAATAATTCAAATTTTTAACTTGAAAGGATAAATGATTATATCATGTCTTATATTCAGATAAATGTGTTTACGAACATTGATAATAAATTGATGGGTTAATAGGCTAATATCTCCCTGCAATGTTGGCGAGTTTTGTGATACCCCCCTATAAATTTTTTTTTCGTAGGTTCCCCCTTGCAATGTCAAGATTCCACCCTTTACCCCCTGGCTGATGACTGGGCTGAATCTCCTACGTGGCATGTACACGTGGATATAAATATAATATTTTATTATTTTTTAATTAATTTTTGCCACGTGGAAATTCCACGTAATATTAAATTTTTTATTTTTTATTTGTCAAAAAATTTTTTTTTTATCAAAAAAAAAAAAAAACAGAAAAATTAAAAATTTAATATTATTTATATTATAGTATTTATTTAATTACATATTGATATATATAAAATAAAAACATAATGAAATCAAATACAAATAAAAAAATTGTAAAAAAAAAAATTAACAATTATATATAAAATAAAAAATAATGAAAACAAATAAAAAAATTGTAAAAAAGAAATTAACAATTATATATAAAAAAATAATGAAATCAAATAAATAAAATTGTAAAAAAAATTAACAATTATATATAAAATAAAAACATAATGAAATCAAATACAAATAAAAAAAATTGTAAAAAAAAAACAGAAAAATTAAAAATCTAATATTATTTATATTATAGTATTTATTTAATTACATATTGATATATATAAATTAAAAATTATATATATAAAAAAATAATGAAATCAAATAAAAATAAAAATTGTGAAAAATAAAAATATGAAAGTTGTATACACTGTAGCAGTCTGATTGTGGTTATTATTATTATTATTATTATTATTATTATTATTATTATTATTATTATTATTATTATTATTATTATTATTATTATTATTATTATTATTGTAGTTTTTGTCCTATATTTTAACTGTATTTTTCAAAAAAAATATTGACAATTTTGATTTCTACATCAAATTTTTGTCTAAAATATAGTGATATAATATCGTAATATATTTTGGATGCTATTTGTCTTATATTTTAACTGTAGTTTTCAAATAAATTTTGACAATTTTGATTTCTACATCAATTTTTTGTCTAAAATATAGTGATATAATATATTTTGGATGGCCACCCAAAAAAAATATATGGATGATATTTAATTATTATTTTTTTACAATTTTATAGATATTGGTAATTTTTATCATTAAATCATATACACTTGTTTAAAATATATAACATTATTAATCTGTAGTTAAAAAAATATGATTGATAGATAAAAATTGTTAAATTTAAAAATAAAAGAAAAAAATGTAAAATCATAAAAATAGAAGAAAGATCGACAAAACTACCATTAAACACACCATAAAAAGAAAAAAACTAGAACTAAACCTTTCACGTTTTTTTAGTCTATCTAAATTTTGTAGGTAAAATTTTAGGACAACTAAAAAGAGTTTCTCTTATTTTCACAAAATTGTAACAAAAAAACAATTAACCAAAAAAAAAGATGTTTTTACAATTGTTACATAATTTTTTTTTACAATTTTATTTATTTGATTTAAATTTTTTTTATATATAATTGTTAAATTTTTTTACAATTTTTTTATTTGATTTCATTATTTTTTATTTTATATATAATTGTTAATTTTTTTTTACAATTTTTTTTATTTGTATTTGATTTCATTATGTTTTTATTTTATATATAATTGTTAATTTTTTTTTACAATTTTATTTATTTGATTTCATTATTTTTTTTATATATAATTGTTAATTTCTTTTTTACAATTTTTTTATTTGGTTTCATTATTTTTTATTTTATATATAATTGTTAATTTTTTTTATTTGTATTTGATTTCATTATGTTTTTATTTTATATATATATCAATATGTAATTAAATAAATACTATAATATAAATAATATTAAAATTTTAATTTTTCTGTTTTTTTTTTTGACAAAAAAAAAATTTTTGACAAAAAAAATAAAATTAATATTACGTGGAATTTCCACGTGGCAAAATTTAATTAAAAAATAATAAAATATTATATTTATATCCACGTGTACATGCCACGTAGGAGATTCTACCCAGTCATCAACCATGGTGTACAGCCAGGGGGGTAAAGCGTGGAATCTTGACATTGCAAGGGGGAATCTACGAAATTTTTTTTATAGGGGGGTATCACAAAACTCGCCAATATTGCAGGGGTGGTATAAGCCTATTAACCCTAAATTGATTATTAAGTGATTTCCTAATATTAAACTGCGTATAGAACAATTGCAGAGTACATATGTAATTTTGTAAATATAAGTATTAATTAACGTTCAAAAGTTTGCACCTTCTGAGACAGGATCCTGGCTCCGCCACTGTTTATACAATACACAATATTTTCCATTCAATAATGTATATTTAAACAACTCAAAAGGTATTATAAGTTTATAACTCAATTCTATTGTTGGTTGGTTACAAGCATAATTAATTCTTTATTCGTATGGAACAGTAGCTTAAATAATGTTTGAAACAAAAAATTTGAAACGTTTGCATAATGTATGAAACTCAATGATAAAATAAAACCTTTGTTGGTGATACTAAGTGATAATTTGATGGAAGGGATCAAAATGGTGTAACGTTTATCATGTGAGGGACCAAAATGAAGATTTATACATCAGCGACCAAACTATATAATCTAAAATAACCCTAAGGACCAAAAATTTAATTAAGTCTTTTGTTACCTATAGACACAGTTATAAATACTATTGAAATTCACAACACCTCGTGATTTAATTTATATGAAACATTCCGCTTAATAATATTAATATTTATTAATTGTCTAATTGAGTTAGAATTTATGAATTTAATTTTATCGGTTTAAATATATTATTACTAGAAATAGGTATCTTAATTGGTGGTGTAATTATTATTATTTTTGATAAATTATATTGGTGGTATTACTGGTATAGTACACTGTTTATACGATCAGAGAATGCAATTACATTGATTATTCACACCTATAATGCATGTCACGGGTTGTTATTATTGCAGGACTTTTTAATTAATGGAGTATATGATATGATCTATGAAGCCCGGATACGTGACATGATACCGATACAACACGATATCAATACGGTGATACGGGAAATTTTTTAAAATTCCCGATACGATACGGTCGCGATACGTTGTTTAAAAATAAACTTAAAATTAAATATACAAATACATAATATATAAACATAATAAAAATCGAGAAAGATAATAAATTGACATTCAAATTATTCAAACTGAGCAAACAAGTGACAATTACATATCTCAAGTTAATTAAGTACTACCCAAAAAAGATAATTATTACTATCTAAAAAACAAAACATCATCGATACCATCTAAAAAACACATGGTTGTCAATCTATAAAGAACATCATACTCTAACATTCACTATTTAAGAGGAAACACAAATTGTATCAATCTCATCTCCTCCATTTCTATCATAAAAAAAATAATATTATTTTTTCGATACTTCTCTGATACATGTATCGGAGAAGTATCCGACACTTATCGGTAATTATTTTTTTAAAAAAATAATTTTAATTGTCTGATACTCTTCGATACGAGTATCGAAGAGTATCGAACGAGTATCGGTATCGAACACATATCAGATACGATACTTCGCCATTTTTGAAGTATCGGAGCTTCATAGGATATGATAGATGTTGATAAGGTATCCGATGGTGTCATCCTATAAAAGAATTTGCCTACTTCGTACACAAAAAACCAAATGAGGATTATCTAGACGTTTACTCAATCAATTATCCAACTACACTTAATTAAATTATATATTGTTTTGTTTTTATTAAAGATATAATATTATTCTCTATTTTTAATTTTTAAAGATGCTCTTCAATAATGGGGAATATGAAGTATTATTAGTTTATGATGACAAAGACTCGATATTGTTAACGTAGATTGATACAATTGCAAAGATATTATAAAAACAAAATGTAAGAATTTGGGTCTAAATTGTGTCGCCGAAGAATAAATTGGAGTATATCTGTAATCATTCTTTAAATTTGAGATTTTTCTAATTAGAGTTTGAGTAATCCCTGTACTCTTTATTGATTTACAAATAAAAAAATATTAATTAGTTTCGTGAGTTGAACTCAGTTGTTACGAATAATGCATTATATATGTAGAGGATTGGAATTCGAACTCCGATCATCCCACTTATTCATCTTATAAATGAATTTTTTAACCATTAAACTACGTGACGAAAAAAAAAACTTGAAGATGCTATAATACTCTTGTCTAACCTCCAAAAAAATAAATAAATTTGAGGTTTAGTCTTTCATTTTATATGACCGTTATCTAGATCTTAGTTTGCCGTAATTTTCTGTCATTTTCTTTCCTCATTTTGTCTTCTCTACAACAATCGGTATTTTCCCTCTATTTTCTTAGTGATTCTTTCATAAAAAACAATCGCTTCATTGTAGTCAAGCTTATATATTAAGTGCAGTCATGCTAGTATTAATACATTAGATTCATTTTTATTTTTGGTTTGTTTACTTAGACAAATTGAGAAGTATAGTAAATCTAAAATTGACATATATAACCGTAAAGATTGGGGTTCAAATTCGAATGAAGGTATTCAATCAAACAATATCGTCATTTATATGTTGAATATCGTCAAATAATACTTCATCCTTTCTAACTACAATATTCACAAGAGATGAACTCTCAAGTCCATTGATTCTTTCGATTATCACGACTACTAAAATTTAAATAAAAGAATTCAATGTCAACAAATTTTGCTATGTCGTTTCTTGAGCGATCTAGACAAATTTATATAAGTGAAAACCACGGGAGAAGCTCGAAAACAACAAATTGTTTTACAGAGTTTTCAACTAGCCTCGTGTATGGGGGGCATGAACTGTCATAAGTACTTCTTATATACTTCTTAAACATCTCTTTTACACACCTCATGTTTGGGTGAGTTTAAATTGTCATAAAGTTTGACCATTAGCTCGACGCATGTCATTGGGGCTTCAAGCCCCACTATTCGAGTATAGCAACTCATAATGATGAAAACAACCAAGATGCTTAATGTCGCCCACATCTCTATACATAAACGGCCTATTTTGTTGTGAAACGTGTCAGGATATTGAGCTTGAGGCCTAGTTTAAGCCTAGCTGCCTTTGGCCTGATAGCTAGGCGCGCGAGCGTCTGCCTTTGTAAGCTTGGCTTCGATAAGCTAGGCTTCGATGAGCTTGGCCTCGATATGCCTATATAAGGCAATGTACTTGTATTGAGAATGTCAATGAGAAACACTTAAGCCTTTACAATTGGTATCTAGAGCACCTAATCCACCGGACCTAACCGTTTCCGTTACAGGTGGTTGCAACCACCGTAACTGTCACCTTCTTTGCGCGCACACTTCCCTCGTTTTTCTTTCTCTGTGCTTCGTGTGCGTTGGTTTTTTCTTCAGCAATGGCTGAATCTTCTGATTTCAAACTATCCATTCCTCGTTTTGACGGTTTCTATGATCATTGGGCGATGATGATAGAGAATTTGCTCCGTTCGAAGGAATATTGGCACCTCATCGAGGTAGGCGTTACACCGGCTCCGGAAGATGCAACACCGGAGCAACTGCAGGCTGTAGCTGCAAGCAGGCTTCTTGATTTGAAAGTCAAGAACGATCTTTTTCAAGCCATTGATAGATCCATCATGGAGACGATTCTCAATCGTAGCTCAACTAAGGAAATTTGGGATGCAATGAGGCAAAAGCATCAAGGATCCACCAAGGTCAAGAGGGCTCAGTTGCAGGCGCTACGACGCGACTTTGAGGTTCTTGTGATGGGGGAGAGTGAGTCAGTGGATGACTACTTCACAAGAACCTTGGCCATAGTCAACAAGATGAAGTCTTTTGGTGACACCATAGAACAAGTCACCATAGTTGAGAAGATCTTGAGATCTTTAACTGCAAAATTCAACTATGTTGTTTGCTCCATCGAAGAATCCAATGATGTCACTTCTTTGTCCATAGATGAATTGCAGAGTAGCCTAATTGTGCAAGAAAAACGTATGAAGAGCCAACAGTCCAATCAAGATGAGCAAGCTCTCAGAGTTTCGAACAATGGCAGAGGCAGAGGGAGAGGAAGAAACTCTGCCAGAGGAGAATCATCAAGAGGTCGAGGCAGGGGAAGGCAAAGAAAAGAAGCAGTTGAGTGTTACAAGTGTCACAAATTGGGACACTATCAAAATGAGTGTCCTGAATGGGGAGAAAATGCCAATTATGCTCAGTTCAATGATGAGGAAGAGATGCTTCTCATGGCCAAGAATGAGTGTGAAGAGACAAGGGGTGAAGTGTGGTTTCTTGACTTAGGGTGCAGCAATCACATGATGGGTAACAAAGACTGGTTATATGAATTTGATGAGAATTATAGGGATTCAGTTAAGTTAGGTGATGATTCAAGGATGAATTTGATGGGCAAAGGTAATGTCAAACTGTATATCAATGGAAAGACTCATGTTATTACCAATGTGTTCTATATCCCTGGCCTAAAAACCAACTTGCTCAGTGTTGGTCAAATCCAGCAGAAGAATGTGACCATTATCTTTAAAAATGATCTTTGTAAGCTGTACCATGATGAAAAGGGCTTACTTTTTGAAACACACATGGCTGCCAATAGAATGTATGTGATTAATGCAACTGTAGTGATGCTTAGATGCTTGAAAACTTCAACAAAGGAGAAATCTCAGCTGTGGCATAATAGGTATGCACATCTAAGCATCAAAGGATTAAACACTCTGGTTAAGAAAGATATGGTGAAGGGCTTACCTGCATTAGAATAAAGTGATGATAAATGTGCAGATTGCTTGGTTGGCAAGCAACGCAGAAGTTCAATACCAAAGCAGGCCAAATGGAGAGCTTCCACTAAGCTAGAGCTGGTACACTCTGACATATGTGGACCAATCAACCCTACTTCTAATGGAGGCAACAGGTACTTTATGACCTTCACAGATGATTTTTCTAGAAAGACTTGGATCTATTTTTTGAAAGAAAAATCTAGTGCACTAGAGTTATTCAAAGTCTTTAAAGCCTTAGTAGAGAATGACTCAGGATTTGCGATTCAATGCTTAAGAACATATAGAGGAGGGGAATTCACATCTAATGAGTTTAACATGTTTGTAGTGATCATGGGATCAAGAGGCAGCTGACTGCAGCCTACACTCCACAGCAGAATGGAGTAGCTGAGAGGAAGAACAGAACTTTAATGAACATGGTTAGAAGCATGATTGCTGGGAGAAATGTACCTAAGGTGTTTTGGCCTGAGGCTGTCAAATGGGCAACTCATGTCATGAATAGAAGCCCTACACTGTCAGTGAAGGATGTTACACCTGAAGAAGCATGGAGTGGAGTAAAGCCTGCAGTGCATTACTTTAGAGTCTTTGGATGCATAGCATTTGCTCATGTGCCTAACAACCAAAGAATCAAGATGGATAACAAAAGTATTAAGTGTGTTCATCTGGGAGTAAGTGATGAATCTAAGGCATACAAGTTGTATGATCCTACAAGGAAGAAAATTATAATTAGCTGAGATGTTGTTTTTGAAGAAAATAAGAGTTGGTGCTGGAACAATGGTGGAATCCAAGAGTCAGCACAAGAGAATTCTCATGAGATAGAGAATGATGGAGCAAGTAACATTGATAATCAGAACACTGATGAAGTTGAAAATGAAGGAAATAATGGAATAGCTGGTAATGCTAATCATGAAGATGAAAGCAATGATGAAATGTTGGACATGAATACTTCAAGTAGTGAAGAAGATATAGTCCAACCACGACAGAGAAGGCCCCCACAACACTTTAAGGATTATGTACCTGTGCCAAGTGATGAAAGTGATGAAGAAGAGAATCTGCATAATTTGGCTGTAATTGTCTCAAGCCAAGATCCCAAAACTTTTGAAGAAGCAGAAAAACATGAAGTATGGAGAAAGGCAATGGATCAAGAGATGGAGTCCATTGAAAAAAATGATACCTGGAAGCTGACTACCTTACCAAAGGGAGCTAACACTATTGGTGTGAAATGGATTTACAAGACCAAATTGAATGAGAAAGGTGAAGTTGAGAAATACAAGGCAAGGTTAGTTGCCAAGGGATATAGTCAGAAGCATGGCATAGACTACAATGAGGTGTTTGCTCCAGTTGCCAGATAGGACACTATAAGAATCATACTAGCATTAGCTGCACACAAAAATTGGCAAGTGTTTCAACTTGATGTGAAGAGTGCATTTTTGCATGGAGAACTAGTTGAAGATATCTATGTTGATCAACCTCTTGGTTATCAACAAGAAGGTGGAAATAAAGTGTACAAGCTAAAAAATGCTCTCTATGGACTGAGACAAGCACCAAGGGTATGGTACAGCAAGATTGACAATTACTTTAGCAATGAAAATTTTGAAAAATGGTGATCAAGGGAAGCTTCTGATTGTTAGCTTCATAGCTTGTATGTTGATGATCTCATTTGTACTGGCAATGATATGAACATGGTGCATAAGTTCAAAGATTCAATGAAAAGTCACTTTGCTATGACAGATTTGGGGAGAATGAAGTATTTCCTAGGTGTAGAGGTTGTGCAGTCAAAAGCTGGCATTTTGATTCATCAGTACAAATATGCAGAAGAAATTCTGAAGACATTTGGCATGGAAAATTGTAACACAGTGAGTAGCCCTATAGTAACTGGTTGTAAGCTTGTCAAGGATGAGAATGGAAAACCTGTAGATGCTAGAGAATTTAAGCAGTTGGTTGGCTGCCTAATGTACTTGCTTGCCACTAGGCCTGACCTAGCCTACTCTGTATGCTTGGTGGCTAGGTTCATGGATAGGCCAACAGAGATGCATATGATGGCAGTCAAAAGAATATTGAGATATTTGAAAGGGACACTTGCTTATGGAATAATGTACAAGCATAAGATTGTTGAAAAACTTGAGCTGATAGGTTGGTCAGACTCAGACTATGCTGGAGATCTAAATGATAGGAAGAGCACATTAGGGTATGTTTTCATGCTAGGAACAGGAGCTGTGTCATGGTCTTCAAGGAAGCAACCCATTGTGACTTTGTCAACCACTGAAGCTGAGTATGTAGCAGCTGCTTCTTGTGCCTGTCAATGTGTTTGGATGAGATCTGTGTTAAAGCATCTGCAAGTGAGTCAGGAAGTAAGTACAGTAATCCTTTGTGACAATAGCTCCTCAATCAAGTTGTCCAAGAATCCAGTCATGCATGGGAGATGTAAACACATAGATGTTAGATTTCACTTTCTGAGAGATCTTGCTAGAGATGGTATTGTGGAATTGAAGCATTGCAAATCAGAGGATCAAATAGCTGATTTGATGACCAAACCTTTGAAGCTAGAAGCCTTTTGTAAACTGAGAAGCTTGCTTGGAGTGGTAGCTTGTGAGACAAGTCAGAACTGAGCCTTGTGCATCTGCTGGAGGATTGTGCAGTCAGAGTTCATGCTTCTTGCAAAACTTTGTGACTGAGCTAGTGTTTAGTTTTGCCTGTTAATTGATTGTTTTGTAATTGTTCAATTAGAGGAGAGTTTGTCAGGATATTGAGCTTGAGGCCTAGTTTAAGCCTAGCTGCCTTTGGCCTGATAGCTAGGCGCGCGCGAGCCTTTGTAAGCTTGGCTTCGATAAGCTAGGCTTCGATGAGCTTGGCCTCGATATGCCTATATAAGGCAATGTACTTGTATTGAGAATGTCAATGAGAAACACTTAAGCCTTTACAAAACGTGAGTCACTCACTCCGCACCATAAACATTGTGGTCGCAAGATAATCTAGGGTTCTTGCAACTAGCAAGAACAATTATGTAACTTTTTATTTGATTGTAATGAAATGTTTACTATGTTATATCATAGCTAACTTTAATATGAGAACCTTCATGTCATTTCTATAAACATACAAATATTTTCTTCTCTTGCTTTTACTTTCATTTTCCTTCATATCAAGCTATTTAGTAATCATCTTATTCCGTAAAAAAAAATAAAAAAAATAATCATCTTATTTTATATTTATTTACTCATCAATTAACTTTTCTTTCATTTTCTTTCATTCATCAATCAAATAAATACTGAAAGATAAAATTTAGTTTTCTCGGTTTATTTTTCTTGTGTAAACTAAAATGAAATTTTCACTAAAGCATCCAAGTGTTGATTCTAGTGTTGTTGGCCATTCACTAAAGCATCCTAGCTATGAATTGAGTGGTTATTGGTTAAAGTTTGTCACCTCTAATAGTGTAGCAAAGTCTGTTGCTAATGCACATGCTAATACGAGTTGTGATCATAATCGATTTTGAAGATTTACAAGTTATTTTAGGATTAATAATTCTTGTTTAATTGTTGTTTAGTTTTTTTCTAGGGACTCGGGCCCCTATGTAGAAAAAAATTGAATTTTTTTGTATAACTTATGGAGAGGCATGTTCGAATTACCTGAAATTTTAGGGAAATCTATTTAAGAAATGTAGGGTATGATTATCTGGACTTTAATGCCAACATTTGTTGTCGGTCCAAATTGTGAGAGTAGTAAGCAAAGTTAGGTAGTTCTATTGAAAGTTTATATCATATAGAGTATTCATAAATTTTTTTAGAAAAATTAAAAATCATTTGATATTTTATTAGAATTTATCAAGATTTACAGTATTTAATAAACTGTTAATTTTAATGGGTTTCAATAACATATAAAATGATTTTTAATTTTTCTAAATTTTTTTATAGATAATCTATATGATATAAACTTTAAATCCAACGGTGAATTTTATAAAATTCGTATTCGTTATATAATTTTTTATGAATGGTCCACCATAAACCACTTTTCCTCAAATAACATAGTGCCAATTGCAAATTGCGAGCAGAGTTAAAAATATTGTAATATACTATAGTAAGTGAAGTGGGTGTGGGACCAATGACCTTTGACAAAGTGTTGTTTGAGTCACCGACATAGATATCAGCCCCTCTAGATTTATTAACTGACTCTCTGTCTATAACATGCCCTCATGCTATGGACAATGTTCAAAAATTCTCATGTTATTTTCAAATACTATTTTGTACGTTAGTTTTGCAACATTACAGTTGAGGTGGACGGAGAGAGGATTCTCTCCGGTCACTTTATCATGCCGTGAAATATGGACTTTTAATTTGAAAATGAAAATTTTAAAAAATAATGAGATATGTTATTTTAAAAGTGGAGATGATCATCGTTTCCTCAGCAGTGAAATTTGCAATTGAGAGAATTTTTTCTTGAGGTGGGCTAGTTATCAACTTTGTATGGATGGGAATATTTAGATCACTAATATTTTAAGATTTTAGGTGAGTATGGAAACTGCAATTGCTCTTAGTTCTTATAATATTTTGGGATTTTCTTGTAACTCAACAAATTATATGAATAACATTATTAAATGAATAACTGCAATTGCCTGACATAGTTCTGTTGTGTCATGATGAGAGAGTATAAGATTATCACATTAGGTGTCATATGTGAGTGAGTTATATATTAAATGTTTAACTCAAAATTTTAAGACATTAAGTATATGAATCTTCTCACTTGCTACACAACAAGTTCAAAGGCTCAATATACCAAGAATCACAATTGAAGCACATGTCGAAGCAGAACATATGATCTTTGTCACTAGCCATTGGATTATTTTTTAGATTTTATCTTTTCTAAAAATCACATCTACCATAGACGATCAATTGATTCTATGTCAATTTTTCAAGTTTTTGATATATGTGGAGGTGAAAGGGCAATTGCAGCGGTAAGATTAGTGTAAACATGAAGAATAAAAAAAAAATCATATACAATAAGCCCATTATCTCTTTACTTGGTTTTAGAGCCCGTTAACATAATTTTGATCTTGGGGGGGGGGGGGGGGGGGGGGTTAGAAAATTAAAATAGTAAGTAAAAAATGAAAAATCGTCGACAGCAGGATTCGAACCTGCGCAGGCAAAGCCCAACAGATTTCGAGTCTGTCTCCTTAACCACTCGGACATATCGACATCTTGTTTGTTTCCTGCACAATGAATATAATAAACTTTGAAATTTTTATTGTTCATGTATTTACTAGATCAATAGACACAATACTACAATTAAATTTTTATTCAGTAAGATAAACGATACTGATAGCATAGAAATCATGTAACTAATAAATATGTTACAATATATTTAATCATTTTATTCACCCTTTTACCATAAATGAATTTTCTTTTGAGTTTTATTGGGAGTTTCTCTACTTTTGGTTTGATTTTTCGGTAGTTTTGGACATTAACCCCTTATTATCTCAAAAAGAAAAAATATCTATGGCTCCATTACTTAAAATCTTTATTTTATGTTTTGGAAAATTATTAAATTAATTAATCACATCCAAATTCATATTCATATTATTCAATAAAAAAAAGTTAATATTTATGTCCTAAAACAATTCATAGTTACACATTAAATTAAAATTAACTTGAGCTTTTTTTTAAAAAAAATTTGTCTACTATTGATTACTTGGAATATGTATCCTTAGTGATGTATTTGTCCATTTGAATCCTCTAGAAATGGTTTTGTATTCTATTGTATCTTCCATAATCTTTCTCATTTAAACATTTGCACCCTTTTATTTTCGTGTGAGGAGATTCTTAAATATAAAATTGAACTTACAATCATCATGTAATACATTATACACAACATTGTTTCTTTTACTGAGAAGTGAGAAAGAACTACTAACTCATGATAAGTTTTATTTGCAGTTTATTAGGGATTATTACAAGAGAAATGGAACAAACGGATTCATCTTCGGATTCATCTTAATTACACACATCGATGACTCGTCTAAATTACACCTAGACTAGAAGATTCATCTGGCTCATCCATGAGGCAATGGTTGACCTTATTTTTTCCCACAATGGCGTCACTCTTTCCATAACGCAGAATGACTTCTTAGCCTTTGCTTCCACTTTTCGAACTGTACTAAAATATGATGCTTGGTTGCAACTTTTGGGTGGATTAGCGCCTTTATAAGCCTTACAGACATGGCTTAAGAAGTTTTCATAATCCTGCAGCAAAAAAATTTTCAAATTCATGCAAAAGTTCCAAAGACAAAGACAGTATTGTGTAAATTTCAAGCACTGAAATAAGGCGTATGTTGCAAGACTAACCTCGTAGAGTGGTTCTCCATCGACAACTACCCATGGAACGTACTCGTGAGGAGGTTGTAGAGCACCTGTTTCAGCTGCATACTTAAGATCCAACTGCATCAAGACGATAATCGTTATGCGTGGGAGAGAAAAATTGAGCAAGCAATGGTATAAAGACTCAAAAGTTCATCTGTCATATCTTTATTTAATCATCGAAATCGAAAGAAGCTCATGTTAAGAAGCAGTAGACTTTTCAAGATTATCATAAAGGAAGTCCGTGTTAAGAAATCAAAGCAATAATCACCGATATCACACTGTTTCAGAATTCTGTAAGAAATCAAAACCAGAGGAATTTCTCCTATAGCAGGTTATAGAATTGGTTCAAATGCTACTTCATTAGATATATGCCTGATCAGCATTAGACAATTACGTCATAATGCTAGATTAGATATATGCATTATCTGTTGAAATAAGTCAAAATTACTTTTCGCTAGTTATTTTATTTTATTGAGTTGAAGTAAAACAAGCTGTAGTTAGTTTCATTTAGCAGTGTTAGTAAAACTTCAAGGTTCATACACAACAATTGTAGAAGAGATATTATTAATGACGGAAAATGAGAATATATACGCTACTACTGTCTACTACTACTATCTTGATGATAGCATAGTATTTATAGAACAAAAGCCAAATCAGAAAAGAACTAACCTGTTTTCCATGCTCACCGCGATAACAATCATTGACACGTTTTGAATCCAGACCAAGTTTCTCATAACAAGATTCCCACTCTTCTTGTCTATTGTCATACACCAGATCCTCAATACAATAGATGAAAGAAAAATGTGTATTCTGCAAAAAGGAAAAAGGCATGAATTATAGAAATAAAATACTTATAACAGTCATGCAAATCGATTGTTATAATGAACCAATAAGCCACTCTCCTTTTTCAACTAATAGTACTAATTAGAGTTTAATTTTGATACACTCTCGGTGTAAAATGTTTTACACAGTTAACAAATCACACTCCTCATTTATATCAGTAAGAAGCAGTAGTACTTATGATTAAAGTCAAAACATTTTTAATTAATAATCCAACGATTTCCATTGATTGATTGTGCAAAAAATCATTAGTACAATGACAACATAAATGAACTCAATCTTACTCATTACTAGGTACCGTTTGACCTAGTTTATTTCAAACTATTTTACTCAATAAAACTAGAAGCTAGGTTAAACAGATTTTTAATAAGTTCTTGATAGAAAAAAAATTATTTAATTTTTATGAGTAAAATACATAGATAAAAAGACTTTTAAATCTAAAAAAACAATAATTACCAAACAGCTTTAAATTTTTTCTAAAAGCTCTTATTTTCACTTTTAGCTATCAGATAGCTTCTAAGACCTAAAAAAGTAAAAGCCAAATGGTACCCTAGTATAGGGTATCATACTAGTCCTCACCTCAATTAAAAAACACAATGCATGTTAATTTGAAGTTAATTAATTTAATAGTTTACTAAAGGGGAATAGAAATTGTTACCAGTTGAGGCCATGTATCAATAGCACACGCTTCCACCCTGTTCAATAAACACTCATATGGACCATGCTGCAATATATTCACAACCATTACAAAACAATAAAATCCAAATTAATTAATCAATTCATTAATTAATACGACCTCTCATCCAAATTAATCGATCATATATATCGATTATTCAATAAATAAAAATTAGAGAATTATTGAAGAGGAGAAATGAAATTACCTGACAAGTAATGGTGGAGTTAGGTCCAAGTTTAGCATTGCCCCAAGGAACAAGTTTAAGGTCAACAATGGAGAGAAAATCGGGCTCAAAGATTTTAGGGAGATCATTGACGATAAAATCGCCGCAGGTAGGGCATAAGCTTTCATAGTATAATTGTAGAGAAACTTTGTTGTGAGATTGAGATGGTGAAAAGAAGAAGGAAGAGAACGAGAAGATAATAAGATGAGAGAAAGAGACTAACTGTTTGAAGAAACCATTGCTCAATGAATCTCAAAATACCTAACTAACTACTTCCTCAGGCACTTTTTATAAGTAGGAGAGATTGACCCGTGCGTTGCACGAATTTATTTGATTTATAGATATATGATTTAATTTTTTATAATAAAAATTACAAATAAAAAAATAAAATAAAATTTAAAAATAAATATATTAAAATTTAAAATAGAAAGTACAAATGAAACTAAATAATACTAATAAATTAATAAAAATAGAGGATATAATAAAATTGAAATTATATGGAATCAAAATAATTTAAGGGTCATGTTAACATCTGCCCTTAGGGCACATGATAAGCTACCTAAAAAAGAAAATGTAGCATTTAATGATACAAAAGTATTAAATGATACAAAAACCACTTACAAAAGGATTGCAATAAATTTTTACTATATTGGTTATCTTAACATGTGCCCTTAAAGACACAAGTTAACATTTCCCATAATTTAATTCATAAATGGTAGTACAAAATTAATTGCAAATAAAATCATTTAGTGATGTGTTATTTTTAATACATAACAAATGACTAATTCAAAATTTAAATTTAGGTGAGAGAAATGTGTTATTTTCAATACACAGTAAAATACTAATTAAAAATTTAAATTTAGATGAGAGAAATTAGATGAAAGTATTAATTAATAGTGATTTAGGAAGAAAAAATTAGAATTAAGTTAAGAGCTTAATTAGAGTTTTAGTGGATGTTAAATATAACTTTTATCATAATTAAAATATTTAAAAATAGTCGTGTTTTCGGTTGACTTTTCGAATTTCAATATAAAATATGATTATATTTGAAAAAATATTAATAAATGTATTTAAAAATTTGAAAATAAACTTATATTTAAAGAAAAATTTATCTTTAAAGAGAGACTTATAGTAGAGACAGAGGGAGTAGTTGAGTTAGATTCGAGAATATATTTACTCTTGCATACTGAGGTAATGGGACCCAACACTGGACAAGATTTTTTCCTTCTTTTGTCACAAGTGGAAGTAACTTCTACACGTAGATGATATTGTTCTTTACTTCTTTGGTGTGTGTTTTTTCTCTTTTCAAGTATAATGTTGTTTGATTTTCCATGTACGTATGATTTTCAATTTTGTTGTCATGCTAACTTGATTTAGAAGTATGAATATTTCGAATATTTTGATTTTATCATGTTATTTATTTATAGATATAAACTTATTGTTTTATGCTGTTGAGTTAGATGTCAAGTTTATTAAAAAATCACCAAATTAGAGATATGTGCTTTACCATAAGCTATGGTGTGTTTATGTTAAATGCAATGTACTATAAGATATGGTGTCCCAATAGGTCTATAAATAAAACTTGTTAAGATGCTGAATTCTTTAGTTGGAAGAATCCAAAAATTTGAACCTTTTTCATTTGTCTATGCTCATTCAACAAATTGTATTATTAAATTTACAATTATTATTTGAATTTTTTTCTTTCACAGACCCGTTCAACTAATAAAAATATTGAAATTATTAGTGTCATTGTCAGTCAGATGCTATGAGTGGGTTCGAATCCTAGTTTCTTCACTTTGCGTGTGTTAATTTCCAATGACTTATCATTTCATCTATCTACCAAGAAAATAATTTGAACCCCTTTCATTTATCTACGCTCATTATTCAACAAATCATATTTCATCAATATCTTTCATCCTAAAATTAAATTTATAGTTACAATCACGTATATAAAATGAGTAATTGAAAGTGCAACATGTTTGTTTCATTCGACTTTTTGAAAGAAAAAAAGTTCTGAATTAATAAAAAATAGTCGGTTCAGTTTTTTATAATTTTTTTCGTATGAAATTTGAACTAAACCAATAAAAACATGTTAATTTGGCTCAATTCAATCTAGTTGAGATTTTTCAAAGAAAGGATGGAGTATTATTTAAATTTTAAAGCAATCATAAGAAATAAATTATACAATTTATAACTAAATTATATGCATATAAAAGAGAAAATATAACACAATTAAAAAGAGAAAATATAACAATGGTTTGCTAGCCTAATTATTAATTACTTTTAGCAATAAAAGAGAAAATATAACAATCATATCATTATAGGTTTGTTAGTAGTACACAACACAATAATAAATGGCGAAAGTGCAATTATGGTGCAAAGTGTAAAAACTAGGAGGTTCAATATCAATAAAAGTAGTATTGTTGGTTAATAATATTAAGATCCAAGGGATGCGGCTGCACCCCCCTCACTTATGAGTGGCACCACCACTGCGCATAAGCATGATAGAAACTCTCGCATACCCCAAGCCCACAGTGCTCGCATTATGTCTTCTTGTCCTTCAAATAAAACATCAATACTACGAAAGAAACTTGTTAGTAATCCAATCAACAAAAGTAAAAGAGGAAAGATCAAGAGAGCATGTTATAGTTACTATCGAATATTTGTGCGTCTACTCTAGTAAAGTTAGCTAATGATTCGACTAATAGATCTTTTGTGATAATATCAATAGTGATTATTTCTTTTTCAAGCAATTATGTTAGTGAAAGAACTTTGTCTCTTGACAATAGGTTGCTTAACTCCTTTGGAGAGTGTTGAGTTCATTCATATTGTTGGATTTCTTTTATTTACAATGAAGCTCAAGATTGAACTCAATATCTCTAATATAATACATACTCAATTTTTTTACCATTAAATCAAACCTAATGGTTTCAAATTGTTGGGTTTTTAAAAACCATTAAACAGCTGAAAACATAGGTAATAAAGACAAAAAAATTACCGAGTAAAAATAATAGTTTTAATGATATGTGTGTTGAAATTATTTTAGCAATTTATAGAAGCAAGTGACAAAGCATTTATCCCGTTGGCAAAACATCGTGGCTATAAAACCTAGCATTGAATGTCATTATTTAGCTAAACTTGCTGGTAATGTGTATTTTTGTGATTTTGCCAGGTACTTAAGTATTATTCAAGTTAGAGATTATATTTGGATACTTTTAATTGAAAATTTAATTTTAAATTGAGAATTTTTCTTTTAATTTAGAAAGTTATGTGTCACAATTTTTTATTATAGACATGTTGAAAACACAATTAATATATATATATATATATATATATATATATATATATATATATATCATGCTAAACAATGTCTTAGAGCACTTGTTAAGCATACGAAAAAAAGAAAATCAAAAAGAAAATTAACGTTGAAAATATAATTTTTTTTACATTTTTAAAATATTGAATACATATATATGTTTAACTAATATTTCGGGACACTGTTTAACATAATCATAATATATTATTAAAGACGTGTTGAGAACACAAGTAATAATATATCATGATCGATGTTTAATTTTTTTAAAAAAAAATAATATTAAACAAATAATAAACAATTCATTTTTCATCATTCTCATGTGTTAAATATAAATTTTAAAATCATACACATCATTCGCTAAAAACATTAGTAACCAAGTACATACATGAAACCACCAATTAATATTATGTAGTTTAATTTAAGAAACCTTGAATACTTTTTTTTTTAACTGCAAATTTTATTGATAAAGCGCCAATTGGTACAAGGAGTACAAAAAGGGCCATGCAGGGCAAAACAGAGCTCAGGCATGAAGCCATAGAACTACACCGGGTCTAAAAAAGAGAAAGAACAATATAACTAGCTAATGAATAAGGCTAGAAGAAGCGCACCAAATAAACATCAGAATGCCTAAACTAAGGAAAACAAAAACTGCAGCAGGTACAAAACTAGAGCACATCAAAGCAAAAGCAAAAACCAAGGGCGATAAACAAGCAGGCCACACGCACCATAACCACCCACCACCGCAAAGCACAAACCTTCACCTTAACATACAATCTCCCGGATTCCATTTCCACTCATATGGTAAGCACGAGCCTTTAGCTATACTATTCAAAAACCATTTCCATGAGAGACGTTTTACTTGATCCACCGCCGCCAACCCATCAACTACGGTATTATTAAAAATCCGGTCGTTTCTAATTTTCCAAACCACCCAAATAAACGCAAGCCAAACAATTGCCATACCTTTTCTTCTTCTCTTATTCGATCCAAGCCCCACCAACACAGCAAACGACATAGGCAAATTCGGTGGTAACACCGAAGACACCCCAAACCATTTCAAAATTCCATACCAAATTGAGGCCGAAAAATTACAATGCAAGAATAAATGCCTCACCGATTCCAATACCGTAGAACACGAAGGGCACCACGAGTCTTGGTGATTAATTACGCGTCGGAGGAGGAGGTTTTCTCTTGAAGGAATTCTATCAAGTAACATTTGCCAAGCCAATGCACTAGCCTTAGAAGGGACTCCACTTTTCCAAATAAACTTGAACACAAAAGCATCCAAAGGTGACAAGGGTGCACGGCCAAAGAGAGATTGATCAAGAAAAACATATGTCGATTTAACCGAGAACCCGTCCTCACCCCCGGTCTCCAACACCACCCATCCTCCGAATCCACAAGCACCACCAGAGCTATAACGTCCAACAACTCTCCAAGGAGTTCCTCCTCCCAAACAAATAAGTTACGGCGCCACTCCAATAACCATCTCCATTCACCATGTATCCAACTTCCAATATCACTAACCGTCTTATCACGTTGAATTGATATTCCAAACAGCCTTGGAAACTTCACATCTAAGCTTTGGTCTCCAACCCACACACCATTCCAAAATTTTGTGTTATTTCCATTCCCCAATTTTTTAACTTCCACCCTATTAAACCATCCGCCGTCATCATCCAAACAACAAATATCACGCCACCACCTTGAAACTCTTGCCCCATAGTCTTCGGCATTCAACTTAGGCTTTCCCACCGCAATGCCCCCATACTTAGCAACAATAACCCTCTTCCACAATTCACCTCCCTCCTAGAGTGGTTTCCACCTCCATTTTGCTAGTAAGCTTTTATTCATTAGCCTTAGGTCTTTGATACCCAACCCACCCTCCCTTTTTGGTTTACATATTTCTGCCCACTTCACCCAACACATTCTACTCCTATTAGAGAGTCCACCCCAAAAGAACTTCCTTTGAATCTTCACCACCTCTTTCCAAATCTTGACCGGCATTTTAAACACGGAGAGGAAAAAAAATCGGAAGAGAATTCAATACCGCATTGATTAGCACTATCCACCCTCCAAGGCTAATATATTTGTTGCCCCAAGATCGAAGTCTACTTTTAAACACATCCAACATCGGCGTCCAAGTAGAGCATAACCTCGGGTTTGCACCCACCGGGAGGCCTGAATATATGAAAGGAAGTTGTCCAATCCGACAATTTAGGAAATCCGACGCCATAATAATAAACTCACTTTCAACATTAATACCAATGAGGCAACTTTTCCAAAAATTAACCCTCAAGCCGGACACCATTTCAAACCCTCTAAGCACCGCTTTAAGGGCCCAAAGATTGTCCACCGATGCTTCCCCTATACATAAAGTGTCATCCACATATTGAAGCAACGACACCGGTAAACCTTGAATACTAATAAATCATATACAACTTATTTTTTTCTTTCTCGTATATTAAATATGACACTTAGTATCATTCAAATCAATCACAAAGAACACAATCAACTAACTATACATAAAACACCACCAATATATTTTTAAAAAAATTCACTCTGTTTTTTCATATATTAGATAACTATCAAAGTCATACATGCCATGTTGTGATAAATATTATATATACATACATTGAAAATATTAAATAATTGTAAACTATAACCTCTATTACATTTATGTGCTCTCTATCCTATTTATAAAATTTATTTTAACTTTTTTGTCTCTTAATTTTTATAAGATTCTTTATAAAAGTCTATACACATTAATGATTTCGTTTTTTCTACAAAATGGCAATATTAATTTACCACAAAAAATGTAAATATAATTTTTCCTCTCAGGAAATTAATAATTATAAAGTTACTTCTTAAAAAAAAAGGATTTATAATGTTAAATATACAAAACAGTCACATAATATAATCATGAAAACACACGACTACTATTTGTGCAGCTAATAATACATATTTGGCCAAGTATTTTTTTTGTTTAACTACTCTTTTGGTCCCTTAACTTATTTTTTAGTTTTGTTTTGTTCCATTAAGTATTAAAAATTTCATTTTGGTCCCTTAACTTATTCTTTGATTTTATTTTGGTCCCTTAACTATTAGAAGTTTCGTTTTGGTCTCTTAACTTATTTTTTGTTTCGTTTTGGTCTTTTAATTCTTTCTTCGTCAACCACTTTGGTCATTCAAGGGACCAAAATGAAAAAAAAAATAGTTAAGGGACCAAAATGAAACCAAAAAATAAGTTAAGGAACCAAAATGAAACTTTTAATAATTAAGGGACTAAAACGAAACAAAAAATAAATTAAGGGATCAAAACAAAATTTTTAATAATTAAGGGACCAAAACGAAACAAAAAAGTAAGTTAAAGGACCAAAAGAGTAATTAGGCGTTTTTTTTTAGTATCATGGAATTTCAGATATATACTTGGGTAATGCACTTATACTGACCAATAGATAATGTTTATTTATATATATAAATATTTACAAAGGACACAAAGGTACAAGAGAGAAAAATTGATATAACATAAGAGAAACCTCAAGTCAATTACCAAAACCAGCCAAAAACAATCAAATTGACTAATAACACTAAACATGATCAGAAATAGCAAGATCAAACCTGCAACCTCAAAACAAAGCAAAACATAAAAATAATGTGGTATCTGTTTATCACAACGAAAAGATAATAACATGGTTTATATGCAATTAGTGGAACAAGATAATTGATATGAGATAATGAAATTATTATTACTTTAAATTCTAGACTTGTATACTTTCTAACAATTTTATAGCAAGTAATGTTTGTGTTGTGGCGAATATTTTATAGGTATGAAAGATTTTTAAAATGATGAGATTGTTTTACATACATTGTTTATAATCAATTGACAATTTTAGGGAGTTACAAAATAGACGAGTCACCGTCAAATTTCAATATCTTGTAGTCTTGTACTTGTATAAAGGTAACAGTGATATGTTATTAGGCTTGCTAGGGATTATTAAAAGAGAAATGGAACAAAAGGATTCATCTTCGGATTCATCTTAATTACACACATCAATGACCCGTCTAAATTACACCTATACTAGAAGATTCATCTGGCTCATCCATGAGGCAATGGTTGACCTTATTTTTTCCCACAATGGCGTCACTCTTTCCATAACGCAGAATGAATTCTTAGCCTTCGCTTCCACTTTTCGAACTGTACTAAAATATGATGCTTGGTTGCAACTTTTGGGTGGATTAGCACCTTTATAAGCCTTACAGACATGGCTTAAGAAGTTTTCATAATCCTGCAGCAAAAGAAATTTTCAAATTCATGCAAAAGTTCCAAAGACAGTATTGTGTGAATTTCGAGCGCTGAAATAAGGCGTATGTTGCAAGACTAACCTCGTAGAGTGGTTCTCCATCGACAACTACCCATGGAACGTACTCGTGAGGAGGTTGTAGAGCACCTGTTTCAGCTGCATATTTAAGATCCAACTGCATCAAGACGATAATCGTTATGCGTGAGAGAGAAAAATTGAGCAAGCAATGGTATAAAGACTCAAGTTCATCTGTCATATCATTATTTAATCATCGAAATCAAAAGAAGCTCATGTTAAGAAGCAGTAGACTTTTCAAGATTATCATATAGGAAGTCCGTGTTAAGAAATCAAAGCAATAATCACCAATATCACACTGTTTCAGAATTCTGTAAGAAATCAAAACCAGAGGAATTTCTCCTATAGCAGGTTATAGAATTGGTTCAATTTCAAATGCTACTTCATTACATATATGCCTGATCAGCATTAGACAAAATTACTTTTCGCTAGTTATTTTATTGAGTTGAAGTAAAACAAGCTGTAGTTAGTTTCATTTAAAGGACAAAAGCCAAATTAGAAAAGAACTAACCTGTTTTCCATGCTCACCGCGATAACAATCATTGACACGTTTTGAATCCAGACCAAGTTTCTCATAACAAGATTCCCACTCTTCTTGTCTATTGTCATACACCAGATCCTCAATACAATAGATGAAAGAAAAATGTGTATTCTGCAAAAAGGAAAAAGGCATGAATTATAGAAATAAAATACTTATAACAGTCATGCAAATCGATTGTTATAATGAACCAATAAGCCACTCTCCTTTTTCAACTAATAGTACTAATTAGAGTTTAATTTTGATACACTCTCGGTGTAAAATGTTTTACACAGTCAAACAAAGCACACTCCTCAATTATATCAGTAAGAAGCAGTTCTGATTAAAGTAAAACATTTTTTGGGCCTGTTTGGATTGACTTATTTTTTAGCTTATGCGAAACAACTTATACAAATAAATTAGCTTTTATGTATTATTATAAACTTTTCATGGTAGTTTATGATAAAACAACTTATAAAAATTATATTTCTGTTGGTAAAAACTTATGAATTAAGAAAAAACTTTATTTATTTGCATAAGTTATTTTCATAAGCTCAAAAATAAGCTAAATCTAAACAGGCCCAATAATCTAACGATTTCCATTGATTGACTGTGTAAAAATAAAAAATCATTAAAATGACAACATAAATGAATTAAATCTTACTCGTTTACTAGTATCATACTAATTCTCACCTCAATTAAAAAAAAATGCATGTTAATTTCAAGTTAATTAATTTCATAGTTTACTAAAGGGAAATAAAAAGTGTTACCAGTTGAGGCCATGTATCAATAGCACACGCTTCCACCCTGTTCAACAAACACTCATATGGACCATGCTGCAATATATTCACAACCATTACAAAACAATAAAATCCAAATTAATTAATCAATTCATTAATTAATACTACCTCTTATCCAAATTAATCGATAAGATACATCGGTTATTCAATAAATAAAAATTAGAGAATTGTTGAAGAGGAGAAATGAAATTACCTGACAAGTAATGGTGGAGTTAGGTCTAAGTTTAGCATTGCCCCAAGGAACAAGTTTAAGGTCAACAATTGAGAGAAAATGGGGCTCAAAGATTTTAGGGAGATCATTGATGATAAAATCGGCGCTGTAAGGGCATAAGCTTTCATAGTATAATTGTAGAGAAACTTTGTTGTGAGATTGAGATGGAGAAAAGAAGAAGGAAGAGAAAGAGAAGAATAAGATGAGAGAAAGAGAAGCTTTCATAGTATAGGTGTTTGAAGAAACCATTGCTGAATGAATCTCAAAGTATCTAACTAACTGCTGCCTCCATCCGTTTTATAAGTCCGTAAGTATTTTTTATGTGTATTAAGAAAAGTTGATACTATTTTTTTATCTTAGATAAAGTAATAATCTACAGAAATTAACACGCAATTGTGAGGTTATTGATTCGAATTCGGATCATAACGTTCGACCTAACAATTTTGACATTTGTCAGTTGAGTTAGAATTTCTAAAAAAATTGATAGTATAATTAATATATACCTTTTTAAGGCTAATGCTACGGTGGACCACTTCACAAGTGGTCCACCGTGGAAAGTGAGCTAATCGAAAACAAATTTTATAAAATTTATTGGTAGATTGAAAGTTTATATCATATAGAGCATCCATAAAAAAAATTTAAAAAATTGAAAATCATTTGATATTTTATTGGGATTTATCAAGATTTACAGTATTTAATAAACCGTTAATCTTGATGGATCTCAATAACATATCAAATGATTTTCAATATTTTTAAAATTTTCTATAGATGATCTATATGATATAAACTTTCAATCCAACGGTGAATTTTGTAAAATTCGTATTCGTTATAGGATTTTTCATGAATAGTCTACCTTTTTAATATTATAATTATTAAATTATTTTTGGCGAAAAGATGTGTTTCTAGTTAATTTTTTGTATTCTAGTGTAAAAATTCCTATAACTAATCTGCATCGAACGCGATTTTGCATCGACGACAGTTTGATTGAACACAGTGACAAATATCTAAAAATAGTGTTATATTTGGAAAAAATATTAATAAATATGTTTAAAAATTTAAAAATTAATTTATATTCAGTAACAAATTTTATCTTTGAAGAGATACTTATAATAGGAACAAAAGAGTAGTTGAGTTAAATTGGATATCACATCAACTTTATCTTTGAAGAGATATATAATATCAACTGAGGGAATCACATAAAAAAAAATAGGAAAATTCTAATATGGACACAAACTCAAATGATTTTTTTTAGGCATACTCACATTATATGTAAAAAATTAAAGAAAAAATAATTAAAATGATATTGATTTATGTGATTATTTTATTTTTCTTTTAATTTTATTTATTTATAAGTGTATGCCTAAATATGAGGCGTTAGTGTTGTGTCCAACCAAGACTTTCTAAAAAAATAAAATAACTTTCTAAAAAAATAAAATATATTTACTCTTTTGCATGCTGAGGTAACGGGACCCAACACTGGACAAGATATTTTTTCCTTCTTTTGTCACAAGTGGAAGTGGCTTCTACACGTAGATGATATTGTTCTTTGGTGTGTGTTTTTTCTCTTTTAAATATGTTTGATTTTCAATTTTGCTGTCATTCTAACTTGATTTAGAAGTATGAATTTTTCGAATATTTTGATTTTATTATATTATTTATAGATACAAATTTATTGTTTTATGCTGTTGAGTTAGATGTCAAGTTTATTAAAAAATTACCAAATTAGAGATATGTGCTTTACCATAAGCTATGCTATGGTGTGTTTATGTTAAATGCAATGTACTATAAGATATGGTGTGCCAATAGGTCTATAAATAAAACTTGTTAAGATGCTAAATTCTTTAGTTGGAAGAATCCAAAAATTTGAACCTTTTTCATTCGTCTACGCTTATTCCACAAATTGTATTATTAAATTTATAATTATTATTTGAATTTCTTTCGTCCACAAATCCGTTCAACTAGTAAAAATGTCGAAATTACTAGTGTCATTGTCAGTCAAATGTCATGAGCGCGATTCGAACCCTAGTCTCTTCATTTTATATGGGTGAGTTTTCAGTGACTTATCATTTCGTCTATCTATCAAAAAAACAAATTTAACCCATTTCATTTATCTACGCTCATTATTCAACAAATCATATTTCATCAATATCTCTCATCCTATCAAATTACATCACTCTATCTATTTTATATTTCTTTCTCAACTCTCAAAGAGTATATACTGATATTGGTCTACAACAAACATTTCCCTAAAATTAAATTTATAGTAACAATCACATATATAAAATGAGTAATTGAAAGTGCAACATGTTTGTTTCGTTCAACTTTTTAAGAGAAAAAAAGTTCTGAATTAATTAATAAAAAATAGTCGGTTCAATTTTTTATAATTTTTTCGTATGAAATTTGAAGCAAACCAATAAAAACATGTTAATTTGGCTCAACTCAATCTAGTTGAGATTTTTCAAAGAAAGGATGGAGTATTATTTAAATTTTAAAGCAATCATAAGAAATAAATTATACAATTTATAACTAAATTATATGCATATGCAATACATTTTCAATAGTACTAAACATCAATGGTTTGCTAGCCTAACGATTAATTACTTTTAGCAATAAAAGAGAAAATATAACAATCATATCATTTTAAAAGCCTTAACAAACGAACGTAATATTTTTAAAAGTGATTATTTTTTAAAAATAAGTGATTTTTTTATAATAAAAAGCTATAACAAACGTGCTTTAAGTCTACCTTTCTATGTTGAAACTATTATGATCTTATTGCAATTTACTTATGTTACAAGATACATTAAATAGTTTTATTTTGATTTCTATTAAGCTGAAGAAGTACTAGTAATTCGTGACAAGTTCAAATTACAGCAGGTATATATGTTTCTGATTTACACACAACATTGGCACATCTAAATCGCACCTACAAGGTTCATCCATGAGGCTATGGTTGATCTTATCTTTTCCGATGATGGCACCACTCTTTCCCTAACGCAAACTGAATTCGCTTCCACTTCTCGAACAGTACTAAGATGTGATACTTGGTTGCAACTCTGTGGTGCATCGGTGCCTTTATAAGCTTTACAGATATAGCTTACGAAGTTTCTATAATCCTGCAGCAAAAGAAATTTGCAAATTTATGTGAGTTTAAGGATATGTGTAATGTAATTCATCACATAATTTATTAGAGGCATAGCATTGCGAAAGTTTCAAGAACTGAAATAAGGCGATTGTTTAGCCAGATACTGAATTGCAAAGACATACGTCGTAGATTGGTTTGCCATCCACAACTACCCATGGAACGTAAGTGTGAGGCGGCTGTAGAGCGTTTGTTTGATCTGCATGCTTTAGATGTAACTGCATCAAGATGATACTCGTTACTTGTGAGAGAAAAAATATCAGCCAAACAATGGTATATTAGACTCAAAAGCTCATCTGTCGTATCGTTATTTAATCGTCAAGATAGAGTGTTAACATTCTGCTAGTATGCTAAAATACTGAAAAAAGGACTTCTCAAGATTATCATAAAGAAAGCACACGTTAATTAAGAAGCCAAAGATGCACTACTGCTTCAGAATTCTGTAGGAAATCAAAACCAGATGAATTTCTCTTATGGCAAATTTTAGAATTAGTTTAAATGCTACTTCATCAGTTAAAACCACATCATAATGCAAGATAAAAGAATTGTCGCTAGCACTAGCACAAGATCAACTATTACAAGTTTGCTTCAAACGGTAAATGTTCCTAAAATATCCTCAAAAATCATATAAATGACCGTTCAGACTTCAGAAGATATAAGTCATCTATGAATTCAACCTAACACAAATATTATATTGAGATGCTTCAGTGTCCTGTAAAAATAAAAAATAAGACCAATTCCTTGAGGTAATTTTTGGAGTAAATCGAAACTACTGCTTTTCATGAGTTATTTTATTTTCAAGTCAGATGAGCACAGAACAGATTCCAGATCAAAACGCAGTTACTAGATCCAAAATGAGGAGTGTAAACAACACATAACAAGATTATTGCACTCTCTGACATTATTTTCAATACATTTTTTTATGATGTACAAAAACTAATCAGAGAAAATGACTAACCTCTTTCCCGTGCTCACTACGATAACATTCATCTACAAGTGATGAATCCCGACCCAGTATCTCATAACAAGATTCCCACTCATCGTCCCTACCCTGATACGTCAAATCCTCAACACAATGGATGAAAGGAAAATGTTTGCTCTGCAAAATGGTGAGAATCATATCAGTAAAACACTTATAAAAGTGAAATACATGCAAAGCATTGTTATAATATTTGCTTCTGATTATATATATCATAAGCTGTTTTTTATAGCAAAACATAAAGTCAAATTGTTTTCATATAAACTATAAGTTTATTCCATAAGCTATCATAAAGAGCTTATGAACATCATAAGTTATTTTCATAAGTTCTCTCGAACTCGTCTCACAAAGTGCTTACAACGGAAAATATCAATTACCAAGCAACTGCTCTTATTATTTATTTATTTTTCAATAATCCTAATTATCATATAGTAATCCTCATCCCAATTAAATAAAACTCACTTCAAGTTCAAATAATTGAGAAAACAATACAAACAAAAACATGAATGTTAATTTCCAAATTCAAATTAATCTATTTCATAATATTCTTTATCTCTCTAATCAATATAATTTTTCCGTTTAAACAAAAATAAATAAAGAGGCAAAGCAAATTTTACCGGTTGAGGCCAGATATCAATAGCACACCCTTCAACAGTGTCTAGCAAGCACTCAACTGGACCATGCTGCAATTCTCATAAATTAATTAATCAATCAACTAATTAATTAAAGCAAATATAAATTGTCCCGTGAATTTAACTCAATTAACTAAGTTGGTATGACATCGCATTATATAGGCCGGAACTCAAGATATTGGATCCAAAAATTGGAGTAGGGAGGAAATTACCTGGCAAACAATGGTGGAGTTACCTCTAAGTTTAGCATTACCCCAAGGAACAAGTTTAAGGTCAACGATTGAGATAAGATCTTGTTCGAATATTTGAGGTAAGTAGTTGACTATGAAATTGGCACAGTAAGGACACAAACTTTCATAGTACAATTCTAGTGAAACCTTGTTGTGAGATTGAGTGGGAGAGAAAAATGAAGAGAGAGAAAGGAATAAGATGAGAGAAAGAGAGAGAGTGTTAGAAGAAACCATGGTTGAATTGTATCAAGTTGAGTTGTGTTTGAGAACAATAAGAAACTTATAGCTTATATATTAATTTTCTATCTTGATTGAGACATACAAGGCAATAATGAACATTCATGTGTGGATCTTGTAAAAAATAAAATAAAGTTCATGTGTGGATGAATTTGGACCAGATTAAGGGTATATGAAGTTTACTATATTTTTGTGGATTATTCAATATCATAAAATAGATAGATATGAAGTGAAGTGAAGTGAAGTGAAATTGAAAATAGAATATATTATATAAAATATTGCTAAGAGAAATTTTCTTCAAATGAAAAAAGAGGGAGTACATTTAGCCATACAACTTGACTTTAATTTGTTGAGTTCAAGCATATATTTTTTTATTCTTCTAAGAAATTTCAAACTAAAAAATAAAAATTATTCGGATAAAATAATGAAGACTTGTTTATAAATTAATAAGTGAATTTTATTTGTAATTATATAAAGAACGGTGTTATTTGTACACTCAAACGTTGCTAACTTTTAGGACAATTTTCTTTTTTACAACAAAAATAATAAAGTGAGAGGGTAAGAATATGAGAGAGAGAGTTGTCAAAGGTTCTCAACTTTTTTTATTGTAAAAATTCATTTAAAATTCCGAAATTAGATATATGCGTTTTATTATGAGGTATGGCGCGTTTAAGTGAAATGTAGTGCACAATAACATATGGTTTGTCAGTGGGTCCATAAATAAAACTCATTAAGACGCTGAATTTTTTAGTTGTAAGAGTCCAAAAAAAAAAAACTCTAACTCTCTGATGCTATGTTAATCTTGCAAGTGCATGAGATTATCGTTGTACTAAAAAGAAGATCCATTCACAAAGATTAGTGAAGATAAGAGATACATGGTTGTATATATACAAGTTTGGTTAGAAAAAGTAGTAATTGATGATGAATGATTTGTTTTGGTTTTGTAGAGATTGGTAAGAAAAATAAAACTAATATATGTAGTTATATCGAAAATCACTCTAGAATCATATAGGTTTCATCACAAACAAACTATATGACAAATGTCCCATCTAGGGCAATTAACAGAAAGCTCCGCATAAGCAGTGGCAGAGCTAGGATCCTGATTCAGGGGGTGCAAATTACTAAAATTTATAATTATTAAATTTAAACCTCTTTCATTTACAATTATTAAAACTAATATATGGATATGCAATATATTTTCTATACTAAACATCAATGGTTTGCTAGCCTAGCGGATTAATTACTATTAGGAAGAAAAAGGAAAATATCACAGTCATATCATTATAGGTTTGTTAGTATGCAACACAATTAAAATGGCAAAAGTACAATTACGGTACATAGTGTAAAAACCAGGGGGTTCAATATCAATAAAAACAGTATTGTTGGTCAATATATTAAGATCAAGGAGGTGCAACCTGACTTCCCTCACTTATGAGTGGCATTGCGACTGCGCATAAGCATGATAGAAACTCTCGCATACCCCAAGCCCACAGTGCTCGCATTATGTCCAATCATAGCATGTAGGTTCTAGACATACATCAACTTCTCTGTTCAGTCATTCGTCTTCTTGTCCTGCAAATAAAACATGATAAAACACCAATACTATGAAAGAAACTTGCTAGTAATCAACAAAAGTAAAAGAGAAAGGATCGAGAGAGCATGTTATAAACTATTTCTCCATAACCCTAAGATGGAAGAGAATTACTCACACCTAGTCATGGTGAGCAACTGCATATACTAAGTAAAAACATAAAACTAAATTAATAACACAAAGATAAACTATTAAACTTTAATTGGTACTTAATCTGTTTACAAGAGCGAAGTTGGATTTTACAAGAGAATGAGGTCTTATATATATATATAGCCTAAGAGACCCGAATTTCTTCAATCTCAGTATTGATTAGAGTTTTATTACAGATCATGGACATTTAAAGGTGAAATGAAAAGACAAAAGTTGTCGCTTCTCTCTGCTTGGTCTGGCACAGTCGTGGCCAAATCAACACGGGCCGTGGCAATGCTTAATTTTCTGCGAACCCCTTCCTTTCAAACATGTCTGGCACGACCATGGTGAGATCCCATTCGGTCGTTGCAAGCTCACTTGATTTCAAACTCTTGACTTTTCACTCTTTTCAGTATTTAGTGACGGTCCTCTGGCTTTTGGCTACAACCAACACTTTATTACAAATATTTTTCACCTTTTCTTCATTAAATAATGACTTCCACTATCATAAATTAAGTGTTGATCACCATGACTTGAAGAAAAACAAGTAAATAGTGGAAGAAAAACAAATCCTTAGGACCAAATGCTTTAGAATGTGAAGAAAAATGAGTAAATTAAGTAATGCTTAAAATGAAGAGAAGGCTTAATTTACAAGGGATAATCGGAAAAAAAAAATAAAAATCTATAGTCCATGTGAAAAAAAAGTTACAGGGAGGTAAATAACAAAATCTTCATATTGCAAGGAAGTAAACACCTATTAACCTTTTAATTTATAATCATATGAAGAAGAAAAAAAAAAGTTGTTGCTATTTGATTTTTGTTTTTACTAAAGTTGTTGCTATTTGTTAAATAATGAAGAAAATCACTAATCATATAATTCAAAAATAAAAAAACAAAATCACTAATTATATACTCCCTCCGGTTCTATATATAAGCAAAAATTGACTTTCTAGATTCATTAGAAAAATAATGTATCTAGACAATAATATAAACTAGGTACATTGCTTTTTCAATGAATCTAAAAAGTTAATTTTTGCTTATATATAGAACCGGAGGGAGTATATCGTTTTCCACTTTCCATTTCATCCAACTCCGATGAGAAGTCTTCTCGTCTTACTAATGATGGAGTTTGACTATCTGATTGGGAAGCTTCATCCTCTTCCAACATGTAAAAAAATGCATGAGGTGCCCAACCTACACATTTACACCAACAAAGTGTTATCAATATCATCGTGAGCATAACTCGATTGATAGGACATTCCATATATATATATATATATATATAAAAGTCGAAATTTGAACTTAAAATTTATCACTTATTCTTTCATTGGTTTCTAGTTTACATGACACGTACCATGAGCAAAAGTAGGAAAAGGAAATAGTAGCAAATAGCAGGTTGAAGACACAACAATTCCTAGAAACAACACATTTAAAAAAAAAAAGTTAAGATAACCTTTATACAGGGAGAAAAATAAATTCCGTAAAAAAAAATGGAGAAAAATAAATATCAAATTAATTATGCAATGTTGCTTCTTAAAATAAAATTAATCATGCAATGTATTGTATTATATGAATCTATATACAATATAGTATATGTTTGGTATCACAATAACTTATGAAGCACCGACATCTCTATCATTAGATGTGTTGCGGTGTCTGACACGTGCCGGTCGGTGTCTAATACTCGTATGACATTCGTACAAACGTGTTGGAGAGGTGTAAAAAAACAATTTTTTCTTTATTCTGACATCTATAAGACACTCGTACAAATGTATCGAGGTAAGTGACCAAATTTTATTTTTTTTATTTGCTTCTACTTTTTCAGACATATATACAACGATTAAAGATGTGTCGAAATAATATTAATTAATGAAGAATTAAAGATATTACATTATTTTTAATTTTCGATAGTAGTTGCATGAGTAAATGTCAAATGTATTATCATATATTTTTTTAAAACTTTTTTTATTGAAAAGTTTGTCCAACTTAAATGCATATGTATGTATTTTAATTTTAAACTTATATTTTTTTATAAATATGTAGTAGTGTCAATGTCATATATTTTTTATATTAGCGGTGTCAGAGTGTCTCGTGTCGCGGTGTCCGTGTGTCAGAGTCCGTGCTTCATAGACAATAAGTATGTCAGAACATCACTATAACTTAATGTGATTTTGCAGAAGCGACTGAGTATAACTTTTGAAAAATCACAATGAAACATTGTACTCTCTCCGGTCTTATTTATAAGTAAAAATTGTTTTTTAAATCCATTCAACCATTAATGTATTTAGTTTAAATATAGGTTAGATACATTAATTGTTCAATGAATCTAATTTTTATTTTTTTTTGCTTATAAATAAAGTCAGAGGGAATAATTCGGATGTATCGAATGTGATACCAAACATAGGCGTAATAAGTGCAGCCACTGACCTATAAGACCTCCGGTAAACACATCTGTCCAATGATGCCAATAATCATCTACTCGTGTAATTCCAACAAGAGCAGCAATTAGTAAAGGAAGCAAGACTATACTAAATTTGCCAATATGGCCTCTACGATCAAACACTCTAACTTTTCCTGATAAATACCATGAAAGAAAACCAAGACCAGCAAAGGACCCTGCATTAGGTTAAACACTTATTAATCACCAAATTAAAAACAAATATCATATCATTGCATTGCATAAGGGATGATATATATATATATATATATATATATATATAATCTTGACATTCAATATTAAATTAATATTCACCATGCAACATCAAGACTTCAAATTAAACATATATTTACTAGTTGAGAGACACTGACACAACACTGACACATATGATTATATTGACACATAATTTACGTGTCAATGTGAGTATCATATGTCTAATGTGTTTGCATCATATATAGCCTTCTTGTCTCATGAATTAGTCAAAAAATATACAACTATATAGGTATTCTACTACTTACATGATGTATGGCCGCTAGGAAAGCTTTTATATCCTTCCTTTATAACTGACTTAATCCCATTACAAAGAACATCACCGGTTTCTTTATCAAACTCCTACACATACCAAAGGCAAGAAAATATGATGGAACAAGAATAAATATTCAATTTATAGTTCTTGAAGTCAGAGATTCTATTTGGCCTAAAAAATTATCAAAGTATCTGGTCTATAATAACTATTCAATGAATTAAAAAAGATGAAGTGTCTCTAATAAAAAAAATTGAGAAAATAAATGTTACAAATACCAAGAGTACGACTACGAGCGAAAACTGACCGGTATTTTGTTTGGGAAACATCTATAGAAAAAGTTTGGTCTTGGTCTACCAACAGCATCTTTAATGCAATCCGTGATAACTCCAGTTATTAAGCTAGCAAACAAGATGCCTAAGTATACCAAATGAAAGAAATTATTCCAATGTGATACAAAATGTCAAAGCTAAACTACATAAGTAACTTCATAAAATTAAAAAATTAGACCAAGAGAGCATAAGAAAGTACCCAACGTTGCATGGTGTAAATCATAGACATCCCTTCTAACAAAGTAAAATGCAATAAAGATGAGAATGGGGATTAAAATGGACAAGATCTGTTTAAAAAAAAAAAAAAAAATTTAGTGTTTGTTTCCTTAAATTATAAAGGGTGCACCACCATGTGCGAATCTAGACATTATTATTGTATAATAAAATTATGTTGCATGTCCCACAAAAGTAGTTCAGTTGATAACTATTAAAGATATTATTGAAGGGAGTAGAGTTTAAATATCAGATTTTCCATTTTTTCACACTTAAGGTGCGTCAATCTAGCTACTATGCTACTAAATCAAAAAAATGCAATAAGCGTCTCAGCCACAAGAGGCCCTTTGTACGGCTCATTTTTCATATTCATTGAATAACTGATGTATCTAATCTATATAAAAAAAAATGTTATCGAAGCAATCACATTTGCAATATTATTATAGAAATATATATAAAAAAAACATTATATTGTGACTCCAATTTAAAACTATGGATGAATATTGGCATGAGAAGAAGAACTTACTGGGACACCCCACATAGGTATAGTGTCTTCTTTAAATGGGAACATAAGATCTTGCATCATGTCTTTACCAATATAACGATGAAAAGGTTCTATCATGTTCAATATTCCATCTATAGCAGCAAGAATCAGTATAATAAGCCAATCATGCATATGACTTATTGCCAACTTTGCTCCTGATGAAGCCATATTTTCCAACTTTGGCTACAAAAAAATTGTTTGATATTTCAGTATTCATAATTTTTAATAGGCTAAAGTATAATTGAAGTATTACTGAATTTTTATTTTCATTCTCAGCTTAATAGGCTGATAGATTCCTACAAAGAATTTGAACAAAACACAATCTTCAGGAATAATTAAAATTAAAAGCAGAGGAATGAATGAATTAGGTTCTACAACATAATTTCAAATTATACATATGCTCACTCCTAAATACACTTTAAAAATCTATTGAGGAGAAAATAACCATTGAATGAATAATAAAATACTTTTCGAGTCTAGATGATTTTTAAATCTCTTTGATGTTTGAAATCATAGTAAATTTGACGAAATTATGATGGTAGATTAACTATGACTATGTTTATATGTGCGTCCGATTCAAGTTTTTGATATTCTATGCAATATTGCCGCGAATTTTAGACGCTATAGAATGAAGTTTTCATGCCACAGTGTTGTGGTACTGTGGAAAGGGTTATCGCCTAAACACACACTGTCAAAGTTTTAAACAGTGTGTTTTTGCCAAAAATTTGGCAAACACCATGATTGTAGAAACTCACTATGAATTCAAACATGAATAATAATTTGTGTCAGAAAAAAAAAGGATAGTAATTGGGAACAATCATTTACATATAATGGCAAAAGGAATTGCAATACAACATATCAATTGATGGCAAAAGGATATAAGCATACATGTCATAAACATTGATAAACATATATTATAGAACTTAGTATAGATAGATAAATAAAAAAACACAGAACTCAAAAGAAAAGAAATAAACCTTTAAACTCGAAGATTTGATGAAAAAGACAGGGGACGTGCGTTCTGCAAACTGCACGTCCAATGTCAAATGTAAAATTATGACAAAAGTTTCAGATAATTACAAAGCTTGATGAACGATGTGAGGAATAATTGCATCTTAAGATCTATATTTAGAATGTTTATGTTATTCTTATAATTGTTTATAAAAAAACTACTTATAACTTAATTAATCTATTTAGTGAAGAAAAAAAAACTCAATTAATTTGTTTAATTCATGATTTTTCTTCTTAATTTTTAATTATGTTTAATGAAAATAACATGTCATATTTAAGAAATAATTTTATGTTTATGTGGCTGCTATATCATCATAATGGATGAGTCCGTGTCATTTAATGAGGTGACAAGTTATCTAAATTGAAGAAGAAAATAAAAGGAGAGTCAAAAGTTTGATTTTTTTTATTTTTTATTTTTTATTTTTGGTGTTAAAGTTTGAAATTTTAAAATAGAGGACTTGAAATTGCGGAAAATAAAATACAGGGGGTCAAAATTGTGGGTTTAATAATATAGGGGAATCAAAACTTCATTTAAACCAAAAATGATTTTTTTGTTACCGAGTATATGTTTGTCTTGTATTTTGGAGTCATCATGTACCCATTGGCCATAGTCAGCTGTCTTAGACCGGTTATACCACACATTAAATGTATCCTTCTCCCATTTCAAATAAGTAGAAAACCTCTCCATTTTCCAAAAGAAATGGAGATGTCCATTATTATAGTTTTCGAGCATCATTGATAGGGTTCTAACATCCTCCCCATTCCACCTCACCCCATCAAGTTTGATATTATTTTAGGCCAAATACATCGAAGGGTCTTTTAAGGTTCATATTGTAATAGATAGGTCCTTCAAGACTTTTAGGTAACAAATAGATCATTTAAATTTTTAACTTGTTGCACTATTACCTGTCCTTTTATCATTTACAAAAACTTGTTGCATTGTTACCTTTTCACTTAATCTCCTCCAACATATGTGCCTTTTTCATCAAAGTATCCATCATGGGGGAAGTCAACATTAACTGTCACAGTGCAACAAAGTAACGGAAGTCACTTGAAAGGGTAACTGTGCAACAAATTAGAAACGTAAATGACTTATTTGTTACCTAAAAAACTTAAAGGACTTAACTGTTGCCTAAAAAACTTAAAGGACATATCTATTAGTCTATTGCAAATGCGAATTTTAAAGGACCCCAAGATGTAATTTACACATTTTATTAAAAATATGTTAAAAGACCAAACTATTCTGTTTCAACAATATGATTTTCTAACCGTAAGAAAAAATGATTTTTTAAAATTAAAAAAAAATAAAGAAAACAATTTATTTAATACTCGTCTTAAAAATGAAAATAACTTAAGATTTTGTTTAAGAATTTCTAATTTAAGAGTGGTATAATATAATTTCGAAATAATTAAAGTGGATTCATTATGGGTATCAATGTATATATTACGCACCCCACCTAGGTATTTTAAAATTGGAAAAAATTCAAATCCTTTTCGTCAAAGTCAGGGCAATTTCATCCGGATTTCCGCTTGTATGAATTTTAATGGCATACTGTCTACATAAAATATCCAAAATTCTAACCACTTAGATCAATTTATTGTCGATAACTAGATCAAACATATTTTTATTCTCATAAATGTAAAATATATATATATATATATATATATATATATATATATATATATATATATATATATATATTATAATATAATAGGAGGAAAAATTGAAAGCCACATTTTTTGGACAGTTTCTGTGTGTAAAAATTTGAGTTATTATAATATAGAAAGTGTGATATAATACACTAATAATAATAAATTTTTATTCAAAACACTTGCTATTATACAATTTTTATATATTAAATTCTCAATAAAAAGACAATTGATAATTTAAAATTCGGCTACGAGATAAATGAAATTTAACTATTTCTTTTTAGTTTTCACTATCAGTATCCGATTTACTGAACCATCTAATTTAATTCGAATGTTAAATATATATATATATTATAATCTTATGATATTCATTTAAGAAAACAAAAATCAAATAAAACTACATTGAAAATTGAAAGCCACATTTTTTGGACAGTTTCTGTGTGTAAAAATTTGAGTTATTATAATATAGAAAGTGTGATATAATACACTAATAATAATAAATTTTTATTCAAAACGCTTGCTATTATACAATTTTTATATATTAAATTCTCAATAAAAAGACAATTGATAATTTAAAATTCGGCTACGAAATAAATGAAATTTAACTATTTCTTTTTAGTTTTCACTATCAGTATCCGATTTACTGAACCATCTAATTTAATTCGAATGTTAATTATGATATTAAGTCATTCCAAATCTCTCACAATTGCAGCTGCATAGATCCAACTGGTTGTTTTACTCTTATGCAAAAATGAATATCATAAGATTAATGATCAAATTTTATTACTCTTCCCGTATTAATAAAAAAAAATTACATAGCAAATAAATTCAAATATACTTTAAATAACATTTTCCACCAATACAATACAACGGTTAAAATAAAAAGGACGAACAAATGCTACCACCACTAACACAAAAAACATTTTCCACAGTTCCTCAAAAACCCCAAACTCACTTCAACAATGTCCACTACCGTTTCACTTTCTTCCTTCTTCTTCTTCTTCTTCACTATTTTCAACATAGCCTCTGTATCTGAAGCCGTAGGTGTAAACTGGGGAACCATGGCTTCTCACCCTCTACCACCCGTTAAAGTAGTGAAGCTTTTGAAGTCTAACAACATCAACAAAGTTAAACTCTTTGATGCAAAACCTGATGTTCTTCAAGCACTTTCTGGGTCTAACATTGGTGTCACTCTTGGTATTCCTAATCTTATGCTTAAAAGCTTGAATTCTTCTAGAAAAGTTGCTCATAGTTGGGTTCATGATAATGTTACTCGCTATGTTTCTAATGCTGTTGGTGCTGCTAAAATTGAGTATGTCACTTTTCTTTGTTCCTCTTTATTGTTTTGTCTTCTTGTTGTGTTTTTCTTCTAATTGTGTATTTTTCTATTTTATGCTATTATTTAATTCTCAATACATTAATTATTATTTTTATTTTTTTGTTTTTCATATTTGTTGTTATGGCCTTTTGTAACAACCTAAAGATGTAGTATAAAGTGAAACAAAAATTATTAAATGAATGAGCAAGTTTTATAGATTATAGAACAAACAATGCCATAGGTGCCAACTTAATAGGGTTTGAGTACTCAATCTCCCATTGGTGCCTAAACCTATGAAATCCTGACACCGACACTGACACGTTGACACCGGATTTAATTTAAGGAAAGTAATCAATTAAATGTAATCACATGGACACACCTTCGATCAGTTGTGTCAGTGGTATCGTGGACAAAAGCGACAATGTTGTCAGCGAACTCCAGATTAAATTAAGGAAAATGCAGGTGATGTTGGAATGTAAGGGGGATATGACAAAATCAGTCGGAGGAGAGAAGTTAGGGGCCTATTTACTTGGTGAAAACATTTTTTGTTTTCATTTCTTAGAATATGTGTTCGTTTCAACATGGTAATAAGAAAAGAGACTTTTGGAGCGAATTATTGTGATGGAGTGAATATGTGTAAACAGGGCTCTCTTAATATAGTTAATTATTGCAACTGAATGGTGTCGGTAAGATTGAGCTGGATTTCGGAGAGAGATATAATCAATGTGAGGTTAATCCGGATGGGATGCTGCTACGGTTGTCCAGGTTTGGAAAAGTGTTAAATGATAAAATAGGAGAGTAAAGATAAGATCATGATATGTTTAGGGAAGATGTAGCAGGCATTTCAGTGTTGAGATCCTTTACAATATATACACTGATTCACACGACAAATAAGGAAGAAAACATCGTAACAATAAAAGCTAATCATGACTGGACAATTATATAAAATAAAATCCCTATGATTAAGACTATTGAAGATATGACCCGCTATCCAATAACAAAGAGGAATCGATGGAAGCCACTAGGTTTGGTCTAGTGGTGAGGGATTTGGGTAGTATGTAGAGGCTGAGTTCGATACTTAGCTCCATTGTAAACCAAAAAAGAAAGAGAAATCAAAGGCTGTCATGAAAGAAGCAATTGCTGGAGGTAGTGTCGTGGAAGAGTTGAGTAATGATCTTGGTGTACATGATTTCTTGACTGTGCTTTTTTCACCATGAAGTCTGTGTTTCTTTTCTGCATTAGCTTCCTTGTTTGCCACTTTCATCCATGTTGCAACTAAAACTCCAATTGTCCTCCAGTTTTCAGTGAAATGCTACGAGGGCTGAGATTTGATCAATGTATAAAAATTTCCTGAACTTATTTTATTATACTTGGTTCTTCTCTGTAGCTATAGGACGATTATATCTGCCATTCACTTCATCTAAATAATATATCGATGCTGTTTCAGAAAGTAGAACAGAATAAAATAATAGAATGCTCCCTGCTTGATAATGGGGCAAATGAAATGATACAAAAAACAGTCCACGCGTTTGTTAAAGGGAGCAATGTGTATTAGGAAACTCCAGTTTTGTTGATCCTGAGTCCTTTTTGGGTATCCAAAAGCTCATAACTTTTCCCTTGGAAGTTGAAATTTTTGTAAACAGAATTGCCTAACTCCCAATTCTTGTTGTCACTTTGTTTCATCAACTTTGTATTATTGATAATAGTGGTAAGATTCTTGTTAGCATCAAATTTAGTAAGAAGATTAGTTCGAACTGAAGATCGATGTTCGAAATAAACAGAATTATTATAACAGGATTCAGTAGCAAGAGAATAAAGACTACTCCAAATGACTTGCATCCCTGTTAAGCCTAATCAAGCTAATAGTTACATCTTCTTGCTCTTGTTCAACCCTAGAAAGAGAAGAAGAAGGATTAGCAAAAGACAGAGAAGTTGTTTCAGCAGCTACCAGAAGAACTTCTTTTTGATCTTCTGACAGAAATTAATGAAAACAATAATGGAAATTGTTTAATCAGCTAACAGAAATTGGAACAAGTTCCTGAAAACAATAACGTAGGACTAGGAGGAATGTTCTGGAAGTCTGGATAGAGCCACTGTTAGGACCCCGAATGTGAGCTCAAATGGACACATCAGCTACCAAGCCTACGATATGGGGAACATATGTTAGGAAAAATAAGAAGAGGAAGTGCGAGAATCCTGACATGGTGGTAGAGAGAGAGAGAGAGAGAGAGAGAGAGAGAGGGGTGGATTAGTTGTGTGATGAGTTCTGTTATATTGAGACCGAGGGAGAGTGAGAGGGCATCTCGGAAATCTTTGGTGAGTTAGTTAGGAGTAGAGAGAGTATTATTCTCTGTACGAGCATGAATATTATTCCACTGATAGACTTTCCATCTCCATAAATGATGGTGATACATCATACATTTCCCATTATATCTCTTTATTCAGTGTTTTATCCATTAGTTGCTTAATTTTCGGATCTGGTTCCAATCAGCCACCTAGCTGGAAAAGAATTTTTACTGTCAGTTGAAAGAAAATGGATTATGTATTTTTGAAGTATGATTCACTTTACTTATATGTCTCTAAATTTTATTCATGTGCAGATATGTTGCTATTGGCGACGAGCCGTTTCTTAAAAGTTACGGTGAACAATTCCGCCCATTCACAATTGGAGCTGCTATGAACATTCAAGCCGCTTTAAAGAAAGCAAAATTGGACAACAAAGTGAAAGTTGTAGTTCCATGCAGCTTTGATAGTTTCGAGTCTGGATCCAACTCGTCCAGCGAAGTGCATTTCAGGTCTGACCTCAACAAAACCATGATTGAGCTCCTCACATTCCTTGACAAACACGAATCACCTTTCTTTGTAACCATTTCTCCATTCACAACCTTCCTTGAGACCAAAAACATTTCACTAGATTTTTCACTCTTTAAAGAAACTGCACGCCCTCATAAATTCAGCCACAAAACATACAAAAATAGCTTCGATTTGAGCTACGATACAGTGCTTACTGTTTTGTCAAAAGTAGGATTTCCTAACATGGAAATTGTTGTTTCAAAGATTGGTTGGCCAACCGATGGAGCTGCCAACGCAACCTCATACCTCGCAGAAACCTTCATGAAAGGTCTAATGAATCACCTCCATAGCAGCTCAGGAACACCACTACGACCACATCAGTCACCTCACGAAACATACATTCATAGCCTTCTCGACGAGGATCAAAGAAGCATTGCTGCTGGAAACTTTGAAAGGCATTGGGGTCTATTCACCTTCGACGGCCAAGCGAAATACCACGTGGATCTTGGCCAAGGTTCAAAGAGCCTTGTGAATGCTCAAAATGTTGAGTATCTTTCTTCTAAATGGTGTGTTGTGAACAACAATGAAGACTTGTCTAATGCAACTGCAAAAGCTTTAGAAGCTTGTGCAAATGCTGATTGTACTGCACTATCTTCTGGTGGATCTTGCTTTAACATTACATGGCCTAGTAATATATCATATGCTTTTAATAGTTATTATCAGCAGCATGATCAGAAAGCTGAAAGCTGCGACTTTGGTGGTCTTGGTTTAATCACAACCGTTGATCCGTCATTTGATCATTGCAGGTTTCCAATTGAGATTAACACCTCTAATGCAGAACTTTATAGGTTTTGTAGTTTCTTATGGATGATTTTACTTGTAACAACCGTCTTGGTATAATTGGACTGTGGTTATTTTGTTGTAGATGTCTATTGATGAATGAAAATGGGTAGGTCCTTTTAAAGTTAATTTATTTGTGTAATTAAAGTATTTGGGTGATCACTTTGGCTTGCCTGGTATTCACTGCGTGCGTTGAACATGAGATGACCATTTCCTGAAATTGAGTTGTAGTTCTTGAGAAAGGTTCTATTGATTGTTAAATTTTGATTTATTATAAGTTTATTCTCATGAAAAGTTACTTTAATGTTGATTTACAAATTCTTGAGATGTTGTTACTTTGTTTCAAATTTATAGATCCAATGACAATAATAAATCAAATAGAAGTATAAATATATATATATTTCTCACCTCACTCGTCGACATATTATAAGCTTATAAAATATAATATTTCGCTCATATATCAAATATGGATAACAACAACAAATATAATAGTATATGAGATTGAGAGAGAGGGACATAAGGAAGAAAAAAAAATTAGTTTACATCTTAATGGTTGTTCGGTCGGTTATGAAGAGATGGAATTTTCAAGACCCGCACCCGCTCGAATGCAACCATTTATGTTCGATTTTCGCAATTGTTGACCTGAAACCCGCACCCGACCGAATACTCCAATGTATTATCGGTTATATCAGTTTCAAGTCGGGTCGCATGTTCGTGTTCAGCCCTAGTCAAAACAACATATAATTTAGCATGAATGTAGTAATGACCAAGATATTTGACTCAAGTGGTTAATGATCTCTCTTTAGGACAAATTGTTTGGGAGAACTCGAGTTAGATTACTGATGAAATATTTTTCGGCTAAGATTTATTTACCTGGCGGTCGGACTCTGGATTACCGTATCCCCTTTTCCGGAACATGAGGGTTAATAAAAAAAGAAGTAATGACCAAGGTATAATAGCAAAAACAGGGGTAGAAAAAGCAGTTCCTTTCTTTAAATGGGAAGGCCCAAAACCTTCTTGATCAATAAACTAGCCCATGTTTCTGGGTAGTGTACTTAGTATAGGCCCGATTCACAGTTCATTCTTTACAATACAAGAACCAGAAGCTTCAGTATATTGAAAAATCTTACTTTCTTTCTCTCTTGTGGTCGTAGCAAACCCTAGATCGAATCATGTCTGGAGGGTACGGTCATGATGCCGGAGGTGGCTCTGCGCCACCTTCCTATGTAGCTAGCGGTGGATATGGTTCATCTGGCGGTAATTACGGAGGTGGTAATTATGGAGGTGGAGGCTATGGAGGAGGTGGTGGCGGCGGTGGATATGGTGGAAATGAAAGCGGTGGAGGTTATGGAGCAAAAGGAAGCGGAAACGGAGCTGGTGGTGGATATGGAGGTAACGATGGTGGAGGTTATGGTGGAAGGAGTGGATATGGTGGAAACGATGGAGGTGGTTATGGTGGAAGAGGTGGCGGCGGTAGAGGAGGTGGCGGTGGTGGTGGATATGGAGGTCGAGGTTTGTAATTTTGATCTATCTTTTTATAACGTTTTTCGTTTATTCTCTATTGCTGTGTCCTTAATTGGTGTGAATTTAAACAGGTGGTGGTGGTGATCGAGGTTTTCAAGGTGGAGATCGTGGCGGTCGAGGCGGTGGTGGTCGTGGAGGCGGCCGTGGTGGCGGTGGAAGTGGAAGAGATGGAGATTGGCGTTGTCCTAACGAAAGGTATGTTATTTTGCTCTGTAGAGATTTTTTATTTTATTTCAGTGGTTTTTTTATTGAACTTTATTGCTGTTGAATGGTATATTTTTTTTATCTGATTTGAAAGTGTTATATATAATGTGAATAGTTGTGGGAACATGAACTTTGCTAGAAGGAATGAATGTAACAAATGCGGTACTCCATGTCCCACCAGTGGTAATGACCGCGGTGGTAGTGGTGGTGGTTATAACAGAGGAGGAAGTGATGGAGGATATGGCAGTAACCGAGGAGGAAGATCTGGGAACTATGATGGAGGTAGAAATAATGATTATAATGGTGGAAGGAGTAGTAACAATGATGGCAGAGGTGGAGGGAGCAATAGAGGTGGCTCGTATGGTGGTAATCAAGGAAGAGAAGACGGTGGCTATGGTCAAGCACCTCCTCCAGCTGCTCCTCCGTCTTATGGAGGTGGTGGTAGTGGAAATTACCCACCTACTTACGGTGGAAATGCAAATTATGGAACAGATGCTGTTCCTCCACCTACAAGCTATACTGGCGGACCTAATTCGTATCCTCCTTCATACGGCGGTAATGCGGGTGGTTATGGTGGAAACAATCAAGGTGATGCACGGAGTGGTGGTAGGGCTGCTCCTCCAGCCGGATATGACAGTGGTAATCGCGGTGGAGCTCCTGCTGAGTCAGCTGCTCCTGTGAAGCAGTGTGATGAGCATTGTGGAGATACATGTGACAACTCTAGAATCTACATCTCAAATTTACCACCCGATGTGACTGTTGATGAATTGCAGCAACTTTTTGGTGGCATTGGAATGGTAATGTTCTGATCTGTTGACTTTTGCACTTTTTATTTGCCTAAATTTTCTATCAGGAATATATTATATGGAAGTGTCTCTTACATAGTAAATCAGTTTCATTTTGATGCATAACCACATTTTTTTATATACATATTGAATTATAAGTTATCTATGAAATAAATGCAACCCTGTTGTTAAGTATTAGTTTAGAGGCCTCGACATTTTAGACATTTTGTTATATGTGTTTTAATTGCCTAGGTTGGAAGAATAAAACAGAAAAGGGGTTATAAAGATCAATGGCCATACAACATCAAAATTTACACTGATGAAAATGGAAAAAACAAGGGTGATGCGTGCCTTGCTTACGAAGATCCTAATGCAGCTCATTCTGCTGGTGGTTTTTACAACGGTACTTCTTTGAAATACTTTTTTCCCTGCTGTATATATTAATATAATTTCTCATATAAATGTACACTGATCATGAATCTGCTATTTCAGGTCATGAGTTGAGGGGTTACAAAATCAGTGTTGCAATGGCAGAGAAATCTGCACCAAGGGCTCCACAAGCAAACAACTACGGGTATGCATTACAGACTGATACTTGCATATGGTGTAGATTGGGATTGAAAATATGGGGTTATTGTCATAATAATTCAAGTGTTCACTCATTAAATTTCTATGCATATCTTTTGTTCACTCATTAAAATTTCAAAAGTGTTCACTCATTAAATGTTATAGGTGGATAGTATTGAGCTCATCAACTTCCAATCATCATACAATATTGAAAATAAAAAAAATGATTATTAAATTTAGTTTTAGGTTTTATTTGAATTGGATTTTTGTGCTTTCAGATAATTGGTATGTATATTTTTATTACATTGATGACTTGATGCATCAACTGACCATGTTTAAATATACGATTGCGTGTTTCCTTTTGGAAATGAAAATCGTATCACTCTTAGGAAGTTCAAAACTAATTGTTTTTCTTTGTTTTATAGGGGCGGCAATAGAGGTGGCTATGGTGGAGATAGGCGCAGAGACAATTCTGGTCCTGATAGACGGGATCATTATAGTGGGAATCGCTCACGCCCATACTAGAGCTTTGTCGTTGAACGTTTTATGTACTTTGAACTGTGGTCTGAGGGATTTATTATTTCAGTTGGCCGGTTTCTTGAACTGGATGCTAAGAGGTAGGTTGTTCACTTACTTTGAGCAAGACCTCTTCGCTCCTGCTTTTTCTGTTATTAGCTGGTGGGTTTTGATATTTAGTCAGGGATTAATTTGATTATGTGAATGTTTTTATAGAGGCATGTGGATAGTCTCCAAATAATTGCTGCTAAGGTAGGTTGATTATTTCAGGTGAGTGCTGTTTTCATGAAAACATGCTTTATACTTGCTTGAAATTAAACCATGTGTCATTATGTGGATAAATGCTTGAATCCTTGGCTCATCCCATGTGGCATCTGGTACAAGCCAGTGATTGCATTAATGAATAGAATACTGTATATCAGTCATATTTTGATGGATCAATTAATCCCATTTAGTGTGTTTCGAATGCAATTTGTTTTGCCAGGATATTACTGATTCTGCCTGTATTTATCTTCAACATCATTCCCAATTGTTTCATTACAAGTTATATAATGATGGCCTGTTGGTAGCCATTGTAATTTTCTTAAGTCTTATATTGCTCTTAACTTACTTGGTCACTGTTGACAAGTTATATAATGATTTGGCTGTCAAGCAGCTCAAGCGTTAAGGTTAATCTGTGATGTTCATAAGTTAATTTTATACAATCGTTAACTGACTTTATCCGTCTTCTTTCATGCTTTGAAAACAATTTTAAACCCAGGCAGATCATATTAGTATCGCATATAACAACAAACATGCACAAGTTCCCTCTAATAAAAACTTTGCATATTTTTGTTTAATAAATATAATTTTATTTGTGAAGTTGCTTGTTGTATGAAAAAAAGCATGATTTTTTTGACATTAAATTTTCCGAATAGAAAAACTTTGTTTTTTTGGAGTAAATTAAGGGACAAAGTTATTGTTATAATAAGTTTTTGAGAAATTTAATTGTCTGATCTTTTGAATTTCAATTGCTATACTCATTTTTTTGGGGACTTTGGTATAATTGGAATGCATTGCGAGCAGTATAGTTGTCCTTTTTTAGTATAATGAGTCAAAGTAGATCGAAATACTAGAATTATTAGTTCACAAGTAAGCCGAAATTGTCTTTTGAAGTGTCATTTTCTAGTATAAGTGAAATGCATTGCAGTATAGTTTTGCATTTTTTAGTATAATGAGTCAAAATAGATCCAAATACTAGAATTATTAATTCACAAGTAAGCAGAAATTGTCTTTTGAAGTGTAAGGCTTTCTAAAACATACCTGTGGAATTATCGTTGCATATACATACACCTTGTTTATGTGGAAGGAAGAACTACTGATATTTTAAAATCTCCCTGGCTGTATGCTGCCATGCTTAATAATTTTGATTGATATTTTAATGACTGGTAACTCCATAATTTTCTTTGTTATAATTACTGTTATTGTCGTTGGCTCCATAAATTGGATAGTATCCATTTGTAATTTTAAGTATTATAGTTAATAGCTAATAATAATACTTTAAAAGATCTTTAACCATTTAATAGCTAATGTTTATTGTTATTCCGTGATTTATCTCTGGTAACCTATCTACTGGATTTCCTAAATTGCTGTTGGTTCCCATGCTGCTTTTGCAATTGAAATGTTGTGTCTCCTGGCATTAAGAATGTTGACGTTATTTCCCACGCCTTTATCTTCAGGCTTTATATTTGACATCATCTGCTAGCAGAATGTTCTTCCATGGGTTGACGGGCGATAAACTTATCTTTCGTTCATCGTTTTTCATTTAGTTTTAGATCTAATGAAGGAATTGTAGACTGTACACATTGAATTGTACCTAGTGTGTGTAGGAGTTAGACCTCTAGAGGTGTGCTTAAGTTCAATTGTTTTCTTGTCTTTGGTAGGTTTTCTGGGCATGTTTATACATCATTGGTGCAAACTGCAATGCAATGTCTTGGCCTTTCTCTAACACTGTGAACCATAATAAAGTACTAGTTACTTGAATCACAAAATGTCTTGACTTTTGTGTTTCACAGTTCTTCCTTAAAAGACTTCTAGACTAGAATTTCTAGTGGTCTGTGTAAAGCATAAATGATCGTTTTATCTGTGTTTGTAAATAGTGTGATATGATGAACAAAGTGTGTGGATTACAATAATTTATTGTAAAAAAATTAATACACAATTCAGCAAACTGTTGTTGGGCATGAACGAAATATTTTTCTAAAAAACGATGTGTAAGAGAAGAGTGTTATGTAGCTCTAGAAAATTAAATATGACAAGGTTTTTAATTTTTAATTAACGATAAATGGTTTTAGGTCTCTGTCCTCGAGTCTTGTTGACACCTTCAATAAGGACAGGGAAATAACATGGACATAGGGTTAAACATGGTAATCCAAAATAACCGTGCATAACCAATCCATAGCCATTTATTATAACCGGGAACTGGTTATGTCCATAACCATTTATTAAAATCGGTTATGTCCATAACCACTTTTATAACTGGTTTTTGTTTTTAAAAACCGGTTTTTGAATTAAGTGAAACAACATAGTGTTCGTCATAGACAAAGGAGAAACACAACAAGAAGAAAGTTTATCTCGTCAAAAAATTTCATAGTTTTATTCTGTGTGATTGTTGTGTAGTTTTTTCTCTTGAATTTAGGCCCTCTTTTAAATTTTTTAAAAAAGTTATGTTCAACTTTTGAACAAATTCTTTTTGGAAAAAAAAATTGCTGGATAAAATTGTTTGACACTACTATTTTTTAATTTTGATAAACGTTTAACACTATTTCTATTAAACTCTATTTAAATTTTACAGTTTATAATTATTAATGAAATTCCAAGCATTGTCAAAAAAAAAAAGACGGAAATTCCAAGGAAACTGTAAGGAAAAAACTAAAGAATATACACTATTTGACATATATATTTTCTATACGTGTATAATATTCTTTACACTAGAACAACTTGCGTATAATATACACTATTTGACATATATATTTTAAAGTTCACTTAGAACAACTTGTTTTGAATAAATTCAATGTGATTCTTGATAGAAATAATTTTTAATCAGATTTTATTTACCTCACGGCCGAACTCGGAGAATTAATACCAAAAACAACTCTTTACACTTATCTAATCACATCTCGGTATATAAATATTGATAGAGAAAAAAGTTAGAAATTACAATAGCAATGTTTTGTAAAAAAAATTCTACCATAACAATGTTTATAGTGTAATTTTTTTATTTTTTTTTATTTATGAAAAGAAGGCAAAGCCCATTTTTATAGTGTAAAATTTAATTGTATGCATGTATGTGTAAAATTTTCTTCGAGAAATTCATATTTTCCTTTTCTTAAACAATAGTAGTTCCCTTGGTGTACATACTTTATTTTTTCTTTCTTTTTTATTTTTGGTTATTATCTACTTTTCATTCTCCATATTTAAACCCCAAACGAATTCAAAATCTCAAAGTTCTCATTCTCAAGAACACCTTGCCCGCCAAAAACCAATTCCCTCTCCCTCCAAATGTCACATTCCGTCGAACAACAACTCTCCCTCTTCCGCTATCTCATCCAAACCAGAAGGTTCTCTCTCTCTCTCTCTCTCTCTCTCTCTCTCTCAATCAATCTCTTTTCTCTCTCTCTCTCTCTCTCTCTCTCTCTCTCTCTCACACACCAACATTTCGGTTTCATTTCTCGCAGTTTCGGCAACGCCACGCTCAGATTTCTCGATTCGCTTTTGCTCTCCAAAGACGTGAAATCCTTAGTCGAAATTCGATCTAGCTTGACGCAACTCCTAAAATCTGAATCACTATCCATCATTAAATCAATTGCCGCAGAATCCGTCCACGATAAGCTACTCGTTCTCGAGTTCTTCGTCCGCGCTTTCGCTCTCGTTGGAGATCTAGAGGTATTTCTACTATACTTCCGAGTTTCAGAATCTTCTAGCATTTTTAGTGTATTTGATTTGTTCGTATTTTACACAAAAACTTTGAAAATCTTAACTATATGATTCAATTTCTCTGTCAATTGTTTGTATAACACTATGCTAGCTAATTCGTAATTTTCTTTTGTGATTTTGAATTTCAATTTTGAAGAGTTGTTTGGCTTTGAGATATGAAGCTTTAGTTATGCGAGAAATCAAATCCGCTAGTTTTCAATTGCTTCGAGTTTCGCCGGTAGAATGGTTAAAGTTTGTTGAGGATGCTGTGCGGAACGGTTTTCATGCAGTTGCCGTTAAGGTAATTAGTAATGCATTCTATTTGTTTGTAATAATGTGTAATTCAAGATTTAGCTTATTCAATGTTTTTTCTCAAACAGATTTATTAGTTTTGAATAAATTGAATGCATGATATTATAAAATTGTGATGTAAACTTATGTAGTCTTTGATACTTTTAGTTTGATATTTCAGTTTCTTTTGTTTTTGTTGCTTGATTACTGTTTGGCAAATAGGCATGTGAAAATGCTTTGTGTTGCATTGGAAATGATGATGTTCAAAAGCTTGGAAGAGACGCGTTTCCTGAAAAGTTGAAGGCTACTACTATCACAGAGATTACAAGGCTTAGGAACTTTGCAATGACATCAATTACTTCACGTTCTGGTATATCCTTATCCACTGCATTGAACATTCACGCTTGTTCTGACTTCTGAGCATAGTTCTGAATTAGTAAATTGCTACTGGTAACTGCAATTGCGAACACAATATAACGATTTTATAGGTATATGATTCTCTGTAACTGTATCGCAATTAAGGATCATACGTACATATCATTTTCAGATTATGATATTCAAAATTTTGAGTAGAACAGTTTCTGGTTTTTGATTTGATCCTTTCCATTTATGATTTGATAAAAAGATTTTGGTTGCAAAAGGTGCTGAAATTCTGTGGAAGTGTGTTGTTTATTATGGTGTTGTATTTGGTTAGACCAGAATACTCACGGCTCGCCAAGCATGATGCCTGTTGGAGCGAATCAGCAAAATACTTAAGGAATTTTGTTGGCATAGATGTGCGAGATTTTGTGATGGTCTAATTATACTTCTCAAACTTAGCTCCTTAGTGGCTAATTTTATGGACATTTATATTTAAAGTTGATTTTCATATTCTTTCAAGAATTTGTGCATTATAAATATAAATATCATTTGTTCACTGCTCATTCTGGTGTCATATGAACAGTTCAGGTACAAGCAACAGAGTACCTAGAAAGGAAAACAAGAGAGCAGCAAAAGTTGGACTTACCCTACAAGCAAAAACGGTGTCTAGCAAGCACTTCCTTCAGAAATGGAATTAAGAGACAGAATATGCGAAAGTTATATGAACGACAAAGCCTTCTACAGGTCAATGGTGAATGGCATGAACCACATCCAAATTCGAGGTCTAATCAATTTATAACCTTGACTTCTTTTTAGTGATCATTTCATTATTTGAGCATGTGATGTTTATATTTCAGCCTGTCTTTGCATTTGAGTGTTAAACCTTGATCTATATTTGGTGTTTTCACTTTTCACCATTACCATTAAAATATAGAAACAATAAGTTGTTTGCACTATACAATATTTGAAAAGTTAATAAAGATAATAGTATATGATCACAAAGATAATGTGATAAAGAAGTTATTGGTTCAGCTCCTTCTACTTATACTAGCTGTTTAAAAAATGCTACTGTGATTTTACCGTTTGCGGACAGACATTGTAAATCTGAGTTTCTTTTATCAAGACTAACATCTGCCTTTTTATTTTATGATCAGTTGAAGCCGATAGTACAGATTGCAACCTCCAAGGTTTCAAGTTTGTAATCATACTTGTTCTTTGTTGATAGATTCTTAGTTTCATACCATATCCAGATTCTGATAACTCACTTCTGTTTGGCTAGTGAAAGCTATGTGGGCTCATTCATATTGCTCCAGGTTAATAGGGGGTTTAGTTTCCATGCTTAGGCATTATAAAGCTATATGAGTGACAGAGGGTGAGAGAAATGTATAAGCAATTGCGTGGTGTTAGTTATAAAAAAGAAATCTGTGTCAGTTGATTAACTAATCTTTGTTATTAAGCAAGTTCTGTTGATTCTTATTTTATGAACAGAAGTTCTTTTGATAACAAGACCTTGTAATAACAAGTGTTAAGATGTGTATCTGAATAATGCTGCAATTCACCTTGAGCTTGAGTTTTTGGATATTTAAGAAAATACAAAAGAGAAATAGTCATTTTCATCATTTATTGTGTGAGATATAGTCACTCCAATCAGGGGTCTTATTGTTTCTTCATAAGTTCCCTATTCAAGGTCTGCCAGTACCTCTTTTAGCCGAAATTTGAATTTTATAGCTAGCCACCTTGTGGAAGTCTAACCTCTTCCGCTAGACCGAACCTCTATTCATATTCATTCTGGCGTCTTTTGTTGTATTTATTGGGCCAAATTAATCAATGAAAAATACATTCAAGATCTAAACAAATTAAGGAAAGACAATTCAAAGATAGATCTCTCTAACGAAAGATATATCTAGACGAAATTTGTTTATAATATCGATACACTAAACTATTATACCAATGTCTTCCATATTTAACGAGCAAAATAATGTTACTTTACATCTAGAATAGATAATGGCCAAAATGGTCTCTAGAAACTAGTTCAACCGACAATACCGATAATACTAAGCATGACACTTTCACCCAAATTTGGATCAAAACCTTTGGAATTATATTCTTGAGTTTTAGATAGTTCTTGCCACTTCATGTAAAAGAAACTGATAACGGTCAAAGTGTACTATTTAGACACATATCCTTGTAGATATATAGTGAAACTAGTTAGTATGTAGAGAACAAGCTATCAAGAACAAATCAAATCACTCAAATAGCATTGATTATTATTGCTGATAAAACCTCACAAGTTTGAGGACTCCAATTCCTGCTACAAATAGAAAAAATATACTCTAAAGATGAAATATCAATCGGTAATTGGCTAATTGCACAATAGAACTAACCAACTCGAGAGCTGATTACTATACCTGCACAGAAAAAAATGGTTAGAAGATTCCTCTACTTGATAGCAGAGGTAATTGCACAATAGAACTAACCAACTCGAGAGCTGATTACTATACCTGCACAGAAAAAAATGGTTAGAAGATTCCTCTACTTGATAGCGGAGGTTATATAAGTGGGCATTTCTTTGTGGAACAATCTCTAAGTAACAATTTTTTTTAAGGGAACCGGATGAGAGAACTGAAAAGCATCTTTATGAGTGAGCAGACCCGAATTAGACTTCAACCAAACAAATCCAAACTTCAAATCTGTAAGTAACATCGAATTAAATTGCCTTGTGACCGTAAGTATAGTTTAGTTGGTAGAGACATCACATTATGTATGCAGAAACTGGAATTCGAACCCAAAATTTCTCACTTATTCATCTCATAGGATGAATTTTTAGCCAGCAGACTACTTGACAAAAAAATACATTGAATTAAATTAAATGTTAAACAGAAAAACACAACACAAATTCTTGAGTAACATGATATATCTTTGTATATATGATTTAGTGGAAATGATAAATATTGATGAAAAAAAATTACTGTCAAATTAGAAAGAAATATGATTTAGGGGACATTCCAATTTGCTTTTGCTACAGAATTTTGGAAACTACAATTTGGTGCTTCACATAATTTTTTTTTTTTGCTTTCACCACCAATTTAATCTGGTTCAGGGGTCAGTTCTGGCATCGAGTGGTTTCTGACCCCTGTCAATCACAATTGTGAGGAATCTAACTATGGTCCTCCTAGCAAGTTCTCGGCGCTTCACATTAACTTGTGTATAGTTGCTCAACTACTAATTTACTCAGCCAAAACTGTTTAATTAATTAATGAAGTGTTTTAATAATTTGAGACGAGATACTTGCACTCTTCAATTACTCATCAAGTTCACTGCCGGTCCCACTTACATTTTGAAGACCACGCTAATCTCAAGAATCGAATCTTCCTCATCACCGATGAAAGCTAGGGACGGGCCTTGCAATGCATTAATTGTTCTGAATTGGAGCAATATGCTTGGCATGTTTTTCTCCAAGACTGGTGAGAGATGTCTGTTTTTCGTGGTAATCCAAATCTAACATAGTATGTGGTAAATATTTGAATCTTTTAACTATTTAGTTAAGAGTCCAATTTCTAACATATATTTTTGAATGAATTTCATTTAATCAAAGGCTGTTTTAGATTTGAACTTAAAATCTGATCAAAAGCACATTTCGAGGTTCCAAATTTATACCACTACAATCCATGCAGGATGAGATTGTTATTTATGCATGATCTCCTTTGAAATATTTGTAGAAGATCCAGGCTTGTATTTGGATACATTGTTTTATTTATACAAAACTAGTCGAATGCCCGTGCGATGCACGGGTTCTGCGGAACGACATACTATGCCAATCATGGTCGCTGTTTAGATTAGGAGTACGATATAAGGTAATTATCAAATGAAGTTGATCTTGATTAAAATTTATTAAAAATTACTATATTTAATTTTCTTGGCAACAATTACTATTTAATTTAAAATAATCAAAATTCATAGACATTCCGAAAACCAAAAACAAAATACTTAAATTTTCAATAGTATCAATTTGAGGAAAGAGGGAAGTAATAATAAGGAAATAAATAAATACAATCTAACTTTTTATTACAAAATAGTAATAGTTTTTGCTTTATTTATTATATTTACTTTGGTTTATAAAAAAGTTAGCTTATTTCACGCATTTTAGTGTTTTGGATTTTTTGTAGACTATTTTTATAGTACAACTAAACTATATTATATATTCACATGCCAATCATGGTCGCTGTTTAGATTAGGAGTACGATATAAGGTAATTATCAAATGAAGTTGATCTTGATTAAAATTTATTTAAAATTACTATATTTAATTTTCTTGGCAACAATTACTATTTAATTTAAAATAATCAAAATTCATAATGAGTATATATATTACTACTAAAAGACATTCCGAAAACCAAAAACAAAATACTTAAATTTTCAAGAGTATCGATTTGAGGAAAGAGGAAAGTAATAATAAGGAAATAAATAAATATAATCTAACTTTTTATTACAAAATAGTAATAGTTTTTGCTTTATTTATTATATTTACTTTGGTTTATAAAAAAGTTAGCTTATTTCACACATTTTAGTGTTTTGGATTTTTTGTAGACTATTTTTATAGCACAACTAAACTATATTATATATTCACATGAAGTGCATGTACTCCATATCAATATAAAGTGTTGAACACAATATGTATGTACATGCATGTAAAACAATATGCAGATCACCTAATATGTTGGTTTTGCATCAAATACATGTGTACCTCTTCCTTTCAAATGGTATATAATTGGTCGTAAAATCTTACAATATATCTGATACAATTAACAATAATAATAAACTAACATAGCTTGGTGACAAAGGCTTCAAATATTTACAATTAACAATGATAATAAACCACAACAAACTCAAAGATAGTCTAAGAAATTAATAAGATGTTGAACTAAATATGTTTCATTAAATCCATAATACAAAATATAGGTTAACAATTATTGGCAAAAGTACCACATAAGTAAGGTAGAAGAAGAGTGAAATATTAAAGCTTGAATGTTCTTCTGACCCGTCACCATTGAGTCATGCCAAGAAGTATCGTAAAATGCATGACCTATTTAGTGTTCCATCAGGCACCGGACACCAAAGCAAGAACTTTTAACCGAGAAACCTCATTCAACGGCTGAAAATCTAGTTTGAACCAATCATATGAAGTATCGCAGTGAAAAATTCTTACTATGGATTCCAAAGCCTAGTAGAACACTAAGTAGGTTATGCACTCTACGATACTTCTTTGCATGGCTCAATGATGATGGGTCAGGAGAACATTAAAGCTCCAAGTGAAACAAATGAAGCCATCGCAAATCCATTCGATTTACATCAACCATAGAAAATTAAATGAATTACCAAGAGACCATAGGTAAGTTGCCCAATTTTTAATGAGATGGATCACCGTCAAACCTTCATGAAAAAATATAAATAAACTCAATGAAGCCACAATGATAAGTAAGCAATAGAAAGATTAAAAAAAAAAAATACTGCATCTACCTTTATGGAAAATCTCAAGTTGTAGATGTCTCAAACTTTTTTCATAATTAAACCAACCGTATAAAGCATCAATCATTATACAGGGCAAAGGTTGTTATACATAAGCTTCAGACTTATGTACGGTACATAAGTCAAGCAGGACCATCAGATGCGATTGACACGTGTTACAATCTCGGACTGTCAAAGGGATTGAAGCCCAACCATCAGATCATGCGACACGTGTAATAATCTCAGGGGAATAGCAGCTGCTAACGGAAGAGTTGACGAGGGTTGACGGAAAATCGCACGAGCTAATTGCCTCTTCTCCGACGATCGCCGTCGTTGTCATTACCGTCATCATCGTCACCGATTGCGTTGTTTTTCGCCGTAATCGTCATCACGTTCATCGATTTTATCATTCTTCGCCGGAATCATCATCACCTTCATCGATTGTATCATTATTGGTCGTCGCTGAGAACAAGTTTGGTTATTATTCAAACACAGTAAGAATCATAGTTATCACCTTCGTTTTGTACTGATTTTTTTACATACATAGTTGTTAATTTCATCAGTTTTGTATATGTGTTTAATTTTCATGAGTTTTGTACTGATTTTGATTTTAAATTCATTGATTCCATCATTTTTTAGTTGCATGAGGATGTATAAGAATCAATAGTTTGGGTGTTTAAGGTATTTTTAGTCTACTGATTTTATCAGAGTGTGTTTTGAAAAATGCATTTGTTTCTTACAATTTTCTAATTGAGGTCATTGATAAATCATTTTAGAATAGAAATGGTTTCAGTACATAACACATTCAAACCATTTAAAGAAATTACTTCAGTATAAGTAGAGTGTGGGGAAATCAGTAACTGAATTATTAATCATGTAAGTGGTGTATTTTAGTATAATTACATGTTGTTCTTGAACATTTTCAATGTTTAATAGCGATGAAATCTAAGTGGTTTCATCTTGTAGCCTCGAATGAATTCTAATGTTGATGCATTTTCCTTATGAATTCTAGTATAATTGCTTGATTCCAATAATTTGTATGAATATTCATGGAACTGTTTGTATATCTCTGCAGACAACCACAACCGTCTCTGCTAGCAACCATTTCAAATCAAGTTGTTGAGAAAGTGTGGAAATTTGACCATCTTCATTGGTGTTACCATTAGTCAAGGTACTAGAGAGTGACTTATATATGATTGTTATTGTCAGATGATTTGTCAATAAATGTTTGATTGTTTTCCAAATTCATTGTTTACATTTTTTAATGAAAGACTTTTAATAGAGTGTCATACATGAATTTGAAAATACTTAATGTTTAATGTCGATGATACTTAAGTGGATTCATGGTGTAACCTCCAATGAATTGTAATGTTGATGATTTTTTGGGTTGTTGGTCTCCATTTTAGTGGATTAATTGTAATATATAATTATCAGCATCGTCATCATTATTGTCAACTGCTTTTAATCCATTGCAACCATTATCATTGTAAAATGGTTTCCAGATGTTATACAGTACAACCATTAATATTGTCCAATGGTTTTAAGAACAATGATTGTCTATGTAAATGGTATTTACGTCTACTACTTTATGCATGTTAATTTGCTTGTTATTCCAGTGGTTAACTTAATTTTACATGATTGTCGTTTATAGGGATTGTTGCCTTTTTTAATGGATTCGACGTCAACTTCATCTGAAATTGGCACATTGCCTGTTGTTGATAGTTCAATCACACATGCTGATAATTCAAGGACACTTCCTGATGCTTTTCAATGTTACTCTCCTACTAAAAAAGAAACTTGGGAGTCTCTTGCTTTTAAATCAGTTGAAGAGGTTGAAAAGTTTTATGGCGATTATGCGTTTAAAACTGGGTTTTCAACTCGGATTTTGTTGAAATCAACAAAGAATTCACGGAACAAGCAATCTGATAAAATACACTATCTAAAATATGGTTGTAGCAAAGAAGGGTATAAGAAAGGAAGTTTGCTGGATCCGAAGAACAAGCCAAAATCAGAGAGTCCTGTTGTTGTTGAATTTGAGAAAGTCAAAGAAAAAGCTGAGGAAAGGGTTGGTTGTAGAGCTGCGATTTCTTTAAAGTTGGATGAAACTCTGAATGTCTATAAGATATATAAATGGGATGTACCTCATTGTCATCAGTTACATAAACCGGAGCATGGACGTTACTTGAGATCATTCAGAGAAGTTAATGAAGTGCAAGGACAGCTCGCTGTAATAAATTCTAAAGCTGGAATGTCAATGAGAACTTCTTATCAAGTCATGGGTCAGAGTGTTGGAGGCACAGATAACTTGCCGTTTCGATTTTCGGATTTGAAGAATTATTTAGAAATGAAGCTTTGTCGAAACTTTAGTGATGGTGGTTGGTGACGCAACTGTTATTCAAGAATTTTTTAGAAATGAAGCTTTGTCGAAACCATCATTTTATTATGATATTCAAGTTGATGCAGCAGAAGATATAGCTAGTATTTTTTGGGCAGATGGGAATATGCAACTTGACTATGCTTTATTTGGTGATGTTATAAGCTTTGATACAACTTATCGAACAAACAATCATTATCGTCCTTTAGGTTAGTTTTTTAAACTTCTATCAGGTTTAAATTTACTGTTTTGCTTGCATTATGTTATATATTGTGTTGCCATGAATAGTATAGGCAAGTTCAACATGTTGAAACCATTTACGAATAATAATGGTTTCTTTGTATATCATACTGAAACCATTTGTCATTACTAATGGTTTCCAGCACAATAATATACAAATAGTCGTTTCACCATTATTGTCATCTAACCAAATTTGTAATGTATGAGTTCTTTAGCGTTGTATTCTTGTCAGGGTTGTTTTCTTATATGTGTCTTATAATTTGGGGATTATATGTTTATTATAATATATAATGTATGGCATTGGTAAACCATTTAGCCATAGCTTTGGTTTTAATTGATTACATGTTGAAACCATTTAGCAACACTAATGGTTTTGTAATACTTTAACTGTCATATATTCAAGTTTTTTCCTGATTTTGGTTCATTTACATTTCAGCTGCATTCATGGGCTTTGACAATCACCGGACAAGTGTTTTATTTGGTGCTGCCCTTCTGTATGATGAGACTGCAGCAACTTTTGATTGGTTGTTTACGACTTTTTTGAAGTGTATGTCTAATAAGAAACCACAATCCATATTTACGGATCAGGCGCCTGCGTTGTTGAAGTCAATTCCTAATGTTTTTGAGGGTGTTTTTCATGGTCATTGCTCATGGCATATGTATGAGAATGCAAAGAAAAATCTTGGGTCTCGTGCAAATGCTGCGTTTTTCAACGAGTTAAATTATTTGATTTCAAATGTTGAGACTGAATCAGATTTTGATTACAACTGGGATCAGATGATGAAAAACTGCTTTGGTGGAAGGCCTATTTCAGACTTTAGTTGGCTTGTTCAAACCCATAGGAACCGTATGCACTGGTCTTCAGTTTGGGTCAAGTCTCATTTCACAGCTGGCTTGAAAACGACCCAATTAAGTGAGTCCTTCAATGCTTTCCTCCGTGGTTTTCTACAGCCTGATCATTCACTGGTTCAATTCTTTAGCCATTTTAATATTATGGTTCAGAGATTGAGGGATAAGCATGCTGAGTTGGACTTCAAGGCTGCAAACACTAGAGCAAAAAACAATTATCCCAACAGTCAACTGATGCGGTCTGTTGTAAACAAGTATACCCCAGCTTGTTTTGCATTCATCCATAGGCAGTATGATCTTTCATTCAAATACTTCTATGAAGAGGTCACAACTCAAGGTTCTGGTTTCATCAAGGTTTTCAAAGTTTTTACAATTGAACAGCTTGATGAACCCGAGGAAGTAGGTGGTGCTAATTATGATGATGATGGTATTGATGGGCGTTCAGATCGCGATGTTTTAGATGAAGAAATTTCTGAAAAGCTTTCCCCAAATTTTGAACAGCACGATCGACTTGATGAAAGGGTTGTGACCATTGATATTAGGAGCAAACATATTAGCTGCACATGTCGTATGTTTGAGAACAGGGGTTTTTTATGTCGGCATGTCTTCAAAGTACTTGAATTCTTAGGTGGTTCTGTAGCATATCATAGTTTGAAGACAATACCTGCGGAATATGTGTTAAAGCGTTGGACTAGAGATGTCCGTCATTCTATTGACAAACTGAAAACTACGATCAATGTTGCTACTGAAGGAACGACTCAAGCACAACGATATCAACAGATGTGTGCTGTCACAGTCCAGCTTTGTACACGTATTTGTTCAGATCCCGAGGCTTCTCAAATTTTTCTCAATGGTGTACTTGAAGCTGGGAAGAAAGCAGAGGAGTTGATTATGTCTAAAGGTTTTTAAGATGATCTTTATGAACTATGTTTTTTTATTTTGTCTGTATGTGTGTTAAAACCATTTTTTCACTATGTCTGGTTTTTGACAGTTTTCCTACAAAACCATTTGATGATAACAATGGTTTTGTCTTCCACTGCATATAAATTTGTTATCTGCACAATGATGATTAAATGTTTGATAATTGTATACAATGCTTGATGAAATGCTTTATAGTACTATACTAAAATGTTTGATTATTGTATATGTATTCATACAGCACCATCTAAGAGTTCTGTGACGCCATCTAAGTCTTCCAATACAGCTACTGTCAGTGAATCATCTGATGGGGTAAAGTCTACTGCCCCAAAGTTTAAAGAAAGACCAAATCCAATTAGATCAAAGAAGCGAGTTAAAATTGATTATGAAAGGAGCAGAGAACGCCAGAAAATGAAAGTACAGCGGAATAGACAACAAAGAGAGGATGAGGCTTCAAAGGGAAAAGAGGCTATTGATTGAACCATTTTTTTTTTTTTTTTTGTTTCATGTTATCAGTTTGTACTAGAGTTTGTTACAAAACCACTAGACTTGTATTAATCTACTTGTTTATTTCATGTTTTTTTGTTGGTATGTATTTGATGATTATAAGATATCGATCATTAGACATATATTTTATTTGTATTAGATAGAATGGGTTATATATATTGCTATTTAGACTCCTAATAGGTTGATGAAACCATTTTAGTACATCAAATGGTTTCCAGATGTTATTTGGTTAAACCATTATTATTGTTAAATGGTTTCCAGATTTTATCCGGCAAAACCATTAAGTGCATCAAATGGTTTCATGTTATCAGTTTGTACTAGAGTTTGTTACAAAACCACTAGACTTGTATTAATCTACTTGTTTATTTCATGTTTTTTTGTTGGTATGTATTTGATGATTATAAGATATCGATCATTAGACATATATTTTATTTGTATTAGATAGAATGTGTTATATATATTGCTATTTAGACTCCTAATAGGTTGATGAAACCATTTTAGTACATCAAATGGTTTCCAGATGTTATTTGGTTAAACCATTATTATTGTTAAATGGTTTCCAGATTTTATCCGGCAAAACCATTAAGTGCATCAAATGGTTTCCAGATGTCCTCTACTGAAACCATTAATAATGTGAAATGATGTTGACATAATAAACTCAATAATGTAAACTTGATTGTAATTGTTCATCCTTGTTGTAAAGTTGTTCCATGTCATTTAATTGTAATTGTTCACAAAAATTTGACTCTTTTGTGCAATATTTAAATAAATCATATAAGTAAATTGTCTTTGGTGCAATACCACGAGTCTAATTGATCCAAACTTTTATTCATTTTGAAAATCTAATATACATTAATAATTTCTTAAAAAAAAGTTCTATTAGGATTTAAAAATCTATATAGTTAAACCATATAAGGTTGGTTCTTAAGCTATCCTTACAAAACCATTATTATTGTTAAATGGTTTTCAAAGACAACTGTCTGGAACCATTTTCTGTGCATAATGGTTTAGAAGTGGAATACTATTAAACAAATAAATTTTAGCATATTAACTCAATAGAATTTAAAATTAAAGGTAATTCATAAACTCATGAACAACAAAAGTTAATCCAAAATACATGGCAGGTTCAAGTTAATCCAAAACAAACAACTAAATGTTTCCATAGAAAGTCAATAAACAACTTCATCAACAACACATGCAAGTTCAACTTGCTATTTTTTGAAGCTTTTGTGCATGGTATCTGTTTGCTTCATTCTCCACATGATTTCTTCTGCAATTGCTTGTGTCACTTAATATTGTTGAACAAACTCCAATCCTTAGATCCATCATCTTTGCGACCCTTGCACTTTTTTTCATTTTTGACCAACCTTTGAAAGAATCCAGTTGTGTGCTGTCACCTGCCCATTCAGCAAGGAATTTCATGCAGAATATTCCACATCTGTCTTTATCAATTTGATTAGGCATCTTTGGCGAATCCCACTTAAATGTCGCAAACTTGAAGGGCATTCGAATCTTTCTTCGCCTATACATATCTGCCAGGAATACTTCGACCTCGTTCAGCCAGATATCAAACATATCCTTGTATACAGATGGTGCCCCAGTCTTAGTGTACAAACTTTCTCCACTCAAGCTGTTGAGGAATTCGAATTTCTGGCTCTTCAAATTCACAACGAAGCACACGTAATGACTTCCCGGGTTCCCTATTAAAGCTGGTGTCATTATCTACAGTTCCAATGAGAAAACTATTATTTACTATTTTAAATGGGCCATAGTATTTACTATTGTATAGTTAAATGAGAAAACTATATAATATGGATGCAGTTTCAAAGAAACCATTATACACATCAAATGGTTTCACATATACAACACCAATAATATTTCAGAGAATTACTGCAGATCCAAGCATGCATTAAAATTAAACACCATATTAAGTTAAACTTACATATTCTAGGCTCTCAGGGTCAATGGCCTGCAATTCCATGTACTTGAATTTGCTTAGTCTCTCGATGAATCTTTTGAATGCAGCTGGGTTTTTTTTGTCAAAAGCACCAGGTTTCTCCAAGTCAGCCTGTTTATATAACAACAAATCAATTAAATCAATTATTCAGCTTAATTAATAAAGGAAATCCATTAAAATTTATGGAATATAATGCATACATAGTTAATCATGGGTGTAACCAGTTTTGTCATCTTGTCTCTTTTCTGATTCCAGTTTAAGCAGTTGACCCAGGCATTGATCACAAAGCATGACACCCATTCGTCTTGTTGTAGTGACCATAAGTATCTCCTTTCCAGTGAATAATTATGAGCTTTGTTATCAGAGCAGTACAGAAGCTCATACCTATTCAATGATGAAGCAAGTTAGTAGTTGTAGTACTATAAAGATGATTTTCATCAAGCACTACGCAGATAACAAATATATACGCAGTTTTAAATAAAACCATTTTTAACATCAAATGGTTTGTTTAGCTAAACTTACGAAACCATTCATTGTGAAAAAATGGTGTTAACACACAAACAGCCAAGATAAAAAACGATAGTTCAAAAGAACAGCTTAAAAACAAAAAAAAAACAATATAAATATAACTAATACTCATCAGACTTACAGGAAGCTAAATAAGAAATTGGTTTGACTTACTCATCAAGCTCCGGACTCCAAGCATATGTTGATAATTTTTTCTGCAACTCAGATGCAGTAGACTCGTGGACAGCATCGTCATATGGGCTTGCAAGGTATTTCGATTTCTTCACCGCCCGTCGACGCTCAGGGTATGTGCTATCTGAATAAAGCATATTATGCTTCTTTCTTTTCTTTGTTGTGACATTGCCCAAGTCAATTATTTCATCTGGCAGCACTGTCTTCAATGGAGTTGCACTGTGAAATTATGATACGTAATAGTGTTATTTTTATAGAATTTAATTATTATTGTTATTGTAGAAAATTTAATTAATCAATAATAAAGTTCAATGATTACATTGTTTGAGTCTTACTATATAACATTGTCTGGGTCAAATTGTGTAGGCTTCTCCCGATGCTTAACATCTGGATCTGGTACTTTAAGGTTTTGCTTGGGGTCTCTTTTCGTTGAATCATTATCAAAAAACTCAGGGTACTTCAAAATTGTTTCCTGTGTTGCCGAGAATTGATTGTCTAAAGCATCTGTTGTTTCCTGTGTCGCTGGAATTGGACTTTCTGAATTATTTTTAGTGGATCTGAAACCATGAAAAAACATTTTAGGGTTTAGACATCATGTATCAAAATAATTGACAAACATTTTAAAAGTTATGGTTTAAGAAAGTTTTTTAAAACCATTAGTTTGTTATTATAGTTTTAGATATCATAAAATGAAAAATCATTTCTTACGCTGCATTTGAAGGTCCAAAAAACTCTGGAAAATTCAGGATAGTTTCCTGTGTCAATGATATTCCCACATTACAGGCTGCTTTCACTGAATCGTCAACCATCTTCGCATCAATCTCAATTTCTTCATCATTGTCATTTTCATCATTGCTTTTGGTATCATATTCTTTAGTAAACCTGAAACCATTAATCCCTTGTAAAATAAACATAGCATAAAATCAAAAAATGATTTTATAGTACTACTATCTGAAAGCATTTTGCCAGGAATATTGTTTAAACATACAGCTCTTTGAAACCATTATACAAGCAAAATGGTTTTAGAGATCAACATCTAAAACAATTTTGCCAGCAAAATGGTTTAGCATTATGTTGAGCCTTGAAATTAAATGCAGTACCTATCTTCTGGTTGTGGGATTGATGGTTCACCCTGAGCCTGTCCAGCATTAAAAGATATTTTGTCCTCCTCACAAGTACTTGATGCTCCCTTTATTGTATCATCAATGATATTGTCATTGATCTCAACTTCTTTCACTGAATCGTCAACCATCGTCGCATCAATCTCAATTTCTTCATCATTGCTTTTAGTAAACCTGAAACGATTAATCCCTTGTAAAATAAACATAGCATAAAATCAAAAAAATGGTTTTATAGTACTACTATCTGAAACCATTTTCCCAGGAAAATTGGTTAAGCATACAGCTATTTGAAACCATTATATAAGCAAAATGGTTTTAGAGATCAACTTCTAAAACCATTTTGTCAGCAAAAATGGTTTAGCCATTATGTTGAGCATTGAAATTAAATTCAGTACCTATCTTCTGCTTGAGTACTTGGTTGTGGGATTGATGGTTCTCCCTGAGCCTGTCCAGCATTAAAAGAGCTCATACCACTGCTTTTTGATATTTTCTCCTCCGCACAAGTATTTGAACTATCCTTCTCTCTAGTGTCAGCTACTTCTTCATTTTTGTCATCCTCATCAATTTTCTCAGCATTAATATCATCTTGTTCACCATTGTCATCTTTTTCATCATCAGCTTCATCAATGCCTTTGGTATTGATCTCATCTTCTGCATCATTGTCATTATTCAACCTGAAAGCATTAATGCTTTGTTAAGCAAAGATCTTGAAACCATTTAATGATTCTAATGTTTTCATGTAACTGAAAAAGTGCATCACAGCCTAAAAAATTACAGTGAAACAGTAACATTTCGAAAGACAAATTAAATTTAGTACCTTTCACTTTCTTCATTTTCAGTTTCACTCCCTCTAGTTTCACTTCCAATCTCTTCAGTTCCACTCTTTTCATTTTCATGGACTTCTTTGTCTGTGTTTTCAGGTACTTCCTCAAGATTTTCTTTGGCCATTCTCTTTTCCAAGGTCTCTACAGCGGTAGTGTAGATCCGTATGCACCCCCGACAATAGTTCAAATGCTCTTTTGCCTACAATGTTTATGGCGCAACTTGTTATTTACTAGTACTTGAACAAACTAAAAGAACAAGGCCAAATGATTAGAAGCTAACAAACTACTAGAACAATTTTAAACCAAGATCTTGAAACCATTTAATAATAGTAATGGTTTCAGTCTATAACAGTTTGAAACCATTTAATATTACTAATGGTTTCCAGAATTTAACAAAACAACTAATACAGAAATATCTTGTTGAAACCAATCAATCCATGTTAATGGTTCCTAACATTTTATCTCTCTCACCTTAGATAGTGGACATGTATCTGGATCGAAACACATCACAAGGGGACCTTCATTGGTGCTATGCAGTCTTCTGACCCCAACTGTCAATCCATTCTCCAGGCCCATAAGCTCATGGACTTTCTGAAGTTCTTGGTTTGCCAACTTCACATCCCAATCACGCAGCGATGGCCACTTGTATTTCCCAGTCAATAATGGGCTTTTCTTCCCCATTTTTTCCATGTAATTAATCTGCAAAATGAACACATGGACATACATAATTAAACGATTCTACACTTAGTGTTTTTTAAGATGAATAGACACAGTTGCATATTCCAATCCATAAAGAAAATTAACATACAAGTAACAAAACAAAGTCTCCAAATTATAAACAAATTCAAAAATTGGCCTTTGATTCAACAAAAAAATTACCCTTTTACCCTTTTCACTGAAATCAACTAATTACTAATTAATAATAATAACTCCACTGTATCAGGTGGCAAATCTCAAATAAACGAGAATCCCAGACACTGTAAGAGAGAGAGTGAGAGAGAGAGCGAGAGAGAGAGAGAGAGAGAGAGAGAGAGAGAGAGAGAGAGAGAGAGAGATGGAGATAGAGAGAATGATTACCATGAGGAAGTGGAAGTCTGCCAATGGATTTGCTACAGCTGGATTTTGGAGTCCTTCTTTCATATATGCAAGGACATAGGAGCACCAATTATAAGATGAAGTATTGACTAGATCTTCTAATATGCGTGCATATTGTAGAGAAACATAACTACTGTTAGTGGGGCACAAAATGTTGTGAATTATACAACAAATTGCACCCTTCACCCATACTTTTGGTTTATTTGTTCTTTTCAAAATGTTCTCCAACTCTTTCACCTTCACAAATGGAGAATAATCGCCTTCCAATCCTAACTCTCTTCGTAGTCTTTTTATTGCAGCATCGGGGCAGAGATCAATGTTGATTTGCTTCCCCGCCATTGGAAGGTTATATACTCTATGCACATCATCTTCTTTCAGTTCAAGCACATCGGTCTTGTTCAATCTTATACACATATTCTCTTTTTCAAAGTTCTTCACAACCCATTCCACAAAGAAAGTGTGGATTTTTGTCCATTTGCATATGTGTATCATGCCTCCAAATCCACTATCATTCAAAAGCTTAAGTATTTTGGCTTTTCCTTTGTGATCATGTAGGGAGTTCATAAGGTCATAGACCTTAGGTATGCTCAACTTGTGCCGAAGTCGTTGATCGGCATCCAAATCTTTGTTAACATTTTCATCATCTGAACTTCCTTTATCAGATTCTTTTTCCTCAATCTTTTGTTTCTTTTTACCACCATGAGATGTTGAAGGAATTTGTTTGTCATCATTTTTCTGATCCTTCTTCATTCGGTCCATCCTTTTACCAGTCTTTATGTTCTGCCTCTTTTCTTTACCTTTTGCCTCTGCCATTTTCTGGTCCTGTTTTTCATCACCACCAGATGATGAAGTACTGTCATTGCTATTATCCTCCTGTGTCAGTCCAATACTGAAGGATAGCAATGATTTTTGTTTCTTGGATTTTTTAACCTGGACCAGATAAAACCATTATTAGCATCATATGGATTTGGTAAACAACTGATTGAAACTATTCTGTGTGGAAAATGGTTTCAAATTGATAAAGATGCCATATTATTCATGAGAGATTGACCAAAACATATTAATAACATTAATTACCAGCATCAAATGGTTTGAGTTACAATTAATGCAATACCGGTGTGTTAACTGCTGAAGAAGGTGCTTTTAGTTTTGTGACGCTAGTGCTACTTCCAAATGGTACATTTCTATAACCGGACCGAACTCGCTACATTCTAATAAGTACTAAAATCATGTGGTTTTAAGGGCAAACTGAGTTGCTTATCATTGTTCTAATAAGTACTAAAATTGTTTAGGTTTAATAACTTACTATCTTATGAATAACATTTGGTACATTTCTACCTAATTCTGTTTATTCTTCTTGTACTATAAACTAAGCACATAGTACCAAGTTGTATGTCGATCAGATTAAGAAAAGTGCACATAGTACCAAGTTGTATGACAGATTAAGAAAAGTATAATTGTATTTAGGTATTTAAATGACAATTAAAAACAATGCAACTTGGTTTATTAATGCGTGACCTAACCATTGAGACAACGGCAAAACAATTACCAGCATCAAATGGTTTGAGTTTAAAACTTACTGAAACCATTTTTCGTGACAAATGGTTTCAAAGCTTATTAACAAATTCATAATGAGCACAATTTACTCAACCACTGAAACAACATTTGGCTTAATTCCATCTTTAAGTCAACAAATCTATGAAATTCAATAAATCTCCAACCCTAATTCACAACTAAGTCACACAAATTGAGAACACAAGTTTAAATAAGTCACAAGTTTAGGTATTCATCAATGATTTCAATTAGTTTCTAAACTGAACCATAAAACCATTTTCAACAATCTTAGCAACAAATTAATCACAATAAACTGTATAATTAGGGTTTTACAAATATGTTTTGAATTAATTTCCAAACTCAAACCATAAATTTGTTAAGTTATTTTCAAAAATTTGAAGGAAAAAAGTTATGGAAGAAAACCTGTGATGTGTTCTTCATTTTATGGGTTGAATATGATTTCTTCATTTTTTGTGTTGCTTCCATAATAGCTTGCGAAGATGATGAAGGAGTGAACGACGATGGCGATGATGAACGTTGTGTTTCGTAATGGTGATGGTGATGATGTTGATTTCCGGCGACGATGATGATGATGTTGATTCCGGTGAGAATTTTGCGTTTGGTTTTCAACTGAGAAGGTTTTGCGTTGCGTTTGGAGTAACCGTTACTTTACACGATAAACGTTTGTTGGATAAAAGAGGGAAACGAAATGGCTCGGTGTAGGAAGGAAATGGGTTGGGCTAGCGGCTTATTGGGCCGCACTTATGCAGCGTACATAAGTTTCACTTATGTATAATAACCGGACCCATTATACAGCATCTATGATGTTATCCAATCTCATTCCTTCTCCACCATAGAGATAAATTATGGAGAGAGGAAAGAGTGAGACTGGCTAACATCAAGGATGACTGTATAAAGACTGATCTATACGATGTTTCTACTGCATCTGCTAGAAAAAAGAGGAAGAAGGAAATTAAAGGTCATTGTTTAATCCATGCACACCATTAGTAATAAGATAGGAAAACCAAACTATCTAAATAATGGTTAGTTAACTACCAAAGAGTGTTCAAAATTTCATAGAAGAGAGGAAGTTGAGTTTGTAACCAAAATTGATTTATCAAGATTGCCTTGAATTTTTCACTGTACACGTTTTTTTTTTTATACATACACATGCTTGGTGCTATTTTAATGAAATTTGTAAAAAAAAAAAGGTGAAAGAGACCAATCAAATTTACAAAAAGTTGAATACATCATATGTATATTTGGATTTTCTTGTTCCAAAGCTAGACACAATGCATGAATTTTCATTCTTAGACACATGCTATTGGTTGAATGGATGCATTTTAAGTACTATGAAAATGGTTGCTATTTTATCCCAATTCCACTATAAAAATAAGTGATGGATAGGAATTAATAATCTCTTGTTATATCTTCTTGCCATAAGTTTTTCTTAAATTACCCTTGATCTTATCAATTTCTTGCCATTAGTTTTTCTTAAAAAATCAGGATCCATTATTTGAAGACATGTACATCACATAAACAAAACAATAATACACTATGTTAGTTAACAACTATTAGAAACTTAAGCTAGTGGTACCAAATCAACAACAAAACATAAGCTAAGTTCATGATATACACAATTAAACTTAAAGTAATTACGATACCTCATACTCAGGATATTCAATCTCAAAAGTCCTATACCTAACCTTAAGCATGTCCAAATGAGCAATGGACCAATCAATAGGATCTACACAAAAAAGAAAACAAAATAACACAAAGATAAGTGATTCCTTTCAAGATCCTAAACACAAATAGTACTTGAATGCATAAAACCCATAAAAAATATATTTGTAAAGAAGCTTAAGAAGTAACATAAATCAAACTAAAAAAGAAACATTTTTGAAAGGGAAAAAAAAAGAGAAGAGATTTTAGAAATTCAATGCACAAAACCCATAAAAAATATACTTATAAAGAAGTTTAAGAAGTAATAGAGTTGTGGTCTTATCATTCTGCATTAAACAAATATAAGACAAATTTCTCTTTCTCAACACCCAATATCTCAAGCCCAAAACAAATAATTCATGATTCATTTTTAATAAAACTCATCTTAGATAGCCATCCAATTACATGGAACCATCACCACCAAAATGCATGAGAAACTTACACTGCACAATAAGCGAGTCACTCTATTGATTAATAAGTAGTAAAAACTAACAAAGGAAGACCAAAAGGACAACAAATTTGTTTCCTATGTTTAATGTTGGCACTCTTTTATGAGCTTAATTTTGGAGAAAAAAGTAAAAACAAAACAAAAAATAGTTTGAGATTCAGCCAATAGAGAAAATGGAAGAGAGATGAGATTATTGCAGTCACTTGAGTTTATTGACACCCAAAAGTTCAATTTCATGAAAGACTTCAAACATGCAAGATCAAAATGGTACAAAACTCAAATTTTAGAAGCCATGTTAAAATGCAAAAGTCTAACTTTGTAGCAACTACCTACTTTTAACTTTGCTTCACTTAATTTAAATCCTTAATAAGCATCAACATAAATAGTTTATAAAATGTATTAAGATAAATGACATTATCAACTTCAAATAGCTTCCATAGATCAAAAAACATGACACCAAATAATTTCAAGAATAGGCTAATCAAATAAAAAAATCAAAGCATACATCAATATAAACAATGCATAAGAATAGAACAAATATCAAAATAACTTCTTACATGGCTACTTGATTTTAGCCAATCATGTATTATTGCCAACACTCAAAGTATATTCAAAATAAATGTTATATGACTTAAAATAATTCCTTTCAACTGCTTCTATAATCCAAGTTTATGATGACATGCTGAAAAGAGAGCAAGATAATACCAAAAAGATCATGTTTTGACCATTTTCATCATATTCCATTTTAGAACTCCATAGGAACACAAATTTAGACACACACCAAAGTCTAAAATATGGTGTTAAATATGTAAAATCAACTTCACATGTTTTTAAATATGTAAAATCAACTTCCCTATATTACTAATTAATAATCAATTATGGAAGTGTAATCAACTTTGTCAAGAGATTTAGATCTAAGAAGTTGCTCATGACAACATACCATTACCAAATCTACCATGAAGTACCTAAATCAAGGGATCAATCAAATAATTAATATCAAAAACCAATTTCTGCTATAAACTATTGAATAAAAAACATAACGTAAATTTTGTAATACATATTAAAAAAAACAAAAGATTGAAGAAATTAAACATTATATATACCTTCTTGATAGAATCAATTCCACAAATTTTCTTAGTCCTTTTGGTATAGGATCCCCCTCTTGATCAATATATTCACCAAACTATCATACATATTAAATCACAAAATCAAAAACCACAAACATGGATGCAGGATCATACTAATTAAAATCATAAAATCAAAAACCACAAACATGCATGCAGGATCATACCTCTGAGCATGGCTTAGAAGTCAGTAACAAAAAAAAGATTTGTATCATAAACTCTTTCCATCACAAAAAAAGAAGAAAACAACAATTGAAACTACCTTGAGCTCCTGCAAAACAACAGGAACTGCCCCAAATTTCAAAAAACTAATTTATGATATAAACTCTTGCCATCACAAAAAAAAGAAAAATAATAATTAAAACTACCTTGGCTCCTGCAAAGCATCAGGAATTGCCCCAAACTCTTTCCATGAATACAAACCGAGGTATATAACCATAAATCAGAGGATACTCACCTCGTCTCCAACGCTTTCACTGATGGGTTTGAATACCCAGCTGCATGTAAAGAGAAATTAAGGTATAGAAGAACAAAGTGGAACCATGCAACCAAAGAAAAAGAACAGAGAACAATATAAATCAGAAAATCAATTGAAAACAGAGCAAGAAAAGAGAAGAAGAATCAAATCGGATCGGACACCTTGTCTCTGACAACACAGATCACCGAAAACATCACAGCCATCACCACCGCCGCTCACCTCGCACGCAACACCTTCTCCCCCACCCTCTCAGACGCGTATTTCTCTCTCCCTCCGTCGTTTTTGTTTTTTCCCAAACCCTCTGCATTTTGTGTTTTCTTTGGTTCTGTCGTTTTTGTTTTTTCCCAAACCCTCTGCATTTTGTGTTTTGTTTGGTCAGTGTGTGGGTATTTGAACAAAAAAGGGTTGAATGGAGGAGGCAAGGAGATGAGTACATGTGTACTCCATGCATAGTTACACAAAAGAGGTTTGAAGTGGTATGTGTCAAGCAATGAAAGGAGTTAAATGGAGTGGATGGATTGGCTTGGATGACATATGCATGATGTCAGCGTGTTAGGGTTAAAGAAAAGGGAGTAGGGTTAACACCATCTGACCTTTTTATTATTGTAGGATACAACCAAGGATATGACCGGAAAAAAAACCAAGGATCACGATGTGTAGAATTCTAGTAGGTATACTTGTTCTAATAAAACTAGTTTATACTAAAACAAATAATCAAAATAAGTGTAGAAATAGAGATGGGAAAATTTACTTACAACACCAATATTTTAACCGTTTAAATTATATTTGTCTTGGACTAATTCTTTGAGACTTTTGACATTTGAAAAGTAGCGAGCTAGGGAGGGAGTGAACCAGATATTAGAACTTCAACATATGTGGGCCCCAGGTGTATTAATTTTCTCACCATAAACAGGAATCATATATCGATCCATAGAAAAACATAGACTTGGTGTATAAGCCATAGTCATATGCACATTTTTTAAAATTAGTAAATAAATATAGAAGCTGAGTTGCTAAAAAAAAATAAAAAATGAAGAGAAGCTGAGTTTTGCTCCTACAAAGGATTAAACAACAGAAGGAATCATGTGGAGCATTTAATGCAAAGAGAAGGAATAGGTCATAGGGTTTCACAGCTTAGTACATGCAATTTTGATTTAAATCTCTCTGGAAATGAGTGTTCTCTTAAAAAATCCATAGGCCTCTTAGTCTAATGTCGGACAGATGCCAAAAACATTGACTTCTTTCATTTTGACAAAAGAAAATATTGACATTTGAAATATGTGATTTGAGCAACAAGCAAAATCTATTGAGCTAAATTGAATTATTCATAAAATTTATGAGTTAATTGATTTTGAGCTAAAAAAAAATTAGTTTCAAACTTCTAAACTGAATTTCGATTTGAAACCAATTCTTATTGAGTCGAAATGAGGCAATCAACACAACTCATTTCTAACCTTAGTATTTAGGTAAATCACAATGATGCTAAGAGCATCTTGTTGCAATTTGTGGCGTTGTTTGGAATTATTTCTAAAGTTTGGGGATGCTTGTTGTGTGCTTTGTAGGGAGGCTAGAGAAACGGAAGATCACTTGTTTGCCTTTTGCCCATTGACTTGGTTGGCACGGTTCAAGGTCCATGTTGGTTCGGCTTGACTTCGGTTGTACCGAGAACAATTGGCTCACTATTTCAGAGTTTCCTTTTACGCTTCCGAAATAAGAAGCATGCTCAAAAGGGGGTGATGATGGTTTGGCAAGCAGTTGTTTGGGTGCTCAGGCGAACGTTAAGCCTTTTAATTGTATTGTTCGTTAGCTTTGGATGGAGGATTTAGTGCTTGTCCGACCTAGGGAAATGCCTTCGATCTAGGTTGATTTTTGTTTGGGTTGAATATTATCTGTACTTCTTCTTACGACGCGATGCGGGTAAAGTATCTCTTGTACTTGTTCCAATTAAATTTATATATAAATATGCATTGTTTGCTCTTGGTTTTGTGGCTAGCAAGTTCTCATGATTTGAATAAATAATTTGCGCATTAATTGAACTTGAGGGAGAGGTGGTTTGGATGCGAAAGCCCAAACCAACAAAACAAACATTCACGTTGGTTGAACCCTTATCTCAAGGGGTCTTGGTCCATGCATGTTAGGATTCCAATTAACTTCTTTTCTTGACAAACAAAGGAAAGAGAAGTGAACTAATTAATTAAATTGTTTATATACAATTTATCCAATGCTAACAGCTGTATTTGAACTTAATTGCAATTTGAGTGTGAAACTTGAAATTAGATGTGCACATGTATATGCAGCAATACGTTATTGAAGAGTCAATGTGTACGTAAAATTTACACAACTGCGTGAATTGCCAACCCATCACGCGCCTACCCTGTGTTGACCACCGCCAAAATACTAGTTAATTAATTAACTAACTTTATAAATTATTATATTGAGTTCAAACCCACTTATTTCATTACTTAAAAAAATATTTATAATCAATACATTAAACTTAAATGGTTAATGAACTCTTCTTATAATAAATAGTTCGAAAAATGTGAGTTTAATTCCATGGAAGAACAATTTTTGGTCAAGTTTTTTAAATTTGAGTTTAACTCTAGCCATAAGCGTGATAGTTATCTTTAAGTTTCTTCTGTTGTATGTTAGCACAAATATTATAACCGTCTCATGCTAAAGTACACAATTTACTTACTTTTCACATTCGCTCTATCTTAATCACATACCGACTTGAGTCTTAGAATACTAATAAACATGTAGATATCTTTCTCACGGTAAAACACCACCAAAAACCTATCACTATTGTAACCGTCGCAGATCTCACTATCAAAATCATCCAATTTTCTGTTGAGCAGAGCAACTATTAGTGTTTTCTAAATCTTAAAACTTACTCTAACTCTAATAAAAACCTATAAAAAGGACAAACTAAATCTCTCAAAATAACCCTTTTTTTTATCATAGAAAAATGTCTCAAATAACATTGACTTCACTCAATTTACATGTGAAGTAAATATTATTATATTTGATCTCCATTGAAGAAATGGTTACCAATTTTCTTCTTAGAACATCAATGTACGTAGAATTAATATATATTATCAACTCATACTTTACAAGAGAGACATGTGCATCTAGCTAATTAATATTTAATAATATTCTATTCTACATAAGCAATTAGCAAAAGTTGAAATCTTAGTCCATATTATAAATAGAACTTTTAGGTTCATTCTCTTAAACACCAAAGCTCAATATATATTAATTGTGCTGCATATATACATTTCATCCTCTTCATCATAACAAGTTAACAACATAGCATTCTGTTTCATTAATTTGGTTCTTTTGGTATAATTGAAATAATTTTGATCTTCCACCAAATGGGATCAGGTTCCTCACCTTGTGCTTCTTGCAAATTGTTGAGAAGGCGTTGCACACAAGAATGCATCTTTGCCCCTTATTTTCCTTCTGATGATCCACGAAAGTTTGCCATTGTTCATAAGGTCTTTGGTGCTAGCAATATCAGCAAAATGCTGCAGGTTTCATTTCTATATCTCTTCATTACCCTTCTTTTTCTTTTTGATCTGCATCAATTTTTTAAGTAAAAAATTACTTAATGTTAAATTAAGCGCTTATAACTTAAGCACTTGCTACATAAGCACTTATCATATAGGCATGTAAGTCTGTTTGGATTGACTTTATTTTTGAGCTCAACTACGCAAATAAATAAACTTTTATGTATTGTTCATAAGTTTGTCAAGGTAATTTATGAAAAAATAGCTTATGAAGATACAATTTTCATTGGTAAAAACTTATGAATTAACATAAAAATTTAATTATATGCATAAACTAATTTTCATAAGTTCATAAATAACTCAATCCAAATGAACTCTATAAGTATTTGCTATTTCTATAACAAAAGTTAAACTAAAGTCAAACTATTTTCATATATGTTATAAGTTTTTTTCATAGTCAATCTTAAAGAACTTATAAAAATAAGGTGAAAACAAATGTGACAATGGAAAATGAAAATTATTTTGGAACAAATTTTTTAAAAAAAATTATAAATGCGACCATTGTTATGGGACAAATGACTTAGTTTTTATGATGAATGATGAAGTACATGTACTGCATGTCACGCGGCAACCACAATGTTAGTGTTGGCGATCCTTAATTAGTACTCTATCTGTTCCAAAATATAAATAAAAATTGGTCAACAAAAGTGAATATATTTGGTCTAAAATTTTTAATCAAATACATCAAGTTTCTTTGACTCAATTTTACTTATATTTTGTAACAAAAAAAAAAAAATTTACTTATATTTTGGAGCGGAGAGAATATGACGAAGAATGCAGTTAATATAACATTAATCGCAGCCGCGTTCATGATGCAGAGACATAAAAAAACACCAATGTCCCAATCCAAATCACAATCATAGACCTTTATTTAAATTTAAAACCTTACACACCCACATTAATTGTTCCAAGCCCAAAAACTCTTGGTATGCATGTGCTAACTTTTGAGTCTACATTACACAATCATACAAGCATTTTTTTATTGTGCTTAATAATGGTATGTTATAACTTATAACTTATAACACTTGTATACTTGTTTTTAGGAGCTTCCAATTCATCAAAGAGCAGAAGCAGTAAACAGTTTAGTTTATGAAGCAAATGCAAGAGTTAGAGATCCTGTTTATGGATGTGTTGGAGCCATATCATACCTTCAAAGTCAAGTTTCACAATTACAAATGCAACTTGCAGTGGCTCAAGCAGAGATACTCTGCATCCAAATGCAACAAGAATCTGCTACAGTTACTGACTCATTACCAACACATGTTGACCAAGATGACAAATTAATGCTCCTATCTGAAAATAATAATTGCTATGGAGTTCTTCCACAATATCTCAACTTTCCATCTTCTTCTTCCTCATCTTCCAATGTATTTCAAGATTATGAGCCTCTTAAGAGAGAGACTTTTTGGACTTAAGTGTAATAACTACTATTTAATCTTCAATGAAAATTTGAACTTTTCTATTTCACTTATGTTGTTCTGATTAAAATATTGTTTTTGTCTTAATTAACCTTTTGATTGATTCCAAATTAATTAAGAGATTCCAAAATTTTGGTCAAGATTGTTTAAACTATAAATTAAAGATTGTAGTACTTATACTATCTAAAGTCTAAACATCCCCCCTCAAGTAGAATTTTTGCCTTTGTATGAAACTCTCTTAAAGGGTTCCTCCCCAGTTCCCATGCTAATCTTGAAGGCAAGAATTTTAAAGTTTTGGAAATCCAATGCTCCATGGTCCATGGTTTCATTAGTGAAGGGTTACTTTGAATTTATTTTCCATCCCTCGATGATCTAAGTGCAGTCATATCCATTGCCTCTTGGAGTCTTTCACTGGGTTTTCTTCAGACCTTTGCTTGCACAACTGACTTCAACCCTCACACAGTGCAGCGCACACCTTCGTTCGAACATGGATACACATTCACGGTCTTGCTTGTGAATATTGGCGACCCAAAATATTGTTCGAAATTTCAGGGGCTCTTGGTATTCCTTTGGCATTTGGTGAGGCAACTATGAAGAGAACTTCCGGTTGTTTTGCTGGAGTTTTAATCGAGGTTGATCTTAATTCTGATCTGAGCGAAATCATTTTTGTTGAAAGAAATATTTTGATTTTTATATGAATATTGAGTATGAGAAATTTCCACTTTTCTGTAACTTATGTTAGATTATTGGCATTTTGTTAAGGACTGCAAGTATCAAACCCCTAAAGCGACTACAAGTTCTACAAATGTGAACAAACCTAAAGTGCGACCTATCGTTAATTCAAATGTTGAGAAGTCGCTTGAAGGTCCAGTTCCAAATGTCGTTGCTGATTGTAATGTTGTAGAAATAGATCCTCTTATTAATGATATTATATAGGCTATGACTTCTATGTTAGTGGGAGACTTCTTAGATCATGATAAAAAAAAAAAAAAAATCCTTTTAGTTCTCTTCTATTTGTATTCAAGATACCTCATCTTCGAGTGGCATGACTTCCTCCTATTGTTGGAGATGTCATGAATAAATTTTTTTGTGAAGAGGTGCACGAGGAAGAGGAAGTGGTAGCAAATTCAATTCTTTTGAAAAACCAAGATAGGTTCATAGTGATGCCGAAACTTTAGCGCAAATATTATTCATGACATATGAAAGGGCTTCTAAGTTTTTATTACGACCCAATAACCTATGGATTTCCTGAATAATTGTTGGGTTAACATGCCTCAAAATGAAGAGATTGTCGATTCATTTGACAACACAAATCAACAATTTCAGTTGATGATCCCAATCCCAAATAAAGGAAGAACAAGTTCAAACAACAACAAACTAAGGTTGGCAAAAGGTTTAAGGTAGGTGTTTTCAACTATTAGTTAATTTTCTTTCCAATTTTATCTTTTATTTCCTGCCTTTATTTTCTTGAGGATTTTGGTTTTTGTCCCCATCTTTTTATACTTTTTTATTTCTATTAATATGCATTCAGGGTGGTGATACATCTGCACTCCAACTTTTGCATAAAAGAAAAAAAAAATGGTTTATATTTAGAAACATGTTGATATAAGCTAAATGGAAAATACATTTTTTGCCGAATTCTCAACTTACGAAACACATAAATTACACTAAATTTGTCCTATGAGATTGAATCAATTGGTTGAGCATTACATTATATATTCAGGGGATTAGGTTTCGAATTCCGATTATCCCACTTATCCATCTTAAAAGTGGAATTTGTAACCACTAAATTTAATTTTAATTCTTTTTTTGTTGTATTAAAAAAATTGTGATAACCACTTTTGTGAGATTGTGTGTGTCATCTAGGGTGATCGTATCCGAATCAATCCAAAAATAAAACCACAAATCGTACCAATTCAAATCGAAAATCGCATTTAGTTTGGATGTATTTGGATGATATTTTTATTGAACCGCGAACACCGCGGTTAACCGCTAAAACCGCATTAAATTTCTATTATATTTCAACATCACTAAAACCACATTAAGTTTCTATTATCTTCCAATATACATGCCCAATAACAATAGACAAATATATCATTGAAACAAAGTTCACATCAGGTCTTGATAGTTTCATTATTCAATTATTTACTATCTTATGTAAACATGACAATAAAACTAGGAAAATCCAAGTTGACTGAGTGTGAGTTTGGGTGTTCCCCATTTTAATGAATCTTTTTGCTGTTTTAAAAAAAGAAAGAAAGAGTATGCATTTAAATGACAACTACTCCTTGTGTTTATTTTAATTTAATTTCAGTACATTTTAATTATGGTGTAAATAACAATTATCAAATCGATCCTAATCGTAATGATTTGGTTTGATTTTGATAACTTTTTAAAAATCAATCGAACCAAACCAAGTCGCATACAATTTTATTTCGCGGTTTGAATAACTTTTAAACTCAAAATCGAACTTAACCACACCGCAAACACATAGTTTCATCATACTTTATTCCCGTAATGTAATAGCATCACTGAAGATAAAATAATGATAGAGATAATAAGTTGATAATAGTCAAAATTAGTCATCCACTAAATATATATATATATTTTTTTTTGACAGAAACTAAATATAAATTTTAGAAACAAAATTAATTGTTTTTTTTTCTCTGTAATTTTTAACTAAAAAACAATCTTACGTTTAAAGTTGGAGCAATCATAGGCTGAAACGTGGCTGGACGTCCAAAATGTACTAGTTTGGTATCTTGTTTTTGCAAGCCACGCCAATCGCATTCACAGAAAAGGATTACCAGAGCGACTGCGTTAACACACTGGTATAAAAAAACATAGATTAATAATAAATGGTTGAAATTAAAACTATAAATTACAATGATTAATTAGAACTGTTTTATTGCTTTTGAGTGGATGAGAAAATCACTTACTACATGTCACTGTGTAAACCAGTAGGCAGTCCGGATTTCTCATTAAATTTTTTGCTAATTTGTTATATATATATAGACGAAATGATAAAATTATTATAAATTCATACATACGGATGAATAAGTTGAAATTGGAACTTCACTTGTCACATTTTCTCAATTGTGCTAGACTTTGTAGATCAGTTCTCTCTTATTTTGTTAGAATTATTTTATTTTCTTTTATAAAAAGTTACAATTTTTTTTATTATTATTGATTATTTATTTTCTTTTATGAAAAGTTACAATTATTTTTTATTATTGATTCCATTTTGTGGTTACATTTTCTGATTTTGACGTGATAAGCTTTTTGCATGTGGTCACTTTTATGAGTCTTATCAATTTTCAACACGTGGATTTACCTTTTGTCAATTTTGTTGCCTTTTGTTTTGTTGACGTTCATTTTTAAATGTGAGTGGTTAAGTCTCATATTAATTATATATAGAAAAAATGTTGGATTTATAAGAAAGATGTTTCATTAACCTAATGTTTTAGGCTGTGTTTAGTTGTGGAAAGAAAATGAGAAGAGAGAAATAAGTGAGAAAGAGTATGAAATAAGTGAAAAAAGTGAGAAATAGAGTTTTTTTTTTTTTTTTTTTTTTTTTTTTTTATATTGAGAAATAGAATTAATTTGATGTATTGTTTAGTATAAAAGAAAAAAAAAGAATTATTACTTTTTTTAAAAGTAAAAATATATCCATAGCTTTAAAAAAACACATAGTAGCTTATCATACATAAGCAACAAGGGTATTGTGGACAATTTAAAAAAAAGAAGTCGATTCTTTGTCTTTTTTCTCATATATGGAGAGAAATGAAAATGGCATGGACCACACTAATTTTGTGTTTCTCTTCTCTCTTTCTTAGCTTGCCAAATGGGAGAAATACTTCATTTCTCTTGTTATTCTCTCTTCTCTAATTCTCTCAATTCCAAACAAGCCATTAAAATTTTGGATGCTGATGTGACGTCTCCATCTTTTGTGGTTCTGGAGCATTGACCCTACCCGAGCTCCCTGAGACACCCGAGATTGAACTACGGCCGTTGTCAAAACCGACAACTAAAAAATAAACACTATGTAAAAATTGTTACAACACATAAATAAATTTCGCTTTCAAACGCCCAATGACCGCAATACATTCACTTACTCAAAAGTAAATATATGAACTACATCTCACAATACTCTAAAATAAGAGCATAAGAGAAAAAAATACAAGAATATAAACTTCAACTGTTTTTAGGTGCCACTACTTAGTGTGTTGAAACAAGGAACTTAGCAATGTGTGACTTCTCAAATACAATTTTCTTGACCTATTTTCCTTCATTAGCAATGTGGAACTTACATTGTAATCAACCCCAACAATCTCCACCTTGATTGTAATGGTCTTCAATCTTCATTGTCTACATCGACAATCATTGCTTTCACTGACAAACATAATTTTCATTGTCTATACCGACAAATTAAATTATCATACTCAACCATAAAGAACACACTACACTTGGAACTAAACCATCCTAGAAATCTCAACATCGTCCTGAAACCTTGTTGAAAAATTATGGTGCACCTTCCATGTTGGCTTTCTTTGAAAATTCATCAGTCATCGAGATAACCGCGTATCTTGCATGAATGTCAACCAATGCCCGCACGCTATCATCACACATCTCAGATCCATGTCAACCAATGCATGTGTGCCTCCTAAACAACTTCATTCCTAAAACACCTTATGCAACCTTTCGTTGCATCAACTATTCCATCACTTTTACTGTACCACCTCTTCTTCAACACCTTCACAATACCACGTCTTGTGATATCCATCGAACCAGAAGCTCTTATACCACTGTTAGGAAATAACAGGGCCGAAGAAGAAAAATAAACAGAAACACAATCAACAACATACTATAAGAATATAACGTGGAAACTCCATAACTGGAGAAAAAACTACGGTCGTTGTCAAAACCGACAATCAGAGAATAAACACTATGTGAAAATTGTTAGAATACATAGACTTCACTCATAATCACCCCATGACCACAATACAACCTACACTCTTCAAAGTAAATATTTGAACTACATCTCACAATACTCTAAAATAAGAGCATAAAAGAAAAAAAATACACAAATATAAACTTAAAGTGTTTTCAGATACTACTGCTTGATGTCTCTATATATAGCATGAAGCTCCTTCACTCTTCACTTCTCATAGCAATGTGAAACTTCTCCAAAACAATTTTCTTGACCTATTTTTCTTCATTAGCACTGTGAGACTTACATTGCGCAATCAACACCAACCATATAATAAATTTTTTCCAAAATATCCAATTAATTTTGTGGATCATGTAGTTCTAAGAACAATTTATATATATATATATATATATATATATATATATATATATATATATATATATATATATATATATATATATATATATATATATATATATATATATAATATAACAATCTTTTACAATATTTAAAATTTAACTTAAATTACAATAACACCGATCTATTCATTTTGTATTTTTTAATGTTGACTATTTGCATACAAATAATGCAAATATCAAGATGTTACCTTTTTTTTAGTATATAAACTTATTATTGGTTTTGTAAGCCAAGCTTTGAAACATGGTTGCAGCTTCTGAAGGCTCCTAACTTCTGAAGCTCTCAAGCTTCTGGAGTGCCTCAGGTTCTGAAGCTCAGCAGATTCTGGAGCTCAGCAGCTTCTGGAGCTCATCAACTTCTGAAGCTCAGTTTTAGTTTGTTATGTTTTTTTATAGTTAGTTAGAAGTTATCCGTTAGCTAAGTTGTGTATAAATACAGGTATAACTTCACATGTAAACAACAACCTTTTTGTGAATAAGATTTCAATATTCTTTCTTTCCTAAGTCTCATTTTTCCTCTTCATCACTTTCCTTTTCTCTCTTCTGTGCTCTTTGTCATTGGGTTTTATCCCCAACAAAGTGGTATCTAGAGCTAGCACGATCTAAGGGATTTTTGATTCAAATCTTCTTCAAGAGGAGAATCAAAGGTTGAGGTGAATCAACCATGGCTGGGAAAAGCAATTTCCACGCGAATTTGCCCATTCTTGATGGAAAGAATTGGGATACATGGGTGAAACAAATGAAGGTGATATTCATTGTTCAAGAAGTCGATGAACAAGTGAATACAGTCCCTAACCCATTACCAGCAAATCCAACAGATCAACAGAGAGCAACATTCAGAGAAGCACAGAAAAAAGACAGCAAGGCTCTATTTCTCATCCATCAATGCGTTGATGCGAAGGTGTTTGAGAAAATTGCAGATTCTACAACCTCCAAGGATGCTTGGGACATTTTGCAGAAATGTTATGGTGGAGATGCAAAGGTCAAGAAGTTGAAGTTGCAAGCCTTGAAGAGACAGTATGAGCTGTTGCAGATGAAGAATGATGAGTCAGTTTCAGATTTCTTCACAAGATTGGTGACTCTCACCAATCAGATGAAGAATTGTGGTAGTAATCTTGATGAGCAAGAAACGGTTGAAAAGGTATTGAGAACTTTAACTTCTAAGTTTGATCACATTGTAGTGACAATAGAAGAGACAAAAGACCTGAGTGAGATCAAGATTGAGGATCTTCAGAGCACTCTTGAAGCTCATGAGCTGAAGCATGGTGAGAGAAGCCATGTCAGGGAGGATGAGCAAGCTCTTTTCACAAAGTTCAAGAAATACCAGAAAGACAAGAAGAAATGGCAGGGAAAGAAAGATTCCAAGAAGAGCAAATATGATGGTGAGACAGGACCTGAATCCTCTGATGGAGGAGGAGGGAAACAGAAGGCTAAGTCAAAGAAGAAGGTTGACAAGAGAAAGATCCAATGCTATAATTGTGATAAGTATGGTCACTATGGAAATGAGTGCAAAAATCCAAAGAAAAAGAAGGGCCAAGAGAATGAAGAAGAGGCAAAGGTAGCACACGATGACTCAAGTTCAGATGATGAAACAAGTTTCATGGTGACAATTGCTGATGAAGCAGCAGATCCCATGGTGTGGTACTTTGACTCAGGATGTTCTAATCACATGACTGGCAATATGAGCATCTTAACTGACTTTGATGAGTGTCTCAACACCAAAATCAGATTGGCTAATAGTGATTCCATTAAGGCAGAAGGCATGGGAAATGTTGTGATTCAGAGGTCTAATGGAAAGAAGGCTGTGATTGAAAATGTACTCTATGTTCCTGGAATGAAGTGCAATCTCATGAGTGTGGGACAATTGATTTCAAAGGGCTTCAAGATAGTTATAGAGGATTAGACTCTACAACTATTTGATTCTAAGAAGAGGTTAGTTTTCAAGACAGCACAAAGTAAGAACAGAATCTACAAGACTCAGATCAAAGCCATTGAAGCTACATGTTTGTCTGCAACCACAGAGGATAGAGATAGTGATCTATGGCACAAGAGGTATGGTCATTTGAATTTTAAAAGCTTGTCAATGCTTAATTCAAAGTGCATGGTGTTAGGTTCACCTAGTGTCATAACTCCAGTAGACACATGTACCACTTGTTTGTTAGGAAAGCATCATAGATCTTCATTCAAAAGTCATTTGCCTATGAGATCTAGTGATGTGCTGAATGTTGTGTATTATGACATATGTGGACCATTTGATGTTCTATCAACTGGTGGAAACAAGTACTTCATGACATTTGTTGATGAATACTCGAGGATGATATGGTTGTATCATATCAAGGCCAAGAGTGAAGCTTTTGAAGTGTTTCAGAGGTTTAAGACACTGGTTGAAAAGTAAAGTGACAAGTCTTTGAAGATTCTGAGAACAGATGGTGGAGGTGAGTATACCTCTAAAGAATTTGAGAAATTATGTAAGGATCATGGCATAATCCATGAGGTCACTGCACCATACACTCCTCAACACAATGGTCTTGCTGAGAGGAGGAATAGAAGCATTCTAGATATGGCCAGAAGTATGGTAAAGCAGAAGAACCTTCCATCAAGGTTCTGGGGTGAAGCTGTAGCCACAGCTGTTTACATACTAAACAGAAGTCCAACTAAGAAACTGAAGGATAAGGTACCTGAAGAGGTATGGTCTAAGAGTAAGCCAAATGTGAGTCACTTGAAGGTGTTTGGTAGCTTATGCTACAAACATGTGTCTGATGTTAAGAGAAAGAAATTAGAGGATAAAAGTGTACTTATGATATTCGTTGGATATCACAGAACTGGTGCTTATAGGCTCTATAATCCTACTTTAGATAAGGTAGAGATTAGTAGAGATGTGAAAGTGTTAGAGGATGAAAGTTGGGATTGGAAACATAAGATCACATCTAAGAAAACTTGTGCAGTGGACTTAGATGTTGGATCAAGCAACACTAACAACACAGTCACATTTGTGAACCAAAATCACAACCAAGGTGCCAACAGTGATGAAGATATGCACACCTCTAGTGATGATGACAATGTTGTACCACCAAGACCTCAGAGGAATGTTCAATTGCCTAGAAGGCTAGCTGACTGTGAGATTGTTCCTGATAATGCAGTAGACAATGAAGGAGAAATTGTGCATTATGCAATGCTTGCAGACATTGAGCCTACAGATACCAAAGCTGCATTGAAGAGTAAGGTATGGATGGAGGCAATGATTGATGAGTTGAAGTCAATTGAGAAGAACAGAACATGGGACTTGTGTGAATTGCCCTCAAACAAGAGAGCAATTGATGTGAAATGGGTATATAAAGTCAAACAAAATCCTGAAGGCAAAGTGATAAAATACAAGGCAAGGCTTGTAGCAAAAGGGTTTTTGCAGAAGCAAGGGTTGGACTGTGATGAGGTATTTTCACCAGTGGCTAGACATGAGACAATAAGGTTAGTGATGGCCTTAGCTTGCAGTAACAGTTGGCCCCTATTTCATTTAGATGTGAAGTCTGCATTTCTGAATGGACCCCTAGAGGAAGATGTGTATGTGAACCAGCCTCCAGGGTTTGAACTGAAGGGCAATGAAGACAAAGTGCCGAAGCTGAACAAAGCCTTGTATTGTCTGAAGCAAGCTCCAAGAACTTGGAACAAGAGAATTGATCAGTTTCTTGTCACACAAGGTTTCAAGAAATGCAGTGTAGAGTATGGTGTTTATGTAAAAGACAGTGATGTCAAGCATATGTTGATCATATGTTTGTATGTTGATGACCTGTTGGTGACAGGTAGCTCACATACAGAAATAGAGGAGTTCAAATCACAGATGAAGTGTGAATTTGAGATGACTGACCTAGGGAAGCTGACATACTTTCTAGGCATGGAGCTCTTGGAAACTCCAAAGGGAATGATACTGCATCAATCCAAGTATGCTACTGAGATTCTGAAGAAGTTTGAGATGCTTGACTACAACTCATCAGTCACACCAGCAGATACTAAGGTCAAGTTTGATGAAGAGGCAGGTGGTGACAATGTTGATCCAACTATGTTCAGGCAGCTAGTTGGTTCATTGAGATACTTGTGTCAAACCAGGCCTGACATAAGCTATGCAGTAGGTTATGTTAGCAGGTTTATGAGCAAACCATTGAAGTGTCATTTGTTAGCCGCAAAGAGGATACTTAGATACATCAATGGTACAATCCACTATGGCGTGCTATTTCCACACTCTAAGGGTAATGGAAAGCTAGAGTTGAGTGGATTTTCTGATGCTGACTGGTGTGGTGATAAGATAGAAAGGAAGAGCACCAGTGGTTACTTGTTTAAATTTCAAAATGCACCTGTGTCTTGGTGCTCCAAGAAACAGTCAGTCATAGCTCTCTCAAGCTGTGAAGCAGAGTATGTAGCAGGTTCTTTAGCAGCTTGTCAAGCTAACTGGTTGCAATCACTTCTCAGTGAGATAGGCATTGTTGAAGACATCACAGTGGTGCTGAAGCTTGACAACAAATCAGCAATCAATTTGGCTAAGAATCTTGTTAGTCATGGCAAGAGCAAACACATTGAAACTCGGTTTCACTTTCTCAGAGACCAAGTTAATAAGGGGAAGTTGATTCTGGAGTATTGCCCTACTGAGAATCAACAAGCTGATATAATGACTAAGGATGTGAAGAGAGATCAGTTCCTTAAGCTCAGGATGGAGATAGGTATTGTATGTTTCGATAGCTTGTCTTAAGGAGGAGTATTGGTTTTGTAAGCCAAGCTTTGAAACATGGTTGCAGCTTCTGAAGGCTCCTAGCTTCTGAAGCTCTCAAGCTTCTGGAGTGCCTCGGGTTCTGAAGCTCAGCAGATTCTGGAGCTCAGCAGATTCTGGAGCTCATCAGCTTCTGAAGCTCAGTTTGTTCTGAAGCTCTGCTTTCTTTCTGAAGCTCTATTTTAGTTTGTTATGTTTTTTTTGTAGTTATTTAGAAATTATCCGTTAGTTAAGTTGTGTATAAATACGGGTATAACTTCATATGTAAACAACAACCTTTTTGTGAATAAGATTTCAATATTCTTTCTTTTCTATGTCTCATTTTTCCTCTTCATCACTTTCCTTTTCTCTCTTCTGTGTTCTTTGTCATTGAATTTTATCCCCAACACTTATAAACTCACACACATAAATAAAGAAATCAGAGTTTGACAATGTTTTCGATTGAGCCAAGTCTTGTGGACACCAAGATATTACTTTTATTATTTAAAAACTTTTTATTTCAATTTTATAGATTCTAATAAAAATACAATTTAAAGCTTAAATATATTAATATGACGACCATTATTTTATGAAACATATATATATATATATCTCGTGATACCAAACATTTCAAAATGGAAGGTATTTACTACAAACATTTAACACTTTAGTCAGTTCAATATTAAAAATCTGACCAATGAAACATTGACGGTTTAATACTTACTCCAATTTTAAATACATATAAAAATTATTTTTTAATTTATTAAATAATTAATAAATATGGTTTATAATATAAATTGAACATGAGGGAGTATTTGGTCACAAGACAAGAAAATTCAAGCAACTGAAGGGCTAATGTTTAATGAAGTTATACAAACACGAAGATGTGTTTGGTAACATACTAAATATGATCGCAGAAAAAATAAATTGAATGACCGAAAATATTTTGAGGGAGACTAGCATTATAATTTGGTTTAAATATTATTTTTGTTTTTGTAAATTCTCAATTTTTTGGTTTAAGTCATTGTATTTTTTTTGTTGTAAATTAGTCTCTGTATATTCAAATCTTTTGGTTTTAGTCTCTTAAAACCAAAATCTGTAGGAAAATTCGCAGGAAACCAACGATTTTTCCTACAAATTTTTCTGCGGATTTTAGTTTTAGAAACTAAAATCAAAATAATTTACACATGTAGAAACTAATTTGAAACAAAAAAAAAAATACAAACACTAAAACAAAAAAATTGTGAAGTTACAAAAACGAAAATGATGTTTAAGCCTTGTAATTATAATTTTGCAGGAAAAAAATAAAATCAAACAAAGCAAATAGAAAAAGTGATTTTGGTGGATCCTGCATTGGATGACCGACTTGATGATATTGACCACTTATTGCAGGATTTGAAGGCCCGTGTCATGAAAATTACAGGGCAAGGCCACTAAAGACACTCATTGCACGGCCCTTATCATCATTATTGAGTCAAAAACAATTATAAAAATGAGTTTTTAAAATTTTAAGTCATTAAAGAACAATTATGGGCCTGTTTGTTCAGCTTTAAAAAAAATGAATTTTTTTAAAAAAAATGAATTTTTTAAAAAAAAATGAATTTTTTTAAAAAAAAATTTAGAGATTTTTTTTAAGAGATTTTGAAGAAAATTTAGAGATTTTTTTTAAAGAGCAATTATAAGACTTGGTGGAAATGCTTTTTTGGTTTAACAAATTAATCAATGTTGAATCTTGTGTGGAACTTCTCATTCGTTCCTCACTTATGTTTTATATCTAAAGTGATTAAATTTTGAGATGTTTGAAAAGAGTTTAGAACTTAATCTTAACAGTTTTTTTTTTCTTAATAAAATTGTGTTTGTGAAAAGATTTTAAGAACACAATTCAAGCTCTTTTTTATGTATTTTTTGCCACGTTCAATATATGTCTTTGAAAATAATTATGATTGAAAAATAAACATTTTTATTAATATGACAATTACGATGAATTTACAATGTAAAAAATATTTACAACGAGAGTGTATATGAGCAAGGAATAAAACTAAATTCTAATAATCATTTAAGAAATTAGCGTGTTTTCAGGAATTCCGCATGCTCGGTGTTTTAGCTCTTAGATAGAGTCAATATTTTCGTCTACCGATGGATGCAGTCGTCTGACACTATTTTAGTGACGAACTTTCACTCTTGGTGATCGAACTCATTGCTTTAAATTGTTTGGATTTTGACTAATTGTTTTTTCTTTTGCTTTGATGGGATCTTCTTGTATACTTTTGTAGTTTCTCTTGACACACCTTGTGCTGAGAGATCTACGTGATCTTTTGATTATATATATATATATATATATATATATATATATATATATATATATATATATATATGTTTCATTTTGGCCTTTTCAAAAAAAAAATCATTTAAGAAATTTCATAAAAAACATAATCATTTAAAAAATAATGATATATATTTCTAATTCAGTATCCAAAAAATAATTTTTTTTCTTCTAATTTTTGTGTGGAGAACTTTCCACTATCCATCATTTTCAGTGTTTCCCCATCCTATATATACAAGGAATCTCAATACACTTCCACACCACTTCTTGACTCATTACCAAATTCAGTAATCACATAATTCTCAAACATGTCAAAGACAGTTTGTGTCACGGGAGCCAGCGGAGCCATTGGTTCATGGGTGGTTCGCCTCCTCCTCGAACGCGGCTACATCGTCCATGCCACCATCCAAGATCTTGGTTAGCCGCTATATACATATTACAAAGTTTATTACACACACATTAATATATAAACATTACAAAACTAAACTATACAATTAAATTCTCTTTCATTTTTTTGAACATTTTTTCCACTAAGCTGCTAGAAAACATTGTTATTCAACAATATAATCAAATATATACATTTAAGTTTTATGGAAATAAATGGTGAATGTTGTGTCACTTAATTTACAGAGGATGAAAATGAGACAAAACATTTGGAAGCAATGGAAGGAGCAAAGGGTCATCTCAAATTTTTCGAAATGGATCTTCTTGATAGCGACTCTATTGCGGCTGCCGTAAAAGGCTGTGCTGGAGTTATACATCTTGCATGTCCTAACATCATTGGTGAAGTCAAAGACCCCGAGGTTCCAAAAACTAAATTAAAATTACTTAACATATAATCCAATTTTATATGATTCACATTAATTATCAATGTTGTTTATTTTGTTAGTGGTAACATTTTAATTTTGGGTGTTGTATTATATTGAATTTGTATTGTACTTGTGCTACTACTACTACTACAAATGCAGAAGCAAATTTTGGAACCGGCGATTCAAGGAACGGTTAATGTGTTGAAGGTGGCAAAGGAAGCAGGGGTGGAGCGCGTGGTGGCGACATCGTCTATCTCCGCCATCATACCGAGTCCTAATTGGCCAGCTGATAAGATTAAGGGAGAAGATTGTTGGACAGACCTTGATTATTGCAAGGAAAAGAAGGTAAGTTTTGTGTTAGTTTCAAAAAATATAAAATTGATGTTTTTGTAATACTACTATTTAAAAATCTTGGTTGATGTTTTTGTAATATGATTGAAAAATCTTGGTTGAAGTCTATATATATTAAAAAACTTTTATTTATTTGTTTGTTTTAGATTTTGTGTAATTTTTACGATTACATCTTTTGTAAAATGAATCTCAGTAAATTTTTAAGTAAAAGTTTTGTTTATCAATCATTGGTCTTAAATTCTCAAACAATGTAAACTTTTTTAGTGTATTGGAACAAATTTGTGTTTATACATCTTTATATTTATTTCTTGAGGAAAGTGTTGCGGACACTAACATATAGTTATAGAGCTCAACACATCTAGACAATTAGATTATTAAAATCAATTGCTTATATTTTCACTTCACTAATAGAATAAATTTTATGCCAATTTTTTTTTTTTTTAAATTGACATGAAATATCTAATCTTCATTCATACAACATTAATCATATGTTTATAACACAGCAAATATGAATCATATGACTCGCCGTAATTTTTCAAAAACTACATTCAAACTTTTATAAAATTACAATAGGTCGTCGTAATTTTAAGATATCTACTATGATACTAAACTTACAATAAAAATCATAGAAATTTTCACTCAAACTCAAATCTAAATATGCCGACATAGCCATTTGCTATTATGTGAGAAATAGACATTTTAAGAGCGGCACCCACATGGATTTAGGGCTCGTCTGACGTAGAACTCATAAGGCAACTAAAGGCCAAAGCCCCTTCAATTTATCATTTATAAATCCAAAATAGAGGACACGTGGTTGATAGAGTTAATAAGTTACTCCACTTTTCGCAAACACATAGTTTCATCATACTTTTCTGTTTAAAAACAATAATGCATTCTCTCACTTTTCTGTTTACTTTTTTCTTTTTAAATTATTTATTTATCTATTTTTAAAATTCTGTTTTTTAATATTAGTTTAATGGCTAAATTCAATAGAGAAGTGGAAAAATATGAAATTTAACTCTCAATCTCTATTTTGTTAGTAGCTACTAGTACTAACTGAACCACTTTTATGAAACATAAAATTTTATTTTTCTGAAGTAGAGGGTTATAAAAAAAAAGAAATAATATGATTCTAAGTCTCATCCAATAATTGAAATTCAAATTCCTCTAAAACTGAATATCAAAGTTTATTGATGTGTACTGTTTATGATGTGAAAGGTGTAAACTTTTTGTAATATAATTCATCACCACATGTTGGAATTCAATTTAACCAACTATTTCATTTGATTTTTGAGAAAATAAATTAAATTTCAGCCATCCAATGGCAAATGAATTGATAAGGTGTGGGTACTGGTTACAAAGGATTTAAGACATATCTAACTGTTTGATTGAAATTGGATGATCCATATTTAAAATAGTAATATAGCGCGATTAAAGTACTTTTAATTTAAAATGTCTGCACGTGATCAAACAATTAGATCTATCTAACGGTATAATCATATACAGTTTTGATTATATGCCATTCAAATTCGGATACGAGTGATACATCATTTTTTTTTTTTATGGTAGGGCTTTTTTTAGAAATGGTAGGGTTACTTAATTGATTTATTAAACAATTATTGTTATGTTGTGGGCCAGTTATACTACCCCATTGCAAAGACACTAGCAGAAAAAGCTGGTTGGGAATTTGCTAAAGAGACAGGTTTTGATGTGGTGATGATTAACCCTGGTACTGCTTTGGGCCCTTTGATTCCACCAAGAATTAATTCTAGCATGGCTGTTCTTGCTGGTGTTCTCAAAGGTAAATCAAAACTCGCTATAAAAGTAAGAATAAAAATATATTTTATTCATAAAATATATTTGTTCAGAAATCATAACTCAACTGATAGATTTAATATTGTGATACTTACACCTTACTACAAAGTGATAAAATGTGTGTTTGGAGCTTCTTATTATAGGTGACACTGAGACATATGAAGACTTCTTCATGGGAATGGCCCATTTTAAAGACATAGCTTTGGCACATATTTTGGGTTTTGAGCAAAAGAAAGCATCTGGAAGGCATTTGTGTGTGGAAGCTATTCGTCACTATAGTGATTTTGTCAATTTGGTTGCAGATTTATACCCTGAATATAATGTTGCAAAGTGAGTATACTTCACACAATTACATTAATTTTTTAGATAAATTCATTTGAATTTACACATTTACATAATTTCCATCGAAAACATATATTTAGATTTTTATTTTTACCAAATGCAAGTGACGATTTATGAATAGAGATCGTCTATAATTCCTGCATGGGGCAACGGTCTTTAGAATCGTAAGATTTAGTGAGAACAAATTTCTCTATCGAAATCAAACGACTATACTGTCCCCTGCATTGTGCGGTGGCCGTAAAAGATTATTAGAGAGTAACTTATATAAAATTTTGAATGCTTAATTATAGGTTGCCAACGGATAAACAACCTGGATTATTGAGAGCAAAGAATGCATCAAAGAAGCTGATTGAATTAGGTCTAGAGTTCACTCCAGCTGAACAAATTATCAAGGATGCAGTTGAGTGTTTGAAGAGCAGAGGTTTAGTTTAACTTCTTGTGGATGTTGTGGAAACTTATGGTGATTGAATAATGTGTGATATGTGATGATGGTTTTCTCATTGCTCATGTGATTTCTTTTTTTCTATTTTTAACTTTTTATGTTGTGTGCGTATAACTAGCATGTTAAATAAAGGTGCACATGTATTTGGTCACTATAACTATCAACCTTTGACCAGAATTCTTATAAGTGAATTCTTGTGGTTGTATAAGATTGGAAAAATTTAATTTTCACTGCTTAATTGAAAATGCACTTTGTCTATTATGTTGCCTTTAAATTTTTTGAGATTTGTTTTTGTCACCATATTTATTTTCGTACGCATTTTATGAGTTTACCAAAATATCTCTGTCAACTATTTAGGTAGCAGATACACCCTAAAAACAATCAACACGAATTGTTTTTTATAATGTCCGCTATTTAAGTAGGGGATGACATTTTTTTAAAAATTCTCATTTTTATAACATTTGCTACTTAAGTAATAAAAAAGTAAAATGGAAAAGGCGCGCGAAAAATTAATAGGATGACATAAGTAAATCTCAAATTTATTTGCTTAGCACCTAATTGTTGGGTAGCAGCACTATAAGAAGATTCCATTAATTAATTTAGCAAAGCCATTTAACTTAGGCAAATAAAGTTTGAAAATTGCTCTTCTGGCCCCTTAGTGTTGGAACAAAGTTGGTTCTAATATAACTCAAGTAGTTTTGATGATAACAATAATATTAATATACAATAGGGAATACTGATAATTTACTCTAGTGTGCAGATATACAAGTTAAAATTTATATTCACTAGAAATTGAAGTTCTGGTTGCTATGCTAAAGTATTCCCAGAAGTTGGGAAAATGCAAGTTCTGAAGACAACACCAGAAGTTGAAGTCATTAGAAGTTGCAAGTCAAAGTCAACCAGAAGTTGAACTCATCAGAAGCAAATTTAATATCTGTAGATTCTGATGACGATGAAACAGCAGAGGACGCCAGAAGAACATTCTATTCTCATTAACGACTATCATCTATTTGGCAAAGATCTGAAGGAGCAGAAGAACTTCTTTCAGACCGTTATCCTCATGATAATGACGTTTGTACTATTGTACTAACGTTGTTTTCCTGATTTGGGCGAATATTCGAAATCAAGGCTCAGATTTTGATCTTTACTTGATTTGGATAAGCACATTTCAAATGAAAACAATAGTACAGTACTACGTAGCTGAATTCATCATTGTCCGCTCAAATTCAAGACACTCCAACTTCATCTATAAAAGGAGGAAGAATTTGAAGACGAGACAAGACTTGCGAAGAACAAAAGAGCTGTTATTCTGCTAAAATTCAAAGAGCATTTTTAACTTAGATACAACTTGAGATTATATCAAAATTCAAGACAAACAATTTTCAACTTCTGACTTATCAGTTGTTGAACCTTAGTTTTCTTTTCAAGAATTCTAAGAATAGTCTTGTTATTTAAGTCGTATTTCAGAACTCTGATATTATTTATCAGTTGTTCAAACATTGTATTTTCTTTTTGTGTTAGAAGTCTCTTGCTGGTGAGCTTGAGCATTTGGAAGTCTCTTGTAAGGTGTTACTTGAGCAAAGGAAGTCTCTTGCTGTTGGTTTGAACATTTGTAATCTTGTGTGATTATAGTGAAATCCCTTGGAAGTGCAAGGGGACTGGACTACTCTCGGTTTGTGAGAGGAACCAGTATAAATCTCTTGTGTTCTCTCTTCTTTTCTTTTCTCTGTTTTACTCTTTCCTGCTCTGTTTTCGCTTTCACCATCCCAGAAGTTGTTTGTGTTTAAACTTGGCCCGCTGCGAAATCTGATAAGTTGCAAAACTTTGAAGAAGTTTATAAAACTACCTAAAACACAATTCAACCCCCCCTTCTTGTGTTTTCACACCTTCACTTAGTTGCTACAAGGCCCTCTAAAAATCCTAAAATACGCTCAATTATATGGATTGCAGGATCCAAAAACAACAAAATGCCTTCTAAAAACATCATTTTGGAAGTTACGTTTCAAAGTGACTATTTCAAAACCTACGTTCTGAAATTAACTAATTTTGGATCCTACATTCTGAAACACTCCGACGATAATTTTGTCAGTTTGAAGGACCTCAAAAGCAACTGAAAAGGCCTAAAGATTAAGCCAGATTAAGCCCATATTACTATCAAGCAAATTTCTCAACTGATTACTATTTGAGCCCTCACATCTGTATCTACATCTCACTTTTTGATTATCCGGAAGAAAAAACTCAGAACTATTGTAGCTAACTAAAATATTAACCATACAATCGAAAGAAGGCTATAACCACTTGATATCAAAACTAATCCTGAAAACAAATTAAACTGATGGTGACAAAAAGAAAAAATGTTAAGCATGCACAATATTGTGAAAACAAAACATCTTCAACATTTGATATTTAGTTTAGGGACAACATTGTTACTTATAGGCATGGCAAAATAACTCATACCCGCGGGAATCCGTCCGCCCCGCTCCGATTTTGACGGGAAAAAATCCGAGTTGACTCGATTTGGGTTCGAGTTTGGGTTTTCCCGAATTTTAAGAGTTGGGGTTGGGGCAGGTGATGATGATATTGATACCCACCCCAAATCCGTCCCCGAACACGCCCCGCTTATATCGAATTACATTTTATCATTTATAAATTAAAAACCCTTAAACAAACTCTAAATTGCATTCATATTTTATTTTTTTTAGATTATTACATTCATATTTTTAAGTTGAGTATTAATCAATTTATTTTCTCTATTTATTTTCTATGTAAAAATATTGTTGAAACAAAATAATTTTCTACTTTTATCTATTTTTTAAATAAAAAACAACAAGTGTAACTCAAATTCATATGGAGATAGAGCAAAATAGGGAATACCTAAACCCCACGGGGATACCCGAACCCCTTTGGGTATGGATTTTGGGTTTTAATTTTCATCCCCGTTAAGAATTAGGACGGGTTTGGGGATACCTGAACTTTAATGGATTTGGGTTTGGAGATGACAAAATCCGTCCCTGCCCCGCCCCATTGCCATGTCTAGTTACTTACACTTATCGCATTTAATTTTACAAAGATGCAAACAATGTAACAAATTTCACTCTAATAAGTAGACCTAAAATATGAGTTGAGATCCTCTCCATTTTCTATGCTTTCCATTTTCTTCATTATTATATAGTTTTGGAAATATAAATGTAAAAATGTGACATTAAATGGGTCAAAATCTTTTTTATACACTTCAAAACATTTAAAAACTTTGATAATGGAAGAAATGGAAATAATGAGAAATAGAGAGGATCTCAACTCCTAAAATATTTAGTCAAAAAAAAATTGTGCTCTTCTTAGTGCAAATAATCAACAGTCATGTTCATGACTTTAGAGCCTCGCACAACTTGACTCATGGTGGATCTAACAATTTCACAATCCAATGGCAAAAGTCTCCAATTTCACAATTTCATAATTTGATTCCAATGTAGGGTCAATTATTTGTTTAACCCAACATTCCGATTAATTTCCTTCTTTTCTCTCTCACACATGTTACTAACCTCTCATTATGTGACACTATTACATTACATTATTATTATTGACTTGGATACATGTTGTTGACCCAACCTTTAATTACGTTGCGATGAAACTAATTATGCTTAGATTGGACCACCTCACATTTCAGTTATTTTTTTCGTTAAGTTCACGTTAGTTGTTAAACTTTCATCATTTTTTATTGTGTTGAAAGTTGGAACCAATCTTGAATTTGATGTGCCGTGTCAGAGTGACTCGAATTGTGAAACTTCTTCCACTTTCGGGGAATTTTCTAGTTTCGGCAAATGTTATTATGCATAAGTCTGATACTTATGCACGGTGCATAAGTCAATATTCACTCTCAGATTCAAACAACACGTGTAATAATCATAACTGAAGAACTTTGTATTTTTGTTTGCTCAATTTCGGCCACATTTTATATGCGATTCGATCACCGATTTCGAAAACTAATACCTAATTCATTCATAAAATCGAACGACGATCAAACCGGTATAAAGAACGTCGAGTTTCATTGATTATTGAGGGAGAACGAACCGGGTCGACGAACCGGGTCGTCGCGACCCGTTTCTGCAGAAAATGGGTGAGGAAGATTATGAACAATGACGCGCCTCCACGCCCACTCTCACTGGCGGCGCGTGGGGGTGCGTGCGGTGCCAAGAGGACTCCAATTTTTTTTATTGTTTTTACAAAATAATAGGAAATAATTTTCTGGGAATTTTGGGACCAGTTAGGTATTTTTCTGAGACTTGGAACTATTTTTAGTTAATTAAATGAGGTAAATATGCTTTTATAAATATCAGGTATTAATAAAATTTTCCCAAAATTTTATTTAGGGTATTTTGAATTATTTGGAATGGTTGGGGATACCTCACTCTCTCTGGTTTTATATCGTGTTAAAAATTTAAATTTATGACCATTATTATAGTTAAATGAGCATTAGTGCCAATATGTTATACACTGAAACCATTTGTATAGTTAAATGGTTTCATACTATTATACACTGAAACCATTAGTCTAGTTAAAAGGTTTCATAGCGTTATACACTGAAATCATTATTCTAGTTAAATGGTTTCATAGCGTTATACATTGAAACCATTAATATTTTTATTTGGTTTCAAGATGTTATACACTGAAACCATTTGTCTAGTTAAATGGTTTCATACTATTATACACTGATACCATTATTCTAGTTAAATGGTTTCATAGCGTTATACACTGAAACCATTAATCTTTTTATTTGGTTTCAAGATGTTATACACTGAAACCATTAGTCTAGTTAAATGGTTTCATAGCGTTATACACTGAAACCATTATTCTAGTTAAATGGTTTCATAGCGTTATACACTGAAACCATTAGTCTTGTTATTTGGTTTCAAGATGTTATACACTGAAACCATTAGTCTAGCTAAATGGTTTCATGGCGTTATACACTGAAACCATTATTTTGGATAAATGGTTTCATATGGGCATTAGTGTCAAGATGTTATACACTGAAACCATTGTTATTAAGTAAAACATCACTTAACCATTTTACAAAACCATGCTAAATAAAGCAAAAAATCATATAAAGCAATTAGGGTTACTTTAGTTGAGAAAATTTTGGATAGTATGCATGAGATATTGGATTCGATATTTTTTTATTGTAAAGAAAAAAATCCATATATATATATATATATATATATATATATGTAATTAATGTATGAAATTTTATTTATGTTGTGATTATGATTGATAAAACTTAAAATTAAATTGTATATTTTGACAAGTATGCTTTATATATACATGAACCATTGGTTATTATGTTGGGCTTCGAGGGGGTGTATGACGAAAATTAATTAAAAATGGATTCTTATAATATATACTTCAAAGGAACAAAAGTTATTATTTAATTGGAAACGGGGGGCGCGTTAGAAATTTAGGTGGGGGTGCGCTAGAAGTTTGGAGGAGGGAAAAAAATAGGGTGGCGCGCTAGAAATTTGGGGAGAAAAAAAAATTGGGCGGCTCACAAGAAAATCTAGGGAGAAAATGAGGAAAAAAAAAATGGGGGGCGCGCAAGTAATGGGGTAGTATATGGGGGGCACGCGAAGCAGCTGGGGGGTGCGCTAAGCAACTGTAAGAGTGATTATGTTAAGGTGGACTTTGGGTGGGGTGTATAACAAAATGGGAGGGATGCAAATAGGAAGTTTATGCACGGTGCATAAGCATGAGCTTATGCACCATAACCAGACCCGGTTTGAATTTTAATCATCTCACTTATTTACTTTAAGGATGAATAATTGATTTTAATATGGGTAGATGTTAATGCATATAATTGATATTTATTCGTAATTATTCAGGAGGTCGGGATTTGAATATCGATCATCCCACTCATTCACTTTAAAGATGCATTTTTTAGCCGCTATTTGACCAAAAATAATCTTAAGGGTGAATTGATTTTAATGTGTAAATGTTTACGAGTATAGAATTAATATTTAATCCTAATTATTCTAATTTAAAGCTATAATTTAGAACTTTTAATTTTACAATTTATTTATATTTAACTTTAAATTTATTGCTCAAATCACTTTAATAAATTTATCTAAATTTTATTTTAATTTCAATTCACGTTTTAATAAATCAATTTTACAATATCAAATATTTGTTTCCATCAAAACCAAACATACCCTCAATTATGAAAAGATGTTACCTCCAACATTGTGATAACACATTCTCATATTTTTTACCAAAATGGTGTATTTTTTCAAGCTTATTATCAAAGGGGTGTAGTTTTCAAACAAATTACCAAAAGGGTGTAAGTCGTCACTACCATGTATGACTTACCCCCAACTCAAATTTGTTTTTTTCACGTTTAATCAAAGTCGTGGATGGCAGCCATGATTTTGAATTTTTTTTTTTAAAGTCGTCACTGCCATTGATGACTTTCACTTTTTTTTAAAAAAAAGAAGAAAAAAAGAGGTAAATAAATATTGCACACATTAATAAATTTTAAGACCTATAAAATATATTTTACTAGACTTAGAAATTATATTTGAACATTCACTCTTTATAAGGACAGTTGTTTCTTTTATGTCCCTCAGTGCGACATAAAGTATATTTTCTTATTTTCTTGGGTACAACTACATCCATCTTGTTATGTATTCTAGTTATATTCGGTCTACCCTTATTATGTCTTCTATTAAATTTTTATTTATAATTGTAAAAAAAAAAAAAGGAAAGTCGTCAATGGCAGTGACGACTTTAAAAAAAAAAATCAAAGTCGTGGCTGCCATCCACGACTTTGCTAAATCCCAAAGAATTTTTTTTTGATTTAGGGGTAAGTTGTACATGGTAGTGACGACTTACACCCTTTTAGTAATTTTTTAAAAAACTACACCACTTTTATAATAAGTTTGAAAAAATACACCCTTTTGGTAAAAAAATCCACATTCTCCTTGCAAGTTGCATCTATCTGTTACATTCAATTTAAATCTAGAGAAAGAAAGAAAAAGATTATCCTAATCATAAGTTTTAGAATCAAATTACATCTAAAAAATAACTAAAACACAAGAAGATGGAACAAGAGAGTAATAGCAAACATGAGAGATGGCTATTCATTATGCAAACCATTAATAATCATATCTTCATGACTTAGCAGCCTCTCAACAACTTGACTCATGGTAGGTCTAACATTTTTCTCTTCAGCCACACAATCCAAAGCAACATTTGCCAAAGTCTCCATTCTCTTTACATCATAATTTGATCCCAAATTAGGATCAACAATTTGTTCCACCCAACAACCAACTTCTAATCCTTTTCTCCTCTTTTCCCTAACCCAAGTTACTAACCTCTCATGACATAACTCTTCTCCATCTTTGATTTGTATACCTGTTGTTGGACTCTTTCCGGTAATAATCTCCAACACCACTACTCCGTAGCTATAAACATCTACTTTTGAAGTGATTTGCATGTTGGAAATCCATTCAGGTGCCATGTAACCTCTTGTCCCTCGAATCCTCGAGAAGTTTGAATTATCAAGGCTATCCCTATTCAATAGCTTAGACAAACCAAAATCCGCTACCTTTGGCTGGTAATCAGAGTCAAGAAGTATATTTTGAGGTTTTATATCACAATGCAAAATCCATTCCAAACACTCTTCGTGTAAATAAGCAAGACCCTTCGCGGTTCCAATAGCAATGTTATACCTCTTACCCGAATCAAGTTCATTTGACAAGAGATTATAAGCTAAAGTACCATTTTTCATGTATTCACAAACCAACAACCTATGCTTTCCCTCAGCACAATAACCCCACATTCCCATCAAATTCATGTGATTAAGCCTTCCGATGAGGCTAACTTCAGCAAGAGACTCACTTTCTCCTTTATTAGAGTCATGCAAATGCTTTATCGCAGCAATTCGAGTATCAGATAAAACACCCTTATACACAATTCCTCCAGCACCCCTACCAATTTCCTGGCTAAACCCTTCTGTTGCTTTTTTTAATTCAGAGTAACTAAATTTCCGAAAACCTGTTGCTGCTGCGAGAACATATCCACGATTGTCAATACTAGATTGCTTCCTATTCATAAATAAGATCCACCCTACTAAAAAGAAGCACAATACCTCGATTCCTCCCAAACCACTTGCAAGCCAAAGCATGAACCTCACTGATCCATTTTCTTTTGCATTGATGTATAATCTTCTAAGTTGTTTTACTCCACCGTTTCTCGAACAAACCAAACAATTGTATGCATGGGAATGGGAAACATTGTATTTTGGCAATCGCAAAAAGAGTGACCCTTTGAACTTTGTCGAACGGCGACCATTTAGTAGCCGCATCTTTGGGTAACAATTATTGAAACCCTTGTTCTTCACATAGCGAAATTGGAAGGCTATGCATTCGCACAATCGTAAACACAAATGTTTACATTGTTTTAGGGTGTAATTTTTATGGAATCCATAATCGTAGTTGTAAAACTCAACATGGGGTAAAAGTTTGAAGCGAGATTTTTTCTTGTTGCATGAAAATTGGAAGCTTGGTTTGCACCCTTGAGACCAGTCTTGGTTATTAATTATGCTATAACCTGGAAGACATGAACATCTTCTACCAATTCTTGGATCATAACTGCAAGTGCTATTAGGTCCACAAATACCATGTATTTGACAAGGTTGTTGGTGGAATTGCCCTGATACCGACCATTTCTCTTGCTCGTGTTTTCGACTATAAACACGAACATTACCATCAAAATCAAGAGTCAATCTTCGTTGTAGCTCTTCTCCATAATCACTTGTTTTGAAAGTGAAATCATCTGAAGAACTGAAGTTTCCCAAACGGTTTAATGTTGCTATCCTACTACTATTGTACGTTGATCTAGTATCTTGCCAATCTAGTAGCAAAGGATCGGGCCAATAAACGCTTGATTCTTGAGGGACATCATAGAAAAGTCGGAGAAGATTGTCGTTGTCGAAAATAAGCTTGTAGGAGCCCGAGGAATAATTGGTGTTACTTTTGGAGGAAACAAGCTTCATATAGCCTATAAAACTTTGACTAGGAAGGAGGGTATCTGTTGGAAAATCAAAGCTTTGCCACAAAATAGAACCATTCATGTTATGCTCTCTGAGAATGAGATTTCCAGTGTCGTACAAAAACAACTCAAGTGGTTTGGATGAGTTAGTGTTTGTAGACCAAACATCGAACTGTCCCGCATCAGTTAAAACAAGGTTGCCGTTTTTGAGAAGGGAAAGTGTTGAGCGTTTTCCGTTAATTGGTTGATCACGATTTGCCATCCAAACAACGGTGGCATTGTTGTTGTTGGGGTGGTTGTATTTTTGTGTGAACCATATGGCGAAGGAATAAGCATTTTCACCTACGGGATAAAAACCCGCGGTGAATGTGCCTTTTGGTGAGGAAACTATAACATCTTTAGGTTTCTCAACATAGAGGTTGAATGAAGAATATGAATATTGAAAATGGAAAAGTAAAATGAGAAGTGAAAATAAGATTGATGGAAAGATCATTTGCATTATGCTATGTTGCTGATGTACAAGGTTGTTTTGATATTGTGATCATATAAATATAGTAATGAAAAAGTACCATGTGAATTAAAAAAATGGTTCAGTGTACTTTAGGCTTCGCTCCCTCTTCCACGGTATACCATAAGTCCTATTGACTCATAAAATGGTTAAGTGTCCTATTGACCCAAAGTCAACAATTCTTTATTCCAGTAGGAAATATAATTGTATCCGGTGGATTTGGATCCTCTCCTTTTTTTTCTCTTCAATTCTCTCTCCAATTTTTTTATATGTCTATCTCTCTCATCATTTTTTCTCTCTCATCATTTTTTCTCTCTCATCATCATTTATTTATTTTTAATTTTTAATTTCTCTCTCTTCACACTCACAAAACAATAAATTGGAGAGGGAATTGGAGAGGAAAAAAGGAGAGGATCCAAATCGGTATCTGGTCTGGACTTAAGGCTTGTTTCTTATAATCCATCCGTACTAATTTGATTAAGCGAGTTGACTGTAGCACGCATGCTAATGCATAATTTTAACGATTAATATTTTTAATTATATAATAATAAAAATTATAAAAATTTGATATTTCAAATATACTCATCAAGATGAATCCAACATCTTATATATTACTATTTATTTTTATAAATTAGTAGAAAAATGGTCAAAGCAAGATATGTGAAAAATGTACATGGTCAAATTGGTTCAATCAAACTGGGATGAAGAAAGTATCTTTTATTTTTCAAATAATTTTTTGTAGTGTATCATTTTTTTTTTTAAATCTTCTCATATACGTCATTGTAAATATTTTATATTTTATTTTATTATTACAAATTTTTTGGATAATTATTTTTTTAAAAAAATTCTAAAATATAAGAAGCTATTTAAAATTGTCCATTATAAGAATCATTTTTTAAAAAAATATGCTAAGGGAAGATATGACAACCGGCCACCTAATTCTTTTATTGTAAGAAAATACTGCTATTATATATATTTTTTTGTTTAGTGCAATAAGACAACATCATTATTTTCATAAAGTTTTAAGATCGATACTCGATTTTTGCAAAAATATTACGTAGAAAGTTTATTGAATCCAAAAATAATATAAGTCATCATCTTCAAAATATTTTAAATTACACTGAATAAAAACCCTCATTTGTTTTTCCCGATGTGCAAACAAGCAACACATTATTCTTGCTTCATGTATCTTCAAGTTTATGGGTGCCTGCCTAATATGCAGGGTGCTAGGTTCAATATTGGATCTAACCACAAAATACAATTATAAAGAGTAGACATAAATGATAAAAGCACAAAATAAGAAGAATATAGCAAAACACTTAATTCAAAGTCTTCGATAGAATGTTTCATCGACAAAGACGGAGTCAAGGATGATTCAGCTGGGCTATGACTCTTCCCAAAATATTGGAAATTATTTGGATACAAGTATATGATGATAAAATTAGCAAGTGTACTAATTATTATTTTTAAGTAATAAAATTTATAAAGCTCGTATCCGCAGAGATTGTTTCAATTCCTAATAAGCAGTTTAATTGAATTTAAGATGTAAAAACAGGGGAGTTTACTTGGCAAAGTTTGTTGAACAAAAAATAAATAAAGATGATTTTCAGATTATGAAAAGCTTGATTTGATTCCCCGTAATCCCTTTCTCTTCCTAACATAGAATAAACCCGAACTTATATTACAATTTCTCCCTTGTCGGGACAATGTATTAACAAAATCGTTCAAACCATGGTTTGTGACTAAGAACGCTTTCCTATAATAATAACACCCTAATGTCTTAGGCGCATTCAAATTTGTAGGAAGTTTTATCGAACGTTAATTATATTATCATAGTAAATATTTCGATATGTCTAAAGTAATTATTGACCGACCAGATTATCTCAATTTTCAGTTCAACAGTTAGGGTTAGTAATCGATTGATTCCTAAGTTCAGTTCATAAATTCGTCAATTTACAAAAAGCATTAACATATAGAGATAATTGAATAACGATAAGATTAAAATTGAAATAATAATAACCTCAGAAGTTCACATGTTCTAAATTGATCCGAGAAAGATCATCTATGAATCTAATCAATAAAGGACTTAGCTACTCATATTTACAATAATCATAACAAAAAGTTTGAAGAAAGAATACATGATCAAGATAATATATAAGGTTGTTGAACCTTTCTTTCGGTTGAACACTACAACATTTTTGGGTTTAGGCCTCACTTTTGTTTAGCAACAATTGATAACCGTACCTATAACATACAATAGGCAGCGGTTTTTATGACGTGGCTTGACGATTGAGAAACCGTCCCCATAACTTAGAAAAAGCAACACGTTTTTCACCGTCCCTTGTTCTCACTCCAACGCGTAAAAAACCGTTTCTAAAACAAAGTATATGCAGCGGTTTTATAAACATGTACTTTTCTTTTTCTTAGCGACGGTTAAATGAGAATAGAGCATAGGCAACTCTTTTTAAGTGCTCTCGTAACTATAAACAGACAACTCTTGTAAAACTGTTGCATAAGAAAACATTTGTGAAATGAGACATCATTGCCATATAAATACAAATTCAGTTTATTTATTTATTTATTCATATAAATACAAATTAAGTCTTTTAAAACTGTAGCCCCAACACTCTCAAAAACGTGTTCCTTGGTGTTTTTGCATTGAAAATGACCCGTAGGTCAGTCTTGAAAGCCCATATTTATAGAAAAATGCAATTTCTGTTGTGTTGTTACGACCCTGTGTGAGGCACAACCAACAAAGGCTAAAATATCAGACATACCCTGCTGTTGCAAAACTGCGTAAGGCGTAGCAACCAGAGCTCAGACTTGATTTTTTCTTCATTCTGCGTGAGGTGCAACACACTTTGCACGAGGCGCATGCAACAATGTTGGGAATCCTCAAATTTTATTTTCTTCTGAATTCTTTATAAAATTAGCTTGAAACACATGTTTTCTTCAATATAAATCCATATCTTCAACTTCTTGCAAAATATCCAAAAGCCTAACATAACTGACCCAATACTACTTAAAATTGACGATAAAATGACCCTAAAAATATCATATGACTGAGTATCATTTGCGTAGCAGATAAGTTGCATATGTATTGGCAAGTGGCGCAAGTTTGAATCCCGCTGGATGCGATTTTTTTATTTACTTTTATGAGTTTTCTTTTAAAAAAATGAAAAGAAAGAAAATTACAAAAATCAATAAATGAATTTAGATTAAAAGTTCATTCATTGATTTCTGTAATTTTTTTTTTCATCTCTTTCTTTCTGTCGTACCAAACACTCCATATGTTCCCATAAAAGCAACGTTTTTATTTCATTTAGAAAAAAAAAAAAAAAAGAACAGGCTTGTTCACCAAGTTTATTTTGATTCTTTTCTTTTCAAATCATACTTTTTTCTTTTTTTTGTTTTTGTTTTCTTTCTTTTCTAAAAATAAAAACAGAACCACCATTTTGTTATGGGTTGAAGTTATTGTGTCTTGCTTGCTTTCTTAGCTTGGCATCGTATTATCAATTTATCATTTTCATCATTCACTCAATGAATGTGCTTTGCTTTGTGCCTTCTTTTCTTCCTTCCTTCCTTGGAGTACTTACTGATTCTATTTCCATTCCTTCAAAACTGTTATATATAATTAATCTCTACACAACAACAACAGAACAGAACTTCAAATACATTTGTTACTACAAATTATTGCACAATAACATAATATAACTTCAAATACATTACTGATTCTATTTACCTTCCTTCTAGCTGTTATATATAATCTCTGCACAACAATAGAATATAACTTCAAATACATTTGCTACTACGTAATCATTGCACAATATAGCTACTGCAAATTGGAGAAAGATAGCAGGAAGATTGTTCATATAGGTACATAGACAAATATAGCAAAACTATAAAGATTATGCATATGGCCAACCTGCTTATAAATGTTTTTTTTTTTTTTTTTTTTGACAAACAACCTGCTTATAAATGTTATTTTCTCTATTTGTTGCAGAAGAACATGAATGAATTATAGTGAATGTTAGCTGCTGCTGAGAAGGGAACAGATTGGTTAAGATCAAGAAACATTGAGAGGTACAAAAATAATTTCATGCTTGTTTTTCTTTTGTCTATTTGTATATTATATAAGTATATATATATAGTTTGATATATCCACTATGAAACACTCACGAGAGACCCTTGCCTTACCATTTCTATGAGCAATTATGATTCATCTAGGTATATAGACAATATAGCAAAACCCCAAGCGATTAACACAAAATATTTAGTCCTATTTTTTACCATCATACTAAAAATGGGCTCAAAGTATTGCACCATATGATCGGTTATAAGAGCACCTCCAGTGGGAGGTTTTTCATGCAAGTCCGCCAGTGTGTCACATGCAAAAGTCAAATTTTCTTCTCATTTCTTTGCTTGGGGACCGCCAGCTTGGCATCACGTTGCTTCATGAAGCTACGTTCGTGAGAGTTTTTTTCCTGACACAATAAAATAAAATAAAATAAAATAATACTATAGTTGCATGACTTACCCAGTTACCCTATTATATTCATATTATTGTTTGAATAAAAAAATATAGTTGCATAAAATTATATTCACACACTATAGTTGCATTCGTGAAGCAATTTTGTTTGTTTGTTTGTAATTTTTTTTTTGTTTGCTTGTAAAATAATTTGTAGTTGATCTTGCAGTTCCATTTTATTTTAATTTTAATTTTTTTTATATATTTTTGCTAGAATAGTTTTAATTCTTTTCATATTATTATTAAACATAAGAATATTAATTCTGTAAAAAAAAAAAAGAATATTAATATTAATAAAAAATAGTTAAATTATTAAAAGTTACCATAAAAAATTAAATACAATTAAAATATTAATGTGATGTAGTAGAGTTGTGGGACCCAATACAAGTTATTTGGAGTTGCACCGTTGGAGTGAAAAATATGTAAGTTGCTTCAAGATGATGTGGCATTGATGGAATCCACAAAATACTTTTGTGGAGGTTGCACCATTGGAGGTGCTCTAAGGTCCCCACCATCAGAGGCCGTATCAGGGAGGGGCTCCCCACCTCAAAAAAATAATTTTTTTATAGGTATAATATGAATGTAAATATATTATCAATGGTTTTAAATAATTCTGTATACATATTTGTACAAATATTAATGTAAATATTAATTTAGAGTTTATTTTTTAATGACTATATGAAACAACTATTAGTACAAATATTAGTTTATATTAGGATAAAATATGTTTTCAGTCCCTACTTTTATAGCGAGTTTTGGTTTTCGTCCTTGTAAAATAAAATCGCACGTTTTCATCCTTAAAAAATTTGTTCTTTTGTTTTTAGTCCCTAATGGGCAAAATTTTGACATTTTTTTAACATAATATGGATTTATATAAGTTTACCATGATATATAAACATAGTATAGATCATTTTGAACATAAAATCGTAATTTTGGCATTAACATGTCAAAATTATGCTCATTAAGGACTAAAAATAAAATACATTTTTTTGTAGGGATGAAAACCATTGATTTTATTTTACCAAGACAAAAACTAAAACTCACTATAAAAGTAATGACTGATAACATATTTTTTACCCTTTATATTATTGATGTTTACGTAGAGTATTATTTTAAGATATACAGATTAATTTTATAATAATGAACTTTGATTTTATTTGTTAGAAAATAACAAATAACTAATTGAACTTATAATATTGGATAAAATTACCAATTGTATAAATATGAAATGACATAAAGAAATATGTTTATAAATTAAGTTTTTATTTTCTTGATATAAATTTATAAGTTTAAAATTTGAAATTACCAAATAGTATATTTATACTTTTTACGACTTATATTTTTAATATAATATTTTCTTTTACTTAATTTATACATTAAAAAATTTTATGGCCCTTTTAAATAATTTTTTCTAGTTCCGCCACTACCGTGTATTTTTTGATAGATAAAAGTTTATTAGTATACCTAACTTTAGCCATTTTGATAGAAATTCTCATCACATGCCATTGTGATACATAAAAAATAAATATGATAAATATGCTTAACAAAATATAAAAACACACACAACAAAAAATAAACTATTAGTGATGTATAAGAAAATCCACATTAGAGATGAGAGAGAAAGAAGAGGGAGAGTGGGTGGAGAAAAAAAGGAAAAGACATGGAAACATTGGGAAGGGTTATGTTCATAGGTTGGACCAAGCTTCGGCGTCATATTTCTTCACTAACATTCCGGATGATATCAAAGCTGTTGATCTCTGGCCAAAGTTTGCTCATTTTGGGCGAGTTGGTGAAGTGTATATCCCGGAGAAGAAGGACAAGTAGGGGAACAGATTCGGTTTTGTCAAGTATCGTGATGTAAGGGACGTCCGTGAACAACTTGATCTGATTTCAAACATTTGGCTTGGAACGTACAAGATTCGGGTGAACATTGCACGGTTTGGGAAGGGAGATCCGGTGAAGGAGAAGGTGACTGGTGGGAAGGATCTGGTCAGGGCGACGACGACGGGAAGGAAAGTGGTGGAGGACTTGGCGGTGGAGGGAAGAACCTTCAAGGATGCGTTGATGGTGGTGGGAGATAGTAGCGGTAGTAAGCCAGAACCCGGCAGAACAGGTACTGAAGCGATTGGTGAGGTGGAGTGGGAGGTTGAAGTTGAAAATGAGGCTATGTCACGGCTCAAGGATTCGTTCGTTGGTTTCTTAACCGAGTGGAAGGACCCTTCTTTCATCCAGCGTACGTTCATGATTGATGGCTACCAAAACCTGAAAATTACATCTCTAGGGCATTTGAAAGTTTTGATCTCAAGTACAGTGGAAGGGGAAGTGAAGGAGGTAGTGGGGTCTGTGGGCTGGTGGTGTAATTGGTTTGAGAAATTTGAGGAATGGTCACCAAGTTGGGTTTCTAGTCAAAGATCAGTTTGGTTGAATTGTTATGGAGTGCCCCTCCATGTTTGGGGTGAGGCTCTTTTTCGTACTATTGGTTTCAAGTTTGGGACCTATATTGGAATAGATTCATGTACTAAAAGCATGGATAGAGGTGATGTTGCAAGAATCAAAATTGATACGGACTCTCCTAAACGTATTGATTCAAGAATTATGGTGGTTGTTTTGGGGGTGAAGTTTTGCATAAGGGTGGTGGAATCAGAAGTTGGAATGATCAGGGAGGAGGTTCAACGCGGCGGTCTTGGTGGTAGGGACGAAGATGTCCGGTCCGGCAGGGATTCCGGTTGGGTGCAGTAGCTGTACATGGCCAAAAGAGAGAGACACCAATTTTAAGGTTGGAAGTAGAGAAAAGCAAAAGTGTAGCAGGAGGTGATCCCACTTTTTTGGGAAATCAAGTGATAGGTGAGAAAAATTTGGTCAACTTTTTTTTCTGCTGACATTGAGGATGTGGGTGAGGAGGCAAGTAGAGATTCAGTGGTCCCTGTAGGTGTGACAGTTGGAGAGAGGGGGGTAGGCCACGTGGGGAAAGGTGGGGAGAAGTATTTGAATTCTGAAGCTGACAAGGAGAGAGGGAAGGAAGTGGTGGGGCCGTGTGATAACAATTTGGGTATTGGGCTGCATCTTTCAAAGCCCAAATTTCTAAGAACCAAGTGGGGTGATTTACCTTTGGCAGCAGGTGAGGGAGGTGGGGGAAGTAATACTTTGTTTGTGGAAGCTGTGGGCTTGTTGGAGGTAGATTCTGGGGGCCCAGAAAATTTAAATCCTGCTGAACCAATTAGATGTGAGGTGTCAAAGATGAATTCTGTTTTCTCATCAGACACAAGCAAAGGAGGAAGAATAAAAAAATCAATGAGGAAACCCCATCCTTTTCATCCTTATCTTCCTGGAAGCAAGCACCAGCGGTTTTATGAAATTAGTAAGGGAGGTGTGACGGCGAGAAGAAAACGTGACCGGTCGTGTGGTTCGAAAACAAATTCAAACGAATCAGACCTGTTTGTGAATTCCCCAATCAACGTTCAAGAAGAATTTGATTCTCTTTCTCAACAACACGTTGAAGAGGGGATTGAGTTGGAGGTTGTGTTACCAAGTCTTGAAGCCGTCGAAGCGCCAGCGGAAGACATTGTGACATCGAGTTCGGCTAGGGGCGGTGGAGGAAATAGGAGGTCTGGTTTGGAGGAGTTGAGTGGCGTTCAACAGATTGTTATTAATGCTGATTCAGTTTCTGATTGGTTAGTGGAGAAAGAGAGAGGTGATGCCCACCACATAATAGATATTCAGGAGGAGTTGGGGTTGAATTTTAGAGGTGAAGTGGAAGAGAATGTAGAAAGATGTGTTAAGATGGAACAAAGGGATAGGAGGTTGAAGAATGATTGGGAGCAAAGCAATGGTTATCAATGATAGTGTGTTCCTTCAATATAAGAGGGTTGGGGAGTAGAGTTAAGAGGCGGAAAATTCGTGATTTGATTAGGGAGGAGAAGATTGAATTTTTAGCGCTTCAAGAAACTAAAATGGAAGTCATTTCGGAGGCCTTAGTTTTTGGTTTATGGGGCGGTAGTGATTGCGATTGGGCTTATCTTCCGGCAACGGGAAATAGCGGTGGGATTCTTTCAATTTGGTGTAAGGTAAAAGCTTCTCTTGTTTTTACCTTTGTTGGCTATGGATTTGTGGGTGTTTGTTTGAATTTAGTGAATGAAAATAGGAGATGTTTTGTTGTAAATGTGTATGCCAAATGTTGTTGAGATTGGTTGAAAATATACATGTTGGAAAATTTCACATTAATGAGATTTGTGAAGATTGCCTTAAAATATGTTTGTGCAAGATTTTATTTGTTTTTAAACTGGATATGTTTAAAAAATAAAGGTTTATATTTTTGGCAAGATTCGGTTTGTTTTAAATAGATTTGTTTCTATTTTGAAGGTTTCTATTTTTCTATAAATAGAGGTTGATTTATTTCATGGAAAAATAGGAGAGCAAGAGAGCAAGCAAGATGTAGGGAATTCAATTAGGATTTGTCGCCAACATAAAGGCTAGGGTTTTAGAGAGAAACAAGAGGGGTTGTCTCTTGGTATGACTCTAGGGTTGGGCAAAGGGTTATTGAATACATCTTGGGTAGTCTAAATCATTGAGTCTCTTGGCCACGGGAAGAGATTCGGGATGAGGGTAGAGTTATGTTTGAAGACTAATTCTTGTAACCCTTATGCGAATCTTGTGTAAAGTTACTCTTTGGATTTAGTGGAACGGAGAGTTGGTCTCTCCCCCAGACTAGGTTGTTTTGACCAAACTGGGTAAACAAATATTCTTGTGTTGTGATTGTGTTATTTTATTTTCTCTATGCCGGTTATTTTCCCAACAACTGGTATCAGAGCCTGGTTTGATTCAGGAGGAGGGAGTTCCGCTGTGAAGTTTGTGCTAGAGAAAATTGGTGGAATCATGTTTGGCTTGTGGAAAATTAAGTCAAGGATGTGTTTATGCAATCAGGGTTACACAAGGTCAGCCTGGAGAGGCGGTGGTAAGAATACTCAACATCAGCCTGGAGAGGCGGTGACAATAATACTCGCATCTTGACATGTAAAGAGATTTTGTCAAGGTGGAGCAGTATGTGTTCTTATGGTATTTCCGCTATACCATGCAAAAGGACAAGTTATACTGGCAGATTCAGAACAACACACGGGCATTGGTTGGCATTGATGCAAGGTGTGTGGTGAGGTATGTCGATGGCTGATGAACTTCCGGAAAAAGCCAACATGGGAGTTGCACCATAATCTTTCAGCAGGTTTCGACATGAAATTCTTGGTATGGTTTAGTTCCAAGTGAAGAAAATTCTTGGGAGGGTTTAGTTCCAAGTGTAGTGTACTCTTTATGGTGGAGTATGATAATTTAATTTGTCGGTGTAGACAATGAGAATTATGATTGTCGGTGTAGACAATGGAAGCGGAAGATGAAACTTATGTGTTATTTTCAATCAAGGTGGAGATTGTTGAGATTGGTTGAAAATATACATGTTGGAAAATCTCACATTAATGAGATTTGTGAAGATTGCCTTAAAATATGTTTGTGCAAGATTTTATTTGTTTTTAAACTGGATATGTTTAAAAAATAAAGGTTTATATTTTTGGCAAGATTCGGTTTGTTTTAAATAGATTTGTTTCTATTTTGAAGGTTTCTATTTTTCTATAAATAGAGGTTGATTTATTTCATGAAAAAATAGGAGAGCAAGCAAGATGTAGGGAATTCAATTAGGATTTGTCGCCAACATAAAGGCTAGGGTTTTAGAGAGAAACAAGAGGGGTTGTCTCTTGGTATGACTCTAGGGTTGGGCAAAGGGTTATTGAATACATCTTGGGTAGTCTAAATCACTGAGTCTCTTGGCCACGGGAAGAGATTCGGGATGAGGGTAGAGTTATGTTTGAAGACTAATTCTTGTAACCCTTATGCGAATCTTGTGTAAAGTTACTCTTTGGATTTAGTGGAACGGAGAGTTGCTCTCTCCCCCAGACTAGGTTGTTTTGACCGAACTGGGTAAACAAATATTCTTGTGTTGTGATTGTGTTATTTTATTTTCTCTATGCCGGTTATTTTCCTAACAAATGCAACCTTATGGATAAACGTAGACTTTGGGGGGAAATTGTCATGTCAAAGGGAGGTTTTGGTGGTGATTTGTGGTGTGTGGTGGGTGATTTTAATGCGGTTAGAGAACCGACGGAGAGGCGAGGGGTGCTTACATCTATAATCGGTGGTAGAAGTAGGGAGATGACGGAATTTAATGATTTTATTGACGATTTGGAGTTGGTGGATCTTCCTTTGATAGGGAGAAGATTTACGTGGTGTCATCCTAATGGCATTGCAATGAGTCGTTTGGACCGAGTTCTTATTTCCGTGAATTGGGGAAAGGTGTGGGGGGAGCCTTCGGTGCGGGTGTTATGTAGTGATGTGGCGGATCATTGTCCACTTGTGCTTCGGTATTGTTCCGATGATTGGGGTCCAAAACCTTTTCGGTTTAATAATTATTGGCTCAAGCATAAGGAGTTTAAGGATGTGGTTATTAATGCTTGGAACTCGAATAGTGTTGATGGGTGGATGAATCATATTCTTAAGGTTAGACTTAAAGACCTTAAGGGTGTTATTAAAATATGGAATGTAGAGAAGTTTGGGGAAGTGGATTTGAAGAAAAAAGAGCTAATTAAGAGTATCTTGGATCTTGATATTAAAAGTGAAGGGGACGGGTTGGATGATAGTGAAGTTGTGGTTAGGAAAAAATTGTTTGAGGATCTTTGGAGCTTGCTTAAAAATATTGACGCATTAACCTTTCAAAGATCCCGGTCTAAATGGCTTAAGGAGGGGGACGAAAATTCGCGATTCTTTCATAATTGTATCAAAGCCCGAAGTAGAAAGAATATGTTGAAAGCTTTGAGAACACCTAGGGGGTGGATTGAAGGTTCGTTGCTTGTGAGGAAGGAGGTGGTTGATTTCTTCAAAGACCATTTTGCTTGTGATAGTTGGAATAGGCCTACTCTTGATGGGATCACCTTCCCACAACTCTCGGAGATCTCGGTGGAAGGGTTGTCGCCTTATTTACTATGGAGGAAATTTCGGAGGGGGTGTGTAGTTGTGATGGGTCAAAGAGTCCGGGACCGGATGGCTTCACTTTTGCGTTTATCAAGGAGTTTTGGGATTTATTGAAAGTTGATGTTCGGATCTTGTTCGATCAATTCCATGGCAATGCTCGTTTCCCCAAAGGTATGGTTTCTTATTTCCTTGCTCTCATCCCCAAAGTGTCCTCTCCTCAAACACTTGGGGACTTCCGCCCAATTTCTCTTCTTGGTTGTCTTTATAAAGTGGTGGCTAAAGTGCTTGCGGCACGATTAGCAAAGGTGATAGATCCGCTTATTTCAAATTCTCAATCGGCCTTTGTAAAAGGTCGACAACTAGTGGAAGGGGTAGTGGTGGCGAATGAGGTGGTTGACTTTGCCAAGAAATCCGGAAAAGAATGCTTAATTTTTAAAGTTGATTTTGAGAAGGCTTACGACTCGGTTGAGTGAAGCTTTCTTGATTATATGTTGAGAAGGTTTGGGTTCGGGGAGGTTTGGAGGGGGTGGATGAAGGCTTGTATTTGTTCCGGTAGTATGTCGGTGTTGGTAAACGGTTGTGCGACGGAGGAAATATGTATCAAAAGAGGGTTAAAGCAAGGCGACCCGCTTGCTCCTTTTTTATTCCTTTTGGTGGCGGAGGGGTTGGGAGGTCTTATGAGAAAAGTGGTGGAGCGAGGTAGATTTCAACCTTTTAAGGTGGGTAGGAGCCAATTTCCGGTATCTTTGTTACAATATGCCGATGATACTTTGTGCATTGGAGAGGCATCGGTTGAGAATCTTTGGTCCTTGAAAGCGGTGCTTAGAGGGTTTGAGATGGTGTCGGGGTTGAAAGTGAATTTTTGGAAGAGTTGTATTATGGGGGTAAATGTTACCAATGATTTCTTAGTTATGGCTTCCGAATTTTTGAATTGTCGGATTGGTAATTTGCCCTTTAAATATTTGGGGCTTCCGGTAGGGGCGAATCCTCGGGTTTCTTCAACTTGGTCTCCGATGTTGGATGCGATTAAGCGGAAACTTGGTTCTTGGGGTAACAAATATATTAGCCTTGGTGGGAGGATAGTGATGATAAACGCGGTGTTAAATTCACTCCCTATTTTTTTCCTTTCATACATGAAAATGCCGGTAAAGGTGTGGCGGGAGGTGGTTAAAATTCAAAGGAAGTTCTTTTGGGGTGGATTAGGGCATAGGAGAAGGATGTGTTGGATTAAGTGGGCGGCGATTTGTAAACCAAAAAAGGAGGGGGGTCTTGGTATTAAGGATCTTAGATTGATGAATTGTAGCCTTTTAGCTAAATGGAGATGAAAATTGCTAGAAAGGGGTAATGAGTTGTGGAAGAAGGTAGTATCGGCTAGATATGGTGACAACATTTTTGGCAATGTGAGGTTGAGCGGGGAGGTGCTTGGGGCGGGTATTTCGGCTTGGTGGAGAGATTTAGTCCGTTTAGATCTTGAGGCCGGGTGGTTTGCTCAATCCGTGAGCAAAAAGATCGGGAATGGTAAGTCATCTATGTTTTGGAAGGAGGTGTGGTTAGGGGAGAGTAGCTTAGAAGTTAGATTTCCCCGTCTTTTTGGGATGTCTACACAGCAAGAGGCGTTGGTAGGTGATGTGGGTGGTTGGGAAGGAGAGGAGTGGGAGTGAAGATTAGAGTGGAGAAGGAATTTTTTTGTGTGGGAGGAAGCTCTCCGGGATGAATTGTTGGAGTTGTTAGCATCTTGTAATTTGATTACGGAGGATGATGTTTGGGTTTGGAAGCCGGGGTTGGAAGGGGTTTTTTCGGTCAAATCTACATATATTTTCCTTGACAATTTGTTGTATATGCATGATCCGTTGCCCCCTTTGTTGACTTTTGCTTTCAAATTAATTTGGAAGAGTGGGGTACCGTCAAAGGTGAGCGCTTTTTCGTGGCAATTGTTGTGGGATAGAGTTTCGACTCGGGACAACCTTCGTCGTAAAGGTGTATTGGACGGGGAGAATGCTTGGTGCCCTTTGTGTCTTGGCGAGGTAGAAACGGCTTGTCATTTGTTTCTTCATTGTCGTATTGCGGCCGGTGTTTGGTATGCAATTAACCGGTGGGTGGGGATTACGTCGGTAATGCCTCCTTCTTTGCCTTCGTCATATGCTATTTTTGTTGGTTTTGGTTCAAATAGGAAACAAAGGAAGGGGTTCTCGGTGATTTGGCTTGCCTTTGTGTGGGTGTTATGGAAGGTGAGGAATGACCGGATTTTTAACAATTTGGTGATGGATGTTGCGACTATAGTGGATTTAGTGCAGCGGTTGGCTTGGAATTGGTTTGTTAATAATACGGCGAAAGCCCCTTTCTTGCTTTATGAATGGGTGTGGAATCCCGGTGATTGCATGTTACGTTGAAGGGCTTGGTTTTTGCGGTTTTAGGGGTCCGAGTGTGCGGGCTGCTGCTGCGTTTCTGCCTTGGTACTGATATGGGGCTGCTGCTGCTGTTTTTTGGTTTTTTGACATTTGCTTGTAATTTTGGTTTTGGCATTTTGGTTGTTTTTTGCTTGTTCTTTTAGCTTTGCTTTGAATTGTTGTATCACTGACTTGTTGGCCTTTGGGTATGTCTTATACCTGGAGTGTTTGTTAATAAAGTTTTGATGTTCAAAAAAAAAACTATTAGTGATGTATAAAACTTAAATCTTGAATGTCTTGTTATGCAGACCTAAGATAAATTTTGGTTTTATTTTTCAGTGTTTTAAGTTTATGTGGGCTACTCGTAGCTCATACGGATAGTCTGTTTTTTCAACGGGCTTTTGTGGGCCGGGATGGAAAAGCACTAAAATAATTCAGGCTCAAATTATTAAACACAAACCCTATATTTTAGCGGGTTTGAGAGGCCAACCCATAGGAACTAGTTCATTTTAATAGCCTAATGTGTACACTACACTCAAGCATAAGTAAAACATATCATATTCATAGGCTATTCATATATTACATTTGATCATATGATCGTTAGAAAATGTCCCTTTTTTAGCAGTTTTCCTAACTCAATCCACAAATCATGTGTGCCTCACATACCACATGTCCCAAACTGTTCCAAGTATTATCACCCAAACTGAGAAGGGAATTGACTGGTCAAGAAACATTGATTGAGAGGTACGAAAACAATTTCATGCTTGTCTAAAATAAAACCCTATATTTTAGCGGGTTTGACAGGCCAATCCATAAGAACTAGCCTATTTTGATAGCTCTAATGTCTATGCTACACTCAATCATAAGTAAGACAAATCATTATTCATAGGCGATTCATGTATTTCATTAAATCATATGAAAGGAAACATTCAATATATATTCTTATTCCATTTTATAACATAATTTACATTTTTTTTTTAAAAAAGCCATTAATTTAAATATGACTATTCCATAAAACGTAATCAGAATATATTAAAATTAAACAATAAAAAAATAACATAGAACACTCACCAAATGTTGATGAAACAAAGAGAAGGAAATGCAAGTAGTAGAAATTGTATAGAGAAGGGAGAGAGAATGACTAGCAAGAGTAGTAAAAATTGTAGAGAGAAGGGATAGAGAATGAGTATAGAGAGAAGAAGTTTTGAAGCATTGTTCAAAAAAGAAGTTTTGAAGCATAAATGAGTATATGAGAAGATAAGATAAATGAGAATAAAAGATAATGAGTATGACCATTGGAATTAGCGACTGATTTTAACCGCCGCAAAAAACTGGCGAATAGTTTCGTGTTTTCGGCAGTTTTTGCCCGCCCCGAAATGTTCCGATGGTTTTTTTTTCATTTGTGGCGGCTTTTCAAATTTTGAATTTTCCACCTAAAGTTTTCGGTAGATCTTTCCGCTGCAAATTACCAAAAATGCCAGAAATCTTTCCGTGAGTTCAAAGCCGCCAATAATTTTGGTCAGTAATATATGAAATACTTGTCGTGTTCTCAGGCCTGACCCAGACACATGTTACACATGAAATTCTCCTATTTTAAAAAAAGTACCGGTTAGCATTTTATGTTTATTTTGATCTACATATACCTTAATGTTATATTATATATATTTGTCATTCATCTTATCTTAATTAGAAGAAAAGACATGAATGTATACTTAAAAATATATGGTAAGCCCCCCTTTATGTACAAAAAAATATATTGCTGAGGAATATATGGTGTGTTTTTTTATGACTAATTAACTTTGATGTATTGAACTTGATTTAGATGGAGAGTCTCCCATTAGATGTGGGGAAGACATTTTTACAGAAATGGATAACCGGTGCAATAGAAAAATCACGTTATCTATTTTGCTTCAAGTCCATTGCTGAGGAATTCAATGAAGAAAAGGAAAAGTTGGAAGCAGATAGAAAAACTATGAGGCAACGTTTTAGAGTGGCAATTGAAAAAGATAAAGATATTCAATTTAATGCTCAATTTTGGCAAGAGCGGGCTGAGAAGCTCATTCAAGAGGACACTAAGACAAATCAAAGATGTTTTTTCGGATTTTGCCCCGATTGCATATGGCGATATAAAAGAGGAGCAGAATTGGCAAACAAGATAAGGGAAATTAAAAAATTGGCGGAAGAGGGAAAGAATTTTGAAAATATTGAACTCGCTCGTCGTCTACCGGATGTAGAGCGTTATTCTTCTCAATATTACATTTCTTTTAAAAGTAGGGAGTTGAAATACCAAGAGCTTTTGAATGCACTAAAAGATGATAGTTGCTATATAATTGGATTGTATGGGATGGGGGGCACAGGTAAAACTACATTGGCAAAAGAAGTGGGCAAACAACTTAAGGCTTCAATGCAGTTCAATCGTGTCATCATTACTACTGTGACAAATACTCCTAATATACAAAAGATTCAAGATGATATCGCTGGACCCTTGGGATTGGAATGGAGGGACATCAATGAGTCAGACCGACCCAACAAGCTATGGAACAGATTAACCAATGGTGAGAAAATTCTTGTGATATTAGATGATGTGTGGGGATATCTCAATTTTGATGACATAGGGATTCCAAACATTGATAATCACAAAGGATGCAAAATTCTTGTAACCACTCGAACTTTGGAGGTATGCAACAAAATGGCATGTGGAATAACAATTCAACTAGAGCTCTTATCAGAAGAAGACGCATGGGCCATGTTCAAAAGGTATGCTGATCTAAGTGATATTTCCTCCAATGGTCTTCTCAAACAGGGACGCAAAATTGCAGACGAATGCAAAGGATTACCGGTTGCAATTGCTACCATCGCCAGCAGTTTGAGGGGACAAAAACATCAAGTTGAATGGGATGTTGCCTTACAGTACTTACAAAATCCTATGTCAATGGGCGATGTTGATGACACTTTGGTTGTCATTTATAAATGTTTGAAGTATAGCTATGATAATTTGACTGACAAAAAAGCCAAGGAGTTGTTCCTCTTATGTTCTGTATTCAAAGAAGATGAAGAGATCTCTACTGAAATATTAACCAGACTTGGCATAGGAGTCGGCCTCTTTGGGGAAGGTTATGTCAAATACAACTATGCTCGAAAACAAGTAGTTGTAGCCAAAAATAAACTCCTTGATTCATGTTTACTGTTGAAGACAAATGAAAGAGGTGTAAAAATGCATGACTTGATTCGGGAAGTAGCCCAATGGATTGCGAACAAAGAGATTCTAATGGTAAATTCTTCTAACAAAAATCAAAAGTCATCATTAGTTGGAAAGGATAATAATATCAAATATTTGTTATTTGAAGGAAATTCAATGGATTTGTGTTCCTCTGAGTTTGATGGTTCTAAACTTCAGATTCTGATTTTAATCATGGTCACAGGTTGCTTTGTGGATTCATTCTTTGAAAATATTGCAGGGCTTCGAGTTTTGAATTTATTAGCAGGTGAAAATGTTACTTTACCATCATTACCACAATCAATTCAGTCATTGACGAATATTCGTTCTCTATTAATTGAATCTGCCGATTTGGGTGACATCTCTGTTTTGGGGAGCCTGCAAAGTCTTGAGACACTTGATTTGATTCATTGTACAATTGAAGAACTTCCACAACAAATTGCTCAGTTGAAGAAACTTCGATTGTTGGACTTGTCATACTGTATCATTGAACGTAATAATCCATTTGAAGTTATCCAAAGATGCCCATCACTTGAGGAATTATACTTCTTGAATAGTTTCAATAAGTTTTGCCAGGATATAAGCTTGCCTACATTGGAAAGGTATCATCTCACTGATTTGTATGGTTTCGATTGTTCAGTATCAAAATGTGTGTCTCTTCGACATGATTATTTGTCAGAAGCAACATTTAAGCATGTGATGCAAACAGCAGAGCAGGTGATGTTTATAAGTATTGAGAAGGAATGGACAAATATTATGCCTGAAATTGTTCCTATAGATCAAGGTATGAATGATCTAATTAAGCTTGATTTGGAAGATTCAAAACTAGAGTACCTCATAGACATTAAACCTTGTATTGGTTATCAAGTACCAAATGTATTTGCCATGTTGGTGGTACTAGAGCTTGAGGAAATGGAAAATTTGAAAGAATTATGCAATGGTCCCATCTCCTCTGACTCTTTGAACAATTTAGAGGAACTAAATATCAAGTCTTGTGAAAATTTGAGAAGTTTGTTCAAAGGCAATATTAATCTCTGCCATCTAAAGACTTTGAAAATAGTAGCATGCTCCACATTGGTTTATGTTTTTGATTTGTCAACTTCTCAAAGTCTTCTGTTGCTGGAGAGCTTGGAAATAAGTGACTGTGAGCAATTGGATATCATATTTACAAATGAAAGGAAATCCGATGACAAGATTGAAGTTGATAATAACAAGAGTTGCAACTCATTGTTTCCAAAGCTGAAAGTTGTCAATATTAGTAATTGTCCTCAATTACAATTTATATTTCCAATTTTTTCTGCGAAAGACCTTTTGTTATTGGAAACTATCAACATACAAAATTGTGGTAATCTGAAACACATATTTGGCCAACAACAAGATGTGGAACTTGCTTCACTGAAAACATTGTGGCTAGAGTATTTGCCAAATTTCATCGGCATATTTCCAGAATCATATCATTCCTCTGAAGGGTCATCTCATTCCATTTACAAACCACAAACAAAATTGGAGGAGGAGCCTATCAAATCCAATTTGTGTTGTTATGGATATAAATTGAGGGGTAGTAGTAGCAGTAGCACAAGTAATAAAATTCCAATCCCATCAGTTTACGAGGATCAACCGCAACACTACTCAATCCCATTGGTAACATTAATATTCTCTCATATATAATTTCATGTTAACATTCTCTTTTTAATGTTTTATGAGGATCAACCGCAACACTGCTCAATCACATTGCTTTCTCTTTAAAATAGATACCATTTGTATATATTTATTTATAATGTTATAAGACAAATAATTTCTTCAAAAACAATAAATTTAGTGATTTACTCTATATGTGTGGTGTGGATAATCTTAAACAGGCGTTCATAAGATGGATTAATTGAGGTAGTAGGAGTAATATTTTTAAGCATATCTTTTTTGTCACAAAACTACACAAGCGATCAAAATTCTATGCACATGCACACAAAGAGTAAGGGATTGTTTGGTTTGATTTAAATTAACTCCTTTATATTCGGATTACAGGAGTTGTGTTGTCTTTTAAGGTTATCACATGTCATGTGCAATATCAAAGTGATAGTATTGATGAATGTTTCAAAGATAAAATCAGTGTTTACGTTGTCTATTGCACTAAAAATGTTGTCGTTGGAGATTTTGACTATTGCATATTGTGATGAATTGAAGAACATAGTAGTAGACAATGGAGATGGCAGTGGTATTGGGGTCAATATTATCTTCCCAAAATTAATAGAGCTCGATGTTTATTTTTGTAAGAATTTGGAATACATATTTGGACACATTAATGCCGGTGATGATCATCAAAACCATTTTCATATTCCAGCTTTGAAATGTCTTAAGTTGAACAATCTGCCAAGGTTAATCGGCATGGGTACCAAAAACTATCACATAACATTGACACACTTGCTGGAACTTCATCTTGAATGCTATTTCGACGTTGCGAATGAATCTATTGGTGATTTTGTTTATTCGATTTCAAAATCTCAGGACACCACAACCATTAAGGTACTATATATACCCCCTCTTTTCATATATTTTTATTGCTTGTGAAATTATTAGTCAATCATTTCAATCTTAAGAATATCATTGGAATAAAGAAAACATTAGATTATCGCAATTTGATGTAAATATTGTTTAATATATAAAATAAAAAAAGTACAAAGAAAGAGACAGAAAAAATGGATTTGTCTATGTGGCCCTTTGAAAAAGAGTTCAAAGGTGGATCTTTAATAAAAAAGTGAATTTCACATAGACAAATAATATTTCAAAAAAAATGGAGTAAATATATCGTAACTGTGTTAAATTACACTAAAAATGTTGGAAAGTTTCATTATTTTATAGGTTTGTAATCTTAATGTGAGTTCGTCACACAATAAACACTACGTTCTGACCACACAGTCTCCATCTCTTCTCACCGCCACAAACACAGTCGACGTATCTCTTTTGATTCTTTGACGGCGACGAACGGATTAATTCAACTACTTGTCAATTTAAATCAATTGAACATGTTAATTTATATTTATATATATAATTGCATTTAAAAATTGTAACAATAATAATATGATAATTTATAATATAATTGCCTTTAAAAATTATTTTAAATTGAAACAATATTAATAAAGGTTAATAGATCTTTACCCCCTGCAAAGTACCCGTGTTTTGCTTTACCCCCTATAAAAAAATTCTTTAAGTTTTCCCTTGCAAAATATATTTTTTTGGTTTTGCCTCCTGGGTGCAAGGAATTTGCACTTTTTAAATTGATTGAATAGAAAAACCGATTTAAAAAACAGACCTTTTTAAATCGGTTGAACAAAATAACCGATTTAAAAAGTACATCCAAGGGGAAACTTAAAAAAAAAAATTACAGGGTGGTAAAGCAAAACACGGCTATACTTTGCAGAGGGTAAAGACCTATTAACTCTAATAATAATATGAAAATTTAAAATTGAATTTGAATTATTTTCTTTTTAATATACAAATTGAATGCAAAATCATATGAAAATATGATGAAAGCCATATGTATTGAAGCATTAAACAAGCGCTTAAAAAATAAGCCTAAAATGTATAATATATAGAATATAGATATAGATCATGTTTAATTGAAAGTTTTTTCAAAAAAATAATAATTTATTCATAGTTTAAAATATATACGCTACATATATGAATTATATATAAAATTTATTTATAATAGGTTATAATTTTCTACTTCTCATATATTGTAGGATTTGAGTGGAAATGACTTGGAAATTCATCTTGCTTTGGAATATCTTCAATACATCTTTTATGTTGATGAAATAAATGGACAACAAAGGAACTTAAGGTTGCAAAAGATTGAGTTATATGATCTGCATCAGATGACATACCTTTTTGTGGGACCTAGAAATTGTTTTTACCTTCAAAACTTACTAAAGATAAAAATTTTCCGATGTGAAAAATTGGAAAATATATTCTCAACATGTGTTTTAAAATGTCTACCACAATTGATTGAACTAATAATAAAAAAATGTGATGAGTTGAAGTACATCGTTGAAGAAGATGATGATGTGGAAAATAAAGAAATATCAAATTATCATATGTCTCCAATTAGTAGGACATGCTTTCCGAAGCTTAAAACACTTTCTGTCATAAAGTGTAACAAGTTGAACTATGTATTTCCATCCTCCATGTGTACAGAGCTTCCGGAGCTAAGGTTACTCATGATAAGAGAAGCAGCTAAGCTAGAGAAAATATTCGGAGGAAGTGAAGAAAAAGTTGGGAGGTTTCCAAATCTAAATTTTGTAGTATTTCTCGAACTACCAAGCTTTTTTCAGGGAATCCAATTTCAAAGTGTAGAACATCGTCTTGTACACAATTGTCAAAAACTCTCTTTGACTTCAACATCAACTGATGTTTTATCATATCTCTCGGGCACTCATCGTGATAAATTAGGTACAAATTAATAATTCGTGTTTTTCTAATTTGTTTGAGAACATTCATTATAAAAATTATGTTTTATTACTACCTAACGGTTTTGTTAATTGTTAATTTATAACATTTAACTATATAGATGATGATTTGTATTGCGAACTGTACCTTTTGAAAGAACAATTAGAAGAACATTCTAAAACCAAAGAAGATACAAATGGCACTGAGATTCAGTCATCAACATCTGGAAATGAAAATGAAATTGATGCTGGTTTAGAGATACCTTCGGTTGCAAATTCACAAGTAATTTTCAAGCCATGTATTTCCTTAGATATTCTTTTTTGATATGTGTGTATTTACATGTTCATAATATATAGAATATTGAAAAGGGTTCTACATCAGAAACAAAGAAAGAGCCACCTACACAATTAGTTGATGATCTTAAACAAAAGGCATTCCCCTTTTCAACATAGGAAATTAAATTATGCTACCCACTTAAATATCTATTCATTTTATGCAGGATACCACCAAGTTAAGCTCTGAAGATCTTGATCTTGGTGACTCTAAAGAAACAACTCAGACAAATAATCAAGGTGAAGAAGAGTTGACTTCTTCACAGGTCAATACCAATCTATTTATTCAAGCTAACAACACCTGAATATAATCACATGTCAATGAATCAAACACGTTGTTTTTTTTGGGCAGATAAAAACGACGCAAGCATCAGAGGCAGAGCATGAATTTGTTCAAAATGTTCCTAATTTAGAGATACCACCAGTAACAATATTACCAACAAACTCAGAAGTAATTTGCAGGCCTTGTCAAATTCCCTTGCTTAGTAATGGATGTAGTTAGTAGTTTCATATCACTAATGTGTTTGTTCTTATTATAGGAGTTGAAGAATGAACAATCAATGGATCAAGAATGTTTGATGAACCTACATTCACTGGGAGAAATTGATACCACTATCAAACCTTCTCAGGAAAATAATGTAATGCAGTACCACCCGATTGTGCATATATTTTACTACTTTGAAATATGCTGCAACTAATTTACATTTTCATGATATGCAATTAGTTGGAAGGTTCAACATCAGAAAAAACAACAGGAGCAACTGTGTTCGCCGTTTCAGAAACAAATATTGCTCCTAAACAAAAGGCATTCCCCCTATTTTGCTTGTATTATTTATTTTGACTCTTTTTCAATGCAGGAATTGAGTTGAAATATACTACAATCTTAAACATCGTTTTAAATTTAAGCAGGATAATCTTGAAGAAGAAATTACATCAACTAATGCCAACACAATAACATCATCATCAGACCCATTAGTTACTTCTGAGTGTAAAACATCTTCACAGGTGAGTTTATAGTATTCCACCAAGTTTTCAAACAAGTTCTTCTGCTTACAAGTAGTGTTGTCATGCTTTTTATTCATTAATTACCATACAATATTGGATTCCTGAGAATCAAGCTTACGATATGATAATATCATTTGTTGATTTGATCGTCTTTGTAGGAAGATGGTGATAACCAAATAGCCAAGACTTCTTTTTCCATTGCCGCTACAGAGACCAATAATCAAGGTGAACAAGACTCATTTAATATAGTTTCTATTCTTAATATCATATGTTACTGCAATAGTTATCACCCTTTTGATTTTGAACTTTTTCTAATGATGATGCTTCCATGAAAGTAAGCTCAAATATTGAGGAAAAGTTTCGTAATGATGATGACATAATAGTTTCCAAATTTAAACCCTCTCCTAATGTGTCTTTTAAAGGCCTTTTATTGCTTGCATCTTAATTTTCGTTAACTTTGTTGTGCTCAAAATGGCTTAATTATTCTTACCTATACTTTCAGGGGACCCATCTCAAATAGATGAAGATTTAGGTTCAACTTTTGTCGTCACGAAGGAGCTTGAACAACTAGTCTCCAAGAATCATTTGGATTATGAGAGCTTGTCTATATTGACTGACTTCCTTGTTAAGCATCCTTCTGTTCTTTTAAAGGATACTTTACTGAGCAATAGATACAAAGGTTATGCCTACAACTGCCTTGTAGAGCTATTGAAATTCCTCCAAACCCATAGTGTGTTGGATGTGTTAGGTTCAAGCCACTCTGAATTTGTTGAGTTATTACAAGACGTGCGCAAATTTGCATTTGATAAGGATTGGTTGGATGATGTTGAAAGGCGCGCTTTGTTTCCTAAGCTGCAATTCTCTAAAGATGCATTTCTAAAACTATTGGATTATAAGCAACAGGTTACCAAGGAAGTTGAAGAGTTAAGTTTGAAGATAAAATTTTTTAATCAACATGTGGAGGATCTTAAGCATCAATTAAAATCATCTAAAGCTGTTTTAGAGAATATCATTCAACAGGAGGAACAAGTTTTAAAAACTAAAGCAGCTTTAAATGTCCCTCTTGGCTATTAGCTTATCTTTTGAACATTGTTTTTTTTTCTCATTTCATATGAACTAGCACTGTCTTATTCTATTTGGGCATTTTAAAATTGTTATTAATTGTTGTAATTACAAATTTGACTTTGCCACTCCTTTAAGAATTCTGGTGGATGGTTGTTAGGATTTAAGCATATGAGAAGAGTCCAACCCAAAAAAATAGTCCAATAGGTGGGAAAGCCTCATGATTTAAATACCACATTGAGCACTTTTATATACTCAATATGAGACTCCTAACATTGTCACGCTCTTTAAGAGCCGATGTCCACATTGAGCCCTTTCCGTGGCCCAGCTCTAATGAAAGCACCAATTGTTAGGATTTAATCACATGAAGAGAGCCCAACCCAAAAGACTAGTCCTATAGGTGGGAGAGCCTCATGACTTAAATACCACATTGAGCACTTTGATATACTCAATGTGGGACTCCTAACACTCAGCATCACATCTCCTATTGCATCTCAGTTTCCTTCAATTTCATTTACATACAGTGATGCTAATCTATATATTATTTTTCTTTAGACTTTGATTTATATTTGTATATGGAGAGTGGATCCTCTCCAATTTTTTCTTCAATGTTTTTTCTCCTTTTCTTAATCCAATGATTATTAAATTATAAAAAATAAAATAATACTTAAGAAGTGGAAAAAAATAAACAAAAAATGGTTAAAATCACATTGGAGAGAATCCAACTCCGTTTTAGAAAGTGTAAAATGGGTTTCAAACTCAGCCAATATCAAGACAAAATTAATGTCTTGAGCCACTAAACTAATTACATTATTCTTATCAAAATTAATGGACTCCCCTACTTAGGGTATATGTTTGGTATGATGGAAAGAAAAAAAAAGGACAGAAAATTATGAAAATCAAAGATATACTAGAAATTTTCTGATTTCCTGCGGAATTGGACCAAATATCCGCATTTCCTGCGGATTTGGATTTCCAGCTAAAACCTTCGTAGGTAATTGCTACCTGCGGGTTTCCGAATCCTCAGGAAAATTTCCTACGGAATTTTCTGCCAAAAATAAACCTATTAAGTGTCCCTCTTGGCTATTAGCTTATCTTTTGAACATTTTTTTTTCTCATTTCATATGAACTAGCACTGTCTTATTCTATTTGTGCATTTTAAAATTGTTATTAATTGTTGTAATTACAAATTTGACTTTGCCACTCCTTTAGGAATTATGGTGGATGGTTGTTAGGATTTAAGCACATGAGAAGAGCTCAACCCAAAAGACTAGTTCAATAGGTGGGTAGGGGTGTCAATATTATCCAATTATCCATTATCCATCCAAATCCATCAATTTTAAATCCATCCAATCCATCCATTAGACAATAAAATTGTTAACGGATTGGATTCAATTTATCCATTTAACTAAATAGATGGATTTGATCTGTCCACCATTTTATTAAAATTCAATGGATCATTGTTTTTTGTTACTTACAATCCAATGGATTATTTTTTCATAATTTAAAAAAAAAACTAATTTAACATATATTATCTGAAATTGGAATTTTTTTCCCTCGAAAATAAAAAAACGGCCGAAAACCCAAAAATCGGTCATAAACTCAAAAAATCGGCCAAAAACCTAAAAAACACCCGAAAACCCAAAAAACGGCCGAAAACCCAAAAACCCACCGTGGGAGAGCCTCATGACTTAAATACCACATTGAGCACTTTAATATACTCAATGTGAGACTCCTAACACTCAGCATCACATCTCCTATAGCATCTCAGTTTCCTTCAATTTCATTTACATACAATGATGCTAATCTATATATTATTTTTCTATAGACTTTGATTTATATTTGTATATGGAGAGTGGATCCTCTCCAATATTTTCTCTCCATTTCTTATTTCAATGATTATTAAATTATAAAAAATAAAATAATAATTAAGAAGAGGGAAAAAAATAAACAAAAAATGGTTAAAATCACATTGGAGAGAATCGAACTCCGTTTTAGAAAGTGTAAAATGGGTTTCAAACTCAGCCAATATCAAGACAAAATTAATGTCTTGAGCCACTAAACTAATTACATTATTCTTATCAAAATTAATAGACTCCCCTACTTAGGGTATATGTTTGGTATGATGGAAAGAAAAAGAAAAAAAGAAGGAAAGAAAATTATGAAAATCAAAGATATACTAGAAATTTTCTGATTTCCTGCGGAATTGGACCAAATATCCGCAGGAAACGTAGTTTCCTGCGGAATTACCTGCGGATTTGGGTTTTCAGCTAAAACCTTCGTAGGTAATTGCTACCTGCGGGTTTCCAAATCCTCAGGAAAATTTCCTATGGAATTTTCTGCAAAAAATAAACCTAATCCGCAAGAAAATTTCCTGCGAACAATCCGCAGGTAATTCCGCCATAAAAACCGCAGGAAACTCCCAAGGTAATATTGTTTCGCAGATAAATTCGCAGGAAATTCCGCAGCAAATAAAAATTCGCAAAACAATCCGCAGGAACTACTCTTGTGATTATTTTTTTTGTGTGATTCTTTTTTTAATTCCAGCATACAAAAAAATCTCTTTGATTTATTTGATTGATAAAAAAATCATATAGTAATATTAAAATTTAGAATAAACTAAAATATTTTTTATTAAGTGAAATCATTCATCAAAACTCATCCACAAACGGTAACATTGAAAAATATAAACCAAAACTACAAAAGTATAAACTACTTTTACAACCAAGTTACAAATCAAATAAAAATTTAAGAATAAATGTCTATTTAAACATCTCTATTGACCTAAACAAACTTCATTGCATAGGAAACTCAAAACCATAAAATAAATCCTAGTTTATATGATTGTTGTTATCATGATTGTATTGATAGACCAAGGCTTTGTTTGGATCACAATAGAAAGTGAAAGGAAAGAAAATGAGTGAAAAGATTGTTAAAGGAAAGAAAGAAAGAAGAAAGTGAGTGGAAAATGAAATGATTTTTAAGTTGTTTGGTATGAGTGAAAATGGAAAGAAAGAAAGATGTGTATTTATTAAAATGACAAAACTATCCTTATCTACAGTTGAATACTATATTTACTATTTAAAATATTTTATTTTATTTCTTAGTATTATGTTTATAAAATAGCTTCGAGCCGATAGTAATAGCACATTTGGCACTATATATGTTCATAAGAATTACTGGCTAAAAGCCACCGTAGCTTCCCAAAGAAATAGAAAAAGCAAAATAAATATATGGATAAAAAATTCAAAACAATTGGGCTTACCAAAAAAAAATAAAATTCAAAACAATGATATAAACTTGTGGGCATATTTGTCTTTTCCGCAAAAAATGTGCTCGGTTCTCACTTTCCGTTCATATTTGTAGGGGTGGATAAAAATCCGCGGCTCGACCTAATCCGAAAAAACCGATAAAATAAATCGAAAAATGGGCAGTTTGGATTGGGCCACGGGTTTGCGGGTTTGAAAATTCGGTTTGAACAGAGTTGACGTGGGCGGGTCCGGGTGTAGAGAACTGAACCGATGGGACCCGAACCCGCCCGCATAGTGAAAAAAAATAAAAATTAGTCTACTACACTAGTAATGTCGGCGTTAATGGAATGCATATATGTCATTTTTTTCTTTCAAAAAATGCATAAATATTTAGGAATTATACTAGTATTATTCTTTTTCAAATGGAAATAATCAATACATTTCAATTTACAATACAACTTTTTTCTATCATAATAAAATAGTACCTCTGCATATTTTAGAAACACAAACTTTCTCCTTTCTTGAGAATCAAAAATTGCTTTTAATCTTTGCATTTCATCTATTATTGTAATGAGACAACCAAGCACATTCAAAGTTATGAAATTGGTTAAGTAGATGAATCACTTCTTTCTCCCCCACTTTTCTCTTCTTCGTCATTATAGTATTTTTTGTCTTTGTAAATATAAATTTTTTCTTCATGTTTTGTTATTTTTTATTTTATGTTTTATTTTTCTTTGGTTGGTTTGGTGATACATATCAGATATGCAAATGATGATATTGATATTTTAATTTTCGTGTTATGAATCTAAGTTTTTTTTTTATCTGCTTTATTTATTTAATTTTTTTTATTAAAACCGATATAATCCGCCCGCGAACCCGCAAACCGCACAACTCTAACCCGTCCAAACCGAATGACGAAAATGGACAAAGACGGGTCTCTATATATCAACCGCGGTTTGAGATGGATGAACATTTTGAGCCCGAACCCGCCCGTACCCGCCCGATGTCCACCCCTACATATTTGTGCGGAAGCATTTTTACGTGGGCCCCATCCCTGACTTTCTTTCCTTTCCTTTTTGTTGTTGTTCCAAACAAGAGAAAGTGGATTTTTCCACCGTCATTCCCTCCTCCCACAATCTTTCCTGCCATTTTCTTTGGAAACAAACACAGTGCAAGAGTCGATCCTGCAAAAACCAATAAATGTCCACATCAAAACCAATGACATAAAATTTGACCATTAGGAGTCAAAACTTCGTCGCAAGATATACTAAAGGCAAGATAACTCACATGTTTTGCAAAAGATATGAACTCTTTGACCATAAGCCATCACAGTACCATATCCTATGTGGTCAATTCTGTTATCGTAGTCATAAAAAATTGACTAAAAATATAATTAAAAAAATGTAGGGACTAAAAATATAATAAAAAAATATAGGGACTAAAAGTCGAAACTCACATAAAAGTAGGGACTAAAAATATATTTAACCCAAAACTATATACAACAATATTGTGATAAATACTTTGTGTTAAAAACCAGAAAAAATCTTATCAAATCATAAATAACACCAATATGAAGCAGAAATAGATACGATAGTTGGGCAAAGGATGTTAAGTACAGACCTCAACAACTGGCTTAGTCACACAACCTCATAGACACGCTTATGTGATGCATATTGAGTAAGCACCACATCAAACTCAAAGGTGTTTGAAATCTGAATCCCAATTGTTTCTGCGAAGTTTCAGTCTTTTAAGCTAAAGGATAGTACAAATACAAAAAGGTCAAACATCAAAGAAGGCTTGTGCTTAACAATCCAAAAATGTATCTATAAATCAAATAAAATGATTGCACCTCTGGTTGTAATTCAACGCAGTCACCAAAATCAGCATCTACCATCTCTTCTTCGGCATTTCGAGGTCTCAATCTTACAGCCACCCGAACTCTTCCAGGCACTGTACACAAAATTATATGATAACAAGTGAAATGATACCACCCATTGAGATTCTAAAAGTTTAGACAAATATTGAAATTGAGAATAAGAATTTCAGCAAAGATAATTATGTTATACTAATGCTTAAGTGACCAACATTTAGCAGACATAACATTTATAAATAATGAACTGATCAGTAGCCTTTTCACCATCAATAATACAAAGTATTCTTAAGTCCAACCCAACATTCACCTATCAAAGACTGGCTGGTCCATTTTCTTCCCAACACAGGAACTTTAGTTCCATATCAGATATGACCTATATCAATGGGACTTGGTTTTAAACAATTCCAGTGCGACTGACATTTTAATAACTAAACTTATGTTAACCATGCGTTTAATATGATTAAAAGGTTGCAGCTACTAACTTCACAAATCACTTCCCGTAACAACAATCGAAAGATAAAATGCAGTTCAAATTCAAAAGTATTACAAGCAATAAGCATTACTAGATATGACCTATATATCAAGAACAACCACAGAACAAACTTACAAGCATGAACCAATCACATCAAAAGACAAAAGAGCACCCAGACAAAACCAACAATAGACTGTAGAATCATTGAAAACCTAAGAGAACAAACACTTCAAAGAAATATAGGTAAATTTGGAAAATTTCTTACTCTTCTGCATACACAAAGCCACAGAAGAAGGCTTGTGTAGATTCATACCTCAAAGCCAAATAACATCCCTAGAATCAATTACAAGTGCTAAATCAATCATCATTATTGAGTAACATTGAAAATCAATTCATACCTCAATAAAATCAATCATTATTGACCTTAGGATTATAAACATGTGGCAGAGATCAAAAACAACTAATCTTCACAAAACAACAAGCTCAAAGCATATCCAAAATTAGTGAGCAGGTCCTGAAATTTAGAATAAAACGAGTGCAAGGACAAAATTTCACGAATCAAAACTTCAAATGATAAGGAATCAAAACCCAAATCCTAAATATTACAACAAAATTGAGAACAACGTTAAAAAAGCCTCTGTTCGATCCTGAATTTCAAAAATCAAAGCAAATACGAAATAGACCTGAGGTTCTAGAAAGAGCAGAATCTGAATAGATTTGAGGTTCTATATCCTAGATTGCAACAATCAATGACAAATTAACAACACTTAACGAGATCGAAAACTTACCGAGTGAAAATGAACAACAGTTAACGATGGAGAAGGCTCGCAACAGAGAAAGCTCGATGGAGAAGGATCTTAATGGAGATGGTTCAGTTAACGGCAATGAAGACGAGAAGAGGTACATTCAGGCTCCTGGTTAACAAAACACTACCTGCATATACAGCAGCACCCCCAAAAAGTGAACTAACAGTGAAATTCCTCACAGCTTTAGATTTACCTCCTGAGGTGTCAATTTTTCCTACAAAATAAAATAAAATTAACCTTCACAACACATACACAATAACCTTTTAAAAACATTATGAAGGCACACAATCAAGTTCATCCATGATTATATTCAAATAAGATAAGAATCTTATTCAATTTATTAAATTCTCAGGATGGCTTGACTCTTTCATAAACTTAATCACATCATCGAAACAAGCTTGTGACATGATGTGTTTAGATTTTAAACCCAGCATCTTGATAGCAAAAACTCAGTTGTATGTCCTCTCCGGCCAGGGTGAAGCCTATTATACATCCATCTTCGATGCGCAGGAACTACCATCTCCAAAAATGTTATGCTATTCTAGATATGAAGTTTTATTTCATTACCACAAAATTATGTGTGGGAGCTATTCTATACTATGTGCTATTCTATGCTAATCTAAATATCTAAAGCAAGACAAAACACTAAATTTCAACAATTCCCACTAACATATCAAGGTAAGTATAAATTGATTTTTAGTACTAACAGACCATAATTGATTATAATGTTGTGTTAATATGGTTTAGCTATCAAGTGAGTTCTAACAGACCATAATTGATTATACTAATAGACCATCAAGAAAAGATATATAGAGCTCTCAAGATGGATAAATTGAGACCATAATTGATTATACTAAATATATAGAGGATAACAGACCATAATTGATAGCTATCTTTACTAACAAACAATAACTTATTATACTAATAGACCATCAAGTAAAGACATATAGAGCTCTGAAGATGGAAATTAGACCCAAACACACATGACATGGATCAGGAAGAAATAGTTCATACAAATGAATAAAAAAATACAAAACAAGATGAACAAACCTGCAGTTAAACTGAGAATGTTAGGCAAGGCAGGAGAGAGCGAACCAGGCAAAGCTTCCAACAATGGTGTTACAAGTTGCAACTGGGATCTGCTGAACGAAGTACCTGCAAATTGGAAAGTCACGGTCAGATCAGGTACTTTGTGCGAAGAAATCAGTTAAATTTTACTATGAAATTCTCTCTCTCTCTCTCTCTCTCTCTCTCTCTCTCTCTCTCTCTCTCTCTCTCTCTCTCTCTCTCTCTCTCTCTCTCTCTCTCTCTAGTACTTAATAGTCTTTCATAATAAAACTCCACCGACTGACACACTGGGATCAATCCCTATTATATATAGTTAGTCCAAATGGAGTAACTGAAAAGAGTTAACTATACAACTTTGCTTAACAAGCAACAACTTTCTAACAAAACCATTGTAGTAAAGACCAACGAAACTAGATTTAGATTACTAACTCTTACAAGTCATCTACACTCTCACATACTCATAAGAATTCAGCTCTGCAAACGCCGCACTTATAGAATTCAGCTCTCAAAAAGAATACATGGTATTGGCAGTAAACGCCAAATCCACTGCACTAAGGTGCCAATGCGCCATCAAAACACAAATGAAAACATACAATTATAAGACATATGCGTGCAAATATCAAACTCGTATTCAATTAAAAAAAACTGTTTTAACTTTAAAAAAACAACTAGATTCTTGTTAGTTCTGCTCCTAAAATTAATTAAATTAAACAATTTGACCTCTTCCCCTAAAATTAACTAAATTCAACTACCTAATCTCTGCCTCTAAAATTAACTAAGTTCAACAAACTAAGTTCCGCCTCTAAATTAACTAAATTCAACAATCTAAGCTCTACTCCTAAATTCAAATCAGCTACATAACTCAAGAAAATAAACATTTAGCAATTCAAACAATAATCAAAATTAACAGTGATACACAACCATTAACAGTGATAATGTCAAGCATTTCATTGAACAAAACAAAACATAAACTTCTCAAAATTATGAAACCATTCAGATCTAAATCACAGAACAATCAAAACATAGACAAAATGAAATTCTAGCAGTAACATTAATAATACAAACAATAATATAAACTTACAGACGAAAGCTCAAAGTCTCGACGGAAGGAAGCTGAGAAATGAAGCTCGACGGAATCTATAACACCCCATAGATAAATCTAGAATAATCATGAAATATCATAAATGGTACAGAAATTCATTATTATTACATCAGAGGTTTATTGCACACGCAGGTGCCAAATACAACCAGAGTTCAGAAAAAAATAACAGCGGAAACATAGATAACCATAACACGAGTAGATAATGAGGAAAACAAGAAAGCTAAAATGAAATCCTCCAAACAGCAGCAGCGACTCCAACACCAAGGCTTACCTAATCAACCTGTTTTCCTGTTTCAAATAGGGAGTGGGGTGAGACAGTCACTTCGTCCCAGTGAATTCTACTACCCTCCTAGGCTATAAAGCCGGGGCTCCTAATCAGTCATATCATAAACTAAATTCATAGCATAATTATCTTAAACCACTAGTGTAAAATGGGGATTTCACATCTATTTTTTGGAGATATTACACCAATTTTGATCCGGTGTGAACTCAGCCGGTGAGATATGTGCAAGAAATTTACACCCGTTATAAAATAGGTGTGAAAAGGATTATATTATACTGATTTTTAATTAAAAAAGGTGTAAAATGCATATTATTTACACTTAATTACAAGAATTTGACACCTATTTTTAATTTTAATAGATGTAAATTGTGTGTTGTTTACACTATTTTTTTAATGATTTTACACCTAATTTATGTATAATGAATGTAATGTGTATCATTTACATTGAATTCCAATACTTTACACTGTTTTTACAAGATAGCTGATGTAAAATATACAATTTTATTTTATAAATTCTAAATATTCATTAGCCAAATCATTCTTGAAACAAAACAAAAATCAAATTCTTAAGTAATTTGTACCAAAAAAATCATACATTAAACATAAGCTATATTTCTATTTTGTTTTCAAATCCATTCATCTTGTTGTCTTTTCTTCGTTTTTCTTGATGATCTTGTTGCTTTAACTTTTCAAGCACTTGCATTTGACACTCTTGTTTTTATTCTTCAACCATTTGCAAACAAATTGAGCCATGAGTTGTAGAGTTTTGTCGATTTAATATCTATACATTCAAAAACAAATAAATTAGGAAACTATATAGTAAAGAATTAATTGACTTTTTACCAACAAAAAAATTATTAATATATTGACCTACATCAATGGCAACAAAACAAATAATCCGACAATCTAAAGAATTAGTGAAAAACAATTGAACTTTCCTACCTACAATTCATCACATGCTTTAAAGATTTAATGGATATGTAGAGTTTCCAATCATGATCTTCTTTGAATACTTACTAAATGAATTCATGAAAGAAATATTACACTATTATTTCTTTGAATTCCCACTATCATAATTGAAAGATCTCAACCATATAAAATTTTCAAAGAAGACTCAATAATCATGTTAAAGAATGTGTACAAGAGTTTGGAGACAAGGTAAACAAGAAGTAACTAAAATACAAAATCATCATAAGAGAAACCCTAGGGTAAGAAGTAAGAACCCTTCTTATTGTAGATACAAGGATGAAGAGATAATGATAAAGATTAAGAAATATGTTTACTTTTATATTAGAATAGAAAACAAAGAGATAAGAGAGGGTGTGAACGGATGAGCGCAAACGGAAAGAGTCGGCGACACCGGTGGGGTGTGGTGGAGAGAGATGGTGGTGGAAGAGAGGGGTTTATAATTTGAGTGAGATAGATGGGGTATGTAGAGAGAAAGAGTTTGTTTCTTTTTTTTTTTTCCATTAATGAAGATAAGTTTGTTTGATACATTCCAAATATAAAAAAGTTTGTTTCTATTTGTAAGGAATAATGTGTAACTAACTACTATATTAAATTTCTTTTGAAGCAAGTTATTATTAAATATAAGTCTAGTTTGTCTCACCTTTTTTATATAACAAGTGTATTATAAATTTTGGGTGAATCCCCTTTAACTATTACACCTATTTCTTTAAATATGGTGTCTAATATTACAACATATCTCTTTTACATCTAGTTTTTCTCACCTTTTTTATATAACAAGTGTATCATAAATTTTAGGTGACTAATCTTTCAATATTACACCATTTTCCTTTAAACGTGGTGTCTAATATTACAACATAACTTTTTTACACTCATTTTCAATTAAACAAGTGTAATATCTCTAATTATATTCTTATTTTTCCACTAGTGAACAATAATGTAAAGGTGTAACACAAGTTTATCTTGTTCATTTTAAACCGCAAACCCTCTAAGGTGAGCACGTCTCAGGGGTTCGCCTTATCCGCGAGCAGAAAGCGCTCCGGCATAAAGCTCACATAAATTTTTCTAATGGAGCATCTAAAACGAAGTCCATACTGATAACATAATCATATTATTAATTCGACTGATCACTAAATTATTAACATGCTACCAATAATTCCCAAACCCGGGGGATCATACAACCTTAATTCTAAGTTATCCCTAATTTTCAGAATTGTGTCTGACTTTCCGTACAATATTAAATACATTATACAACTGCAATTTATCTTTCTCAGGTTATGATATAAAACGAGTGATTAAATCATTTTTAAAACTGAAAAAGTGAAGTAATTATGGGCTAGCTCGCTACGGCGAGTTAGCAAGCTCGCCATGGCGAACTTACAGGTACTGGCCTAAACAACTCGCTAGGCGAGCTAGAACTCGCCATGGCGAAGTTCTTCAGCCCAGAACCTTGAGCTCGCCATGAGTGCTCGCTAGCAACTCGCTACGGCGAGTTAAGTCAGAAAGACCCCTGTTTTACGAATTTTCAATATTTCCAAAGATTCACCTACAACCAAACTCTGAGAAAGTGCAGTTATATAATATAGTCAATATATAACAGAATAGAAGAGAATTTGGGAGCTAATTCTCCTCACACAATTAATTTCTTATTTCTTAAGTTAACATGCAAATTCATAAATTAAGGGAATTCTAACTAAACTAGCCTAAGAACCCACCTGGTAACTGAGCTTTAACCTTTATCTAAGCTCTACAACAGCTACAGCAACTCCTAGCTACACCCACGAATTCTGAACAGTAATGGAACTTTGACATCTTTGAAACCCTCTACTTGAACTATGAATTGATGGTGTTTGAGTGATGAACTGAGCAGAGGGAAATGAGCTATTTATAGAGGTTAGCTCTGGTGAGACTACAGTGCACGAATTGGTGTGTATTAAGAGGTGCATGCAAGGCTATTGGAAGGAAAAGAGGTGAAATGATATGGGTTGTTGTTTTATCCCATGTGATGCTTGTAATTTGATAGTGATTCAGAGATTCTTGGTGTGATGTAGCAGTGGGAATCTCTGTAGTTGGTAGTAAGGGCTTGTGATAGAAGGCAACAAACTTGAGTGTTTAAGGATAATTGGAGTTTTTGGAGTATTGTTGGATGTTGTTATTGGGCGTGAGAAGAGAGAATTGAGAGGAGGCTTGACTCTGATTTTCTGAAGTAGAGAAAATTAGGAAATGATAGCTTGCATGTGAACTAAGAGTGGGTTAATTGAGTGGAACCATGACTCACTCATGTCATGAGGTGTTGGCTTGTAGTGATAACTTGAGGTTAATGGAGAATTGAGTCATCAAGGAGGGAAATTTGAATTCTAAGTGTGTTAATTAAATCTAGTCTATGAGATTAGTATTCTAATGTGTAGTTAAGTTCATATGAAATTACCTAATCTCACATAATTCACACTTAACTTCTAGAATTTAATTAATCAATCACTTCTAATTAATTCTAATTTAATAGATCGCCTCAAATTAAAATTAATTAGGTGATTTAGAATTTGGGGATGTTACAATCTACCCCCCTTAAAGAAATTTCGTCCTCGAAATTTAGAAATTTACCTTAGAATATGTGAGGGTAACTGTTCATCATGTCCGATTCCAACTCCCATGTGAATTCGCCGTCCGGAGACTGCGCCCATTCAACCTTGACAATGGGAATTCTCTTGTTCCGAAGAGTTTTGACATCACGATCAACAATTCGGACAGGATCAGGTTGGTAAGTCAAGTCCGGCTGAAGATCTATCTGTTCAAATGCTATTGGCTGATAGGGATCTGGAATGTACTTGCGAAGCTGAGAGACATGGAACACGTCGTGTAGCCCTGACATAGAAGGAGGAAGAGCTAACTGATAGGCTACTGAACCAACGCGTCGGAGGATCTGATAGGGTCCAATATATCTTGGACAGAGTTTCTTGGTTCTAAACACACCACGTAATCCCAACTTCGGAGTAACCTTCAAGAACACATGATCTCCTTCATCAAATTCCAACGGTCTCCTTCTTCTGTCGGCATAACTCTTTTGCCGACTCTGCGCAACCTTCATCTTTTCACGGATTGACTTAACCTTTAAAGTCGTCTCTTGTATAAGGTCTGGTCCAAGCAATCCGCGATCACCGACTTCCGTCCAACACAAAGGAGTTCTACACTTTCTTCCATATAAAGCTTCAAACGGTGCCATCCCGATACTGGAATGGTAACTGTTATTATAAGAGAATTCAATCAAGTGCAAGTAGTTGCTCCAACTACCGCCATCTTCCAAAACACATGCACGAAGCATATCTTCAAGAGTTTGAATAGTTCTTTCAGACTGTCCATCTGTCTGAGGATGATGCGATGTACTCATTCTCAATCGAGTACCCATCGCATGCTGGAAGGCTTTCCAAAATCTAGAAGTAAAGATTGGATCACGATGCTGAGTGGCACACCATGCAATCGCACAATATGCTCTATAAAAATAGCTGCATACTGCGTGGCCTTATAGGTAGATTTCACAGGAATGAAGTGAGCTGACTTGGTCAATCTATCCACAATTACCCAAATTGAATCTTGACCCTTCTGGTTTCGGGGTAAACCTCCAACGAAATCCATAGTGATGTGTTCCCACTTCCACTCCGGAACTTCTAACGGTTGCAACGGACCTCCAGGTTTCTGGTGTTCAATCTTCACTTGTTGACAAACCAAACATCTAGACACAAAATCTGCGATTTCTGCCTTCATGTTCGGCCACCAGTAGTTCTGTTTCAAGTCGTGATACATTTTGGTGGATCCTGGATGAATCGAGAATCCACTTTTGTGTGCCTCGTCAAGAATCAGCCTTTTCAGTTCATCGTCATTTGGTACACACAATCTTCCATCATACAACATAGCACCATCTGACGCGATTGAGAACTCTGGGTTATTCAATCTCCTTTGTAGGTCCATATCGCTTCGTTGCGCCTGCACTACCCTCGAGCGCAGATCGCATGCCAACTCCAAACGGTTGATTCTAATGCCGCTCTTTCTGTACACAACATTCAGATTCAGGTCTCTGAACTTCTCATACAATCCACACTGCTGCATTAACAGTTCGGAAGCATATAAAGCTTTCCTGCTCAAAGCGTCTGCCACAACATTCGCTTTGCCAGGATGGTAGTTGAGATTGAAATCGAAGTCCTTCAAATATTCCATCCACCTACGCTGCCTCATATTCAGGTCTTTCTGATCAAACAGGTATTTCAGACTCTTATGGTCGCTGAAAAGATCAAATTGAACACCATACAAGTGATGCCTCCAAATCTTTAGAGCGAAAATAATTGCTGCTAATTCCAGATCATGGGTTGGGTAATTTTGCTCGTGTGGTTTCAATTGCCGCGAGGCATATGCTACCACAGCTCCATCTTGCATTAGAACACAACCAAGACCTTTATGTGATGCATCGCAATACACCACGTACTTCCGATTAGGGTCAGGAATGACCAATACTGGAGCACTGGTTAACTTTTCTTTCAACGTCCTGAAACTCATTTCACAATCAGCATCCCAAACAAAAGGAGTACCTTTCCTGGTCAAACGGGTCAAAGGTAAGGCGATTTCCGAAAATCCAAGAATGAATCTCCGGTAATAACCTGCTAATCCCAGGAAACTTCTGACTTCTGATACATTGTTGGGTCTTTCCCAGTTAAGAACTGCTTCTACCTTGGATGGATCGACAGATACACCGCCTTGGGAAATGACATGTCCCAGAAATTTAATTTCTGAGAACCAGAATTCGCACTTGCTGAACTTGGCGTATAACTTCTTCTCTCGCAGAACTTCCAAAACAATTCTGAGATGTTCAGCATGATCCTCTTGATTACGAGAATAGATTAAGATATCATCTATGAAGATGACAACAAACTTGTCGAGGTAAGGCTGAAAAATCCTGTTCATGTAATCCATAAACACAGCAGGAGCATTAGTCAATCCAAAAGGCATAACTAGGAATTCGTAATGCCCATAACGCGTCCTGAATGCCGTCTTAGACACGTCTGAGGATTTGATTCTGATTTGATGATAGCCGGAACGAAGATCAATCTTTGAGAAGACAGTGGCACCCTTGAGTTGATCTAAGAGATCATCAATCCGGGGTAGCGGATACTTGTTTTTGATTGTCACTTTGTTAAGCTGGCGATAATCAATGCATAAGCGCATAGTACCGTCCTTCTTTTTCACAAGTAACACGGGTGCTCCCCAAGGAGAGACACTTGGACGAATGAAATGCTTCTGAAGTAGTTCCTCAAGTTGAGTTTTAAGCTCATGAAGTTCTAATGGAGACATTCTATAAGGGGCAACTGAGATGGGCTGTGAACCCGGAATAAGATCTATAGAGAACTCTATTTCACGCTCGGGAGGGAGACTCATAATATCATCAGGGAAAACATCTAGATACTCGCTAACTATAGGGATGTCGCTAGGACTTAAACTAGACTCAAGATCAATAGTGAACAAGACACTGAAACATTTATTGCTGGCACCTAAATACTGGATCATCTGGTGAGTGTTTTGCAATAAAGCAGATAAAGCTCTACTTTCTGCAGAAGTTTCTGAAGGAATGAACAAATTCTTTTCCGCACAACCAATGTACACGGTATTGGCTGAGAGCCAATCCATGCCAAGAACGACATCGAAGTCCTTTAGAGGTAGACATATTAAATCAATGTGGTAGACCTTACTTCCGACTAAGATGGGACAATTTTGACAGACTTTCTTTGAAGTAACTCTGCCGCCAGTAGCGACAGCGACAGACATTGGAGGTACGAGGGGTACAGAAGGAATTCCTAACCGCATGACACAGTCTACGGCTATAAAAGAGTTGGTGGCTCCACAGTCAAATAAAACTAAGACCTTAGACTGTCCTAACAAACATACATCCATAATCAAAGCATTATTAGATCTTATTTCATTGCAGTCTAAAGAATATACCCGACCTTTATTCTTTGCGGATCCACTGGATTCACCGTGCTTCTTCAATTTCGGACACTCATTCCTGAAGTGACCAGGTTGCTTGCAGTAATAGCACATATTCTTGCCTTTCATGCATTCTCCGCTGTGAGGATATCCACAGTCTGAACAGTTCTTGGGCGAGCGTTGGGAGTGACTCTGCTTGCCCATGCTGGAGTTACCCTTAGACTTCAAGTTCAAACCAAACTTACCAAACAAACCCTTCTTCTTCTGATTCACCTCATTCTTCTCCTTGTGGATGTTGCTGAGACCTGCTTCGGCGTGATAGCTCTTTTGCACTAGATCACCAAAACTAGTGATCTGCTGCATTGCCACGTCGTGAGCTATATCCGCTCGAAGCCCTATCCTGTATTTCTTCATTTTCCAGGCCTCGGTAGGGGCATCGTCACCATCAGCAACATACCGGACCAGCTCATTGAATTTCATGGTATATTCAGCTACCGTCAGACTACCTTGCTTCAACTCAGTTAACTCTCGTTCCATCTGGAATTGGTAGCTCTCAGGGATGTAATGGCCAATGAACAAACGCCTGAAATTCTGCCAGTTAATCTCTGTATGGCTGGCTTCCATGTACTGCTTGGTACCTTCCCACCAATTGCAAGCGTCACCCCTGAAGAAGCAGGAGACGAAAGTTACTTTATCTGTCTCTGAGCAAGTCATGGAGTCCAGAATGCCAGTCATCCTTTGTAACCATTCTCTGGCCTTTGCGGGATTATATTCACCATAGAACTCTGGAGGGCTCATTCTACAAAACTCTCGGAAGGCAGCGCTCGACCCCAAATTCTGAGCAGGGGGAGCATTCATGTGCTGCTGAAACATGGCCATAAACTCCTGATGCTGTTGCGCTTGTTGGGCTTGAAACTGCTGATGCTGATGCATCATCTCTGCCCACATGTTGGCGTTAGCATCTCCAAACACTTGCGGTTCTTCCTCTTCTTCGACGTTTTGCCTTCTTGGTGGCCTTCCAGGTCCTCGTCTCTCTCCAGACATTTCGCTCTAACTGCCAATATCAAATCAAGTTAGCTAGGCCTAAAATGCCATGACACCTAGAACGTATGTAGGGAAACTAGACAACTACTGGGATTGGAATAGTAATACTAATGAACTCACGCAAGATCTGAATCGACCTGCTCTGATACCAATTATAACACCCCATAGATAAATCTAGAATAATCATGGAATATCATAAATGGTACAGAAATTCATTATTATTACATCAGAGGTTTATTGCACACGCAGGTGCCAAATACAACCAGAGTTCAGAAAAAAAATAACAGCGGAAACATAGATAACCATAACACGAGTAGATAATGAGGAAAACAAGAAAGCTAAAATGAAATCCTCCAAACAGCAGCAGCGACTCCAACACCAAGGCTTACCTAATCAACCTGTTTTCCTGTTTCAAATAGGGAGTGGGGTGAGACAGTCACTTCGTCCCAGTGAATTCTACTACCCTCCTAGGCTATAAAGCCGGGGCTCCTAATCAGTCATATCATAAACTAAATTCATAGCATAATTATCTTAAACAATAATGTAAAGGTGTAACACAAGTTTATCTTGTTCATTTTAAACCGCAAACCCTCTAAGGTGAGCACGTCTCAGGGGTTCGCCTTATCCGCGAGCAGAAAGCGCTCCGGCATAAAGCTCACATAAATTTTTCTAATGGAGCATCTAAAACGAAGTCCATACTGATAACATAATCATATTATTAATTCGACTGATCACTAAATTATTAACATGCTACCAATAATTCCCAAACCCGGGGGATCATACAACCTTAATTCTAAGTTATCCCTAATTTTCAGAATTGTGTCTGACTTTCCGTACAATATTAAATACATTATACAACTGCAATTTATCTTTCTCAGGTTATGATATAAAACGAGTGATTAAATCATTTTTAAAACTGAAAAAGTGAAGTAATTCTGGGCTAGCTCGCTACGGCGAGTTAGCAAGCTCGCCATGGCGAACTTACAGGTACTGGCCTAAACAACTCGCTAGGCGAGCTAGAGCTCGCCATGGCGAAGTTCTTCAGCCCAGAACCTTGAGCTCGCCATGAGTGCTCGCTAGCAACTCGCTACGGCGAGTTAAGTCAGAAAGACCCCTGTTTTACGAATTTTCAATATTTCCAAAGATTCACCTACAACCAAACTCTGAGAAAGTGCAGTTATATAATATAGTCAATATATAACAGAATAGAAGAGAATTTGGGAGCTAATTCTCCTCACACAATTAATTTCTTATTTCTTAAGTTAACATGCAAATTCATAAATTAAGGGAATTCTAACTAAACTAGCCTAAGAACCCACCTGGTAACTGAGCTTTAACCTTTATCTAAGCTCTACAGCAGCTACAGCAACTCCTAGCTACACCCACGAATTCTGAACAGTAATGGAACTTTGACACCTTTGAAACCCTCTAACTTGAACTATGAATTGATGGTGTTTGAGTGATGAACTGAGCAGAGGGAAAGGAGCTATTTATAGAGGTTAGCTCTGGTGAGACTACAGTGCACGAATTGGTGTGTATTAAGAGGTGCATGCAAGGCTATTGGAAGGAAAAGAGGTGAAATGATATGGGTTGTTGTTTTATCCCATGTGATGCTTGTAATTTGATAGTGATTCAGAGATTCTTGGTGTGATGTAGCAGTGGGAATTTCTGTAGTTGGTAGTAAGGGCTTGTGATAGAAGGCAACAAACTTGAGTGTTTAAGGATAATTGGAGTTTTTGGAGTATTGTTGGATGTTGTTGTTGGGCGTGAGAAGAGAGAATTGAGAGGAGGCTTGACTCTGATTTTCTGAAGTAGAGAAAATTAGGAAATGATAGCTTGCATGTGAACTAAGAGTGGATTAATTGAGTGGAACCATGACTCACTCATGTCACGAGGTGTTGGCTTGTAGTGATAACTTGAGGTTAATGGAGAATTGAGTCATCAAGGAGGGAAATTTGAATTCTAAGTGTGTTAATTAAATCTAGTCTATGAGATTAGTATTCTAATGTGTAGTTAAGTTCATATGAAATTACCTAATCTCACATAATTCACACTTAACTTCTAGAATTTAATTAATCAATCACTTCTAATTAATTCTAATTTAATAGATCGCCTCAAATTAAAATTAATTAGGTGATTTAGAATTTGGGGATGTTACAGAATCTCAGAAGCTCGAAAGAAGAACTAATTTCAGAAGCTCGGAATCTCAGAATCAACGGAAAAATCAATGGAAGCATCAACAGAATCGACGGTGTTTTCTCAGAGTGATTTTAGGGATTAGTTCGTGAGTAATTTTAGGGATTTGTTTGTGAGTGATTTTAGGAATGATTCAACGGAATCAATGGAAGAAATAACGGAGAGAGATTTTTATTTTTTTGTTCACGAGAAGAATAAGGATGTAATAATATTTCGTGAGTTTTTGTTAGTTTTTTTTTTATTTAAATTTTTATATTTATTACAATCTATTTACAATATATTAAAAAAAATTACTACTAAAAAATCTATTTTGTCCTTAATACGTTTAATAATATTTTACCGTTTATGCACTTAAATGTAATTTTAACTCTAAATTAAGAAAAAAAATAAGTACAAAACAAAAATAACAAAAAAATAAGATAAGCATTAAAAAAATATACTCATAAAAAAAAAATACAAAACAGAAATTAAAAAAAAAATTCAAAAATAAGCCTAAAACAAATCCACTCATAAAAAAAAATTAATTTTTTTAAAAAAAGAGAATAAAATAAATATACTCATAAAAATAACAATAGAAAACACTTCTGAAGATAATCATAAAAAAAACTGCTCTATTTTTGTTTACTCTTATATAAAAAATACATGAGAAGTGTATTATTGATGAATATATATTATAATAAATAATTACGGGATAAATATATATTATAGTAACACACACGGGACAATTGTTTTAATAAAAAAAATTAATCTTACACTGAACAATTGTTTTAATAAAAAAAGAAATTGAATAATATATTATAATAATACATAGAACAATTGTTGATGAATATATTATTGATGAATATATATTATAATAATACACGGGACAATTGTTTTAATAAAAAAAAATTAATCATACATGAGACAATTGCTTTAATAAAAAAAAAATTGAATAATAAATATTTGTTATTATTAATTATAGCTTATTATACAAAAATCATACACGGGACAATTGTTTTAATGAAAAAAATTACTTAATTTAATAACTTTAATAAAAAATAGCAGAATAACGTTACTTATTATTATTATTTTTTTGTACACGATGTCACTTATATTTTAACAATATTTTATAAATAAAACTCAATAGACCCGTGCGAATGCACGGGTCTCAAAACTAGTATTAAAAGAAACTACTACCAAAAAACCTTTTTTGTCCTTAGCACGTTTAATAGTATTTCACCGTTTATACCCTTAAAAGTAATTTTAACTCCAAACTCAAAAAAAAAAAAATACAAAACAAAAAAAAAAGAAAAGATAAACATAAACATAAAACAAATCTATTCATTAAAAAATATTAAAAAAAAAAAAGAAAAGATAAGCATAAAACAAATCTACTCATAAAAAATATAAAAAAAATTAAGAAAAAGAATAAAACAAACTTAATCATAAAAATAGCAATAGAAAGCACTTCTAAAGATAGGCATAAAAATTAACTAATAGTTTTTTTTAAACAAAACAAGTAGTTCTTATCGATAAATATAAAAAATCATTGACAAATATTTTTCACTCATACATAAAAAATGGATAAATATTTATCACCGATAATTATAATTTATTACTACGTCCGGCAAAAGTTATTATGCTTAAACATTATACTTTTGCAGGGTGCATAAGTAAATATTAGCCACCAGATCCCTCTGCCACGTGTAATGATCACAGCCATCACAGAAATTAACGGAATTTTCACACGCGCGGGTAACGGTTTCTCCACACAATTGACGGAAGTTCACACGCAGCTAACCGAGCTCTCCTCTGACGAGATCCGACGCCGATATCATCATCACCGTCTCCGGAATCATCATCTCCGTCACTGATTCAATCGTTCATCGCCATCGCCGCCATGTTTCTGGAATCACGTTAAGGTTGGTGTTGCACAGAAAATTGATTTCAATTTTGATTTAGATTTATTATGTTTGGTTTTCTATTTGATTTAATTTGTGATTGCTTGTGGTTATTTTTTGATTTTCATGAGGAGGTATATGAATCATTAGGTTGTTGTTTTTTTGCTGATTTGAGGAGGTATAGGAATTGTTGTTGTTGAAGATGGTAAAACTAACACTAACACACAACAACTTGTAATTAGTACTGATTGTGATGTAATTGATGTTAATAGCATTGGTGTTATGGAAGATGATGATAAAATTTTGCAGGGATTGTGTGTGAAATTTTCAGAGCTGGAGCATTAATTTACTGCACTGCAACTCATATGATAACTTGACATTTAATGGAGTTTAATAAACCTTAAAACCTTTCTTTTGCATTTTAAATCATAACCATTTTATTGCAAATGTGTGAAATCAATAGCTTAAATTTGTGAAACATCTGTTACATTGAAATTCATAATTATGGTTTGAGGTATAGGAATCATTAGTTTGTGGCACTGTGTTACATATGATTCTTAATCCTCATAGAGCCAATAAATTGGTTACAAGCAGCTTGTAGGTAGAATGTCGAGGTTTTAGCTTTTTTTTATTCACCCATTGTTGAAGAATGTTGCATGTTTCTTTTGTTCTATTAATATTTGAACGAAACAAACACTATGTATGGAACGAATCATCCTCTCCAGTGTTGTGCCCAGTTTTTTCGGATTAGAAATCACGCTGAGACTAATGACAGTAAATTTTAAACCATGACTGTGTCATAGTTGTAGTGTTTGCCATGTTATTGACTGGTAGTACTCATCACCACTCTTCTAGATTTTGGTGTATAATTGACAATTTTTTTATGACAGACTCTTGATCACATAAGTGGTGGGCAATCGGGTCTTTGATTCTCAGCACTGCACGAGCGAGTAACTAAAAGAAAAACTCTCTAGCTACAGGAATAAGAAGACAAGGTTAAACTTTGGGAGCAAAATCAAGGTAAATATTGAATGAACTAATTACAAGAATGTAATATTTGTTTAAGCTGTGTTGGTAGGAATTGATCATTGGATTAACCTAATCCAATCCTCATTTTTCTTCCATCAATGCAAAAAAACCAAATTTAAGTAAATATTGATCATTGGATCAATGCAAAACCAAATTCTACATGCTTAATGTTTAATGTCGATGAAATTTAGGTGGATTCATTGTGTAACCTCCAATGAATTGTAATGTTGATTAATTTTTGGGCTGTAGGTCTTCATAGTAGTGGATTAATTGTAATGTTTCATTAGCAGCATGATCATCATTATTGTCATATGTTTTAAATTATATGCAACCATAATGATTGTTAAATGGTTTCCAGCTGTTATACCTTGAAACCATGAATATAGAGGAATGGTTTCAAGAACAACAATTGTCTATGTAAATGATTTTTAAGTACACTTCTTTATGCATGTTACTTTGGTTGTTGTTCCAGTGGTTAACTTAATTTTACATGATCTTTGTTTATAGGGATTGTTGCTGTTTTTAATGGATTCGATGTCAACTTCATCTGAAATTGTCCCATTGTCTGTTGTTGATAGTTCAAACACACAGGCTGATAGTTCAAGAACACTTCTTGATACATTTCAATGTTACTCTCCTACTAAAAAAGAAACGTGGGAGTCTCTTGCTTTTAAATCTGTTGAAGATGTTGAAAATTTTTATGGTGATTATGCATTTAAAAGTGGGTTTTCAGTTCGGACTTTGTTGAGATCAAAAAAGAATTCACAAAATAAGCCATCTGATAGATTTCACTATCTACGTTATGGTTGTAACAAACAACGTTACAAGAAAGGAAGTTTGTTGGATCCAAAGAACAAGCCAAAATCAGAGAGTCCTGTTGTTGTTGAATTTGAGAAAGTAAAAGAAAAAGCAGAGGAAAGGGTTGGTTGTACAGCTGCGATTTCTTTAAAGTTGGATGAAACTCTGAATGTCTATAAGATATATAAATGGGATGTGGCCCATTGTCATCAGTTACATAAACCAGAGCATGGACGTTACTTGAGATCATTTAGGGAAGTTAATGAAGCGTAAGGACAGCTCGCTGTAATAAATTCGAATGCTGGAATGTCAATGAGAACTTCTTATGAGGTCATGGGTCAGGGTGTTGGAGGCACAGATAACTTGCCTTTTCGATTTTCGGATTTAAAAAATTATTTGATGACAATCTGTTCGAAAGAGATGGTGGTTGGTGAGGCAACTGTGATTCAAGAATTTTTTAGGAATGAAGCTTTGTCGAAACCATCCTTTTATTATGATATTCAAGTTGATGCAGCAGAAGATATAGCTAGTATTTTTTGGGCAGATGGGATTATCCAGCTTAATTATGCTTTATTTGGTGATGTTATAAGTTTTGATACAACTTACCGAACCAACAACCAGTATCGCCCTTTAGGTTAGTTTTTTGAACTTCTACCAGGTTAAAAATTATTGTTTTTATTCCATTATGTTATATATTGTGTTGCCATGAATAGTATAGGTAAGTTGAATATGTTGAAACCATTTACCAATAATAATGGTTCCTTTGTATATCATACTGAAACCATTTATCATTACTAATGGTTTCACTTGATAACATGTTGAAACCAAAATAGCCCTTTTATGGTTTCAGTGGTTTTTATAATATAACTGAAACCATAATTTTGATATCTGCTGTGTGTCCTTTTAGTTGCTCCATTTTATATTTCAATGATAGTGTGGCATTTGTTTGATAGTTTCAGTACCCAACATAATCAATTATAAGTAGCAGTTACTAGAAATTAGGGATTCAATTTATCCTTATGTAATTATGATTGATCCTTGCAGTACATGTTCCTGCTGATAGTGTGGCAAAATGGTTGTTTTATTTGGTTTTTATGTTGTTTGTGAATTCAAAACCAATGAGAAACCATAAGTGTAGCTTAATGGTTTCACTGAATGTGCATCTGAAACCAAAATAGCCCTCTTATGGGTTCACTAGGTTTTATAATATAACTGAAACCATAAATGTGGCTGAATGGTTTCACTGTATTTATTTCTGAAACCAAAGTAGCCCCCTTATGGTTTCAGTTATAGTGTGGCATTTGTTTGATGGTTTCAGCACTCAAGATAATCAATTATAAGTGAAACAATAATTATGATTGATCCTTGCATTTGTTTTGTTTGGTTTTTAAGCAGTTGTTTGAATAATGTTTTAATCTTAGTTGTTTGTGAATTCAAAACCAATGAGAAACCATAAGTGTGGCTCAATGGTTTCACTGGATATGTATCTGAAACCAAAATAGCCCTCTTATGGTTTCACTAGGTTTTAATTATCTGGGGATTATATTTTTGATATCAATAATAATGGTCCTTTTATATATGCATTTTTTCCCTGATTTGGTTCATTTACATTTCAGCTGCATTCATGGGCTTTGACAATCATCGGACAAGTGTTTTATTTGGTGCTGCCCTTTTGTATGATGAGACTTCAGCAACTTTTGATTGGTTGTTTACGACTTTTTTGAAGTGTATGTCTAATAAGAAACCACAATCCATATATACGGACCAGGCGCCTGCATTGTTGAAGTCAATTCCTAATGTTTTTGTGGGTGTTTTTCATGGCCTTTGCTCATGGCATATGTCAGAGAATGCAAAGAAAAATCTTGGGTCTCGTGCAAATGCTGCATTTTTCAATGAGTTCAATTATTTGATTTCAAATGTTGAGACTGAATCGGATTTTGATTACAACTGGGATCAGATGATGAAAAACTGATTTGGTGGAAGGCCAACTTCTGACTTTAGTTGGCTTGTTCAAACACACAAGAATCGTATGCACTGGTCTTCAGTTTGGGTCAAGTCGCATTTCACAGCTAGTTTGAAAACGACCCAATTAAGTGAGTCCTTTAATGCCTTTCTTCGTGGTTTTCTGCAACCTGACCATTCTCTAGTTCAATTCTTTAGCCATTTTAATATCATGGTTCAAAGATTGAGGGATAAGCATGCTGAGTTGGACTTCAAGGCTGCAAACACTAGATCAAAAAACAATTATCCCAATAGTCAACTGATGCGGTCTGTTGTAAACAAGTACACCCCAGCTTGTTTTGCATTCATTCATAGACAGTATGATCTTTCCTTCAAATACTTCTATGAAGAGGTCACAACTCAATGTTCTGCCTTCAACAAGGTTTTCAAAGTTTTTACAATTGAACAGCTTGATGAACCTGAGGAAGTAGGTGGTGCTAATTATGATGATGATGCTAATGATGGGCATTCAGACCGCAATTTTTTGGATGAAGAAATTTCTGAAAACCTTTCCCCAAATTTTGAATAGCATGATCGACTTGATGAAAGGGTTGTGACAATCGATATTAGGACGAAACATATTAGCTGCACATGTCGTATGTTTGAGAACAGGGGTTTTTTATGTCGACATGTTTTCAAAATATTGGAATTTTTAGGTGGTTCTGTGCAATATCATAGTTTGAAGACGATACCTGTAGAATATGTGTTAAAGCGGTGGACTAGAGATGTGCGTCATTCGATTGATAAGCTTAAACCTACCATCAATGTTGGCACTTAACGCACGACTCAAGCACAACGATATCAACAAATTTGTGCTGTTACAATCCAACTTTGTACAAGTGTTTGTACAGATCCTGAGGCTTCTCAAGTTTTCCTTAATGGTGTACTTGAAGCTGGGAAAAAGGCAGAGGAGTTGCTTATGTCCAAAGGTTTTCATTTTTTTCTTTTGAACTATGTTTTTTATCTTGGCTGTCTGTGTGTTATAACTGAAACCATAAGTGTGGCTGAATGGTTTCATTGTCTTTATTAGTGAAACCAAAGTAGCCTTCTTATGGTTACAAGTGCTATTGTGTCATTTGTTTGAGGGTTTCAGTATTCAATTTATCTGCACAATGATTGATGAAATTTTTTGATAATTGTATAGGTATTCATACAGAACCACCTTTTGTGACGTCATCTAAGTCTTCCAATACAACTACTGTCGGTGAACCATCTGATGGGGTAAAGTCTACTGCTCCAAAGTTCAAAGTAAGACCAAATCCAATTAGATCAAAGAAGCGAATGAAAAGTGATTATGAAATTGTTAGAGAACGCCAGAAAATGAAATTATAGCGGAAGAGACAACAAAGAGAGGATGAGGCTTTAAAGGGAAAAGAGGCTAATGATTGATATATTTACATTTTTTTTTTTTTTTCATGTTAACAGTTTGTACTAGACTTTGTTACCAAACCATTAGACTTGTAGGAATCGTACTTCGTCATTTCATGTTTTTGTTGGTATGTATTGATGATTATAAGATATCGATCATTAGACATATATTTTATTTGTATTAGATAGAATGGTTATCATCATTTATGTCTGGTATACTTGAACGCATACTTGTTTGGTATAATATAAATGAAACCATAAGTGTGGCTGAATGGTTTCACTGTATTTATTTCTGAAACCAAAGTAGCCCTCTTATGGTTTCAATGAAACAATGAACATTTATATACGTATTTTTATATATCATATAAGTAATTTCTTTAACAAAATCAAATATACAGTAATAATTTCTTTAAAAAAATATCTATATTTAAATATTATTGAAAAAGAATTTTTTATCAAAACCATTATTATTGTTGAATGGGTTGGGAAGACATAATAAACTCATATTATATAACATGTCGAATAATTAAATGTAATCAAATAAAATCATAGATTATTGTTATTATACAAATAATCAAGACTATTGACATTATATAGATTATTTTGATATCATCATTTATGTCTTTTATACTTGAACCCATACTTGTTTGGTATAATGTAAATGAAACCATAAGTGTGGCTGAATGGTTTCACTGCATCTATTTCTGAAACCAAAGTATCCCTCTTATGGTTTCAATGAAACAATGAACATTTATATACGTATTTTGATATATCATATAAGTAATTTCTTTAAAAAAATCAAATATACAGTAATAATTTATTTAAAAAAATCTAAATATTTAAATTTTATTGAAAAATAATTTTTTATCAAAACCATTATTATTGTTGAATGGGTTGGGAAGACATAATAAACTCATATTATCAAACATGTCGAATAATTAAATGTAATCAAATAAAATCATAGATTATTGTTATTATACAAATAATCAAGACTATTGATATTATGTCTTTTATACTTGAACCCATACTTGTTTGGTATAATGTAAATGAAACCATAAGTGTGGCTGAATGGTTTCACTGCATCTATTTCTGAAACCAAAGTATCCCTCTTATGGTTTCAATGAAACAATGAACATTTATATACGTATTTTGATATATCATATACCAAAAAATCTATATATTTTAAATTTTACAATTTGATAGTTGTTGAAGCTTGTTTTTTATATAGTGAAAACTACATTTTCATGTGTGTATATTATATGGTACGACTAAAGTAGAGATTGATTAAGAATTAAATTTTACCAGAGTAACTCAATAAAAAAAAACTAAATTTCATTATCTACAAAGAGCAATTCATTAAAACTAATCATTAAATTGAACATAACTTGTCCCAAAAAGAAAAAAAACATTAAAACAATCCATAAATTCATCAACAGAGTGTTTTGTCAATTAAATTGTCCTAATGACCAGAAGCGAACAAACTATGAAAACAACCCTATCAAAATATGTTGAAACCATTTTGCAATACCAATGGTTTCAAGATAAAACACCTTGAAACCATTTAATAGTACTAATGGTTTCTAAAATAACAACTTGGCATCTTTTGGAGCAGCTGTTCATAGTATGAAATTGCTAGCTTTTTCACTTCATCTTTGATGGAATTGCTTGGATGGCTTAAGATTGCTGAACATATATCGATCCGAAGATCCATAATTTTTGCAACCCTTCCTTGTTTTTTGAGTCTAGACCAACCTTTGAAAGATTGCATTTCACCTCCCCATTCAGCTAGAAACTTCATGCAGAATACACCACAATTGTCCGAATCAATCTGTGTAGGAACCTTTGGTGTATCCCAAGTGAATGTGATGAATTCGAAAGACATTTTCATTTTCCTTTGCTTATATAATTCAGCCACAAATGCTTCTACCTCATTTACCCAGACATCAAATAGCTTCTTGTATGAGGTGGCTTCACCATCCTTGGTTTCCAATTTTTCTCCTACACCCGTCAAGCTGTTCAGGAATTGGAATTTGTGGTGTTTGAGATTGACAACGAAGCAGACATAATGGCTTCCTGGGTTGCCAACTATTGCTGGTGTCATGATCTGTTCCATCATGGCAAACATAGTATTAGAATCACATTATTTAACTAAATTTATAATACTAAAATCATTATCATAAACCATGTATCTGAAAGGTTTTGAAGAGAGATTTACGTATTCTAGCTTTTCAGGGTCAATGGCCTTCCATTCCATGTATTTGAATTGGTTGAGTCTCTCGAGGAATCGCCAGCATGCAATATTTCTACTTACAGGAGGCATTCTTTCCTGGTCAAACTGTATATATAAAATGAGTAAAATAAACAATATTATGTAAAAAGATTGTAAATTTTTAATATTAATGGATTGTGATACATACATAATCAACTAATGGTGTCACCAGTTTTGTCATGCTACCCTGTTGATCCCAATTCAGACAATTAACCCAGCTGTTTATGACCAGGCATGACACCCATTCATCCTTTTGAAGGGTCCATAAAGCATCTATTTGTAGAGAATAAGAATGAGCCTTGTTGTTGGAGCAGTACATAATTTCATACCTATATAATAATTAAGCATTTAGTATTGGTAATAATATTTAATCTGAGAACACTAAAGTAAGCTACACTTATGGTTTCTCATTAGAACCTATACAATAAGTAAGGCCAAATAATTAAAACCTAGTGAAACCATAAGGAGACTATTTTAGTTTCAGATACATATCCAGTGAAACCATTAAGCCACACTTATGGTTTCTCATTGGTTTTGAATTCACAAACAGCTAAGATTAAAACATTATTCAAACAACTGCTTAAAAACCAAACAAAACAAATACAAGGATCAATCATAATTATTGTTTCATTTATAATTGATTATCTTGAGTGCTGAAACCATCGAACAAATGCCACACTATAACTGAAACCATAAGGGGGCTACTTTGGTTTCAGAAATCAATACAGTGAAACCATTCAGCCACACTTATGGTTTCAGTTATATTATAAAACCTAGTGAAACCATAAGAGGGCTATTTTGGTTTCAGTCACACATTCAGTGAAACCATTAAGCTAAACTTATGGTTTCTCATTGATTAAGAATTCACAAACAACTTTAAAACCAAATAAAACAACCATTTTGCCAAAATAACCAACATTACTATAAGTGATACTCATCACACTTACACTAAGCTAAATAAGAAACAGTTTTTCACTTACTGATCAAGATCCGGGCTCCAAGCATATGTTGACAATTGTTTCTGCAACTCAGTTGTACTAGACTCGTGGACAGCGTCATCATATGGACTTTCAAGGTATTTTGATTTCTTCACCACCCGTCGACGCTCAGGGTATGTCCTATCAGAATAAAGCATATTATGCCTCTTTCCTTTCTTTGGTGTGACATTGTCGATGTCAATTATTTCATCTGGAAGCATTGTCTTTATTGGAGTTGCACTGTGAAATAATATTACATAATAGTGTTATTTTTTGCAGAATTTAAATAATATTACACTTATCACACTGTTTGATTCTTACTTTATGACAGTGTCTGAGTCACATTCTTTAGACTTCTCCCCATGCAACACATTTGGTACCAACACTAGCGCACGGCATTGATTGGGCACTTCAAAATACTGTGGGTACTTCAAGATTGTTTCATGTGTGGCTGATTCTGTGTCCTGTGACACTGAAACTTGTGGTACTGGAGCATCTTTAATCAACCTGAAACAATCAAAACAATACTTTAGTTTTCAAACATCTCATATGAAAACCATTTGACAAACGATTTTAAAGTTAAGATTTCTTACTCTGCATCAAAAAACTGAGGAAACTTCAACATAGTTTCCAGTGTCGCTGATTCAGCCCCCTGTGACAACGAAACATTTTTGTTAGAAGCTTCAGCCCGATCAAAAAACTCTGGAAACTTCAAGATAGTTTCCTGAGTTAATGTGAGGCCTGCATTCGGTGTCAGCTTCACCGAATGATCAGTGATGTTCCATGCTGCCGTCACTGCATCATCAATGATTTTGGGAGCGATCTCATCGTCTTCATATTTGTCATGTTCATTGGGTGTTAGTTTCATTGAATCATCAATGATGTTGCATGCTGACGGCACTGCATCATCAATGAGATTGGGAGTGATCTGATCTTCTTCATTGTCGTCCTCATCTTTGTCATGTGCAACATTATCATTGTCATCTTTGTTGTTAATTTGATCAATGCTTTTGCCATCATTGTCATCCTCTTCATCATTATCATTACTTAACCTGCATTATTGAATTTTCACAAAGTCACAACACAACTCCGAATCATAAAGCCTAAATTGAGAAACATGACACATTCAATTCAAAAGCATAGATGACTACTTTGGTTTCAGATACAAAAGTAGTGAAACCATTAAGTCACACTTATGGTTTCAGTTATAACATTTTTATGTTGAATAAAATAAGAATATGTCTTGGAAACCATAAGATGGCTATTTTGGTTTCAGAAACAAATACAGTGAAACCAATAAGTCACACTTATGATTTCAGTTATATTTTTTATATTGTATACAATATGAATAAATATTTTGAGGAAAGGTCCTGAAACCATTAAATGGTTTATAATTGTTAAAATTAAATGCAGTACCTCTCTCCTGCTTGAGTTCTTTTTCCGACATCATCATCATCATTCAACCTGGAAATCATTAGTGTGAATTTTCATAAACTAATGCAGCAAAATTGAATTTTCATAAAAAGTTAAATTAAATGCAGTACCTTCCAGTTTCAGGTACAATACCAATATTGAAACTTTTATTCCTCTCAGTTTCAGCTTCTGCTTCAATTGGATTATCTTTTCCAGAAGTTCCGGCATTTGCCTCAGTTATTCTTCTTTCCAATGTTTCTGCGGTTTTTGTATAGATATTTATACAAGACCTACAGTGAGTAAGATACATCTCTGCCTGCAAGGACAATCACAAGTGAAACCATTAAGAAACATTTATGGTATGATTTCCAATATTTTATGTTCAATTAGCATTTGAAAAGAAAAGACAGTACATGAGAATCAATAACAATCACCTTAGACAGTGGACATGTGTCTGCATCAAAGCACAATACAATCGGACTTCCTGCGGTTCTGTTCAGACTTGGTAACCCAGCTGGGAGTCCATTATCAAGTCTTGTTACACCGGCTGTCAGTCCATTCTCAAGTCCCATAATATCATGGATCTTTTGAAGTTCTTGGTTTGCCATCTTGACATCCCAATCACGAAGTGATGGCCGATTGTATTTCCCTGTCAAAAATGGGCTTCTTTTCCCCATTTTCTCCATGTAATTAATCTGCAACAATTAGTTAATAGTGTGTCACATCACAACTCCCAAGCATAGATCATAAATTAGAATATTTGTATGTTGAATAGAATTTGAATATTTAATGGAAACCATTATAGGCCTATTTTGGTTTCAGATGCAAATACAATGAAACCATTAAGACACACTGATGGTTTCAGTTATAAGATATAAGATATAAAGGATAATAACAGCAATTAGCAATTAAACATAGGTTATTGCAAGTAGTTATCAGATATGAATATTTAATGGAAACCATTATAGGCCTATTTTGGTTTCAGATGCAAATACAATGAAACCATTAAGACACACTCATGGTTTCAGTTAAAAGATGTAAGATATAAAGGATAATAACAGCAATTAGCAATTAAACATAGGTTATTGCAAGTAGTTATCAGATATGAATATTTAATGGAAACCATTATAGGCCTATTTTGGTTTCAGATGCAAATACAATGAAACCATTAAGACACACTCATGGTTTCAGTTAAAAGATGTAAGATATAAAAGATAATAACAACAATTAGCAATTAAACATAGGTTATTGCATTGAGGGGAGATCATTACCATTAAGAAGTGGAAGTCTGCTAGTGGATTCAAAACGTCTGGAGATTGCAGGCCTTTTTTCATATAGTCCAGAACATGTGAGCATCAGTTATATGAAGATACTCCAGCTGAATCTTCCAAAATATCTGCATACTGGAGAGACACATTGCCTCTATTAGTTGGGCACAAAATGTTGTGAATGATGTAACAAATTGCACCCTTCACCCATGTTCTAGGTTTCTCTGTTGTCTTCAGTGAGTTTTCCAATTCCGTAACTTTCACAATTGGAGAATAATCTCCAATCAATCCTAATTCCTTCCTCAGCCTTTTAATTGCTCCATCAGAGCAAAGGTCAGTGTCTATTTTCTTTCCAGCCGTTGGAAGTTCATAGACTCTATGCACATCATCCTCTTTCAACATCAGAACCTCTGTATCACTCAGCCTTATCCACATATGCTCATGTTCAAATCTCTTGACAACCCAATCCACAAAAAAGGTGTGGATCCTTTTCCAGTTGCATATATGCATTATCCCTCCAAAGCCACACTCGTGTAGTTGGTCAATTATTTCCTGTTTCCTTTTTTTGGCATTTACTGAATGCATAAGTTCGTAGACCTTAGGTACACTCATCTTATGCCTCAGCCTTGCATCCGCATCAGGATCTTTTTTCACAATAACTTGTTTCACATTTTCTTCACCCGAGCTTGCTTCATCAGAATCTTGTGCTGCCATCTTTGCTCTCTTTTTACGACCACGAGATGTAGAAGCAATGCTTTCACCACCTTTTGTCTGTTCATTCTTTTTTGGATTCTTGTTTTTGCCACTTCCCCTCTCGTTTTTTTTATCACTACCAGATAACGAATCATTCGTATTCCTTTTATCCTCATCTGACGGTGTCAATCCAATACTAAATGATGGCATTTGCTGTAGTTCCTTTGATTCTTTCCCCTGGATCAAAGGAAACTATTAAGTATGGTTTCATATGGCAGAAAATAAGTTAAATACTCTAAGTTTTTCATATCATGGCAGAACATAAGTTAAATTCTCTAAGTATAAATTAAATTCATTGAAACCATAAGGGGGCTACTTTGGTTTCAGATACATATCCAGTGAAACCATTAAGCCACACTTATGGTTTCAAGGTCAAATTACAGTCAAATAGTTTTATCTAAATTACATATGCAGAGAATACTATATCATTAGATTCATCCAATCACATATGCACTTAAAAATAGTAACATTAATACAAACCAACTTAAAAAATATACGCAAACATAACGACCTGTGCGGATGCAAATTTATTAGTTACATAAATATAGTAGCCACTTATATTTGAAAAACACAATTTACTTAAGACAATTAAGATGTATATTTTTTTAAGTTTGCAACAAAAAGTCAAAATCTAAGAAATTTCTTAATACATTGTAACCATAAGAGGGCTAATTTGGTTTCAGAAACAAATACATTGAAATCATTCAGCCACACTTATGGTTTTCAACGATACTTTTTGCATTCTACGCTGGAATCTATAATATTTTATTGACATATTCTCTATCATTTGTTTGGTCACTAATGCCCTAAAATAATTAAGCTAACTATGTACACAAGCTTGACTCACCAAGACCTACCACACAAACACATACGACTACATACTATATACTGCTGACTGTTTGTAAACTTACAACTTATGTAATGAGAGTGGCTAGTGGTTTCATACTAAAGAAAATCAAATACAGTTCTCTGTCTAACTAGTTGGTTTTATACCAATACTGAACTCCTAATCTTAATCAAATAAAGAAACAAATGATATTATATACAAGGAAATATGGAAACTAATTTTAAGAGATAATCTATGATATGGTCAAAGTACTATAACTTTTTTCACATATTCAAGCAAAGGTCCACTGTCAAATAGCAACTGCTAACACATTGAAAAATTACTAAGACCAACCAAAATTGTCAAGATCAACATCTATTATAGTCTAGTACTGAAAAAAATAAATTAAATAAAGATGATCTTCTAATGTAATGTGCTTAAGGCATAAGGCATAAGGGAAGTGTAAATTTCTTAATAAACTCTCACACATTCCTTGTATTGCAGCAACAACAACAACAATTCATTCTTTGTATTGCAGCAACAAACTCTCACATTTTGTATTTGAGTCATAATCAACTAATTGGGAAATTGTCTCATTCTCTAGGGAAGTTTACTAGTTTGTATAGGAATTTTTCAATCATTTTTGGTTTGCAAGCATTTTTCATGGAAACCATAAGAGGGCTATTTTGGTTTCAATGATAGCCTAGATCAAAAAAATAATTACCAGCATCCAAATAATATATACAATTTTTAAACTAAATCATTTCAGTATATGATTTCCCCCAAATCAAAAGTTAGGTTTACACACATGCAATTACTTTACAAATTAAACAAAACAATTTCAAACTAATAGATAAACTTTCAAAAACCATTAATGAAGTTCAAACCTGTTTTGATTTCTTCTTTTTAGTATGTGCAAGTGTATCGTTGATAATGTTGCTTTCTTTGCGTAGGGATAGTGAACACTGATTACGTTGCTTCCGTTCCATGGTGATGATGAACAGTGATGATGATGATGATGACGATGATGCTTGCGGCGACACTGATTATGTGGTTTTCAGGTGACGGTGATGATGTTGTTGATTCCGGCGAAGGCGATGACGAGAGTTGGTGTTGGTTTTGGTCAGGAAAACGACGTGTATGAAGAAATGGGAAGTAACCGTTAGTTGGATGATAACCGTTAGTTGAGTTGGTGAGGGAAGCAGGTGTATCAGCAAATGGGTGAGGTGGGCGCAGTAATTTTGTTGGGTTGGGCTTCGCTTATGCAGCGTGCATAAGGATTCCTTAAGCACAGTAACCGGACCCACTACGTCCGTTTCTTTTTATTAGTTTTTTATCGTCAGATTTATCGTTCCTTTTTATTTGTCTTTTTTGTATTTTAAGGATACGATTTGTCAATTTATCTTACTCTTTTTTAATAAAACTAATTAATGTTATATATTTAAAAAACTAAATTTTTATTTTTTATGGTTACATAACATATTAAATATTGTTTTTTGATACATAATATATTAAATTTATTGGAAAAAGAAAGTGTGTGAAAAAAAATATGAATTATTTTGTAAATTAAAATGAGGGTATAATAGGAATATAATGTGCAAAAATATACTTCCTTAATTTGATGTTACTCTTCTAAAAAGAATAATAAAATGGAACGGAGAAGTATTAAAATATACACGGGACAATAATTTTAATAAAACAAATATAGTCATTTAATAAATTTATATAAACTACACAATTTATATTTTAAAATTATTTTATCACATATTTCTAAAATTTTAATCTAAATAAATTTTATACTTTAGTATAATATCAATCTTAAATATTAAAAAAAAAAATCAACGGACATGAACGATTCACAAATAGTTTTTTTTAAAACAATAGAAGACTCAACGATAATAAATATATATAAAAAAAAACACAGGACAAAATATTTATCATGACACACGACAAAATATGTATCACCGATACATAAAAAAAATCAAACAATTTTGTTTATTAATAATTATAATTTATCACAAAAATCATACACGGGATTGTAGCTTTAGTAATATTTCTTTAAAAATTTAATAAGTTTTACAAGAAAGAACACAATGATTTCAATTATATTTTAATAATATTATATAACAAAATTTTAAATATTACGTTCTAAATAAATTTTATACCTTAATATAATGATGGACATAAATATTGAAAAAAAGTCAATGGGTCCGTGTACTTTATTATAACAATATACATGAGACAATAACTTAAATAAACTAAATTTATTCTTCTAATAAATTTTACATAAAACTACACGAGACAATAGCTTTAATAAAATAAATTTTCTACTTTAGTATATAATATCAAAATTACAAATCAAGAAAAAATCAATAAGCATGTGCATTCACAAATAATTTTTAGAAGCAACACAAGAATTAATTCTCATTGATAATTATAATTTATTACAAAAAATCATACACGGAACATTTGTTTATCATAAATCAATAAGCTAATTTTTTTTGCTTTTTAACAGCTTCTAAATAAAAATTTGAATAATTAATATATTATTAATTATAATTTATTTAAAAAATATCACGGGACAATAACTTTAATTAAATAAATTTATTCAGTAAAAAACTTATTTTGTAATTTAATACTTTTTACAAGAAAGAGTGCAATAATATAATTTATATTTAACAACATTTTTATGACAAATTTTTAAATATTTTATTTTAAATAAATTTTTAGATTAATATAATGACAAATTTAAATATTGAATAAAAATAATAGACCCGTGCGAATGCACGGGTCTCAAAACTAGTTTTAATATTAAAATTTTAATTTTAAAAAAATAGTAAAACAAAATCCGCGGGAAATTTTTCTGAAAGATGCAGATCTGCAGGAAATTCTTGATAGTGACAAAAACCGCAGGAAATTCCTTAGGAATACCTGCGGATTTTCCTGAAAACTATAAATTCGCCAGTAATTCTTCTTAGTAATCAAATCTGTAGGTAAATCCTTAAAAATGCCTGTGGATTATTTTCCGCAGGAAAATCCGTTGGAAATTGACAAATTTCTAGTAGTGATAGTTTTTTGTTCAAGTTCATTTATTGGTTTCTATAAAAAAAATTTCTATTTTTTTTTTCTATTGTACCAAACACTCCATCGTCTCCATAAAAGCAACGTTTTTATTTCATTAAAATAAAATAAAATAGAAGAACAGGCTTTTTCACCAAGTTTATTTTGATTCTTTTCTTTTCAAATTATACTTTTTTGTTTTCTTTCTTTTCTAAAATTAAAAACAGAACCACCATTTTGTTATGGGTTGAAGTTATTGTGTCTTGTTGCTTGCTTTCTTAGCTTGGTATCGTATTATCAATTTATCATTTTCATCACTCACTCAATGAATGTGCTTTGCTTTGTGCCTTCTTTTCTTCCTTCCTTCCTTGGAGTACTTACTGATTACTGATTCTATTTCCATTCCTTCAAAACTGTTATATATAATTAATCTCTACACAACAACAACAGAACAGAACTTCAAATACATTTGTTACTACAAATTATTGCACAATAACATAATATAACTTCAAATACATTACTGATTCTATTTACCTTCCTTCTAGCTGTTATATATAATCTCTGCACAACAATAGAATATAACTTCAAATACATTTGCTACTACGTAATCATTGCACAATATAGCTACTGCAAATTGGAGAAAGATAGCAGGAAGATTGTTCACATAGGTACATAGACAAATATAGCAAAACTATAAAGATTATGCATATGGCCAACCTGCTTATAAATGTTTTTTTTTTTTTTTTGACAAACAACCTGCTTATAAATGTTATTTTCTCTATTTGTTGCAGAAGAACATGAATGAATTATAGTGAATGTTAGCTGCTGCTGAGAAGGGAACAGATTGGTTAAGATCAAGAAACATTGAGAGGTACAAAAATAATTTCATGCTTGTTTTTCTTTTGTCTATTTGTATATTATATAAGTATATATATAGAGTTTGATATATCCACTATGAAACACTCACGAGAGACCCTTGCCTTACCATTTCTATGAGCAATTATGATTCATCTAGGTATATAGACAATATAGCAAAACCCCAAGCGATTAACACAAAATATTTAGTCCTATTTTTTACCATCATACTAAAAATGGGCTCAAAGTGTTGCACCATATGATCGGTTATAAGAGCACCTCCAGTGGGAGGTTTTTCATGCAAGTCCGCCAGCGTGTCACATGCAAAAGTCAAATTTTCTTCTCATTTCTTTGCTTGGGGACCGCCAGCTTGGCATCACGTTGCTTCATGAAGTTACGTTCGTGAGAGTTTTTTTCCTGACACAATAAAATAAAATAATACTATAGTTGCATGACTTACCCACAAAATGGCTAAATATTTGTGTTAATTGCGAGTTTAAGTGACCCCAAATCCGCACTCGAAATATCGGGTGACACCTGAACCCGAACCCGAACTCAGTCAACTCGGTTTCGGCTGCAGATGGGCCCCACGGGTTTGGGTCTGCCTGCCATATTCCTAATCCCGGGACAGTAGTTAAGGAACTAAATAAGGTATAAAAGTCTTAGGACTTGTGTAATCTTTTTTTCAAAAGTTTAAAAAATACGTTTTTCGATATAAGACTTGTTTCTTTTGATTTTCTTAACCAATGCCCCGGGTACACCGGTTAGTATGACCCATAAATTTTTTGTCCAATCATCGCAAATCATATAACCATTTTCGTCATTTTGGAAAGCTGGATCCAATGGTTCACATTTTAGGACATAGATTCTATATATGAGAGAGAGAGAGAGAGAGAGAGAGAGAGAGAGAGAGAGAGAGAGAGCTCATAAATCTCCCCACTAATAGATTCTCACTCTAAAATTTTCAAAAGTATAATGAAATGAGTCATAATTATCGTTACAAACAAATCAAATTTTATGGTACAATAGACTAATTATAATATACAGATATAATAGATTTTCAAATTAATAGAAAAATAAATATATTTTAGAAGATTTTTTTTTTTTCTATCTTATAAAATATTATAATAACTAAATATTATTCATTAAAGTTGTCAAAAAACTAAAATTTTATTTTATTTTTTTTTTGAATTTTTATTATTCATAATAGTGAATATTGAAATTTTTAATAAAAAATATAAAAAATTTAGTATCATGTTTATAAAAAATGAAATTATAATTTTTCTTATGAAAGTATGTTTTCTAAAATATAATAGTCAATGAATAACTTTTTAATTTATAAAATTATTGTTTATTTATCATTTGAAAAATCTAGCGTACCGATATATTAAAATTTTACTACTGTACCATATAAGCTCCCTACAAACAAACTACACATAAAATCACTATCTAAATTTTAGAAATCCATATAGTCTTCAAAGATTTAAACAAGGTGAAATCTACTATATCTATCCCTTCATAATTTAAAAGTATTTATCAATCAACAAATGAAAACAAGAGACATAACTAAATTTCATATGGTACATACGACAAACTTGTAACAAATTTTTATTTCATATATATATAACTTGTTCTCGTTAATTGATGAGTAAATAACCCAAATAATAAAGTGGATGTTTAGAAAAAATCTTCAAATAATATACGAATTTTCACCTAACTTTTTCAAAATTAATTTGGATTATTTTCATAACAGAAAATCAAATCACATGGCTCAAAAACATAACATAGTCGCATATTTATTTTATGCTAGCTTTAGAAAATATATCACATACAATCAGTGGCGGAAGCAAAAAATTTATAAAGTATGGAAAAAAATTTAGTGTAAAAAAAATTTCAACTTTGCACTTAAAATCTCAATTTTGGAAAAAAAATAATCACAATTTTGTCCAAAATTAACCACTAAAAACTTCAGTTTTGCACTAAAAATATCAATTTTGAACAATTGTTTTTAGTTTTGTCCAAATTGATCTCTCAAAATCTCAATTTTGACCAAGACTGCTGACACCTAAAAATACCAAAAAAATTTACTAGAGCCGGGGCAAGTGTCCGAACTTGCTGGACTATAAATCCACCCTTACGTTCAATGACAATTATAATCGACAAAAATGAAAATCGGTTTTGAATTTTCAACATTTTTTTGAGTATTTTATATGATCGTTTATTATTAATGAAAGTAGTATCAAAACAGTTTATCTTACAATATTTAGACACGCATAATTAAAAAGGAGAATTCTAACATGCAGTCATTAAAATGACTTCACCAAAAAAGTCAAAATCTAGTGTGGCAAAGGCACAAAAATTTCTATGTGCAAATCTCAAATCTAATGGCCAGAAACCAAGTAGCCCATTAGCACAGATTTAGTAGCAAAAATTTGGTAGCTATCTTATAGCAAATAATCCAAGTTCAATGAATAATATGATAGTGAAACGACACGGGAATGAATTCCTAAGAAGTCCATGTGGAAAATTAATTTATCCAATAATCAGCTTTAATCCTAACCCGGCTGATCTTGCTCTATACAAAATTCAAATTAGATGGTTCGAAAGACTACACTATTGGTTTAGAAACTCAGGAAACTTTTATTTAGCTAGAGAATATAAGGAACTAGCTAAAAGCCTTCGAAAAAACCTTCAGGATATTGCAAGATGACTGAAGAAAGTCTAACATGTAAATTACAAAAAGTTTTAGATAACTTCTCTGATTTACAAGATAGGATAGAAAAACAAACATCCTATTTAGACTTTACAGTCTGAAGAAGAAAGGTATAAACCATATGAAACATGGAAATTTCATAATGGAATAAACCTTGATTGTTATGAAGAAGATGAAACTCATAGATTTCCTCACCTTTTTCATACAACAAATCCACAGTTAAATAATATATCTTGTATGATAACATACGTGATAAAACTCTTAGAAGACAAAAACCTTCAATTCTCTCAAGGGGGGAAGAGAAAGGAAAAGAACTAGAAATAGAAAATATTCCTAGGCTTCCTGAGCTCGAAGAAACTACTGTTTCTACACAATTAAAAATTAAACCACCATCTAAATTCTTTTAAGAATGGACGATACAGAATAAGCCCTCAATAGGCAATTAGAAAATTTAGAAAAACTTATGGTCTCTTTAGATATATCAGGAAAAAGTCAAGTAATTGACGAAGAATCGAAAGAGAAAAACCAAATCATTTATGATTTTAGCTCTGAAGAAGAAGTGGAGGAGGAAAGTGAAAATCCTCACTTCGTAAAATTCGAACCAGCAGAGACATCTGGCACAAAAAGATCTGCAGAATTCGAAAGAGAATTTACCAAACAAAAATTCCAAAAGGTACCCCATTATTATGTACCTACACAAAACCCATTTCAAGGGCAAGGAATTTTAGACATAGACTGTAGTTTCGATATAGCCAAAGATCTAAGAGATTGGTACAATACAAATAGTGTATTAGTCCAGTTAAATGAAGACCTTAAAAATCTAGGACCAATTGAGATTTTCAATTTCCTACAATATAAAACTAGAGGAAATGCTTACAAATACATTTTTACCTTATCACCAGAAATTATGGGAACAATACCCCTAACAGGAGCTTTAGTAGTAGACTGGATTCATATGTTACTCGTAACAGAATTTAAAGGATGGAAGGATTCCATTCAATCTAAGATAGCATTTTCCGACCAAAATCTTTGGAAGATAACTAACCTAAAAATCTGCAACATGTGCTATGTAGATAATTTCATTTGTGAATTTCAGGACTATTATTACAACATAGATAATAGTACTAGAATTTCCAGAAACTTGATAGAACTATTCTATGACAAGTTACCAGAAAGAGTATCAGCTCAAGTTAAAACATTCTTTACTTCAGCATTAGCAGAAGGAAAAGTGGATGATACTCTAGGAGGAAGAATAACCACCCTAAAAATTTGGCTCCAAGAAATGTGTAGTCAAAAAATAGCCAAAAGAGAAGCTCAAGTATCCCTTTGTTGTAATAAACTACAAGACAAAGTAGGAAATTATGGTTGCAACTCTAGGAAGAAACCCAGAAAAACAAGGTTACAAAAACCCTATAAGATAAAGAAATTTAAGAAGGTTCCTTTTAGAAAATTCAAAAAGGGAAACAAAAAATTCTTTAGGAAAAAACAACCTTACCCTAGGAAGAAAATATGCCCACAAGGCAAGAAATCATGTACATGTTGGTTATGTCATGAAGAAGGTCACTATGCAAATGAGTGCCCTAAAAAGGAAAATCCTAAGAAAAATATCCTACATGTAATATATGCAATGGGATATGAACCTATAGACATAGAGTCCGATGAAGACATTTATGAATACTGCACAGAGAAAGATTCAGATGTCGAAGAAGATACTTGGTAAAGGAAATCCAAGTGCTACATTTATCAAAATAGTGCTAAAAAAATAGAAACCTTTTAGCCTATATAGATACAGGTGCAACTCTTTGCTTTGGGAAAAAATTTATCTCTAGAAATTGGGAAAGATTAACCAAGCCAAAAGAAATAATAGTTGCAGACAAATCAAAATATCAGATATGGTTTAACCTTAGAGATGTGTAACGCCCCAACTAAAAGTATCTAGAATATTTAGTCGAAGCATTAATAACTGGAAACCGAGTACATTAATTAAAAGAAATATAGTTGAATGATACATTATCATTAAGATAATAGCTGAATATTTGATACAGACATCGGAAATGAAACTACTGAAAGACAACAAGCTAAATAAACAAGGATGAAGACTAAGTCTTCTAATGCTGACGATCCAAGCTCAGCTCCAATCGTCAGATCCATCCTGGTCCTTGCTCCGAAATAACCTGTCATGCCTACATCGAAAAGGGAGTGGGGTGAGACAGTCACTTCGTCCCAGTGAGTTCTACTACCCTCCTAAAGGCTATAAAGCCGGGGTACCTAATCAGTCCATAGTTGATAATCTATCATAATAAATGTCATAATCATAATTAATAAAAGTGTAACACACAATAGTATCTTGTTGATTTTATTCCGCTAAGACACATCGAGGTGAGCATGTCTCGAAGGTCCGCCATATCCGCTGACCGATTCGACCACGGCATTAAGCTCACAATCATTTTCCTAATGGGTTGTTCCATTGGAAGCCCATAAGCAGCATACTAAACCGCACATGATTGACTGATTCTAAATTGATTAACATACTACCATATTATCCCAAAACCCGGGGAACATACAAACTTAATTTCTAAGTTATCCCTAATTTCAGAATTGTGTCTGACTTTCCGTACCATATTAAGTACATTATACATCTGCAATATATCTTCCTCAGATAATGATATAAAACGAGTGAACAACCATTTTTAAAATAGGAAAAGTGAGGCAACTCTGGGTTAGCTCGCTACGGCGAGTCAACAAGCTTGCCATGGCGAACTTACAGGTACTGGCCTAAACAACTCGCTAGGCGAGCTAGAGCTCGCCATGGCGAAGTTCTTCAGCCCAGAACCTTGAGCTCGCCATGAGTGCTCGCTAACAGCTCGCTATGGCGAGTTAAGTCAGAAAGACCCCTGTTTTACGAATTTTCAATATTTTTCAAAGATTCACCTACAACCAAATGCTGAGAAAGTGCAGATATATAATATAATCAATATTTAACAGAATAGAAGAGAATTTGGGAGCTAATTCTCCTCACACAACTAATTCCTAAATTCTTAAATTAACATGCAAATTCATAAATTAAGGGAATTCTAACTAAACTAGCCTAAGAACCCACCTGGAAATAAGCTTTAATCCATGTTTCCTGAGCTCTACACAGCTACAGCAAATCCCCAGCAACACCCATGAACCCAGAAAACAGCACGAACGGAGAAAATTGTGCAGCACTAGCTGCTGAACTCGCCATGGCGAGTACTCCAGCTCGCCAAGGCGAGCTTGACAGACCAGGAGGACGAAATTCTGCTATTTTTACCAATTTTCCACTTTCCTTGCTAGCTAAAGCGTACCCAGAGATCAAGGATTCGTGTTTTGTAAGGTGGGTGCACATGCAGAGAAGAATTTCAAATAAGAGGCTAAGATTTGATAGATTGATTTAGAAAAGGGAGGTTCATGAACTTAATGTTGTTGTTGATGTTGGGAATAAGAAGATGTAATCTCTATAAGAGGATCACTCTCTCTGTGTTGCTGCAGAATATGGAAATCTCTACAATGGAGGAAATGTTTGTAAGAGCTTTAGCAAGAAAGGGAATGGAGGAAATGACAAGTACATGCATTGGTAGAAATTGAAAATTGAGAGTATGTGTGTTGCTTGGCTTGAGAGAGGAAGGGAGAGTTGGAAGTGTCTTGTGTTTTGAGTTTTCTGAATTTTTGTGTTAGAATGAGAGTCACAAGCTCTTGTCTTGTTTTAACATTTGCATGCATCTTACTTAGGTGGAGCCTAATTAATTGAGGTGTTGCATTGTGGTGGTGTGGGAGATGTGAGTCATGCAATGTGTTGTCACTAGAAGGGAAATATTTACTTGGGTGGAATTTTGAGTCATGAGAGGAAAGGTCGAGTATTAGAGCTAATTAATTGCAAGTGAGGGATAATTGTATTAGTGTAGTATTTAGGTTCGAATAAAACTCTAAACTTTAACATGTAATACGTTTAATTCTCAAGTCGAAATTAATTTAATTATCTCTAATCGATCTTTGAATTATTGGACGAGTTCTAATGCCAATTAATTAGATGATGGAAATTCCGGGATGTTACAAGATGTGTCTATAGAAATTGAAGGATATAAATTTTTTATTCCAACAATCTTCCTCCATGATTCAGGATTAGATCTAATCATAGGAAATAACTTTTTAAAATTATATGAACCCTTTACTCAAAGAAAGGATACTATATCACTTCATTGGAAGGATTTGGGAAATCCTAAAAATAGAAAAGTAGTAACCACCAAAATAGTTACTAGAAATGAAATCTTAAACCTTATTAAGGGAAACCTTAGGGAATTAAGAACTATATGGGAAGAAAGAAGTTTCAATATTAATATAGAAGAAATGTTAGATGAAGTCTGTTCAGATAACCCTTTAGACAGTATTAAAAACACTAATCATGAACTTATAGTCATTAAGTTAAAGAATCCTAATGACGAGATAAATGTTCCAAATATAATTCCATATTCTATTAGAGATGTTGAAGAATTTCAGCAAGAATGTAAAGATCTACTTGATAAAGACCTTATAAGACATTCATCAAGTCCACATTCTGCACCAGCTTTTTATGTCGAAAACCACAACGAAATAAAAAGAGGTAAGAGAAGAATGGTAATTAATTATAAGAAACTTAATCTGGCAACAGTTGGAGATTCTTATAAATTACCAAGAAAAGATTTTATTTTAGAAAAGATAAAAGGATGTAATTGGTTTTCTTCCTTGGATGCAAAGTCTGGTTATTATCAACTAAGACTAGCAGAAGAAACAAAACCATTAACAGCTTTTTCATGTCCACCTCAAAAACATTACGAATGGAATGTTTTGCCTTTTGGACTAAAACAAGCACCATCAATATATCAAAGATTTATGGACAAATCTCTCGCAGGTTTGGATCATATATGTTTAGCATATATATATGACATACTTATTTTTACAAAAGGAGATGAAAAACAACATCTTCGAGATTTAAAAATTGTTCTTTTAAGAATTAAAGAAAAAGGTATCGTAATTTCAAAAAAGAAATAAAAAATTTTACAAAAGGAAATAGAATACCTTGGTCTAATTTTAAAAGAGAATGGGGAACTAGGTCTAGCACCTCATACCCAAGAAAAAATACAAGCTTTTCCAAATGAACTTTCTGACAGAAAACAAATTCAAAGATTCCTTGGATGTTTGAATTATATTGCTAATGAAGGATTTTTCAAAGATTTAGCAAAAGAAAGAAAACATTTGCAAAGAAAAATTTCAGAAAAAATTCCTTGGTCTTGGACTGAAGCCGATTCTGATATTATTAAAACCATTAAAGAAAAAATTCAAGTTTTACCTGAACTATACAATCCTATAATAAAAGATTTTTTGATTGTAGAAACAGATGCATCACAAACAACCTGGGCAGGTTGTATGAGAGCCTTACCCAATGGTAAAGCAAAACTTTCTCTAAATGAGAAGGGATATAAAATTGAAGAATCTAAAGATCTTCAATCAAAACAATCTGAAACTTCGAAAGAAGAAACAGATACCAAAAAAGGCATTGATTATAGTGCTTCTAAAATCCTGATAAAGGATACTGAAAAATTACATTTATGTAAATATATTTATGGTACATTCACAGATACAGAATCTAGATACCATATTCAGGAACTAGAAACTCTGGCGTGTGTAAAAATACTAGAAAAATGGAAGATTGACTTATTACCGTCAAGATTCCTTCTTCGTACAGACTCTAAATATCTTACAGGATTTTGGAGATATAAAATTAAAGCTGACCATAAACAAGGCAGATTAATAAGATGGCAGATGAAATTACAACAATTCGAGCCATATATTCAATATATAAAATCTGAGCAAAACAGTTTTGCAGATACACTGACGAGAGAATGGAGCAAGCCATAAAGCTACTTCAGAACAACATCAAGCAAAAGGACGAGCAACTTGTCGCCCTAGAAATTAAAAAAGCAAAAATCTCTGCCGATAGGGGGGAGATGATTACAACACTCAAAGGTTTACAAAAAATGACAACAGATGAAAATCAATCGGCAAAAGGCTCAAGTGAAGTTCTTAAAAAAGAAGAAAACTGGGACCTCCTAGGACAACCTTCTGGAAAGTATGACTACTATGTAAAGTATACAACCCCAGAAAGTTCAAAAATTCCTATTGAAACAATAGTACCCAGTGGTTGGAATATAGAACAAGAAGCAGATTCTTCAGAAACAACCTCAGACGGCAAGAAGTCTTGGGCTGACCAGGTCGAGGAAGAAGATGAAGCTAGAAAAAATGGTTTATCAACAACCATTCAAACAAGCGATCCCGTAGACAATGAGATGGGAAAGTTTGAAGCTTATGTCATTTTTGATGGTCCAATGAAGGGGATCTATAGAAAATGGGCAATAGCTAAACAACACATCATTGGCAAGAATGTGCGTCATAAAGGATACAAAACCATGAAGGAAGCTGAACAGGCGCTTTATGGAGCATACAAAGAGATTACAACAGCAAAAAATCTTCAAAAATCTCCAACAATGGAGTCGAAAAGGAAGCTGTCAATTGACAAAATTCGCCAGCTCGAATACCAAAAGAATTTCCAGATAACTGATCCAACCTATATGGAATTCAGTCGTAGATGGAAATGGATAAACCATTATGTGGAAGAATTCACCACTAAATGCTTCTACCCGGCTAACAAATTTAGCTGTCCTAAGACAGTTACATTACCAGGAATAGATAGTACTACATGTCTATCTTTCTTTCAAAATGGTTTAATCCACACCATATATTTGGAAGAGCAACCAAAGAAAACTTTTGGGGAGCTCAAGTTTCTTCCAAAGAATCTACAAAATTTGGCAAAAAAATTCAATAATTTATATGCCAAAGGAAAAGAGATCTTCCTAGAGGTCGATTCAACATATCCTTGGTATGATGAAAATACCTTGGAGCTGGTCACAAAACCAATATACTTAATCAAGATTGGGATATCCAACAAAGAATATCCGGTCATTAATAAAGAAAGTACAGAATGGCATCCAACTATGTACGTCAATCAAATGAAGAATTTTCGTCGGAAAATTTCAAGATTGTCATCCCAGACAAACTACAGAACAATCTACGAAGACTCATCAATGATCGTGTATAGCGATTCCAGAAAACCAGCAAAAGAAAAAGATATCAAGGCAATCAAAAAACTTGAAGAAAGAATTGACCAACCGAAGGATGATCATGAAAAATTACCAAGAGTAATTCAAGAAGAATGCTGCAGATATTTTCTACAGTATTACAAAAATCATAACTGTAAAAACTGTCAAAAATCGTCGGCACAAGAGGACAAGGAGACTAACAGCACGGATCAACTGGCCACAATATAGGACAAAATTGTGCAGTGGTACCTTATCACATCTGAGTCAGATGGGGACCACTTAGTGATAAATAATGTAAAAAAACTATTTGTCATTTTTCTTAGTGTGTTTTTTCTTTTTTAGTGCGCATCACTTTTTCTGAGTGCATGTCACTGTTGTGTGAGTGCGTGTCACTTTTCTAAGTGCATGTACAATGTCATGGAAAGGGACGTTTACCTAATGTGAGCCCTTCTCCACTATAAATAAGAGCATTAAGCTCAATGTAAATTACAGTTGAAAGAAATACGAAACTATTAACTAGTTTTTGAAGAATTATTTTCTTCTGTCCTTAGAATTATTTCTAAGTAGTAGCTCTTGAGGTAATACTCTGGAGGAGCTAGATCCTTGAGGTAATACTCTGGAGGGATCAACCACATAAAACAATATAATCAAACAGATTATATCCCAAAACAACACAAACATCTTCGGATCGAAGAGTTCAACAAAACCAGAAACAAAGAAAATCATATCAGGTATGATTGTTATTATTACATCACTTGTTTATTATATTATGTTGTTTGCATAACAGATGGAGAATTCGAATTTTAGAACTCAAAGATTATTTTCAAATTTTTTTGAAATTGAACACACAGAACCTAGTTCTGGTCACATATACTTAGAATTAGTCTTGATGGAAGACTATGATAAAAAGGTAACTTATTTACTAAAAAGAATTCCTGAACCAAATCTGGCTAAGATAATTTTAGACAAATTCAAATTTAATCATTATCAAGAAAAGGTTTTTCTTGAAAAAATTCAAGAAACTATTGAAGGAGACTTCGAAGAACATGAATTAAAATGTTTAGTTCGTGAGTTTAACAATTTTACTAAAAATTCTAAATACATAGAATGTTTTCAAGGACAGTTCTATGGGGACTTCGCAAGTATACATTATAGACTAAAAAACTCTCGATTTTATAGTCTAATAAAAACTTTAAATATTCTGCCCGATAATATTAGTGAAAATTCAGAAGAATTTTGAAAATTATGTCTGAAATCTCACTATTTGAAGAAACATCTAGTTATTTTGCTGATAGTATACAAGATCACAAAATAGAAGAAGCAGATTTATCTCTAACTGCTGAAGAAAACTTTAAAAGAAAGTCTATAAAATTCAAAGAACTTCTCCTTAGGAGAAATATTTTGAAATTTGGAATAATGGTAGGAGAAGAAGCAATTCCAATAGATTCTACTTCTGGAAATATATTCATATCTACCATAGATAGAACACAAATTCAAAAAAGAATTTCAAGTCTTTCTGAAAAAGAAAGAAATAAAATCGGTTATATTCACATATCAACCATTCAAGTTTTAATCAAAAGTACTTTCATGAAAGGTATTGATACACCTTTAAATATAATTCTAAGAGACTCTAGAATTACAAATGATAGACAATCTATAATTGCACAAGGAAGATGCAATTTAAAATATGGAAAAATTAAGTTTGACATAAACTTACAAATAGGATTATCCTTAAAGGATAAAGATCTGGACAGATCCATAATCTTTAATTACAAATTAGAAGATTCAAAATTTATGAAAAAAGGAAATCATCCTTTTACGATATGCTATAGAATTAATTATGCTTTAAGTAATTCACATCATAGCATAGAATTTACAGGAAAAGATATAATTCATATAGATGAATTATTCACCCCTATAGTGACGTTAGAGTCACCTATATTCAAAACCTTGGCAAGGAAGAGTTGTTCATTAATAGAAGATGACAAAAATCTGTTTGAAGAAACAGAAAAAAAACCATTAATTAGAAGCCAAAGCCTTATGGTAGCACCCCCAAAAAGAGATTTTGAAATCTCAGAACTAAAAGAATTAAATAAGCTACAAAGCTCAGTAGCAGAGTTGTCCTTACAACTCGAAAAATTAGATAAAAGAATCTAATTAAACTTCCGCAACCTGTTACACTTACTACCTACGCTAGCAATGAACTTAGCTGAAGAAAGAAAAAATCTAAAAGTCTATAGGAGAAGAATTCAAAAATTAGAATTCGAATATAGATGCTTAAAAAACCTGCTATATATGGATAGACCTTATGTTAATCCAAGAATAAAGGCAAGACTCATAGAAAGAAAAGATCTATTGTCTAATTACAGACTTTTAGTACAATACACGAAGAATGAACTCCAACGTTTATCTTACAGCTAACGCGCGAATCTCTGCCGCTCAAACTCTGGTATCAGAGCTAAAAATCTCGATCATAGGATAGAGAAACTTACACCTTTAGATATCTGAGGATACACAGAAACACAATTATGGAACTACACCATATAATTATGATTTGGTGGGACCAAATAAAGACTTTACTCCTATTGGTCTATTCAAATGACTTTTCCAATATTGTCAAAATGCCAACTGCACCATAGAAGTACCCAATTAAAAAACAATTTAATGCATTTTAGGGATTAGCAGCGGCCAAAAGCGGCCATAAAAAGGGAAAAAAATAGATGAAAAGGTGAATTTCCAGTGGTTTCGATTCTACCGGATTAAAACTAATACTAAATAAAACAAATAAAACTAATACTAAATTTTATATGCATCTTTGAAAAGAATAACAATTAATATATAGTATACAGTAACAAATAAAACTACTAAATTTTAAACATACTAATTATAATTCTATCAAGATTATTTAAACATATTTTAATTATAATTTTTAATTATAAAAGTTAGTTTCAAAAATATATTAAGAATTACATAAATTCGTAACATAATATCATTTTTTTCATTGATATAAATAAAACATACTTTAAAAATTAAATCTTTAAACATTTTTTTAAAAAAACATTAATTAAATATGAATATTCTATAAAATGGAATAAGAGTATATTAAAATTAAACAATTATTACTAATTGTTAATTGATCCAATGGTGATTGGTGTTGGACTTGATAGGGAGGACCACGATTCAATCCTTTGTAATTGCGATTGGGAGATGTTGAAACCATTTAATGTCACAACTAACCCCCTAATCAGATTAGACAGTTCAATGAGCCGAATATATAACATAGAACACTTACCAAATATTGAAGATTTCCTTCAAACAAAGAAAGGAAATGCAAGATTATTAAAAGTTGTGTATTAAAAGTTGTGTGGTGAAGGGAGAGAGAATGAGTAGCAAGAGTAGTTGAAATTGTAGAGAGAATGAGTATAGAGAGAACAAATTTTGAAGAAATGAGTATATGAAAATTGAAGATAAAAGAAATTAGAAGATAAGATAATGATATCACCGTTGGAATTAGCTGCATTTAACAAAAAAGTATTGAATATTGTTGCATTGCGTTTCGGCAGTTTTCACCATCCGCAAAATGTTCAGGCGGTTTTTTTTTTTTCTTTTTAAATTTGTGGCAACTTTTCGTATTTTGAATTTCCCATCTAAAGTGTCTGGCGGTTTTTTAACTGCTGCTAATTCCCAACACTACAAGAAATATGATTTTTCGCAACGGTTTTTTTTGTTACAAGTTGCTGGCAAAATTACCTTTGGTTGCTTTGCCAGCGACTTGTAACAACTTTTAACGAAAAAAATTGTTGCAAAAAATCATATTTCTTGTAGTGCAAGCAAATCATTGTGTTTTTTCGACAGTTTTAAACCGCTGCAAATCCTTCAGTTTAATTTTTCCCCACCTCTTTTTCCTAGAGGTTTTAAACCGCTACTAATTATACAAAGCTGCCACTAATTATTTTTATATTTTTTAATTTTCTAGATGCTTTTTCGGCGGATTTTGCCGCCATAAATCTTTATGTAGTTCAAAGCCACCAGTGATTTTGGCCAATAATATATGACATTCTTATAGTGTTCTCAGGTCCGATCCAGACACATGTGCTATATCAGTGGGCCTGTTAAAATTGAGGGCCTCAATTATGTTAAGGCATAGTAGTATATTCGTTTCAAAAAATATTTAAAGAGTGACTTGTTTTAGGTAGCTAGAAAAGTTTAGGCAATGCACGGGAAAATCTCGCGGACGGAAAAGAAATCTCCTTTTGTTGGGGGTGTCTTGCCTATTTTCATAGGAGTTTATGGCCCAAGGTATCTCCCTACCTTTGTATAAATTATAGATTATTTTCTATTTTTTAAAAAATACCGGTGAGCATTTTATATTTTTTTTTAAAATAAATGATATTCATTCATTCAAATTGATAGAGTACATCGATGCAATATAAATTTGAAGTCGTTAAAAACAAAAATGATAAATCTGCGAACAAACTCACAATATCCATATTAATAGCATAAAACGGCAAATTGCATATGTCTACAAATTTAAATATGACTATATTGAAGTGTCCGGAATATTCATGCTTCCGGATCTATAGCGTTGATGACACCAAAGTCAATGTTGATTGAATCTGCACTATACCAAAATTAATTCGTCAACCTGAAACAAATAAACATCGCGCAAAGACGGGACAAAACAACAAAACTACAAAGAAGGAAATCAAATCAAACAATATGTGAAAATCACTTATGTGAAAATCACTTATTTAAATAAAAAGAAAACCTCTTTGGTGGATGAAGAAAAAAAATAAATTAAGGTTGAGAAAAAGAAGGGAGAGGCGGCTGAGAAAAACTTGACCTTGTTAATTTTGGAAAATATGTTTATTTTTTATAATAGCATTTTATGTTAATTTTGATATACATATACCTAAATGTACTAATATTTATTTCTCATTCAACTTAATTAGAATAAAAAGAAAGAAAGTATACTTGAATATAAAGGACGTGCCCGGGGAATATCGGGTTTCATTTTCAGGGGGAACAATGCTTGGTCAGTGCGCATGCCTTTATGCACGAGTCAGATTAGTCGTCTACCTTTGGTGGTTTGGAAACCGATGCGAAAGCAAAAATATATATTATATATGGCAAGTTTTTTATGACTAACTTTGATCTATTGAAATTGATTTAGATGGAGGGTTTCCTATTAGATGTTGGGAAGACATTTGTAGAGAAATGGATAACCGGTGCAGTAGAAAAATCACGTTATCTATTTTGCTTCAAGTGCATTGCTGAGGAATTCAATAAAGAAAAGGATAAGTTGGAAGCAGATATGAAAACTATGAGGCAACGTTTTAGAGTGGCAATTGAAAAAGATAAAGATATTCAATTTAATGCTCAATTTTGGGAAGAGCAAGCTGAGAAGCTCATTCAAGAGGACACTAAGACAAATCAAAAATGTTTTTTTGGATTTTGTCCTAATTGAATATCGCGATATAAAAGGGGAAAGGAATTGGTAAACAAGATAGAAGAAATAAAAAAATTGGTGGAAAATGGAGAGAAATTTGAAAATATTGAACTCGCTCGTCGTCTACCGGATGTAGAGCGTTATTCTTCTCAATATTACATTTCTTTTAAAAGTAGGGAGTTGAAATACCAAGAGCTTTTGAATGCACTAAAAGATGACAATTACTATACAATTGGATTGCATGGGATGGGGGGCACAGGTAAAACTACATTGGCAAAAGAAGTGGGCAAACAACTTAAGGCTTCAATGCAATTCAATCATGTCATCATTACTACCGTGTCAAATCCTCCTAATATAAAAAAGATACAAGATGATATCGCTGGACCTTTGGGATTGGAATGGGAGAACATCTGTGAATCAAACCGGCCTACAAAACTATGGAGCAGATTAACCAATGGTGAGAAAATTCTTGTGATATTGGATGATGTGTGGGGATATCTAAATTTTGATGACATAGGGATTCCAAATAGTGAAAATCACAAAGGATGCAAAGTTCTTGTAACCACTCGAACTTTGGGGGTATGCAACAAAATGGCATGTGATATAACAATTCAACTAGAGCTTTTATCCGAAGAAGACGCATGGGACATGTTCAAAAGGCATGCTGATCTAAGTGATACTTCCTCCAAAGGTCTTCTCAAACAGGGACACAAAATTGCAAATGAATGCAAAGGATTACCCGTTGCAATTGCTACCATCGCCAGCAGTTTGAAGGGACAAAAATCTCAAGCAGAATGGGATGTTGCGTTAAAAACCTTAAAAAATCCTATGTCAATGGGCGATGTTGATGAAAGTTTGGTTGACATTTATAAATGTTTGAAGTTTAGCTATGATAATTTGACTGACAAAAAAGCCAAGGAATTGTTCCTCTTATGTTCTGTATTCCTAGAAGATGAAGAGATCTCTATTGAAGCATTAACCAGACTTGGCATAGGAGTCGGCCTCTTTGGGGAAGGTTATGACAAATACAATGATGCTCGAGATCTAGTTGTTGTAGCCAAAAATAAACTCATTGGTTCATGTTTACTGTTAAAGACAAATGAAGGAGATGTAAAAATGCATGACTTGATTCGCGAAGTAGCCCAATGGATTGCAAACAAAGAGATTCTAGTGGTAAATTTTTCTAACAAAAATCAAATGTCATCATTAGTTGGAAAGAGTAATATCAAATATTTGTTATTTGATGGAAATCCAATGGATTTGTGTTCCTCTAGGTTCGATGGTTCTAAACTTGAGATTCTGATTTTAATTCTATGGGTCAGAGGTTGCTTTGTGGATTCATTCTTTGAAAATATTGCAGGGCTTCGAGTTTTGAATTTAATAGCAGGTGAAAATGTTACTTTACCATCAATACCACAATCAATTCAGTCATTGACGAATATTCGTTCTCTATTAATTGAAAAAGGTTTTTTGGGTGACATCTCTGTTTTGGGAAGCCTGCAAAGTCTTGAGACACTTGATTTGATTCGTTGTACAATTGAAGAACTTCCACAACAAATTTCTCAGTTGAAGAAACTTCGATTGTTGAACTTGTCATACTGTATCATTGAACGTAATAATCCATTTGATGTTATCCAAAGATGCCCATCACTTGAGGAATTGTACTTCTTGAATAGTTTTAATTATTTTGAGGAAATAATTATAACCTTACCACCAGCATTGGAAAGGTATCAACTCATTCAGGGTCCTGCAGGTAAAATGTACGATTTTTCAGTATCAAAATGTGTGTCTCTTCGACATGATTATTTGTCAGACGCCACATTTAAGTATGTGATTCAAACAGTAGAGATTCTTAAATTGAGAAATGTCATTAAGGAATGGTTGAGAAATCTCATGCCTGAAATTGTTCCTATAGATGAAGGTATGAATGATCTAATTGAGCTTCGTTTGCAAGATGATTCACAACTACAGTACCTCATAGACACTGAACATATTGGTTCTCAAGAACTAGAGTGCCTCGTAGATATTGGTTATCAAGTACCAAATGTATTTTCCAAGTTGGTTGTACTAAAGCTCATCGAAATGTATAATTTGGAAGAATTATGCAATGGTCCCATCTCCTCTGTCTCTTTGAACAATTTAGAGAAACTAAATATCATGTTTTGTGGAAATTTGAGAAGTTTGTTCAAAGGCAATCTTAATCTCTGCCATCTAAAAACTTTGAAAATAGTAGCATGCTCCACATTGGTTTCTGTTTTTGATTTGTCAACTTCTCAAAGTCTTCTGTTGCTGGAGAGCTTGGAAATAAGTGACTGTGAGCAATTGGATATCATATTTACAAATGAAAGGAAATCCGATGACAAGATTGAAGTTGATAATAACAAGAGTTGCAACTCATTGTTTCCAAAGCTGAAAGCTGTCAATATTGAGAATTGTCCTCAATTACAATTTATATTTCCAGTTTTTTCTGCAAAAAACCTTTTGTTATTGGAAATTATCATAATAGAAAATTGTGGTAATCTGAAACACATATTTGGCCAACATCAAGATATATTTCCAGAATCATCTCATTCCTTTGAAGGGTCATTTCATTCCATTTCCAAGCCACAAACACAATTGGAGGTGGTGGAGCCTATCAAATCCAATAAGTTCCCATGGAGTCATATGTGTTGTTATGGATATAAATTGAGGGGTAGCAACAGCAGCAGCAGCACAAGTAATAAAATTCGAATCCCATCAGTTTATGAGGATCAACCGCAACACTGCTCAATCCCATTGGTAACATTATTCTCTCATATATATCTTTTCATGTTAACTTTTGATATTTTCTCTTTTTTGAATGATTTATACTAGTAAAGTACTTATCGACAAGACAACACGATCAATTACAGGAATGGTATTGTCTTTTAAGGCTATCACATGTCATGTGCAATATCAAAGTGATAGTATTGATGAAAGTTTCAAAGATAAAATCAGTGTTTACGTTGTCTATTGCACTAAAAATGTTGTCGTTGGAGAGTTTGACTATTGCACATTGTAATGAATTGAAGAACATAGTAGTAGACAATGGAGATGGCAGTGGTATTGGGGTCAATATTATCTTCCCAAAATTAATAGAGCTCGATGTTTATTTTTGTAAGAATTTGGAATACATATTTGGACACATTAATGCTGGTGATGATCATCCATATCATCATAAAAACCATCTTCATATTCCAGCTTTGAAATGTCTTAAGTTTAACAAACTGCCAAGGTTAATCGGCATGGGTACCAGAAACTATCACATAACATTGATACACTTGCTGGAACTTCATCTTGAATGCTATTTCTATGTTGCGAATGAATCTATCGGTGATTTTGTTTATTCGATTTCAAAATCTCAGGACACCACAACCATTAAGGTACTATATACCCCCTCTTTTCATATATTTTTATTGCTTGTGAAATTATTAGTCAATCATTTCAATCTTAAGAATATCATTGGAATAAAGAAAACATTAGATTATTGCAATTTGATGTAAATATTGTTTAATATATAAAAAGTGAATTTCATATAGACAAATAATATTTCAAAAAAAATGGAGTAAATATACCGTAACTGTGTTAAATTACAAAAAAAATGTTGGAAAGTCTCATTATTTTATAGGTTTGTAATCTTAATGTGAGTTCGTCACACAATAAACACTACGTTCTAACCACACAAACCCTCTCCATCTCTTCTCACAGCCACAAACACAGCTGACGTATCTCTTTCGATTCTTTGACGGCGACGAACGGATAAATTGAAAAACTTGTCAATTTAAATCAATTGAACATGTTAATTTATATTTATATATGTAATTGCGTTTAAAAGTTGTAACAATAATAATATGAAAATTTAAAATTGAATTTGAATTGTTTTCTTTTTAATATATAAATTGAATGTAAAGTCATATGAGAATATGATGAAAGCCATGTGTATTGAAGCATTAAACAAGCGCTTAAAAAATAAGCCTAAAATGTATAATATATAGAATATAGATATAGATTATGTTTAATTTAAAGTTTTTTCAAAAAAATAATAATTTATTCATAGTTTAAAATATATTTACGCTACATATATGAATTATATATAAAATTTATTTATAATAGGTTATAATCTTCTACTTCTCATATATTGTAGGATTTGACTGGAAATGACTTGGAAATTCATCTTGCTTTGGAATATCTTCAATACATCTTTTATGTTGATGAAATAAATGGACAACAAAGGAACTTAAGGTTGCAAAAGATTGAGTTACATGATCTGCATCAGATGACATACCTTTTTGTGGGACCTAGAAATTGTTTTTTCCTCCAAAACTTACTAAAGATAAAAATTTTCCGATGTGAAAAATTGGAAAATATATTCTCAACATGTGTTTTAAAATGTCTACCACAGTTGATTGAACTAATAATAAAAGATTGTGATGAGTTAAAGTACATCGTTGAAGAAGATGATGATGATGTGGAGAATAAAGAAATATCAAATTATCATATGTCTCCAATTAGTAGGACATGCTTTCCGAAGCTTAAAACAATTTCTGTCATAAGGTGTAACAAGTTGAACTATGTACTTCCATCCTCCATGTGTACAGAGCTTCCGGAGCTATGGTTACTCATGATAAGAGAAGCAGCTAAGCTAGAGAAAATATTCGGAGGAAGTGAAGAAAAAGTTGGGAGGTTTCCAAATCTAAATTTTGTAGTATTTCTCGAACTACCAAGCTTTTTTCAAGGAATCCAATTTCAAAGTGTAGAACATCGTCTTGTACACAATTGTCAAAAACTCTCTTTGACTTCAACATCAACTGATGTTTTATCATATCTCTCGGGCACTCATTGTGATAAATTAGGTACAAATTAATAATTCGTGTTTTCTAATTTGTTTGAGAACATTCATTATAAAAATTATGTTTTATTACTACCTAACGGTTTTGTTAATTGTTAATTTATAACATTTAACTATATAGATGATGATTTGTATTGCGAACTGTACCTTTTGAAAGAACAATTAGAAGAACATTCTAAAACCAAAGAAGATACAAATGGCACTGAGATTCAGTCATCAACATCTGGAAATGAAAATGAAATTGATGCTGGTTTAGAGATACCTTCGGTTGCAAATTCACAAGTAATTTTCAAGCCATGTTCTTCCTTAGATATTCTTTTTTGATATGTGTGTATTTACATGTTCATAATATATAGAATATTGAAAAGGGTTCTACATCAGAAACAAAGAAAGAGCCACCTACACAATTAGTTGATGATCTTAAACAAAAGGCATTCCCCTTTTCAACATAGGAAATTAAATTATGCTACCCACTTAAATATCTATTCATTTTATGCAGGATACCACCAAGTTAAGCTCTGAAGATCTTGATCTTGGTGACTCTAAAGAAACAACTCAGACAAATAATCAAGGTGAAGAAGAGTTGACTTCTTCACAGGTCAATACCAATCTATTTATTCAAGCTAACAACACCTGAATATAATCACATGTCAATGAATCAAACACGTTGTTTTTTTTGGGCAGATAAAAACGACGCAAGCATCAGAGGCAGAGCATGAATTTGTTCAAAATGTTCCTAATTTAGAGATACCACCAGTAACAATATTACCAACAAACTCAGAAGTAATTTGCAGGCCTTGTCAAATTCCCTTGCTTAGTAATGGATGTAGTTAGTAGTTTCATATCACTAATGTGTTTGTTCTTATTATAGGAGTTGAAGAATGAACAATCAATGGATCAAGAATGTTTGATGAACCTACATTCACTGGGAGAAATTGATACCACTATCAAACCTTCTCAGGAAAATAATGTAATGCAGTACCACCCGATTGTGCATATATTTTACTACTTTGAAATATGCTGCAACTAATTTACATTTTCATGATATGCAATTAGTTGGAAGGTTCAACATCAGAAAAAACAACAGGAGCAACTGTGTTCGCCGTTTCAGAAACAAATATTGCTCCTAAACAAAAGGCATTCCCCCTATTTTGCTTGTATTATTTATTTTGACTCTTTTTCAATGCAGGAATTGAGTTGAAATATACTACAATCTTAAACATCGTTTTAAATTTAAGCAGGATAATCTTGAAGAAGAAATTACATCAACTAATGCCAACACAATAACATCATCATCAGACCCATTAGTTACTTCTGAGTGTAAAACATCTTCACAGGTGAGTTTATAGTATTCCACCAAGTTTTCAAACAAGTTCTTCTGCTTACAAGTAGTGTTGTCATGCTTTTTATTCATTAATTACCATACAATATTGGATTCCTGAGAATCAAGCTTACGATATGATAATATCATTTGTTGATTTGATCGTCTTTGTAGGAAGATGGTGATAACCAAATAGCCAAGACTTCTTTTTCCATTGCCGCTACAGAGACCAATAATCAAGGTGAACAAGACTCATTTAATATAGTTTCTATTCTTAATATCATATGTTACTGCAATAGTTATCACCCTTTTGATTTTGAACTTTTTCTAATGATGATGCTTCCATGAAAGTAAGCTCAAATATTGAGGAAAAGTTTCGTAATGATGATGACATAATAGTTTCCAAATTTAAACCCTCTCCTAATGTGTCTTTTAAAGGCCTTTTATTGCTTGCATCTTAATTTTCGTTAACTTTGTTGTGCTCAAAATGGCTTAATTATTCTTACCTATACTTTCAGGGGACCCATCTCAAATAGATGAAGATTTAGGTTCAACTTTTGTCGTCACGAAGGAGCTTGAACAACTAGTCTCCAAGAATCATTTGGATTATGAGAGCTTGTCTATATTGACTGACTTCCTTGTTAAGCATCCTTCTGTTCTTTTAAAGGATACTTTACTGAGCAATAGATACAAAGGTTATGCCTACAACTGCCTTGTAGAGCTATTGAAATTCCTCCAAACCCATAGTGTGTTGGATGTGTTAGGTTCAAGCCACTCTGAATTTGTTGAGTTATTACAAGACGTGCGCAAATTTGCATTTGATAAGGATTGGTTGGATGATGTTGAAAGGCGCGCTTTGTTTCCTAAGCTGCAATTCTCTAAAGATGCATTTCTAAAACTATTGGATTATAAGCAACAGGTTACCAAGGAAGTTGAAGAGTTAAGTTTGAAGATAAAATTTTTTAATCAACATGTGGAGGATCTTAAGCATCAATTAAAATCATCTAAAGCTGTTTTAGAGAATATCATTCAACAGGAGGAACAAGTTTTAAAAACTAAAGCAGCTTTAAATGTCCCTCTTGGCTATTAGCTTATCTTTTGAACATTGTTTTTTTTTCTCATTTCATATGAACTAGCACTGTCTTATTCTATTTGGGCATTTTAAAATTGTTATTAATTGTTGTAATTACAAATTTGACTTTGCCACTCCTTTAAGAATTCTGGTGGATGGTTGTTAGGATTTAAGCATATGAGAAGAGTCCAACCCAAAAAAATAGTCCAATAGGTGGGAAAGCCTCATGATTTAAATACCACATTGAGCACTTTTATATACTCAATATGAGACTCCTAACATTGTCACGCTCTTTAAGAGCCGATGTCCACATTGAGCCCTTTCCGTGGCCCAGCTCTAATGAAAGCACCAATTGTTAGGATTTAATCACATGAAGAGAGCCCAACCCAAAAGACTAGTCCTATAGGTGGGAGAGCCTCATGACTTAAATACCACATTGAGCACTTTGATATACTCAATGTGGGACTCCTAACACTCAGCATCACATCTCCTATTGCATCTCAGTTTCCTTCAATTTCATTTACATACAGTGATGCTAATCTATATATTATTTTTCTTTAGACTTTGATTTATATTTGTATATGGAGAGTGGATCCTCTCCAATTTTTTCTTCAATGTTTTTTCTCCTTTTCTTAATCCAATGATTATTAAATTATAAAAAATAAAATAATACTTAAGAAGAGGAAAAAAATAAACAAAAAATGGTTAAAATCACATTGGAGAGAATCCAACTCCGTTTTAGAAAGTGTAAAATGGGTTTCAAACTCAGCCAATATCAAGACAAAATTAATGTCTTGAGCCACTAAACTAATTACATTATTCTTATCAAAATTAATGGACTCCCCTACTTAGGGTATATGTTTGGTATGATGGAAAGAAAAAAAAAGGACAGAAAATTATGAAAATCAAAGATATACTAGAAATTTTCTGATTTCCTGCGGAATTGGACCAAATATCCGCATTTCCTGCGGATTTGGATTTCCAGCTAAAACCTTCGTAGGTAATTGCTACCTGCGGGTTTCCGAATCCTCAGGAAAATTTCCTACGGAATTTTCTGCCAAAAATAAACCTATTAAGTGTCCCTCTTGGCTATTAGCTTATCTTTTGAACATTTTTTTTTCTCATTTCATATGAACTAGCACTGTCTTATTCTATTTGTGCATTTTAAAATTGTTATTAATTGTTGTAATTACAAATTTGACTTTGCCACTCCTTTAGGAATTATGGTGGATGGTTGTTAGGATTTAAGCACATGAGAAGAGCTCAACCCAAAAGACTAGTTCAATAGGTGGGTAGGGGTGTCAATATTATCCAATTATCCATTATCCATCCAAATCCATCAATTTTAAATCCATCCAATCCATCCATTAGACAATAAAATTGTTAACGGATTAGATTCAATTTATCCATTTAACTAAATAGATGGATTTGATCTGTCCACCATTTTATTAAAATTCAATGGATCATTGTTTTTTGTTACTTACAATCCAATGGATTATTTTTTCATAATTTTAAAAAAAAACTAATTTAACATATATTATCTGAAATCGGAATTTTTTTCCCTCGAAAATAAAAAAACGGCCGAAAACCCAAAAATCGGTCATAAACTCAAAAAATCGGCCAAAAACCTAAAAAACACCCGAAAACCCAAAAAACGGCCGAAAACCCAAAAACCCACCGTGGGAGAGCCTCATGACTTAAATACCACATTGAGCACTTTAATATACTCAATGTGAGACTCCTAACACTCAGCATCACATCTCCTATAGCATCTCAGTTTCCTTCAATTTCATTTACATACAATGATGCTAATCTATATATTATTTTTCTATAGACTTTGATTTATATTTGTATATGGAGAGTGGATCCTCTCCAATATTTTCTCTCCATTTCTTATTTCAATGATTATTAAATTATAAAAAATAAAATAATAATTAAGAAGAGGGAAAAAAATAAACAAAAAATGGTTAAAATCACATTGGAGAGAATCGAACTCCGTTTTAGAAAGTGTAAAATGGGTTTCAAACTCAGCCAATATCAAGACAAAATTAATGTCTTGAGCCACTAAACTAATTACATTATTCTTATCAAAATTAATAGACTCCCCTACTTAGGGTATATGTTTGGTATGATGGAAAGAAAAAGAAAAAAAGAAGGAAAGAAAATTATGAAAATCAAAGATATACTAGAAATTTTCTGATTTCCTGCGGAATTGGACCAAATATCCGCAGGAAACGTAGTTTCCTGCGGAATTACCTGCGGATTTGGGTTTTCAGCTAAAACCTTCGTAGGTAATTGCTACCTGCGGGTTTCCAAATCCTCAGGAAAATTTCCTATGGAATTTTCTGCAAAAAATAAACCTAATCCGCAAGAAAATTTCCTGCGAACAATCCGCAGGTAATTCCGCCATAAAAACCGCAGGAAACTCCCAAGGTAATATTGTTTCGCAGATAAATTCGCAGGAAATTCCGCAGCAAATAAAAATTCGCAAAACAATCCGCAGGAACTACTCTTGTGATTATTTTTTTTGTGTGATTCTTTTTTTAATTCCAGCATACAAAAAAATCTCTTTGATTTATTTGATTGATAAAAAAATCATATAGTAATATTAAAATTTAGAATAAACTAAAATATTTTTTATTAAGTGAAATCATTCATCAAAACTCATCCACAAACGGTAACATTGAAAAATATAAACCAAAACTACAAAAGTATAAACTACTTTTACAACCAAGTTACAAATCAAATAAAAATTTAAGAATAAATGTCTATTTAAACATCTCTATTGACCTAAACAAACTTCATTGCATAGGAAACTCAAAACCATAAAATAAATCCTAGTTTATATGATTGTTGTTATCATGATTGTATTGATAGACCAAGGCTTTGTTTGGATCACAATAGAAAGTGAAAGGAAAGAAAATGAGTGAAAAGATTGTTAAAGGAAAGAAAGTAAGAAGAAAGTGAGTGGAAAATGAAATGATTTTTAAGTTGTTTGGTATGAGTGAAAATGGAAAGAAAGAAAGATGTGTATTTATTAAAATGACAAAACTATCCTTATCTACAGTTGAATACTATATTTACTATTTAAAATATTTTATTTTATTTCTTAGTATTATGTTTATAAAATAGCTTCGAGCCGATAGTAATAGCACATTTGGCACTATATATGTTCATAAGAATTACTGGCTAAAAGCCACCGTAGCTTCCCAAAGAAATAGAAAAAGCAAAATAAATATATGGATAAAAAATTCAAAACAATTGGGCTTACCAAAAAAAAATAAAATTCAAAACAATGATATAAACTTGTGGGCATATTTGTCTTTTCCGCAAAAAATGTGCTCAGTTCTCACTTTCCGTTCATATTTGTAGGGGTGGATAAAAATCCGCGACCCGACCTAACCCGAAAAAACCGATAAAATAAATCGAAAAATGGGCAGTTTGGATTGGGCCACGGGTTTGCGGGTTTGAAAATTCGGTTTGAACAGAGTTGACGTGGGCGGGTCCGGATGTAGAGAACTGAACCGATGGGACCCGAACCCGCCCGCATAGTGAAAAAAAATAAAAATTAGTCTACTACACTAGTAATGTCGGCGTTAATGGAATGCATATATGTCATTTTTTTCTTTCAAAAAATGCATAAATATTTAGGAATTATACTAGTATTATTCTTTTTCAAATGGAAATAATCAATACATTTCAATTTACAATACAACTTTTTTCTATCATAATAAAATAGTACCTCTGCATATTTTAGAAACACAAACTTTCTCCTTTCTTGAGAATCAAAAATTGCTTTTAATCTTTGCATTTCATCTATTATTGTAATGAGACAACCAAGCACATTCAAAGTTATGAAATTGGTTAAGTAGATGAATCACTTCTTTCTCCCCCACTTTTCTCTTCTTCGTCATTATAGTATTTTTTGTCTTTGTAAATATAAATTTTTTCTTCATGTTTTGTTATTTTTTATTTTATGTTTTATTTTTCTTTGGTTGGTTTGGTGATACATATCAGATATGCAAATGATGATATTGATATATTAATTTTCGTGTTATGAATCTAAGTTTTTTTTTTATCTGCTTTATTTATTTAATTTTTTTTATTAAAACCGATATAATCCGCCCGCGAACCCGCAAACCGCACAACTCTAACCCGTCCAAACCGAATGACGAAAATGGACAAAGACGGGTCTCTATATATCAACCGCGGTTTGAGATGGATGAACATTTTGAGCCCGAACCCGCCCATACCCGCCCGATGTCCACCCCTACATATTTGTGCGGAAGCATTTTTACGTGGGCCCCATCCCTGACTTTCTTTCCTTTCCTTTTTGTTGTTGTTCCAAACAAGAGAAAGTGGATTTTTCCACCGTCATTCCCTCCTCCCACAATCTTTCCTGCCATTTTCTTTGGAAACAAACACAGTGCAAGAGTCGATCCTGCAAAAACCAATAAATGTCCACATCAAAACCAATGACATAAAATTTGACCATTAGGAGTCAAAACTTCGTCGCAAGATATACTAAAGGCAAGATAACTCACATGTTTTGCAAAAGATATGAACTCTTTGACCATAAGCCATCACAGTACCATATCCTATGTGGTCAATTCTGTTATCGTAGTCATAAAAAATTGACTAAAAATATAATTAAAAAAATGTAGGGACTAAAAATATATTTAACCCAAAACTATATACAACAATATTGTGATAAATACTTTGTGTTAAAAACCAGAAAAAATCTTATCAAATCATAAATAACACCAATATGAAGCAGAAATAGATACGATAGTTGGGCAAAGGATGTTAAGTACAGACCTCAACAACTGGCTTAGCCACACAACCTCATAGACACGCTTATGTGATGCATATTGAGTAAGCACCACATCAAACTCAAAGGTGTTTGAAATCTGAATCCCAATTGTTTCTGCGAAGTTTCAGTCTTTTAAGCTAAAGGATAGTACAAATACAAAAAGGTCAAACATCAAAGAAGGCTTGTGCTTAACAATCCAAAAATGTATCTATAAATCAAATAAAATGATTGCACCTCTGGTTGTAATTCAACGCAGTCACCAAAATCAGCATCTACCATCTCTTCTTCGGCATTTCGAGGTCTCAATCTTACAGCCACCCGAACTCTTCCAGGCACTGTACACAAAATTATATGATAACAAGTGAAATGATACCACCCATTGAGATTCTAAAAGTTTAGACAAATATTGAAATTGAGAATAAGAATTTCAGCAAAGATAATTATGTTATACTAATGCTTAAGTGACCAACATTTAGCAGACATAACATTTATAAATAATGAACTGATCAGTAGCCTTTTCACCATCAATAATACAAAGTATTCTTAAGTCCAACCCAACATTCACCTATCAAAGACTGGCTGGTCCATTTTCTTCCCAACACAGGAACTTTAGTTCCATATCAGATATGACCTATATCAATGGGACTTGGTTTTAAACAATTCCAGTGCGACTGACATTTTAATAACTAAACTTATGTTAACCATGCGTTTAATATGATTAAAAGGTTGCAGCTACTAACTTCACAAATCACTTCCCGTAACAACAATCGAAAGATAAAATGCAGTTCAAATTCAAAAGTATTACAAGCAATAAGCATTACTAGATATGACCTATATATCAAGAACAACCACAGAACAAACTTACAAGCATGAACCAATCACATCAAAAGACAAAAGAGCACCCAGACAAAACCAACAATAGACTGTAGAATCATTGAAAACCTAAGAGAACAAACACTTCAAAGAAATATAGGTAAATTTGGAAAATTTCTTACTCTTCTGCATACACAAAGCCACAGAAGAAGGCTTGTGTAGATTCATACCTCAAAGCCAAATAACATCCCTAGAATCAATTACAAGTGCTAAATCAATCATCATTATTGAGTAACATTGAAAATCAATTCATACCTCAATAAAATCAATCATTATTGACCTTAGGATTATAAACATGTGGCAGAGATCAAAAACAACTAATCTTCACAAAACAACAAGCTCAAAGCATATCCAAAGTTAGTGAGCAGGTCCTGAAATTTAGAATAAAACGAGTGCAAGGACAAAATTTCACGAATCAAAACTTCAAATGATAAGGAATCAAAACCCAAATCCTAAATATTACAACAAAATTGAGAACAACGTTAAAAAAGCCTCTGTTCGATCCTGAATTTCAAAAATCAAAGCAAATACGAAATAGACCTGAGGTTCTAGAAAGAGCAGAATCTGAATAGATTTGAGGTTCTATATCCTAGATTGCAACAATCAATGACAAATTAACAACACTTAACGAGATCGAAAACTTACCGAGTGAAAATGAACAACAGTTAACGATGGAGAAGGCTCGCAACAGAGAAAGCTCGATGGAGAAGGATCTTAATGGAGATGGTTCAGTTAACGGCAATGAAGACGAGAAGAGGTACATTCAGGCTCCTGGTTAACAAAACACTACCTGCATATACAGCAGCACCCCCAAAAAGTGAACTAACAGTGAAATTCCTCACAGCTTTAGATTTACCTCCTGAGGTGTCAATTTTTCCTACAAAATAAAATAAAATTAACCTTCACAACACATACACAATAACCTTTTAAAAACATTATGAAGGCACACAATCAAGTTCATCCATGATTATATTCAAATAAGATAAGAATCTTATTCAATTTATTAAATTCTCAGGATGGCTTGACTCTTTCATAAACTTAATCACATCATCGAAACAAGCTTGTGACATGATGTGTTTAGATTTTAAACCCAGCATCTTGATAGCAAAAACTCAGTTGTATGTCCTCTCCGGCCAGGGTGAAGCCTATTATACATCCATCTTCGATGCGCAGGAACTACCATCTCCAAAAATGTTATGCTATTCTAGATATGAAGTTTTATTTCATTACCACAAAATTATGTGTGGGAGCTATTCTATACTATGTGCTATTCTATGCTAATCTAAATATCTAAAGCAAGACAAAACACTAAATTTCAACAATTCCCACTAACATATCAAGGTAAGTATAAATTGATTTTTAGTACTAACAGACCATAATTGATTATAATGTTGTGTTAATATGGTTTAGCTATCAAGTGAGTTCTAACAGACCATAATTGATTATACTAATAGACCATCAAGAAAAGATATATAGAGCTCTCAAGATGGATAAATTGAGACCATAATTGATTATACTAAATATATAGAGGATAACAGACCATAATTGATAGCTATCTTTACTAACAAACAATAACTTATTATACTAATAGACCATCAAGTAAAGACATATAGAGCTCTGAAGATGGAAATTAGACCCAAACACACATGACATGGATCAGGAAGAAATAGTTCATACAAATGAATAAAAAAATACAAAACAAGATGAACAAACCTGCAGTTAAACTGAGAATGTTAGGCAAGGCAGGAGAGAGCGAACCAGGCAAAGCTTCCAACAATGGTGTTACAAGTTGCAACTGGGATCTGCTGAACGAAGTACCTGCAAATTGGAAAGTCACGGTCAGATCAGGTACTTTGTGCGAAGAAATCAGTTAAATTTTACTATGAAATTCTCTCTCTCTCTCTCTCTCTCTCTCTCTCTCTCTCTCTCTCTCTCTCTCTCTCTCTCTCTCTCTCTCTCTCTCTCTCTCTCTCTCTCTCTCTCTCTCTCTCTCTCTCTCTCTCTCTAGTACTTAATAGTCTTTCATAATAAAACTCCACCGACTGACACACTGGGATCAATCCCTATTATATATAGTTAGTCCAAATGGAGTAACTGAAAAGAGTTAACTATACAACTTTGCTTAACAAGCAACAACTTTCTAACAAAACCATTGTAGTAAAGACCAACGAAACTAGATTTAGATTACTAACTCTTACAAGTCATCTACACTCTCACATACTCATAAGAATTCAGCTCTGCAAACGCCGCACTTATAGAATTCAGCTCTCAAAAAGAATACATGGTATTGGCAGTAAACGCCAAATCCACTGCACTAAGGTGCCAATGCGCCATCAAAACACAAATGAAAACATACAATTATAAGACATATGCGTGCAAATATCAAACTCGTATTCAATTAAAAAAAACTGTTTTAACTTTAAAAAAACAACTAGATTCTTGTTAGTTCTGCTCCTAAAATTAATTAAATTAAACAATTTGACCTCTTCCCCTAAAATTAACTAAATTCAACTACCTAATCTCTGCCTCTAAAATTAACTAAGTTCAACAAACTAAGTTCCGCCTCTAAATTAACTAAATTCAACAATCTAAGCTCTACTCCTAAATTCAAATCAGCTACATAACTCAAGAAAATAAACATTTAGCAATTCAAACAATAATCAAAATTAACAGTGATACACAACCATTAACAGTGATAATGTCAAGCATTTCATTGAACAAAACAAAACATAAACTTCTCAAAATTATGAAACCATTCAGATCTAAATCACAGAACAATCAAAACATAGACAAAATGAAATTCTAGCAGTAACATTAATAATACAAACAATAATATAAACTTACAGACGAAAGCTCAAAGTCTCGACGGAAGGAAGCTGAGAAATGAAGCTCGACGGAATCTATAACACCCCATAGATAAATCTAGAATAATCATGAAATATCATAAATGGTACAGAAATTCATTATTATTACATCAGAGGTTTATTGCACACGCAGGTGCCAAATACAACCAGAGTTCAGAAAAAAATAACAGCGGAAACATAGATAACCATAACACGAGTAGATAATGAGGAAAACAAGAAAGCTAAAATGAAATCCTCCAAACAGCAGCAGCGACTCCAACACCAAGGCTTACCTAATCAACCTGTTTTCCTGTTTCAAATAGGGAGTGGGGTGAGACAGTCACTTCGTCCCAGTGAATTCTACTACCCTCCTAGGCTATAAAGCCGGGGCTCCTAATCAGTCATATCATAAACTAAATTCATAGCATAATTATCTTAAACAATAATGTAAAGGTGTAACACAAGTTTATCTTGTTCATTTTAAACCGCAAACCCTCTAAGGTGAGCACGTCTCAGGGGTTCGCCTTATCCGCGAGCAGAAAGCGCTCCGGCATAAAGCTCACATAAATTTTTCTAATGGAGCATCTAAAACGAAGTCCATACTGATAACATAATCATATTATTAATTCGACTGATCACTAAATTATTAACATGCTACCAATAATTCCCAAACCCGGGGGATCATACAACCTTAATTCTAAGTTATCCCTAATTTTCAGAATTGTGTCTGACTTTCCGTACAATATTAAATACATTATACAACTGCAATTTATCTTTCTCAGGTTATGATATAAAACGAGTGATTAAATCATTTTTAAAACTGAAAAAGTGAAGTAATTATGGGCTAGCTCGCTACGGCGAGTTAGCAAGCTCGCCATGGCGAACTTACAGGTACTGGCCTAAACAACTCGCTAGGCGAGCTAGAACTCGCCATGGCGAAGTTCTTCAGCCCAGAACCTTGAGCTCGCCATGAGTGCTCGCTAGCAACTCGCTACGGCGAGTTAAGTCAGAAAGACCCCTGTTTTACGAATTTTCAATATTTCCAAAGATTCACCTACAACCAAACTCTGAGAAAGTGCAGTTATATAATATAGTCAATATATAACAGAATAGAAGAGAATTTGGGAGCTAATTCTCCTCACACAATTAATTTCTTATTTCTTAAGTTAACATGCAAATTCATAAATTAAGGGAATTCTAACTAAACTAGCCTAAGAACCCACCTGGTAACTGAGCTTTAACCTTTATCTAAGCTCTACAACAGCTACAGCAACTCCTAGCTACACCCACGAATTCTGAACAGTAATGGAACTTTGACATCTTTGAAACCCTCTACTTGAACTATGAATTGATGGTGTTTGAGTGATGAACTGAGCAGAGGGAAATGAGCTATTTATAGAGGTTAGCTCTGGTGAGACTACAGTGCACGAATTGGTGTGTATTAAGAGGTGCATGCAAGGCTATTGGAAGGAAAAGAGGTGAAATGATATGGGTTGTTGTTTTATCCCATGTGATGCTTGTAATTTGATAGTGATTCAGAGATTCTTGGTGTGATGTAGCAGTGGGAATCTCTGTAGTTGGTAGTAAGGGCTTGTGATAGAAGGCAACAAACTTGAGTGTTTAAGGATAATTGGAGTTTTTGGAGTATTGTTGGATGTTGTTATTGGGCGTGAGAAGAGAGAATTGAGAGGAGGCTTGACTCTGATTTTCTGAAGTAGAGAAAATTAGGAAATGATAGCTTGCATGTGAACTAAGAGTGGGTTAATTGAGTGGAACCATGACTCACTCATGTCATGAGGTGTTGGCTTGTAGTGATAACTTGAGGTTAATGGAGAATTGAGTCATCAAGGAGGGAAATTTGAATTCTAAGTGTGTTAATTAAATCTAGTCTATGAGATTAGTATTCTAATGTGTAGTTAAGTTCATATGAAATTACCTAATCTCACATAATTCACACTTAACTTCTAGAATTTAATTAATCAATCACTTCTAATTAATTCTAATTTAATAGATCGCCTCAAATTAAAATTAATTAGGTGATTTAGAATTTGGGGATGTTACAATCTACCCCCCTTAAAGAAATTTCGTCCTCGAAATTTAGAAATTTACCTTAGAATATGTGAGGGTAACTGTTCATCATGTCCGATTCCAACTCCCATGTGAATTCGCCGTCCGGAGACTGCGCCCATTCAACCTTGACAATGGGAATTCTCTTGTTCCGAAGAGTTTTGACATCACGATCAACAATTCGGACAGGATCAGGTTGGTAAGTCAAGTCCGGCTGAAGATCTATCTGTTCAAATGCTATTGGCTGATAGGGATCTGGAATGTACTTGCGAAGCTGAGAGACATGGAACACGTCGTGTAGCCCTGACATAGAAGGAGGAAGAGCTAACTGATAGGCTACTGAACCAACGCGTCGGAGGATCTGATAGGGTCCAATATATCTTGGACAGAGTTTCTTGGTTCTAAACACACCACGTAATCCCAACTTCGGAGTAACCTTCAAGAACACATGATCTCCTTCATCAAATTCCAACGGTCTCCTTCTTCTGTCGGCATAACTCTTTTGCCGACTCTGCGCAACCTTCATCTTTTCACGGATTGACTTAACCTTTAAAGTCGTCTCTTGTATAAGGTCTGGTCCAAGCAATCCGCGATCACCGACTTCCGTCCAACACAAAGGAGTTCTACACTTTCTTCCATATAAAGCTTCAAACGGTGCCATCCCGATACTGGAATGGTAACTGTTATTATAAGAGAATTCAATCAAGTGCAAGTAGTTGCTCCAACTACCGCCATCTTCCAAAACACATGCACGAAGCATATCTTCAAGAGTTTGAATAGTTCTTTCAGACTGTCCATCTGTCTGAGGATGATGCGATGTACTCATTCTCAATCGAGTACCCATCGCATGCTGGAAGGCTTTCCAAAATCTAGAAGTAAAGATTGGATCACGATCTGAAACGATGCTGAGTGGCACACCATGCAATCGCACAATATGCTCTATAAAAATAGCTGCATACTGCGTGGCCTTATAGGTAGATTTCACAGGAATGAAGTGAGCTGACTTGGTCAATCTATCCACAATTACCCAAATTGAATCTTGACCCTTCTGGTTTCGGGGTAAACCTCCAACGAAATCCATAGTGATGTGTTCCCACTTCCACTCCGGAACTTCTAACGGTTGCAACGGACCTCCAGGTTTCTGGTGTTCAATCTTCACTTGTTGACAAACCAAACATCTAGACACAAAATCTGCGATTTCTGCCTTCATGTTCGGCCACCAGTAGTTCTGTTTCAAGTCGTGATACATTTTGGTGGATCCTGGATGAATCGAGAATCCACTTTTGTGTGCCTCGTCAAGAATCAGCCTTTTCAGTTCATCGTCATTTGGTACACACAATCTTCCATCATACAACATAGCACCATCTGACGCGATTGAGAACTCTGGGTTATTCAATCTCCTTTGTAGGTCCATATCGCTTCGTTGCGCCTGCACTACCCTCGAGCGCAGATCGCATGCCAACTCCAAACGGTTGATTCTAATGCCGCTCTTTCTGTACACAACATTCAGATTCAGGTCTCTGAACTTCTCATACAATCCACACTGCTGCATTAACAGTTCGGAAGCATATAAAGCTTTCCTGCTCAAAGCGTCTGCCACAACATTCGCTTTGCCAGGATGGTAGTTGAGATTGAAATCGAAGTCCTTCAAATATTCCATCCACCTACGCTGCCTCATATTCAGGTCTTTCTGATCAAACAGGTATTTCAGACTCTTATGGTCGCTGAAAAGATCAAATTGAACACCATACAAGTGATGCCTCCAAATCTTTAGAGCGAAAATAATTGCTGCTAATTCCAGATCATGGGTTGGGTAATTTTGCTCGTGTGGTTTCAATTGCCGCGAGGCATATGCTACCACAGCTCCATCTTGCATTAGAACACAACCAAGACCTTTATGTGATGCATCGCAATACACCACGTACTTCCGATTAGGGTCAGGAATGACCAATACTGGAGCACTGGTTAACTTTTCTTTCAACGTCCTGAAACTCATTTCACAATCAGCATCCCAAACAAAAGGAGTACCTTTCCTGGTCAAACGGGTCAAAGGTAAGGCGATTTCCGAAAATCAGAGAATGAATCTCCGGTAATAACCTGCTAATCCCAGGAAACTTCTGACTTCTGATACATTGTTGGGTCTTTCCCAGTTAAGAACTGCTTCTACCTTGGATGGATCGACAGATACACCGCCTTGGGAAATGACATGTCCCAGAAATTTAATTTCTGAGAACCAGAATTCGCACTTGCTGAACTTGGCGTATAACTTCTTCTCTCGCAGAACTTCCAAAACAATTCTGAGATGTTCAGCATGATCCTCTTGATTACGAGAATAGATTAAGATATCATCTATGAAGATGACAACAAACTTGTCGAGGTAAGGCTGAAAAATCCTGTTCATGTAATCCATAAACACAGCAGGAGCATTAGTCAATCCAAAAGGCATAACTAGGAATTCGTAATGCCCATAACGCGTCCTGAATGCCGTCTTAGACACGTCTGAGGATTTGATTCTGATTTGATGATAGCCGGAACGAAGATCAATCTTTGAGAAGACAGTGGCACCCTTGAGTTGATCTAAGAGATCATCAATCCGGGGTAGCGGATACTTGTTTTTGATTGTCACTTTGTTAAGCTGGCGATAATCAATGCATAAGCGCATAGTACCGTCCTTCTTTTTCACAAGTAACACGGGTGCTCCCCAAGGAGAGACACTTGGACGAATGAAATGCTTCTGAAGTAGTTCCTCAAGTTGAGTTTTAAGCTCATGAAGTTCTAATGGAGACATTCTATAAGGGGCAACTGAGATGGGCTGTGAACCCGGAATAAGATCTATAGAGAACTCTATTTCACGCTCGGGAGGGAGACTCATAATATCATCAGGGAAAACATCTAGATACTCGCTAACTATAGGGATGTCGCTAGGACTTAAACTAGACTCAAGATCAATAGTGAACAAGACACTGAAACATTTATTGCTGGCACCTAAATACTGGATCATCTGGTGAGTGTTTTGCAATAAAGCAAATAAAGCTCTACTTTCTGCAGAAGTTTCTGAAGGAATGAACAAATTCTTTTCCGCACAACCAATGTACACGGTATTGGCTGAGAGCCAATCCATGCCAAGAACGACATCGAAGTCCTTTAGAGGTAGACATATTAAATCAATGTGGTAGACCTTACTTCCGACTAAGATGGGACAATTTTGACAGACTTTCTTTGAAGTAACTCTGCCGCCAGTAGCGACAGCGACAGACATTGGAGGTACGAGGGGTACAGAAGGAATTCCTAACCGCATGACACAGTCTACGGCTATAAAAGAGTTGGTGGCTCCACAGTCAAATAAAACTAAGACCTTAGACTGTCCTAACAAACATACATCCATAATCAAAGCATTATTAGATCTTATTTCATTGCAGTCTAAAGAATATACCCGACCTTTATTCTTTGCGGATCCACTGGATTCACCGTGCTTCTTCAATTTCGGACACTCATTCCTGAAGTGACCAGGTTGCTTGCAGTAATAGCACATATTCTTGCCTTTCATGCATTCTCCGCTGTGAGGATATCCACAGTCTGAACAGTTCTTGGGCGAGCGTTGGGAGTGACTCTGCTTGCCCATGCTGGAGTTACCCTTAGACTTCAAGTTCAAACCAAACTTACCAAACAAACCCTTCTTCTTCTGATTCACCTCATTCTTCTCCTTGTGGATGTTGCTGAGACCTGCTTCGGCGTGATAGCTCTTTTGCACTAGATCACCAAAACTAGTGATCTGCTGCATTGCCACGTCGTGAGCTATATCCGCTCGAAGCCCTATCCTGTATTTCTTCATTTTCCAGGCCTCGGTAGGGGCATCGTCACCATCATCAACATACCGGACCAGCTCATTGAATTTCATGGTATATTCAGCTACCGTCAGACTACCTTGCTTCAACTCAGTTAACTCTCGTTCCATCTGGAATTGGTAGCTCTCAGGGATGTAATGGCCAATGAACAAACGCCTGAAATTCTGCCAGTTAATCTCTGTATGGCTGGCTTCCATGTACTGCTTGGTACCTTCCCACCAATTGCAAGCGTCACCCCTGAAGAAGCGGGAGACGAAAGTTACTTTATCTGTCTCTGAGCAAGTCATGGAGTCCAGAATGCCAGTCATCCTTTGTAACCATTCTCTGGCCTTTGCGGGATTATATTCACCATAGAACTCTGGAGGGCTCATTCTACAAAACTCTCGGAAGGCAGCGCTCGACCCCAAATTCTGAGCAGGGGGAGCATTCATGTGCTGCTGAAACATGGCCATAAACTCCTGATGCTGTTGCGCTTGTTGGGCTTGAAACTGCTGATGCTGATGCATCATCTCTGCCCACATGTTGGCGTTAGCATCTCCAAACACTTGCGGTTCTTCCTCTTCTTCGACGTTTTGCCTTCTTGGTGGCCTTCCAGGTCCTCGTCTCTCTCCAGACATTTCGCTCTAACTGCCAATATCAAATCAAGTTAGCTAGGCCTAAAATGCCATGACACCTAGAACGTATGTAGGGAAACTAGACAACTACTGGGATTGGAATAGTAATACTAATGAACTCACGCAAGATCTGAATCGACCTGCTCTGATACCAATTATAACACCCCATAGATAAATCTAGAATAATCATGGAATATCATAAATGGTACAGAAATTCATTATTATTACATCAGAGGTTTATTGCACACGCAGGTGCCAAATACAACCAGAGTTCAGAAAAAAAATAACAGCGGAAACATAGATAACCATAACACGAGTAGATAATGAGGAAAACAAGAAAGCTAAAATGAAATCCTCCAAACAGCAGCAGCGACTCCAACACCAAGGCTTACCTAATCAACCTGTTTTCCTGTTTCAAATAGGGAGTGGGGTGAGACAGTCACTTCGTCCCAGTGAATTCTACTACCCTCCTAGGCTATAAAGCCGGGGCTCCTAATCAGTCATATCATAAACTAAATTCATAGCATAATTATCTTAAACAATAATGTAAAGGTGTAACACAAGTTTATCTTGTTCATTTTAAACCGCAAACCCTCTAAGGTGAGCACGTCTCAGGGGTTCGCCTTATCCGCGAGCAGAAAGCGCTCCGGCATAAAGCTCACATAAATTTTTCTAATGGAGCATCTAAAACGAAGTCCATACTGATAACATAATCATATTATTAATTCGACTGATCACTAAATTATTAACATGCTACCAATAATTCCCAAACCCGGGGGATCATACAACCTTAATTCTAAGTTATCCCTAATTTTCAGAATTGTGTCTGACTTTCCGTACAATATTAAATACATTATACAACTGCAATTTATCTTTCTCAGGTTATGATATAAAACGAGTGATTAAATCATTTTTAAAACTGAAAAAGTGAAGTAATTCTGGGCTAGCTCGCTACGGCGAGTTAGCAAGCTCGCCATGGCGAACTTACAGGTACTGGCCTAAACAACTCGCTAGGCGAGCTAGAGCTCGCCATGGCGAAGTTCTTCAGCCCAGAACCTTGAGCTCGCCATGAGTGCTCGCTAGCAACTCGCTACGGCGAGTTAAGTCAGAAAGACCCCTGTTTTACGAATTTTCAATATTTCCAAAGATTCACCTACAACCAAACTCTGAGAAAGTGCAGTTATATAATATAGTCAATATATAACAGAATAGAAGAGAATTTGGGAGCTAATTCTCCTCACACAATTAATTTCTTATTTCTTAAGTTAACATGCAAATTCATAAATTAAGGGAATTCTAACTAAACTAGCCTAAGAACCCACCTGGTAACTGAGCTTTAACCTTTATCTAAGCTCTACAGCAGCTACAGCAACTCCTAGCTACACCCACGAATTCTGAACAGTAATGGAACTTTGACACCTTTGAAACCCTCTAACTTGAACTATGAATTGATGGTGTTTGAGTGATGAACTGAGCAGAGGGAAAGGAGCTATTTATAGAGGTTAGCTCTGGTGAGACTACAGTGCACGAATTGGTGTGTATTAAGAGGTGCATGCAAGGCTATTGGAAGGAAAAGAGGTGAAATGATATGGGTTGTTGTTTTATCCCATGTGATGCTTGTAATTTGATAGTGATTCAGAGATTCTTGGTGTGATGTAGCAGTGGGAATCTCTGTAGTTGGTAGTAAGGGCTTGTGATAGAAGGCAACAAACTTGAGTGTTTAAGGATAATTGGAGTTTTTGGAGTATTGTTGGATGTTGTTGTTGGGCGTGAGAAGAGAGAATTGAGAGGAGGCTTGACTCTGATTTTCTGAAGTAGAGAAAATTAGGAAATGATAGCTTGCATGTGAACTAAGAGTGGATTAATTGAGTGGAACCATGACTCACTCATGTCATGAGGTGTTGGCTTGTAGTGATAACTTGAGGTTAATGGAGAATTGAGTCATCAAGGAGGGAAATTTGAATTCTAAGTGTGTTAATTAAATCTAGTCTATGAGATTAGTATTCTAATGTGTAGTTAAGTTCATATGAAATTACCTAATCTCACATAATTCACACTTAACTTCTAGAATTTAATTAATCAATCACTTCTAATTAATTCTAATTTAATAGATCGCCTCAAATTAAAATTAATTAGGTGATTTAGAATTTGGGGATGTTACAGAATCTCAGAAGCTCGAAAGAAGAACTAATTTCAGAAGCTCGGAATCTCAGAATCAACGGAAAAATCAATGGAAGCATCAACAGAATCGACGGTGTTTTCTCAGAGTGATTTTAGGGATTAGTTCGTGAGTAATTTTAGGGATTTGTTTGTGAGTGATTTTAGGAATGATTCAACGGAATCAATGGAAGAAATAACGGAGAGAGATTTTTATTTTTTTGTTCACGAGAAGAATAAGGATGTAATAATATTTCGTGAGTTTTTGTTAGTTTTTTTTTTTTATTTAAATTTTTATATTTATTACAATCTATTTACAATATATTAAAAAAAATTACTAGTAAAAAATCTATTTTGTCCTTAATAAGTTTAATAATATTTTACCGTTTATGCACTTAAATGTAATTTTAACTCTAAATTAAGAAAAAAAATAAGTACAAAACAAAAATAACAAAAAAATAAGATAAGCATTAAAAAAATATACTCATAAAAAAAAATACAAAACAGAAATTAAAAAAAAAATTCAAAAATAAGCCTAAAACAAATCCACTCATAAAAAAAAATTAATTTTTTTAAAAAAAAAGAATAAAATAAATATACTCATAAAAATAACAATAGAAAACACTTCTGAAGATAATCATAAAAAAAAACTGCTCTATTTTTGTTTACTCTTATATAAAAAATACATGAGAAGTGTATTATTGATGAATATATATTATAATAAATAATTACGGGATAAATATATATTATAGTAACACACACGGGACAATTGTTTTAATAAAAAAAATTAATCTTACACTGAACAATTGTTTTAATAAAAAAAGAAATTGAATAATATATTATAATAATACATAGAACAATTGTTGATGAATATATTATTGATGAATATATATTATAATAATACACGGGACAATTGTTTTAATAAAAAAAAAATTAATCATACATGAGACAATTGCTTTAATAAAAAAAAAATTGAATAATAAATATTTGTTATTATTAATTATAGCTTATTATACAAAAATCATACACGGGACAATTGTTTTAATGAAAAAAATTACTTAATTTAATAACTTTAATAAAAAATAGCAGAATAACGTTACTTATTATTATTATTTTTTTGTACACGATGTCACTTATATTTTAACAATATTTTATAAATAAAACTCAATAGACCCGTGCGAATGCACGGGTCTCAAAACTAGTATTAAAAGAAACTACTACCAAAAAACCTTTTTTGTCCTTAGCACGTTTAATAGTATTTCACCGTTTATACCCTTAAAAGTAATTTTAACTCCAAACTCAAAAAAAAAAAATACAAAACAAAAAAAAAAGAAAAGATAAACATAAACATAAAACAAATCTATTCATTAAAAAATATTAAAAAAAAAAAAAAAGATAAGCATAAAACAAATCTACTCATAAAAAATATAAAAAAAATTAAGAAAAAGAATAAAACAAACTTAATCATAAAAATAGCAATAGAAAGCACTTCTAAAGATAGGCATAAAAATTAACTAATAGTTTTTTTTAAACAAAACAAGTAGTTCTTATCGATAAATATAAAAAATCATTGACAAATATTTTTCACTCATACATAAAAAATGGATAAATATTTATCACCGATAATTATAATTTATTACTACGTCCGGCAAAAGTTATTATGCTTAAACATTATACTTTTGCAGGGTGCATAAGTAAATATTAGCCACCAGATCCCTCTGCCACGTGTAATGATCACAGCCATCACAGAAATTAACGGAATTTTCACACGCGCGGGTAACGGTTTCTCCACACAATTGACGGAAGTTCACACGCAGCTAACCGAGCTCTCCTCTGACGAGATCCGACGCCGATATCATCATCACCGTCTCCGGAATCATCATCTCCGTCACTGATTCAATCGTTCATCGCCATCGCCGCCATGTTTCTGGAATCACGTTAAGGTTGGTGTTGCACAGAAAATTGATTTCAATTTTGATTTAGATTTATTATGTTTGGTTTTCTATTTGATTTAATTTGTGATTGCTTGTGGTTATTTTTTGATTTTCATGAGGAGGTATATGAATCATTAGGTTGTTGTTTTTTTGCTGATTTGAGGAGGTATAGGAATTGTTGTTGTTGAAGATGGTAAAACTAACACTAACACACAACAACTTGTAATTAGTACTGATTGTGATGTAATTGATGTTAATAGCATTGGTGTTATGGAAGATGATGATAAAATTTTGCAGGGATTGTGTGTGAAATTTTCAGAGCTGGAGCATTAATTTACTGCACTGCAACTCATATGATAACTTGACATTTAATGGAGTTTAATAAACCTTAAAACCTTTCTTTTGCATTTTAAATCATAACCATTTTATTGCAAATGTGTGAAATCAATAGCTTAAATTTGTGAAACATCTGTTACATTGAAATTCATAATTATGGTTTGAGGTATAGGAATCATTAGTTTGTGGCACTGTGTTACATATGATTCTTAATCCTCATAGAGCCAATAAATTGGTTACAAGCAGCTTGTAGGTAGAATGTCGAGGTTTTAGCTTTTTTTTATTCACCCATTGTTGAAGAATGTTGCATGTTTCTTTTGTTCTATTAATATTTGAACGAAACAAACACTATGTATGGAACGAATCATCCTCTCCAGTGTTGTGCCCAGTTTTTTCGGATTAGAAATCACGCTGAGACTAATGACAGTAAATTTTAAACCATGACTGTGTCATAGTTGTAGTGTTTGCCATGTTATTGACTGGTAGTACTCATCACCACTCTTCTAGATTTTGGTGTATAATTGACAATTTTTTTATGACAGACTCTTGATCACATAAGTGGTGGGCAATCGGATCTTTGATTCTCAGCACTGCACGAGCGAGTAACTAAAAGAAAAACTCTCTAGCTACAGGAATAAGAAGACAAGGTTAAACTTTGGGAGCAAAATCAAGGTAAATATTGAATGAACTAATTACAAGAATGTAATATTTGTTTAAGCTGTGTTGGTAGGAATTGATCATTGGATTAACCTAATCCAATCCTCATTTTTCTTCCATCAATGCAAAAAAACCAAATTTAAGTAAATATTGATCATTGGATCAATGCAAAACCAAATTCTACATGCTTAATGTTTAATGTCGATGAAATTTAGGTGGATTCATTGTGTAACCTCCAATGAATTGTAATGTTGATTAATTTTTGGGCTGTAGGTCTTCATAGTAGTGGATTAATTGTAATGTTTCATTAGCAGCATGATCATCATTATTGTCATATGTTTTAAATTATATGCAACCATAATGATTGTTAAATGGTTTCCAGCTGTTATACCTTGAAACCATGAATATAGAGGAATGGTTTCAAGAACAACAATTGTCTATGTAAATGATTTTTAAGTACACTTCTTTATGCATGTTACTTTGGTTGTTGTTCCAGTGGTTAACTTAATTTTACATGATCTTTGTTTATAGGGATTGTTGCTGTTTTTAATGGATTCGATGTCAACTTCATCTGAAATTGTCCCATTGTCTGTTGTTGATAGTTCAAACACACAGGCTGATAGTTCAAGAACACTTCTTGATACATTTCAATGTTACTCTCCTACTAAAAAAGAAACGTGGGAGTCTCTTGCTTTTAAATCTGTTGAAGATGTTGAAAATTTTTATGGTGATTATGCATTTAAAAGTGGGTTTTCAGTTCGGACTTTGTTGAGATCAAAAAAGAATTCACAAAATAAGCCATCTGATAGATTTCACTATCTACGTTATGGTTGTAACAAACAACGTTACAAGAAAGGAAGTTTGTTGGATCCAAAGAACAAGCCAAAATCAGAGAGTCCTGTTGTTGTTGAATTTGAGAAAGTAAAAGAAAAAGCAGAGGAAAGGGTTGGTTGTACAGCTGCGATTTCTTTAAAGTTGGATGAAACTCTGAATGTCTATAAGATATATAAATGGGATGTGGCCCATTGTCATCAGTTACATAAACCAGAGCATGGACGTTACTTGAGATCATTTAGGGAAGTTAATGAAGCGTAAGGACAGCTCGCTGTAATAAATTCGAATGCTGGAATGTCAATGAGAACTTCTTATGAGGTCATGGGTCAGGGTGTTGGAGGCACAGATAACTTGCCTTTTCGATTTTCGGATTTAAAAAATTATTTGATGACAATCCGTTCGAAAGAGATGGTGGTTGGTGAGGCAACTGTGATTCAAGAATTTTTTAGGAATGAAGCTTTGTCGAAACCATCCTTTTATTATGATATTCAAGTTGATGCAGCAGAAGATATAGCTAGTATTTTTTGGGCAGATGGGATTATCCAGCTTAATTATGCTTTATTTGGTGATGTTATAAGTTTTGATACAACTTACCGAACCAACAACCAGTATCGCCCTTTAGGTTAGTTTTTTGAACTTCTACCAGGTTAAAAATTATTGTTTTTATTCCATTATGTTATATATTGTGTTGCCATGAATAGTATAGGTAAGTTGAATATGTTGAAACCATTTACCAATAATAATGGTTCCTTTGTATATCATACTGAAACCATTTATCATTACTAATGGTTTCACTTGATAACATGTTGAAACCAAAATAGCCCTTTTATGGTTTCAGTGGTTTTTATAATATAACTGAAACCATAATTTTGATATCTGCTGTGTGTCCTTTTAGTTGCTCCATTTTATATTTCAATGATAGTGTGGCATTTGTTTGATAGTTTCAGTACCCAACATAATCAATTATAAGTAGCAGTTACTAGAAATTAGGGATTCAATTTATCCTTATGTAATTATGATTGATCCTTGCAGTACATGTTCCTGCTGATAGTGTGGCAAAATGGTTGTTTTATTTGGTTTTTATGTTGTTTGTGAATTCAAAACCAATGAGAAACCATAAGTGTAGCTTAATGGTTTCACTGAATGTGCATCTGAAACCAAAATAGCCCTCTTATGGGTTCACTAGGTTTTATAATATAACTGAAACCATAAATGTGGCTGAATGGTTTCACTGTATTTATTTCTGAAACCAAAGTAGCCCCCTTATGGTTTCAGTTATAGTGTGGCATTTGTTTGATGGTTTCAGCACTCAAGATAATCAATTATAAGTGAAACAATAATTATGATTGATCCTTGCATTTGTTTTGTTTGGTTTTTAAGCAGTTGTTTGAATAATGTTTTAATCTTAGTTGTTTGTGAATTCAAAACCAATGAGAAACCATAAGTGTGGCTCAATGGTTTCACTGGATATGTATTTGAAACCAAAATAGCCCTCTTATGGTTTCACTAGGTTTTAATTATCTGGGGATTATATTTTTGATCTCAATAATAATGGTCCTTTTATATATGCATTTTTTCCCTGATTTGGTTCATTTACATTTCAGCTGCATTCATGGGCTTTGACAATCATCGGACAAGTGTTTTATTTGGTGCTGCCCTTTTGTATGATGAGACTTCAGCAACTTTTGATTGGTTGTTTACGACTTTTTTGAAGTGTATGTCTAATAAGAAACCACAATCCATATATACGGACCAGGCGCCTGCATTGTTGAAGTCAATTCCTAATGTTTTTGTGGGTGTTTTTCATGGCCTTTGCTCATGGCATATGTCAGAGAATGCAAAGAAAAATCTTGGGTCTCGTGCAAATGCTGCATTTTTCAATGAGTTCAATTATTTGATTTCAAATGTTGAGACTGAATCGGATTTTGATTACAACTGGGATCAGATGATGAAAAACTGATTTGGTGGAAGGCCAACTTCTGACTTTAGTTGGCTTGTTCAAACACACAAGAATCGTATGCACTGGTCTTCAGTTTGGGTCAAGTCGCATTTCACAGCTAGTTTGAAAACGACCCAATTAAGTGAGTCCTTTAATGCCTTTCTTCGTGGTTTTCTGCAACCTGACCATTCTCTAGTTCAATTCTTTAGCCATTTTAATATCATGGTTCAAAGATTGAGGGATAAGCATGCTGAGTTGGACTTCAAGGCTGCAAACACTAGATCAAAAAACAATTATCCCAATAGTCAACTGATGCGGTCTGTTGTAAACAAGTACACCCCAGCTTGTTTTGCATTCATTCATAGACAGTATGATCTTTCCTTCAAATACTTCTATGAAGAGGTCACAACTCAATGTTCTGCCTTCAACAAGGTTTTCAAAGTTTTTACAATTGAACAGCTTGATGAACCTGAGGAAGTAGGTGGTGCTAATTATGATGATGATGCTAATGATGGGCATTCAGACCGCAATTTTTTGGATGAAGAAATTTCTGAAAACCTTTCCCCAAATTTTGAATAGCATGATCGACTTGATGAAAGGGTTGTGACAATCGATATTAGGACGAAACATATTAGCTGCACATGTCGTATGTTTGAGAACAGGGGTTTTTTATGTCGACATGTTTTCAAAATATTGGAATTTTTAGGTGGTTCTGTGCAATATCATAGTTTGAAGACGATACCTGTAGAATATGTGTTAAAGCGGTGGACTAGAGATGTGCGTCATTCGATTGATAAGCTTAAACCTACCATCAATGTTGGCACTGAACGCACAACTCAAGCACAACGATATCAACAAATTTGTGCTGTTACAATCCAACTTTGTACAAGTGTTTGTACAGATCCTGAGGCTTCTCAAGTTTTCCTTAATGGTGTACTTGAAGCTGGGAAAAAGGCAGAGGAGTTGCTTATGTCCAAAGGTTTTCAATTTTTTCTTTTGAACTATGTTTTTTATCTTGGCTGTCTGTGTGTTATAACTGAAACCATAAGTGTGGCTGAATGGTTTCATTGTCTTTATTAGTGAAACCAAAGTAGCCTTCTTATGGTTACAAGTGCTATTGTGTCATTTGTTTGAGGGTTTCAGTATTCAATTTATCTGCACAATGATTGATGAAATTTTTTGATAATTGTATAGGTATTCATACAGAACCACCTTTTGTGACGTCATCTAAGTCTTCCAATACAACTACTGTCGGTGAACCATCTGATGGGGTAAAGTCTACTGCTCCAAAGTTCAAAGTAAGACCAAATCCAATTAGATCAAAGAAGCGAATGAAAAGTGATTATGAAATTGTTAGAGAACGCCAGAAAATGAAATTATAGCGGAAGAGACAACAAAGAGAGGATGAGGCTTTAAAGGGAAAAGAGGCTAATGATTGATATATTTACATTTTTTTTTTTTTCATGTTAACAGTTTGTACTAGACTTTGTTACCAAACCATTAGACTTGTAGGAATCGTACTTCGTCATTTCATGTTTTTTGTTGGTATGTATTGATGATTATAAGATATCGATCATTAGACATATATTTTATTTGTATTAGATAGAATGGTTATCATCATTTATGTCTGGTATACTTGAACGCATACTTGTTTGGTATAATATAAATGAAACCATAAGTGTGGCTGAATGGTTTCACTGTATTTATTTCTGAAACCAAAGTAGCCCTCTTATGGTTTCAATGAAACAATGAACATTTATATACGTATTTTTATATATCATATAAGTAATTTCTTTAACAAAATCAAATATACAGTAATAATTTCTTTAAAAAAATATCTATATTTAAATATTATTGAAAAAGAATTTTTTATCAAAACCATTATTATTGTTGAATGGGTTGGGAAGACATAATAAACTCATATTATATAACATGTCGAATAATTAAATGTAATCAAATAAAATCATAGATTATTGTTATTATACAAATAATCAAGACTATTGACATTATATAGATTATTTTGATATCATCATTTATGTCTTTTATACTTGAACCCATACTTGTTTGGTATAATGTAAATGAAACCATAAGTGTGGCTGAATGGTTTCACTGCATCTATTTCTGAAACCAAAGTATCCCTCTTATGGTTTCAATGAAACAATGAACATTTATATACGTATTTTGATATATCATATAAGTAATTTCTTTAAAAAAATCAAATATACAGTAATAATTTATTTAAAAAAATCTAAATATTTAAATTTTATTGAAAAATAATTTTTTATCAAAACCATTATTATTGTTGAATGGGTTGGGAAGACATAATAAACTCATATTACCAAACATGTCGAATAATTAAATGTAATCAAATAAAATCATAGATTATTGTTATTATACAAATAATCAAGACTATTGATATTATGTCTTTTATACTTGAACCCATACTTGTTTGGTATAATGTAAATGAAACCATAAGTGTGGCTGAATGGTTTCACTGCATCTATTTCTGAAATCAAAGTATCCCTCTTATGGTTTCAATGAAACAATGAACATTTATATACGTATTTTGATATATCATATACCAAAAAATCTATATATTTTAAATTTTACAATTTGATAGTTGTTGAAGCTTGTTTTTTATATAGTGAAAACTACATTTTCATGTGTGTATATTATATGGTACGACTAAAGTAGAGATTGATTAAGAATTAAATTTTACCAGAGTAACTCAATAAAAAAAACTAAATTTCATTATCTACAAAGAGCAATTCATTAAAACTAATCATTAAATTGAACATAACTTGTCCCAAAAAGAAAAAAAACATTAAAACAATCCATAAATTCATCAACAGAGTGTTTTGTCAATTAAATTGTCCTAATGACCAGAAGCGAACAAACTATGAAAACAACCCTATCAAAATATGTTGAAACCATTTTGCAATACCAATGGTTTCAAGATAAAACACCTTGAAACCATTTAATAGTACTAATGGTTTCGAAAATAACAACTTGGCATCTTTTGGAGCAGCTGTTCATAGTATGAAATTGCTAGCTTTTTCACTTCATCTTTGATGGAATTGCTTGGATGGCTTAAGATTGCTGAACATATATCGATCCGAAGATCCATAATTTTTGCAACCCTTCCTTGTTTTTTGAGTCTAGACCAACCTCTGAAAGATTGCATTTCACCTCCCCATTCAGCTAGAAACTTCATGCAGAATACACCACAATTGTCCGAATCAATCTGTGTAGGAACCTTTGGTGTATCCCAAGTGAATGTGATGAATTCGAAAGACATTTTCATTTTCCTTTGCTTATATAATTCAGCCACAAATGCTTCTACCTCATTTACCCAGACATCAAATAGCTTCTTGTATGAGGTGGCTTCACCATCCTTGGTTTCCAATTTTTCTCCTACACCCGTCAAGCTGTTCAGGAATTGGAATTTGTGGTGTTTGAGATTGACAACGAAGCAGACATAATGGCTTCCTGGGTTGCCAACTATTGCTGGTGTCATGATCTGTTCCATCATGGCAAACATAGTATTAGAATCACATTATTTAACTAAATTTATAATACTAAAATCATTATCATAAACCATGTATCTGAAAGGTTTTGAAGAGAGATTTACGTATTCTAGCTTTTCAGGGTCAATGGCCTTCCATTCCATGTATTTGAATTGGTTGAGTCTCTCGAGGAATCGCCAGCATGCAATATTTCTACTTACAGGAGGCATTCTTTCCTGGTCAAACTGTATATATAAAATGAGTAAAATAAACAATATTATGTAAAAAGATTGTAAATTTTTAATATTAATGGATTGTGATACATACATAATCAACTAATGGTGTCACCAGTTTTGTCATGCTACCCTGTTGATCCCAATTCAGACAATTAACCCAGCTGTTTATGACCAGGCATGACACCCATTCATCCTTTTGAAGGGTCCATAAAGCATCTATTTGTAGAGAATAAGAATGAGCCTTGTTGTTGGAGCAGTACATAATTTCATACCTATATAATAATTAAGCATTTAGTATTGGTAATAATATTTAATCTGAGAACACTAAAGTAAGCTACACTTATGGTTTCTCATTAGAACCTATACAATAAGTAAGGCCAAATAATTAAAACCTAGTGAAACCATAAGGAGACTATTTTAGTTTCAGATACATATCCAGTGAAACCATTAAGCCACACTTATGGTTTCTCATTGGTTTTGAATTCACAAACAGCTAAGATTAAAACATTATTCAAACAACTGCTTAAAAACCAAACAAAACAAATACAAGGATCAATCATAATTATTGTTTCATTTATAATTGATTATCTTGAGTGCTGAAACCATCGAACAAATGTCACACTATAACTGAAACCATAAGGGGGCTACTTTGGTTTCAGAAATCAATACAGTGAAACCATTCAGCCACACTTATGGTTTCAGTTATATTATAAAACCTAGTGAAACCATAAGAGGGCTATTTTGGTTTCAGTCACACATTCAGTGAAACCATTAAGCTAAACTTATGGTTTCTCATTGATTAAGAATTCACAAACAACTTTAAAACCAAATAAAACAACCATTTTGCCAAAATAACCAACATTACTATAAGTGATACTCATCACACTTACACTAAGCTAAATAAGAAACAGTTTTTCACTTACTGATCAAGATCCGGGCTCCAAGCATATGTTGACAATTGTTTCTGCAACTCAGTTGTACTAGACTCGTGGACAGCGTCATCATATGGACTTTCAAGGTATTTTGATTTCTTCACCACCCGTCGACGCTCAGGGTATGTCCTATCAGAATAAAGCATATTATGCCTCTTTCCTTTCTTTGGTGTGACATTGTCGATGTCAATTATTTCATCTGGAAGCATTGTCTTTATTGGAGTTGCACTGTGAAATAATATTACATAATAGTGTTATTTTTTGCAGAATTTAAATAATATTACACTTATCACACTGTTTGATTCTTACTTTATGACAGTGTCTGAGTCACATTCTTTAGACTTCTCCCCATGCAACACATTTGGTACCAACACTAGCGCACGGCATTGATTGGGCACTTCAAAATACTGTGGGTACTTCAAGATTGTTTCATGTGTGGCTGATTCTGTGTCCTGTGACACTGAAACTTGTGGTACTGGAGCATCTTTAATCAACCTGAAACAATCAAAACAATACTTTAGTTTTCAAACATCTCATATGAAAACCATTTGACAAACGATTTTAAAGTTAAGATTTCTTACTCTGCATCAAAAAACTGAGGAAACTTCAACATAGTTTCCAGTGTCGCTGATTCAGCCCCCTGTGACAACGAAACATTTTTGTTAGAAGCTTCAGCCCGATCAAAAAACTTTGGAAACTTCAAGATAGTTTCCTGAGTTAATGTGAGGCCTGCATTCGGTGTCAGCTTCACCGAATGATCAGTGATGTTCCATGCTGCCGTCACTGCATCATCAATGATTTTGGGAGCGATCTCATCGTCTTCATATTTGTCATGTTCATTGGGTGTTAGTTTCATTGAATCATCAATGATGTTGCATGCTGACGGCACTGCATCATCAATGAGATTGGGAGTGATCTGATCTTCTTCATTGTCGTCCTCATCTTTGTCATGTGCAACATTATCATTGTCATCTTTGTTGTTAATTTGATCAATGCTTTTGCCATCATTGTCATCCTCTTCATCATTATCATTACTTAACTTGCATTATTGAATTTTCACAAAGTCACAACACAACTCCGAATCATAAAGCCTAAATTGAGAAACATGACACATTCAATTCAAAAGCATAGATGACTACTTTGGTTTCAGATACAAAAGTAGTGAAACCATTAAGTCACACTTATGGTTTCAGTTATAACATTTTTATGTTGAATAAAATAAGAATATGTCTTGGAAACCATAAGATGGCTATTTTGGTTTCAGAAACAAATACAGTGAAACCAATAAGTCACACTTATGATTTCAGTTATATTTTTTATATTGTATACAATATGAATAAATATTTTGAGGAAAGGTCCTGAAACCATTAAATGGTTTATAATTGTTAAAATTAAATGCAGTACCTCTCTCCTGCTTGAGTTCTTTTTCCGACATCATCATCATCATTCAACCTGGAAATCATTAGTGTGAATTTTCATAAACTAATGCAGCAAAATTGAATTTTCATAAAAAGTTAAATTAAATGCAGTACCTTCCAGTTTCAGGTACAATACCAATATTGAAACTTTTATTCCTCTCAGTTTCAGCTTCTGCTTCAATTGGATTATCTTTTCCAGAAGTTCCGGCATTTGCCTCAGTTATTCTTCTTTCCAATGTTTCTGCGGTTTTTGTATAGATATTTATACAAGACCTACAGTGAGTAAGATACATCTCTGCCTGCAAGGACAATCACAAGTGAAACCATTAAGAAACATTTATGGTATGATTTCCAATATTTTATGTTCAATTAGCATTTGAAAAGAAAAGACAGTACATGAGAATCAATAACAATCACCTTAGACAGTGGACATGTGTCTGCATCAAAGCACAATACAATCGGACTTCCTGCGGTTCTGTTCAGACTTGGTAACCCAGCTGGGAGTCCATTATCAAGTCTTGTTACACCGGCTGTCAGTCCATTCTCAAGTCCCATAATATCATGGATCTTTTGAAGTTCTTGGTTTGCCATCTTGACATCCCAATCACGAAGTGATGGCCGATTGTATTTCCCTGTCAAAAATGGGCTTCTTTTCCCCATTTTCTCCATGTAATTAATCTGCAACAATTAGTTAATAGTGTGTCACATCACAACTCCCAAGCATAGATCATAAATTAGAATATTTGTATGTTGAATAGAATTTGAATATTTAATGGAAACCATTATAGGCCTATTTTGGTTTCAGATGCAAATACAATGAAACCATTAAGACACACTGATGGTTTCAGTTATAAGATATAAGATATAAAGGATAATAACAGCAATTAGCAATTAAACATAGGTTATTGCAAGTAGTTATCAGATATGAATATTTAATGGAAACCATTATAGGCCTATTTTGGTTTCAGATGCAAATACAATGAAACCATTAAGACACACTCATGGTTTCAGTTAAAAGATGTAAGATATAAAGGATAATAACAGCAATTAGCAATTAAACATAGGTTATTGCAAGTAGTTATCAGATATGAATATTTAATGGAAACCATTATAGGCCTATTTTGGTTTCAGATGCAAATACAATGAAACCATTAAGACACACTCATGGTTTCAGTTAAAAGATGTAAGATATAAAAGATAATAACAACAATTAGCAATTAAACATAGGTTATTGCATTGGGGGGAGATCATTACCATTAAGAAGTGGAAGTCTGCTAGTGGATTCAAAACGTCTGGAGATTGCAGGCCTTTTTTCATATAGTCCAGAACATGTGAGCATCAGTTATATGAAGATACTCCAGCTGGATCTTCCAAAATATCTGCATACTGGAGAGACACATTGCCTCTATTAGTTGGGCACAAAATGTTGTGAATGATGTAACAAATTGCACCCTTCACCCATGTTCTAGGTTTCTCTGTTGTCTTCAGTGAGTTTTCCAATTCCGTAACTTTCACAATTGGAGAATAATCTCCAATCAATCCTAATTCCTTCCTCAGCCTTTTAATTGCTCCATCAGAGCAAAGGTCAGTGTCTATTTTCTTTCCAGCCGTTGGAAGTTCATAGACTCTATGCACATCATCCTCTTTCAACATCAGAACCTCTGTATCACTCAGCCTTATCCACATATGCTCATGTTCAAATCTCTTGACAACCCAATCCACAAAAAAGGTGTGGATCCTTTTCCAGTTGCATATATGCATTATCCCTCCAAAGCCACACTCGTGTAGTTGGTCAATTATTTCCTGTTTCCTTTTTTTGGCATTTACTGAATGCATAAGTTCGTAGACCTTAGGTACACTCATCTTATGCCTCAGCCTTGCATCCGCATCAGGATCTTTTTTCACAATAACTTGTTTCACATTTTCTTCACCCGAGCTTGCTTCATCAGAATCTTGTGCTGCCATCTTTGCTCTCTTTTTACGACCACGAGATGTAGAAGCAATGCTTTCACCACCTTTTGTCTGTTCATTCTTTTTTGGATTCTTGTTTTTGCCACTTCCCCTCTCGTTTTTTTTATCACTACCAGATAACGAATCATTCGTATTCCTTTTATCCTCATCCGACGGTGTCAATCCAATACTAAATGATGGCATTTGCTGTAGTTCCTTTGATTCTTTCCCCTGGATCAAAGGAAACTATTAAGTATGGTTTCATATGGCAGAAAATAAGTTAAATACTCTAAGTTTTTCATATCATGGCAGAACATAAGTTAAATTCTCTAAGTATAAATTAAATTCATTGAAACCATAAGGGGGCTACTTTGGTTTCAGATACATATCCAGTGAAACCATTAAGCCACACTTATGGTTTCAAGGTCAAATTACAGTCAAATAGTTTTATCTAAATTACATATGCAGAGAATACTATATCATTAGATTCATCCAATCACATATGCACTTAAAAATAGTAACATTAATACAAACCAACTTAAAAAATATACGCAAACATAACGACCTGTGCGGATGCAAATTTATTAGTTACATAAATATAGTAGCCACTTATATTTGAAAAACACAATTTACTTAAGACAATTAAGATGTATATTTTTTTAAGTTTGCAACAAAAAGTCAAAATCTAAGAAATTTCTTAATACATTGAAACCATAAGAGGGCTAATTTGGTTTCAGAAACAAATACATTGAAATCATTCAGCCACACTTATGGTTTTCAACGATACTTTTTGCATTCTACGCTGGAATCTATAATATTTTATTGACATATTCTCTATCATTTGTTTGGTCACTAATGCCCTAAAATAATTAAGCTAACTATGTACACAAGCTTGACTCACCAAGACCTACCACACAAACACATACGACTACATACTATATACTGCTGACTGTTTGTAAACTTACAACTTATGTAATGAGAGTGGCTAGTGGTTTCATACTAAAGAAAATCAAATACAGTTCTCTGTCTAACTAGTTGGTTTTATACCAATACTGAACTCCTAATCTTAATCAAATAAAGAAACAAATGATATTATATACAAGGAAATATGGAAACTAATTTTAAGAGATAATCTATGATATGGTCAAAGTACTATAACTTTTTTCACATATTCAAGCAAAGGTCCACTGTCAAATAGCAACTGCTAACACATTGAAAAATTACTAAGACCAACCAAAATTGTCAAGATCAACATCTATTATAGTCTAGTACTGAAAAAAATAAATTAAATAAAGATGATCTTCTAATGTAATGTGCTTAAGGCATAAGGCATAAGGGAAGTGTAAATTTCTTAATAAACTCTCACACATTCCTTGTATTGCAGCAACAACAACAACAATTCATTCTTTGTATTGCACCAACAAACTCTCACATTTTGTATTTGAGTCATAATCAACTAATTGGGAAATTGTCTCATTCTCTAGGGAAGTTTACTAGTTTGTATAGGAATTTTTCAATCATTTTTGGTTTGCAAGCATTTTTCATGGAAACCATAAGAGGGCTATTTTGGTTTCAATGATAGCCTAGATCAAAAAAATAATTACCAGCATCCAAATAATATATACAATTTTTAAACTAAATCATTTCAGTATATGATTTCCCCCAAATCAAAAGTTAGGTTTACACACATGCAATTACTTTACAAATTAAACAAAACAATTTCAAACTAATGGATAAACTTTCAAAAACCATTAATGAAGTTCAAACCTGTTTTGATTTCTTCTTTTTAGTATGTGCAAGTGTATCGTTGATAATGTTGCTTTCTTTGCGTAGGGATAGTGAACACTGATTACGTTGCTTCCGTTCCATGGTGATGATGAACAGTGATGATGATGATGACGATGATGCTTGCGGCGACACTGATTATGTGGTTTTCAGGTGACGGTGATGATGTTGTTGATTCCGGCGAAGGCGATGACGAGAGTTGGTGTTGGTTTTGGTCAGGAAAACGACGTGTATGAAGAAATGGGAAGTAACCGTTAGTTGGATGATAACCGTTAGTTGAGTTGGTGAGGGAAGCAGGTGTATCAGCAAATGGGTGAGGTGGGCGCAGTAATTTTGTTGGGTTGGGCTTCGCTTATGCAGCGTGCATAAGGATTCCTTAAGCACAGTAACCGGACCCACTACGTCCGTTTCTTTTTATTAGTTTTTTATCGTCAGATTTATCGTTCCTTTTTATTTGTCTTTTTTGTATTTTAAGGATACGATTTGTCAATTTATCTTACTCTTTTTTAATAAAACTAATTAATGTTATATATTTAAAAAACTAAATTTTTATTTTTTATGGTTACATAACATATTAAATATTGTTTTTTGATACATAATATATTAAATTTATTGGAAAAAGAAAGTGTGTGAAAAAAAATATGAATTATTTTGTAAATTAAAATGAGGGTATAATAGGAATATAATGTGCAAAAATATACTTCCTTAATTTGATGTTACTCTTCTAAAAAGAATAATAAAATGGAACGGAGAAGTATTAAAATATACACGGGACAATAATTTTAATAAAACAAATATAGTCATTTAATAAATTTATATAAACTACACAATTTATATTTTAAAATTATTTTATCACATATTTCTAAAATTTTAATCTAAATAAATTTTATACTTTAGTATAATATCAATCTTAAATATTAAAAAAAAAAAAATCAACGGACATGAACGATTCACAAATAGTTTTTTTTAAAACAATAGAAGACTCAACGATAATAAATATATATAAAAAAAAACACAGGACAAAATATTTATCATGACACACGACAAAATATGTATCACCGATACATAAAAAAAATCAAACAATTTTGTTTATTAATAATTATAATTTATCAGAAAAATCATACACGGGATTGTAGCTTTAGTAATATTTCTTTAAAAATTTAATAAGTTTTACAAGAAAGAACACAATGATTTCAATTATATTTTAATAATATTATATAACAAAATTTTAAATATTACGTTCTAAATAAATTTTATACCTTAATATAATGATGGACATAAATATTGAAAAAAAGTCAATGGGTCCGTGTACTTTATTATAACAATATACATGAGACAATAACTTAAATAAACTAAATTTATTCTTCTAATAAATTTTACATAAAACTACACGAGACAATAGCTTTAATAAAATAAATTTTCTACTTTAGTATATAATATCAAAATTACAAATCAAGAAAAAATCAATAAGCATGTGCATTCACAAATAATTTTTAGAAGCAACACAAGAATTAATTCTCATTGATAATTATAATTTATTACAAAAAATCATACACGGAACATTTGTTTATCATAAATCAATAAGCTAATTTTTTTTGCTTTTTAACAGCTTCTAAATAAAAATTTGAATAATTAATATATTATTAATTATAATTTATTTAAAAAATATCACGGGACAATAACTTTAATTAAATAAATTTATTCAGTAAAAAACTTATTTTGTAATTTAATACTTTTTACAAGAAAGAGTGCAATAATATAATTTATATTTAACAACATTTTTATGACAAATTTTTAAATATTTTATTTTAAATAAATTTTTAGATTAATATAATGACAAATTTAAATATTGAATAAAAATAATAGACCCGTGCGAATGCACGGGTCTCAAAACTAGTTTTAATATTAAAATTTTAATTTTAAAAAAATAGTAAAACAAAATCCGCGGGAAATTTTTCTGAAAGATGCAGATCTGCAGGAAATTCTTGATAGTGACAAAAACCGCAGGAAATTCCTTAGGAATACCTGCGGATTTTCCTGAAAACTATAAATTCGCCAGTAATTCTTCTTAGTAATCAAATCTGTAGGTAAATCCTTAAAAATGCCTGTGGATTATTTTCCGCAGGAAAATCCGTTGGAAATTGACAAATTTCTAGTAGTGATAGTTTTTTGTTCAAGTTCATTTATTGGTTTCTATAAAAAAAATTTCTATTTTTTTTTTCTATTGTACCAAACACTCCATCGTCTCCATAAAAGCAACGTTTTTATTTCATTAAAATAAAATAAAATAGAAGAACAGGCTTTTTCACCAAGTTTATTTTGATTCTTTTCTTTTCAAATTATACTTTTTTGTTTTCTTTCTTTTCTAAAATTAAAAACAGAACCACCATTTTGTTATGGGTTGAAGTTATTGTGTCTTGTTGCTTGCTTTCTTAGCTTGGTATCGTATTATCAATTTATCATTTTCATCACTCACTCAATGAATGTGCTTTGCTTTGTGCCTTCTTTTCTTCCTTCCTTCCTTGGAGTACTTACTGATTACTGATTCTATTTCCATTCCTTCAAAACTGTTATATATAATTAATCTCTACACAACAACAACAGAACAGAACTTCAAATACATTTGTTACTACAAATTATTGCACAATAACATAATATAACTTCAAATACATTACTGATTCTATTTACCTTCCTTCTAGCTGTTATATATAATCTCTGCACAACAATAGAATATAACTTCAAATACATTTGCTACTACGTAATCATTGCACAATATAGCTACTGCAAATTGGAGAAAGATAGCAGGAAGATTGTTCACATAGGTACATAGACAAATATAGCAAAACTATAAAGATTATGCATATGGCCAACCTGCTTATAAATGTTTTTTTTTTTTTTTTGACAAACAACCTGCTTATAAATGTTATTTTCTCTATTTGTTGCAGAAGAACATGAATGAATTATAGTGAATGTTAGCTGCTGCTGAGAAGGGAACAGATTGGTTAAGATCAAGAAACATTGAGAGGTACAAAAATAATTTCATGCTTGTTTTTCTTTTGTCTATTTGTATATTATATAAGTATATATATAGAGTTTGATATATCCACTATGAAACACTCACGAGAGACCCTTGCCTTACCATTTCTATGAGCAATTATGATTCATCTAGGTATATAGACAATATAGCAAAACCCCAAGCGATTAACACAAAATATTTAGTCCTATTTTTTACCATCATACTAAAAATGGGCTCAAAGTGTTGCACCATATGATCGGTTATAAGAGCACCTCCAGTGGGAGGTTTTTCATGCAAGTCCGCCAGCGTGTCACATGCAAAAGTCAAATTTTCTTCTCATTTCTTTGCTTGGGGACCGCCAGCTTGGCATCACGTTGCTTCATGAAGTTACGTTCGTGAGAGTTTTTTTCCTGACACAATAAAATAAAATAATACTATAGTTGCATGACTTACCCACAAAATGGCTAAATATTTGTGTTAATTGCGAGTTTAAGTGACCCCAAATCCGCACTCGAAATATCGGGTGACACCTGAACCCGAATCCGAACTCAGTCAACTCGGTTTCGGCTGCGGATGGGCCCCACGGGTTTGGGTCTGCCTGCCATATTCCTAGTCCCGGGGCACTAGTTAAGAAATTAAATAAGGTATAAAAGTCTTAGGACTTGTGTAATCTTTTTTTCAAAAGTTTAAAAAATACGTTTTTTGATATAAAACTTGTTTCTTTTCATTTTCTTAACCAATGCCCCGGGTACACCGGTTAGCATGACCCATAAATTTTTTGCCCAATCATCGCAAACCATATAACCATTTTCGTCATTTTGGAAAGCTGGATCCAATGGTTCACATTTTAGGACATAGATTCTATATATGAGTGAGAGAGAGAGAGAGAGAGATAGCGAGCTCATAAATCTCCCCACTAATAGATCCTCACTCTAAAATTTTCAAAAGTATAATGAAATGAGTCATAATTATCGTTACAAACAAATCAAATTTTATGGTACAATAGACTAATCATAATATACAGATATAATAGATTTTCAAATTAATAGAAAAATAAATATATTTTAGAAGATTTTTTTTTTCTATCTTATAAAATATTATAATAACTAAATATTATTCATTAAAGTTGTCAAAAAACTAAAATTTTATTTTATTTTATTTTTGAATTTTTATTATTCATGATAGTGAATATTGAAATTTTTAATAAAAAATATAAAAAAATTAGTATCATGTTTATAAAAAATGAAATTATAATTTTTCTTATGAAAGTATGTTTTCTAAAATATAATAGTCAATAAATAACTTTTTAATTTATAAAATTATTGTTTATTTATCATTTGAAAAATCTAGCGTACCGGTATATTGAAATTTTACTACTGTACTATATAAGCTCCCTACAAACAAACTACACATAAAATCACTATCTAAATTTTAGAAATACATATAGTCTTCAAAGATTTAAACGAGGTGAAATCTACTATATCTATCCCTTCATAATTTAAAAGTATTTATCAATCAACAAATGAAAACAAGAGACATAACTAAATTTCATATGGTACATACGACAAACTTGTAACAAATTTTTATTTCATATATATATAACTTGTTCTCGTTAATTGATTAGTAAATAACCCAAATAATAAAGTGGATGTTTAGAAAAAATCTTCAAATAATATACGAATTTTCGCCTAACTTTTTCAAAATTAATTTGGATTATTTTCATAACAGAAAATCAAATCACACGGCTCAAAAACATAACATAGTCGCATATTTATTTTATTTTATGCTAGCTTTAGAAAATATATCACATACAATCAGTGGCGGAAGCAAAAAATTTATAAAGTATGGAAAAAAATTTAGTGTAAAAAAAATTTCAACTTTGCACTTAAAATCTCAATTTTGGAAAAAAAAAATCACAATTTTGTCCAAAATTAACCACTAAAAACTTCAGTTTTGCACTAAAAATATCAATTTTGAACAATTGTTTTTAGTTTTGTCCAAATTGATCTCTCAAAATCTCAATTTTGACCAAGACTGCTGACACCTAAAAATACCAAAAAAACTTTACTAGAGCCGGGGCAAGTGTCCGAACTTGCTGGACTATAAATCCACCCTTACGTTCAATGACAATTATAATCGACAAAAATGAAAATCGGTTTTGAATTTTCAACATTTTTTTGAGTATTTTATATGATCGTTTATTATTAATGAAAGTAGTATCAAAACAGTTTTTCTTACAATATTTAGACACGCATAATTAAAAAACAATTTAATGCATTTTAGGGATTAGCAGCGGCCAAAAGCGGCCATAAAAAGGGAAAAAAATAGATGAAAAGGCGAATTTCCAGTGGTTTCTATTCTACCGGATTAAAACTAATACTAAATAAAACAAATAAAACTAATACTAAATTTTATATGCATCTTTGAAAAGAATAACAATTAATATATAGTATACAGTAACAAATAAAACTACTAAATTTTAAACATACTAATTATAATTCTATCAAGATTATTTAAACATATTTTAATTATAATTTTTAATTATAAAAGTTAGTTTCAAAAATATATTAAGAATTACATAAATTTGTAACATAATATCATTTTTTTCATTGATATAAATAAAACATACTTTAAAAATTATATCTTTAAACATTTTTTTAAAAAAAACATTAATTAAATATGAATATTCTATAAAATGGAATAAGAGTATATTAAAATTAAACAATTATTACTAATTGTTAATTGATCCAATGGTGATTGGTGTTGGACTTGATAGGGAGGACCACGATTCAATCCCTTGTAATTGCGATTGGGAGATGTTGAAACCATTTAATGTCACAACTAACCCCCTGATCAGATTAGACAGTTCAATGAGCCGAATATATAACATAGAACACTTACCAAATATTGAAGATATCCTTCAAACAAAGAAAGGAAATGCAAGATTATTAAAAGTTGTGTATTAAAAGTTGTGTAGTGAAGGGAGAGAGAATGAGTAGCAAGAGTAGTAGAAATTGTAGAGAGAATGAGTATAGAGAGAACAAATTTTGAAGAAATGAGTATATAAAAATTGAAGATAAAAGAAATTAGAAGATAAGATAATGATATCACCGTTGGAATTAGCTGCAGTTAACAAAAAAGTATTGAATATTGTTGCATTGCGTTTCGGCAGTTTTCACCATCCGCAAAATGTTCAGGCGTTTTTTTTCTTTTTTTTCTTTTTAAATTTGTGGCAACTTTTCGTATTTTGAATTTCCCATCTAAAGTGTCTGGCGGTTTTTTAACTGCTGCTAATTCCCAACACTACAAGAAATATGATTTTTCGCAACGGCTTTTTTTGTTACAAGTTGCTGGCAAAATTACCTTTGGTTGCTTTGCCAGCGACTTGTAACAACTTTTAACGAAAAAAATTGTTGCAAAAAATCATATTTCTTATAGTGCAAGCAAATCATTGTGTTTTTTCGACAGTTTTAAACCGCTGCAAATCCTTCAGTTTAATTTTTCCCCACCTCTTTTTCCTAGAGGTTTTAAACCGCTACTAATTATACATACAAAGCTGCCACTAATTATTTTTATATTTTTTAATTTTCTAGATGCTTTTTCGGCGGATTTTGACGCCATAAATCTTTATGTAGTTCAAAGCCACCAGTGATTTTGGCCAATAATATATGACATTCTTATAGTGTTCTCAGGTCCGATCCAGACACATGTGCTATATCAGTGGGCCTGTTAAAATTGAGGGCCTCAATTGTGTTAAGGCATAGTAGTATATTCGTTTCAAAAAATATTTAAAGAGTGACTTGTTTTAGGTAGCTAGAAAAGTTTAGGCAATGCACGGGAAAATCTAGCGGACGGAAAAGAAATCTCCTTTTGTTGGGGGTGTCTTGCCTATTTTCATAGGAGTTTATGGCCCAAGGTATCTCCCTACCTTTGTATAAATTATAGATTATTTTCTATTTTTTAAAAAATACCGGTGAGCATTTTATATTTTTTTTAAATAAATGATATTCATTCATTCAAATTGATAGAGTACATCGATGCAATATAAATTTGAAGTCGTTAAAAACAAAAATGATAAATCTGGAAACAAACTCACAATATCCATATTAATAGCATAAAACGGCAAATTGCATATGTCTACAAATTTAAATATGACTATATTGAAGTGTCCGGAATATTCATGCTTCCGGATCTATAGCGTTGATGACACCAAAGTCGATGTTGATTGAATCTGCACTATACCAGAATTAATTCGTCAACCTGAAACAAATAAACATCGCGCAAAGACGGGACAAAACAACAAAACTACAAAGAAGGAAATCAAATCAAACAATATGTGAAAATCACTTATTTAAATAAAAAGAAAACCTCTTTGGTGGATGAAGAAAAAAAATAAATTAAGGTTGAGAAAAAGAAGGGAGAGGCGGCTGAGAAAAACTTGACCTTGTTAATTTTGGAAAATATGTTTATTTTTTATAATAGCATTTTATGTTAATTTTGATATACATATACCTAAATGTACTAATATTTATTTCTCATTCAACTTAATTAGAATAAAAAGAAAGAAAGTATACTTGAATATAAAGGACGTGCCCGGGGAATATCGGGTTTCATTTTCAGGGGGAACAATGCTTGGTCAGTGCGCATGCCTTTATGCACGAGTCAGATTAGTCGTCTACCTTTGGTGGTTTGGAAACCGATGCGAAAGCAAAAATATATATTATATATGGCAAGTTTTTTATGACTAACTTTGATCTATTGAAATTGATTTAGATGGAGGGTTTCCTATTAGATGTTGGGAAGACATTTGTAGAGAAATGGATAACCGGTGCAGTAGAAAAATCACGTTATCTATTTTGCTTCAAGTGCATTGCTGAGGAATTCAATAAAGAAAAGGATAAGTTGGAAGCAGATATGAAAACTATGAGGCAACGTTTTAGAGTGGCAATTGAAAAAGATAAAGATATTCAATTTAATGCTCAATTTTGGGAAGAGCAAGCTGAGAAGCTCATTCAAGAGGACACTAAGACAAATCAAAAATGTTTTTTTGGATTTTGTCCTGATTGCATATCGCGATATAAAAGGGGAAAGGAATTGGTAAACAAGATAGAAGAAATAAAAAAATTGGTGGAAAATGGAGAGAAATTTGAAAATATTGAACTCGCTCGTCGTCTACCGGATGTAGAGCGTTATTCTTCTCAATATTACATTTCTTTTAAAAGTAGGGAGTTGAAATACCAAGAGCTTTTGAATGCACTAAAAGATGACAATTACTATACAATTGGATTGCATGGGATGGGGGGCACAGGTAAAACTACATTGGCAAAAGAAGTGGGCAAACAACTTAAGGCTTCAATGCAATTCAATCGTGTCATCATTACTACCGTGTCAAATCCTCCTAATATAAAAAAGATACAAGATGATATCGCTGGACCTTTGGGATTGGAATGGGAGAACATCTGTGAATCAAACCGGCCTACAAAACTATGGAGCAGATTAACCAATGGTGAGAAAATTCTTGTGATATTGGATGATGTGTGGGGATATCTAAATTTTGATGACATAGGGATTCCAAATAGTGAAAATCACAAAGGATGCAAAGTTCTTGTAACCACTCGAACTTTGGGGGTATGCAACAAAATGGCATGTGATATAACAATTCAACTAGAGCTTTTATCCGAAGAAGACGCATGGGACATGTTCAAAAGGCATGCTGATCTAAGTGATACTTCCTCCAAAGGTCTTCTCAAACAGGGACGCAAAATTGCAAATGAATGCAAAGGATTACCCGTTGCAATTGCTACCATCGCCAGCAGTTTGAAGGGACAAAAATCTCAAGCAGAATGGGATGTTGCGTTAAAAACCTTAAAAAATCCTATGTCAATGGGCGATGTTGATGAAAGTTTGGTTGACATTTATAAATGTTTGAAGTTTAGCTATGATAATTTGACTGACAAAAAAGCCAAGGAATTGTTCCTCTTATGTTCTGTATTCCATGAAGATGAAGAGATCTCTACTGAAATATTAACCAGACTTAGCATAGGAGTCGGCCTCTTTGGGGAAGGTTATGAAAAATACAATGATGCTCGAGATCTAGTTGTTGTAGCCAAAAATAAACTCCTTGGTTCATGTTTACTGTTAAAGGCAAATGAAGGAGATGTAAAAATGCATGACTTGATTCGCGAAGTAGCCCAATGGATTGCAAACAAAGATATTCTAGTGGTAGATTCTTCTAACAAAAATCAAATGTCATCATTAGTTGGAAAGAGTAATATCAAATATTTGTTATTTGATGGAAATCCAATGGATTTGTGTTCCTCTGGGTTTGATGGTTCTAAACTTCAGATTCTGATTTTAATCATTGTCAGAGGTTGCTTCGTGGATTCATTCTTTGAAAATATTGCAGGGCTTCGAGTTTTGAATTTAATAGCAGGTGAAAATGTTACTTTACCATCATTACCACAATCAATTCAGTCATTGACGAATATTCGTTCTCTATCAATTGAAAAAGGGTTTTTGGGTGACATCTCTGTTTTGGGAAGCCTGCAAAGTCTTGAGACACTTGATTTGAAATGGTGTAAAGTTGACGAACTTCCACAAGAAATTTCTGTATTGATGAAACTTCGATTGTTGAACTTGTCAGACTGTAGTGTTGAACGTAATAATCCATTTGAAGTTATCCAAAGTTGCCCATCACTTGAGGAATTATACTTCTTGAGAAGTTTCAATGATTTTTGTCAGGATATAAGCTTGCCTACGTTGGAAAGGTATCATCTCACTGATTTGTATAGTTTCGATTGTTCAGTATCAAAATGTGTGTCTCTTCGACATGATTATTTGTCAGAAGCAACATTTAAGCATGTGATGCAAACAGCAGAGCATCTTTATTTGGAAAGAATTAAGAACGGGTGGAGAAATCTCATGCCTGAAATTGTTCCTATAGATCAAGGTATGAATGGTCTAATTGTGCTTCATTTGAAACATGATTCACAACTACAGTGCCTCGTAGACACTATACATATTGGTTCTCAAGTTCCGAATGTCTTTTCCAATTTGGTTGTACTAGAGCTCAAGGAAATGGAAAATTTGAAAGAATTATGCAATGGTCCCATCTCCTCTGACTCTTTGAACAATTTACAGAAACTAAATATCATGTCTTGTGGAAATTTGAGAAGTTTGTTCAAAGGCAATCTTAATCTCTGCCATCTAAAGACTTTGAAAATAGAAGGATGCTACACATTGGTTTCTGTTTTTGATTTGTCAACTTCTCAAAGTCTTCTGTTGCTGGAGAGCTTGGAAATAAGTCGATGTGAGCAATTGGATATTATATTTACAAATGAAAGGAAATCTGATGACAAGATTGAAGTTGATAATAACAAGAGTTGCAACTCATTGTTTCCAAAGCTGAAAGTTGTCAATATTAGTAATTGTCCTCAATTACAATTTATATTTCCAATTTTTTCTGCGAAAGACCTTTTGTTATTGGAAACTATCAATATACAAATTTGTGGTAATCTGAAGCACATATTTGGCCAACAACAAGATGTGGAACTTGCTTCATTGAAAGAATTGTGGCTAGATGATTTGCCAAATTTCATCGGCATATTTCCAGAATCATATCATTCCTCTGAAGGGTCATCTCATTCCATTTACAAACCACAAACAAAATTGGAGGAGGAGCCTATCAAATCCAATAAGTTCCCATGGAGTCATTTCTGTTGTTATGGATATAAATTGAGGGGTAGCAGTAGCAGTAGCACAAGTAACAAAATTCCAATCCCATCAGTTTACGAGGATCAACCACAACACTGCTCAATCCCATTGGTAACATTCTCTCATATATATCTTTTCATGTTAGCTTTTGATAGTTTCTCTTTTTTTAATGTTTTATACTAGTAAAGTACTTATCGACAAGACACCGCGATCAATTACAGGAATGGTATTGTCTTTTAAGGCTATCACATGTCATGTGCAATATTAAAGACATATATTTGAGAGATCTTCCAAAGATAAAATCAATGTTTGTGTTGTCTATTGCACCAAAAATGTTGTGGTTGGAGAGCTTGTCTATTGCACGTTGTGATGAATTGAAGCACATAGTAGTAGACAATGGAGATGGCAGTGGTATTGGGGCCAATATTATCTTCCCAAAATTAAAAAATCTCAACATTTTTAACTGTAAGAAATTGGAATACATATTTGGACACAGTAATGCCGGTGATGATCATCATCAGAACCATCTTCATATTCCAGCTTTGAAATTTATCGAGTTTTACAATCTGCCAAGTTTACTCGGCATGGGTACCAAAATCTATCACACAATGTTGTCACACTTGGAGGTAGTTAAAATTTCTAAATGCCCCCAGGTTTCTAATAAATCTATTGGTGATTTTGTTTATTCAATGTCAAAAGCTCAGGACACTACAACCACCAAGGTACTATATACCCCTCTTTCCATATATCTTTATTGCTTGTGAAATTATTAGTCAATCATTTCAATCTTAAGAATATCATTTCATAAAGAAAACATTTGAATATTGCAACCCTTGTTTAATATATTGAAATTCCGGCACTATCAGCAGACAGATGTGATAGCAGATGTGCTAGCACCTGTCGCAGTTAAATTGGACAGGGAGACAGATGTTACCACGTTTGTCTCCACAAGATAAACTGAGCAGATAACTTAGCAAAAATAAAGGCAGGAAAATAAATTGCACGTGGGATTTGTTAACCCAGTTCGGACGCAACTGCTCCTAATCTGGGGGATACCAATCCAAGACGAATCCACTATCAACAGTATTGATTCGGAGTCTAAACACCTGTTAACCCTCCTCACTCAATCACTATCTGTGAAGACTCTACCTAGGCCTAACCTAGATATGACCAGCCCAGGTCAATTCCTTAACAGTGATGCTACACCACACCACTAGACACCTACCGGGGTATAAAAAACAATTCAACAACGGTTGGTTGGAGACACACTCCCTAAAACCTAAACACTTTTGCCTAAAGGCTTTAAGTGCTAGACTCACTAACTCTTTGCTTCAAAGCTTCAGAGAAAGTAGCATTACAACTCAATAAACACAGTCCTAAGCATGCATATACGGAATGCACGAAAGGCTCACAAAGAGACTCGATTTGACACTCTAAACCCTAAAACCAAATTATGGCTTGACTCTCTTGAGAGAACTAAGTCTTGGTCTTCATGTATTTATAGCCCTGAGCTGCGTGGGCTACAAGGATTTATTTGTCTTCAAAATATTTGAAAACGCGTGCCTTGATCTCCTTCAAAAATAACCTTGAACCAAAAAGATTTGATTTTAAAATATATTCATCACATATTTTCAAAATAAATCTTTTAGAATATTGCTTCAGCAAATACGCGAGTTTCCCTTGCCTTGGCGCGAAAGTAAACCTGAAACAAAGAATATTAGGGTTCAAGTAAAAGCGGCGCGCTGTAGGGCGCGTTCTAGGGTTTCAAACCCAGCTGGCCACAGCTGGCAGTGTTGTGAGACAGATGTTAGCACATCTGTCTGAACCTGTAGACTAGCATCTTGTTTTTGCAAAATGAAGCCAACATCTAAAAACCCAACAATCTCCCCCTTTGGCAAATTTTGGCTAAAACAACCTTAGCACGTTCTGGAGAGAAGTCTTCAGCAAATTCCTTCAAAAGATATGATGCAGAAGGAACTACACATTTTGCAATATGTCACCCTAGGTAACGTACAAGTCATCAGAGGCAGCGGTTAGATGCTGCTAGCCTCAAGGTCAACACTTAGAGGAGTTAGACTCCTATAGTGGACTCAAATATGGAACACTAAGTTCCTTACATAGTGAAATACCACAAAACGTGGCTCAGGAAAAATTAAATCCCTGATATCCTGAGAACCTAAATTCCCAGTAAAACATGCAAGTGCAGAGAGCACAAGCACAAGCATTGCCAATGTGCAGAGAGCACAAGGCACCATCAGATGTGACAACATCTGCCACCACATCTGGTCTTCAGACTCAAAGACTATTTCAGCCTTCAAGAGAAATACAAGCTCACTTAATTATGAGCACACAGCAAGACGCCAAATAGAAATCCAGCGATAATAATACTCCCCCTGGAGTGATGCATACCTGAGAAACTAAGTTTCCCAGAAATGGGGTGCAATGCAGAGAACCTGTATAGAAGAGTATAATGATTACTCCCCCTTAACACCTGCATTACTTTGTTGTTACTCCCCCTGAATATAGTACCTGTGTAAATACTACACTAGTACCCAAAACCTGTCTTGTGTATCCACATGTTGGCACATGTGACACACCTGTACCTGCCAGAACCAAATACTACTCCCCCTTTTTAGCCAATAAATTTGACAATTAAAAGGCAAGCAAACCAGATTAAAAAGCAAAGTACTTAACATAAACGGAATATTGTGCAAATATTACAGACCACAAGCACATAAAAGTGCTGCAAATATTCAGGGCATAGCCCACACAAACAAAAGTTATACAAAAGATAACAAACAACAAGAGGGCCTATAGCGCCTCAAATAGCAGGACTTCCTTCAGAACTCTCTCCTTCTGCCTCCTCCACAGCATGTTCTTCTTTCATACCTTGCGCAGCCTGCACAGCATTCATCTCCTGTTGGAGAGCTACGATTACCTTATCCACCTTGAACTTCTTTTCACCCAGGGCCTTGCTCACATCCTTCAACTCAGCTATCATTTGCCTTCTGGTGAGGGGTGAAGTTGGTTCCTGGACAGATGAGGTACCCTCACCTACCACATGTGACCCCTGTATTAACCTGTAATCTAAGGTCATTGCAGATTCCCTCTTGCAGGGTATATCAGTGGGCCTGAGAATGCTGGGGTGTTGCTTTAGCATGATGCCACAGATTATGGTGGGAAAAGCTATTGGCATCTTAATTGCCAAGGTCTTAGCATGCTAAACAGTTTGATTATAGATATATGAACCAAAGTCAAATTTTGACTTAGTACCTACAGCATAGATAAGCTTACCCAGACCTATTGTCACATCATATGAATGTGTTGTTGGCACCCAGTTTGTGGCAGCAATCTTGTTGAGGACTGCATATTTAGCAGTAAGAGTTGTTGAGGAGAGCTTGTCCTTCCTAGGCCAACTCTTGACCAAACCTCCAGTGATAGTCTTGCATACAGTATTGTCAGACACTTTGAGCTTAGCAACTTCTTCATCAACCCTTCCCAAATAATCATTCACCACTTTTGGTGAGAAGGCAACTTCAAAGGCTCGGACAAACACCTTCTTGTATTCATCACTGCCAGCATCATCAATATCAGTCCCAATGTTCACAATGAACTCCTTCACCAAGCTTTCATAGCAGTACCCTAGGTCTGCAACAGTTTTCATCAGTCCTGCAGCTTCAATGACTTCATTTATATCACCATACTCCAGAATATCTTGACTAACATTTCTCTCCAATGCCAGCCTTCTGTGGTATACATATCTCCACCGTGATGAACTGTCTTCATTATGGAAGGAGACAAGATCCATGGGTGCAGGAGGAACAGCACAGGGAATCTTCTTCCCACCAACACTCTTCCTTGACTTTGAAGTGGAGGGAACTATCTCCAATTCCCTTTCAAAGTCAGAATCACTTTCAGTTCTGTCTTTTCTTTTCAATGTCTTCTTCTTAGCCTCAGTTTGAGGCACTACTTTGCTCCAGCCTTTCTTAGGTCCATAGCCCTTCTTCTGCCTAGGGGTGACAGATGGGCCAGCACTTACTACTGGAGTGGCATCGAAGTTTTTACCTATCCTGCTTCTCAGTCTTCTAGCAATGCTAGGTGCAGGTTCTTCCTCAACAGCCTTCTTCTCAGAGTCAGAGGCATCAAGATCAATTGCCTCTACAGCCTTTGCAACTTCCGCTTCGTTTTCCACAATGTTCATGTCATCTTCTGGTTCAGTGTCACTAATAACCTCCTTCTCAGGATTTTGATGACTGGTGTCTTCATCTTCATCCTCTTGCATCTCACTATCTTTCCTTAAATCAGCATCAGAATTATCAACCTCCTGCGATGGTGCGTCAGATGAGTCGACATTTGACACCTTCGCTTCTTCTCCATCACCAGCCTTAGAAATATCTTCCTCTGTATTTTCCTTTGGATCGGAGAGTTGTTTTTCAAGAACGGCATCAGTTCCTTCAATACCCAAGTCTTCCTTGACCGATTCCTGAGTCTGGTTGTCGTTCTGCATTTTTAGGGTTTCATCTTCATCTTCTTGAATCTCTACTTCTGCAGATCCTTTGACAGAAGTGTCAACATTCTCAGTGTCGAGAGGGGTTTCATACAAACCCGTCATGCTGAGAGCTCTCTTGGTGCTTTTGTCCATCTTCGATTTCCTCCTTTTTGTCTTTACAGATTTGATCGAAGCAGAGGGAGAGTCGGAAGCACTCACTTTAGACGACTTGCTTCTTTTTGACTTCGACTTCTTGCTCTTTTTCTTCTTTAAAGATGATGAGGGAACGGTATTGAGAGGGACAACATGCACAACATTGTCTTCGTTTCTGTCAATTGGAGAATTTCTCTGTTCATCAGTAACAGGGGATGCTTCTCTTGAACTAGCCATGATCGTACTGGAATGTTTTTGTGATTTTAGGATGTGATTTGGTTGAATGAAGACAATAACAGAGTGATCGGCGTTTGTGGAGTTAGAGAATTGTTTTGGTGTTGAAAGCGAAAATGGAAATGAAGGTTTGGATATTTGTCCGTTAAGAGAAGTTAATGATCTTTTCTTCTCATGATTGCGCTCCGTGCCTTCATATACGGAATATACGGTCCTAAGCATGCATATACGGAATGCACGAAAGGCTCACAAAGAGACTCGATTTGACACTCTAAACCCTAAAACCAAATTATGGCTTGACTCTCTTGAGAGAACTAAGTCTTGGTCTTCATGTATTTATAGCCCTGAGCTGCGTGGGCTACAAGGATTTATTTGTCTTCAAAATATTTGAAAACGCGTGCCTTGATCTCCTTCAAAAATAACCTTGAACCAAAAAGATTTGATTTTAAAATATATTCATCACATATTTTCAAAATAAATCTTTTAGAATATTGCTTCAGCAAATACGCGAGTTTCCCTTGCCTTGGCGCGAAAGTAAACCTGAAACAAAGAATATTAGGGTTCAAGTAAAAGCGGCGCGCTGTAGGGCGCGTTCTAGGGTTTCAAACCTAGCTGGCCACAGCTGGCAGTGTTGTGAGACAGATGTTAGCACATCTGTCTGAACCTGTAGACTAGCATCTTGTTTTTGCAAAATGAAGCCAACATCTAAAAACCCAACATATATAAAATTGAAAAAGTACAAAGAAAGAGATAGAAAAAATGGATTTGTCTATATAAGGAGAGAAATTGATATTCTTTCATCAAATTGTGGAAATAAAACATGCTACCACATCATCGTTGGCAACACAAGGAGGAATATTTATTCAATTTAAACAAAATCAAATCTTTTAAATAATTAATAGAGTTTAATGGAGATGCACCGACGGTGTAAAATAATTTTACACAATCATTAAATAATAAATTATTAATTTGCAATGACATATAAAAAAAGTGGGGTGATAATATTCCTTTTTCTCTAATTAATATAGACTAGCATGTGCCAAACACAGAAAATAGAATAACTATAAAAATATTTAAGGTCAATTTACTAAAATTAGTATATATTTACATTTTTTTGACATATAAGTTAACATAAATTCAAAATAAATACAAAAATTAATAGTAATATTTAATATTTTAAAAATTAAACCGGTCTACCGATTGAATAGATAATTTCAAAAAATCGGAAGAAATAAGTCATAATTGTGTTAAATTTAAATAAAATTGTTGGAAACTGACATAATTTTATAGGTTTGAAATGAGTTTGTTACACAATAAACATTATGTATTATCCCGTATAAATTACTAAAATAATTTGTACCGTATAAATGAATAACTATAGTTTTATATAAATTACCAAACAAATGAACCCATATATATACAATAAAATTGGGTGGGTGAGGTAGCTCAATTGGCACTTGCTAACTGAGCGGGTATAGGCTGTTGGTCAGAGGTTCGATTCTTGGCAGTAGCAAATGTAGTATTTTCTTTCTTTGTAAATAAGTTGGTGGTACTTATAAACCATCAATTTTTTAGATTAAAAATAAAATAAAATAGACATTCGTATTAATATATATAAGTTATGATATACTTCCTCCGATCTAGGTATGACAATGGGGCGGGTCGGGGACGAATTTTACCATCCCCAAATCCATAAAGTTCGGGTATCTCCAAATCCGACTCAATTTTTAACGGTGATGAAAACTAAAACCTCAAATTCATACCCAACGGGGTTCGGATATCCCATTCCGCTCCACCTCTATATATATATATATGACTTTGTTGTTTTTTTTATTATAAAAATAATTAAGAGTAAAAAATTATTTTGTTTCAACAATATTTATACATGCAAAATAAATAGAGAAAATAAATTGATTAATACTCAACTTAAAAATATGAATGTAATAATCTAAAAAATATAAAATGTTAATGCAATCTATAGTTTGTTTAAGGGTTTCTAATTTATAAATGATAAATCTAATTAGATATAAGCGGGGTGGGTTCGGGGATGGATTCAGGGTGGGTATCAATATCTCCATTACCCGCCACAATCCCAACTTTTAAAATTTGGGAAAACTCAAATCCAAACCCAATCAACTTGAGTTTTTCTCCGTCAAAATTGGGACGGGTGGGTACTCGCATGTATAGGTTATTTTACCATGTCTACTACAGCCCTATATATAAGAAACATTTCAGAATTAATATATTTAGATTTTATTATTGTGTAAATACACCAATTCATCAATGAATTTAAAAAGTCATTTTTTTCTTATATATAGGACCAGAGGGAGTATGCCGTATATAAATGATTAAAAAAATAGGCTCCTCTATTAATATATGAGTATAAATACATGTCCCCATATAAATTACAAGAAAACTCACATATCAATATATAAGTACAAATATAGGCTCACGTACATATAAATTACAAAAAAAATAGGCCACATATTAATATGTGAATATAAATGAAGGTCTCATATAAATTACAACAAACAAATAGACCCTCTATATTAACATTTGAGTATAAATATAAGTCCCTGTAGCAATTACAAATAAAACATTTTTTTTAATGACAAATATAATTAATATATAAAAGAGAAAAAATGATACACTAGATAGAGTTCATAAAAGGGGGTACCAGAAGTACTAAGTTCCCAAAGAAAATAAAAAATACAATAAAATCGAAATAGAGGAAAACTCCTACTAGACCAAGGCTAGTCTCAAATCACCATACGAGCAAAAATGAGAGAATGATAAGAAATCACTAAAAGAAGGCAAAAAGCATGCCCGTAGTCCACCAGTCCCCACAATGACTACCTCACATGATTCTAAAGGTTCCAACACAAAATAAAGATAATAGGGGTTAGCAGAGTTTTTGATCAGATACCACTTCTATAAAAAAATAAAAAAAAATTATCTTATCAACTAGGTATTCAACTGATGAAGATTAAAAAAATTAAGTGAGAGCTTAGAATATAGATATAGATTATGGTGAAATGGAAGTTTTTTTTAAAAAAAATAATAATTTATTCACAGTTTAAAATATATTTACGCTACATATATGAATTATATATAAATTTATTTATAGTGGGTAATGGTTTCCCACTTCTCGTATATTGTAGGATTTGAGTGGAAATGACTTGGAATTTCATGTTGCTTTGGAAAGAATTTGGGCAAGGAACTCAAAATTTCAATACATTTTTTATCTGGAGGAAATAAATGGACAACAAAGGAACTTAAGGTTGAAAGAGATCGAGTTATATGATCAGTATCAAATGACATACTTTTTTGTGGGACCCAGAAATTGTTTTTTCCTCCAAAACTTACTAAAGATAAAAATTTTCCGATGTGAAAAATTGGAAAATATATTCTCAACATGTGTTTTAAAATGTCTACCACAGTTGATTGATCTAATAATAGTAGAATGTGATGAGTTGAAGTACATCGCCGAAGAAGATGATGTGGAGAATAAAAAAATATCAATTAGTAGGACATGCTTTCCAAAGCTTAAACAAATTTCTGTCATAAAGTGTAACAAGATGAAATATGTACTTCCATCCTACATGTGTACAGAGCTTCCGAAGCTAATATTTCTATTGATAGCAGAAGCAGCTAATCTAGAGAAAATATTCGGAGGAAGTGAAGAAAAAGTTGGCAGGTTTCCATATCTAAATTTTGTAGTATTTCTTGAACTACCAAGCTTTTTTCAGGGATTTCAAAATGTACAACATCGTCTTGTACACAATTGTCAAAAACTCTCTTCGACTTCAACTTCAACATCAATTGAAGTTTTATCTACTCTCTGGGGCACTTATCGTTCGAACGAATCAGATTATAAATTAGGTACAAAATAATAATGTATTTATTGAAGGAAATATGAGAGGAATTATGTATTCCTAATTGTGTTGTTAATTGTTAATTTATAACTTTTTGCTATTTAGATTATTATTTGACAGAGTATGTTGAGAAAATAATTCACCTATTGTACGAACATTCTAAAACCAAAGAAGATACAAGTGGCGGAAATCTAAATGACACTGAGATTCAATCATCAACATCTAGAAATGAAAATGCCACTGAGTCAAACCAGTATGAAATTGATTCACAGGTAATTTTCAATCCATGTCCTTCCTTAGATATTATTTATTGATATACATATGTCACAAGTTATTTATATTTTCATGCTATATAGTGTTTGAAAGAAACAGAGGATCAGAGTATTCCCCTTTTCATTCTTTTGACTCATTTTCATTTTTATGCAGGATACCAAGTTAAATTTTGAAGATGTTGATCTTGGTGATTCTCAAGAAAAACCTCAGACTAATAATCAAGGTGAAGATTGAAGAATATTTTGATCAATTTTCTTTGGTTTAATAGATCTTTTGATCCCTGTATGTTTGCAAATTTTTGGTTTTAGTCCCTATGTCTTGTTTTGTTGCAAATAAGTCCCTGAATATTTTTTTTTTGTCCCTAAAGTTAAAATCCAGGGGAAAATCCGAAGGAAAATTTCCACGAAAACTGCAGATTTTCCTGCGGATTTTGACTCTAGAGATTAAAAAAATTAAAATATACATTCAAGAGCGTATTTGCAACAAAACAAGACACATGGACTAAAACTAAAAATTCGTGAACATACAAGAACCGAAAGATTTATTAAGCCATTTTCTTTTCTTAAGCTAAACCCTCTTTCATATTATATTTTCAGTGGAGCCTTCTAAAGAAGAGTCTGAAGCAACATCAAGGCACGAGTTGACTTCTTCACAGGTCAATACCAATCTATTTAATCATTTTGACTCTTTTGCAATGCAGGAGTTGAATTATACTATCAACTTAAACATCCTTTTAATTTGATGCAGGGTATCAAGTTAAGTGTTGAAGATGGAATTACATCAACTAATTCGTCAGGTCAATCGACTACATCTTCATTGGTGAGTTTATTTTATTAATCAAAGCCTTAAAATGTATAGTGTGGCTGATCCTACAAACTATTAAAACTTTATAATGATATTATTTGTTTATGTGAATTTGTGCAGGAATGTGGTGATGGCCAAACAGTTGCAGCTTCTCCTCCAATTGAGCATCAAACTCCTTCAATGCTACCCAAAGGTATATATTTTCTCTATTCAATTTAATTTTAAAATTTTAATTGGTGCTCAAAAGGACTAATTATTCTTTCCAATATTTTCAGGAGACCCTTCTCAAATAGATGAAAAAGTAGTAAGTTCATCATCATAGTCCATTATTTTGATATAAATAACTTTTTTTTTCATTACAATGATATTCTTTTGTTTTTTATATACATATTTCAAAACTTATTTACATCCTTGAAGTACAAAAGTATATATAGTTTTTATATCATTTAATGCAGGATACCAAGTTAAGTTTTGAAGATGTTGATCTTGATGACTTTAAAGAAACAACTCAAACTAATAATCAAGGTGAATAAGACTTTTTGGATCAATTTTCTTTTCTTATGCTATCTCATCGCCTTTCATGATTATGAATTTACACATGTTGTTCAGTTTCTCTAAACGACAATGCTATTATGAAGGCTTCTAAAAAGCCTTCATAATAGTATTTTATAGCTTCATTATATACTCTTTCATTATATATATTATTCTTTCGTATTCATTCTTATACTTTCAGTGGAGCCTTCTAAAGAAGAGTCTGAAGCAGCATCGAGGCACGAGTTGAATTCTTCAGAGGTCAATACCAATCTATTTATTCAATCTAACCACACCTGAATATATATTTAAACACATTTATTTTTTTTTGGCAGATAAAAATGAAACCACCTGTTGGTGAGTTTGACACTTTGTCTTTGATTGCGACCAAGAAAGGTTTTTCTGAAAGGTTCGCGCAGCTGAATAATAAGCAATATTTGGGATTGTCGGTAGCTGTAGTTGGTATCTCAGTGGTTGCTGGTTTCTTATACTTACGGAAGAAGTAAATTTTACAATTCATTCTTTATGTTGCTGCTGCAAATGAAGCAGTGCAGCAAATTGTGTATTGCTTGAAGCATAGAAAATATATTAAATAAATTGGTTTATTACAAACAATAATAATTCATTGAAGCATAAATTGGTTTATTTTACAAACAATAATAATTACATAAAGAATGAACTGCTTTACCGATTCTATTCCCGTTCCTTCAAAGCTGTTTTATATATAGGGTGCGTTTGTTTAAGCTTTAAAAAAATGATTTTTTTTTAAAAACAATTTAGAGATTTTTTTGTAGAGATTTTGAAGAAAATCTAAAGCTACTTTGTGTTTGTTTACAATCATAAAAATCTATTTTTTTTAAAAAAGAAGTTCATACACTTAGATTCCTTAGTTTAAAAAAAAAATAGATTCTTGAAAAGCTATTAGAAATAGATTTTCATTTTAATTTTTTAAAAAATCTATAACAAACACTATCAACATTACAAAATGGATTTTTTTAAGAAAAAAATAGATTTTTTCTTAAAAAAATCCCAAACAAACGTATCCATAATCTCTACACAACAACATAACAGAACTTCAAATACATTTGCTACTACACATTCATAAAGTTCGGGTCTCAATTTAACCGAATTTTGCCCTTCCCAAACCCAAATTTATAAAGTTCGAGTATCCTCAAACTCATCTCAATTTCAAGCAGAGATAAAAAGTATAATTCCAAATCCATATCCAACGATGATCGGGTATCCAATAGCATTCGGATATTTCCGTTACGCCTCTTTCTCACATAAATTGGGATTGTATTTGAGTAATTATAATAATTATGAAAATTATAATAGAAATATTTATTTCAAATTACTTTAAAATATTTATATTGTATTATGATTGCCGAAAAAAATTTATTTAGTGTATGAATATGATATATAGGAATTATGTCATAGACAAGACTATAGAAATTTCAAAATAATACATTAAATTACTTACTCTGTTCTTTTCTAAGTGTTATTTTAGTATAAAGTTTTTCAATTAAGGTATGCATTGTTGTATTCTTTAAGACTTAAAATTTTTATTAAAAAAAAAAAAACTTAAAATTTCACCTTTGAACTTAAGTTTTATTTTTTATAGGTTAAATATATTTTTAGTCAGTCTCTACTATTTTTCTAAAGTTTATTTTTGACAAAACTATTTTTCTAAATTTTAAAATTGTTTTATTATCTTACATTATTTTTTTTGACAAAATTATTATCTTAAACTTTTAAATAATATTTTTTAATAATAAGATTAAACATTTACTTTTATTTAATGTCAGTTATACAATGCACAATATCTTTGCTCCTAATCCCGTAATGTATATTTAAGCAACTCATAAGATATCATATCTCAAATTCACCGTTGAAAATCGCACCAAATTTTTCAAATAATATTTAAAAATAAACACTTAAATAATATTAAAATAGAAAATTATCTCGTGTAGAGTGTGCAGGGCACGAGCTAAAATACTAGTTTTAATAAAAGTGGGACGAGTTCATGGACGTGTTCGAGATGGGTATCGATATCCACATTACATGCCTTAACTCCATCTTTTAAAATCAGAGAAAACTCAATCAACTATGGTTTTCCTGTCAAAGCGAGCAGGGTTTGGATGGATACCTGCAAGTCTGAGTTTTATTGCCATGCCTAATTGGCCCGTCCTGCCTCGTTTTTTATTGGACTTTAGGCGGGTCGAGCCTAAACGGGGCGGGCCGCTAATTTGACCCAACAAATTACAATTATTGAATTTTAGCAATTTGTTCCCCTGTGTATAACAGTTAAAATAAATTTTTTATTAGTGATAACTTGTTCGTCGTGTATAATAGTTGATTTAAATTTTTCATCAAAAACAATTTAGTCATCACGTATAATAGCTAATTAAAAATATTTATCAACAATAACTAGTTCTTCGTGTATTGTAGGTATTTAAATTTTTCATTAGCAATAACTTTTTCCTCCATATATAATAAATAATATAAATTTTTATCAACAACATTTTATCTCATGTATAATAATTATTTTTAGAAAAAGTTATTGACGACAATATATCATAGTTATTTCAAATGATATATTAAAGAGAGATTTCTATGATACAAGGAGAGATTTTCATAATGTATTAAAAATGACGGTGGAAACTCCAAACACTTGGTCAAGTGGTAAAAAGACATGTCTTGAATCCAAATTAATGTCCCATGTTCGAGCCTCGTTGGTGTTTTTGGAGGAAGGTAAATGTAATTATCTTTGTAAGTGTTTTTTAAACTCTAAAGTATTTCCTGTTTTGGACCGGAACACCATCCCTTCACCTTAAATTTCATATATATAAAAAAAATGACGTGGAAATTAACAAAAAAATAAGATGACTGCAAACTTAAATTCATAAATTTTAAGCGGAAATTCAATGTTGTTTGAAAAATAATGATTTTTTTTTTATAAAAAATAGTTTATTAATAGAGGATAAAATGGAAAGTTTAGTTAAAAATTTCCATTTATTAATTGAGGATTAAATGCAGGGATGATGGTACAATTGCACAGTTGTAAAATTTTGTGATTATTGTCCCGTTAACTTAGTTTAATTGAATATTGGACATTGCATTATATATGTATGGATTGGGGTTTGAACTCGAGTCATCCCATTTATTCACCTTATGTGTGGAATTTCTAACCACTAGACCACTTCATAAAAAAAAAATTATGATTATTTTCTTGGTAAATTCTATTTTCTTTTGAAATGCATAAGTTTCTTTTAATAAAAAAATAAAGGGTTAATAGGTGTTTATCCTCTGTAAAGTAAGCGAGTTTTGTTTTACTTCGTGTAATTTATTATTTTGAAAACACTCTCTCAAAAAATTAAATTACAATGGATAACACAAAACTCGCTTACTTTTCAGAGGTAAACAACTATTAACCCAAAAATAAAAATAGAAGAGTAACTCAAAGTGGCAAACCCCCATTTTCTTGGTATCATTCATTCACTCAGTCACTCAATGAATGTGCTTTGCTTTGTTCCTTCTCTTCCTTCTTTTCGAGTACTTACTTTCCTGATTCTATTTCCATTCCTTCAAAGTTGTTTTGTTTTATATATAATCTCTACACAACAACATAACAGAACTTCAGATGCATTTGCTACTACAAATTCATTCATTGTTCATTCATACGGTGATTCCACTTCACGTATCAGGTATATAAGCGTCTTTTACTATTCATCTTGTTATAAGCTACAGCTTTTCCCCTTCTTTATTTTCTTTTATTTATTAATTAATAGATCTTAATGTTTACTTTGAGTCAATTTAACTGAAAATAAAATATTAATTAATACTTGATTATATATTAATCAGAAATAAGCTATTTGTTCGCAACTCCTACTTCAGCAGGCAAAAATGCTTTGTTAGGCCACACACCCGGGTTCGAATCTTGGCTTCCTCAATTGTGTGGCTAACTCATCGTTTATGAGGGGGCCAAATATAAATATATATAAAATATTTTTAAAATTAATATATTAAATTTGATTTATAAGTAAAAAAATTGCAATAATTTTAATAAAATATTAAAAATTGAGTTCAACCACACTTCAAAGAATCAAATTTGACTTGTATTGTCTTTTTTAATGTAAACAATTAAACATTTGCAGTAAAATTATTGTTCATTTTATTTTTCCCTCTTGATTTGATAATTTTTGCTAACAAAATTCTTTTTGTAGTTGTTATAAAGACTGAAAATGAAAAATACAATAAAATAAATCTACAAAACAAGTAATAATTTTTAGATATTTGTATTTCTCCTAATTTTTTACAATTAAATTTATTTGAGGTAGTTAACTATATATTTTTGAGGTTGCTAAGCATTATATATATATACTAATTTATACAAAGGAAACTATTTTTTGGGAATGTACATAGCTACGCCCCTGTGTGTGAGTTTATAATGGTTTATTCATTTTGTCTACCTACCAAAAAAAAAAAAACTATTTACTTAAAAAGGGTTATTAGGGCTAATGCTACGGTGGACCACCTTCACAAGTGATCCACCGTGGAAAGTGAGCTAATTGAATACAAATTTTACAAAATTTATTGGTAGATTGAAAGTTTATATCATATAGAACATCCATAAAAAATTTTAAAAAAATTGAAAATCATTTGATATTTTATTGGGATTTATCAAGATTTACAGTATTTAATAAACCGTTAATCTTGATTGATCTCAATAACATATCAAATGATTTTCAATTTTTCTAAAATTTTCTATAGATGATCTATATGATATAAACTTTCAATCCAACGGTGGATTTTGTAAAATTCGTATTCGTTATAGGATTTTTCATGAATGGTCCACCATGGACCACTTGAAGAAGTGGTCCATGTTAGAATTTTCCGGGTTATTAGTTATACTATATATGCAATTATGCATGTTAAATTTGGTAGTCCGGTGGAAGGTCGAGGTCACGTCTCTTGTTTTGCTGATTTGATACCACTTATTGGGAAGTCGAGAGAGTATCAGGAGAAACAAGAGGTAGACTACAAGAGAGGGAGACACCACAACAAAGCACTCCCTTTATAGTTTCTCGATGTCATGTTTGTTGAGCAAGGGGGTGATATCCCAAATTAGATCATCATTACATTTTATCACATCATCATTACATTGATCACTTCTAGTTGAAGCTTTAAATCATTGACATAGGAGGAGTAGTACACCTTATGTTGCGGAACTTGAATTGCAGTGAACACTACGTACACCTTATTTCTTAATACTGGCTTGCTTCTGCAAATTGGAGAATGATTGTTTATACTATTTGAGCAAGTGCTGAAATAAGGTAACAAACAATCATATATATGGTTCCCTTTTTAAAATAAAAATGTTATTGCTCAGTCATAACCTATAATCAATGTCACCTTAGAAAGAAAAAATAAATGTAGTACTTAATTCTTTTGATTACAATTACAATCTATGTAGTCACAACAATCAAAATGAGTGATGTTATCTGTATGAAAAGTTATGATTCATATAGGTACATAGACATTATAGCAAAACTATATATATCGTTTATTTATCTTGAATGCATAACTCCAAACAATTACACAAATATTTAGTCATATGATATTTTACCATTTTACTAAATCTGAACATTGCTTTAGACACAATTATAAGTTAGTTAATTAGTTAGTTATATTGTATTCACAGTCAAGATATGGTCAACTGCTTATGGAAACAATTAAACTTTAAGTGAGTAGCTAGCTATAAAGTTTATGTATATGGCCAACTGCTTCTATTATTTGTTGCAGAAGAACATGGATTATAGTGAATGTTAGCTGCTGCTGTTGCTGAGAATTAAGGGAACTGACTAGTCGAGAAACATTGATTGAGAGGTACCAAAACAATCTCATGCTTATTTTTCTTATGTCTATTATGATTTGCATTTTCAATTGGCACTCCATTTTTCTACATGATTAACTTTAACTTGTTTATCATTTTCAAAGATGCATTGGATATTCAGAAATCTGCTTAATGGGTCTTAAAATTATGTGTTGGATAGATTCACTGTTTGAACTTTCTCAAGTGAAAAATTACATGGGATTAATTTTGATTTAAGTAACAAAAATTATGCTTTTCAAGGAAGAGAAAACAAAAAGATTTAGATCCACTATGTAACCCTCACAGGAGAGCCTTGCCTTATCCGTTTCTATGAGCAATTATGATTCATCTAGGTATATAGACAATATAGGAAAACTCAACCTTTTGTTTATGCCACAAACTTAACTTTAGCTATTATGTGGAAAAAAATTGGTGTTGTGATCCCCTCATTAAATTTCCTCTTAATACCTTTCTTTTTTGCAAGCCTCGTTAAATTGCTTTTAAAATGTGAACTCATACATACTCTTGTGATGCCATTATCATATTCTAATGATATAGTAGAACTGATTATGAGTTTGAGATTGCTTCATATTTGTGCACTGATGCTTGAGATAAGTGTTTCCTCCATTTTGAGGCATTCTCAAGTCATTCACATGATTGTTCTCAACTCTTCTGGCATATTAGTTCTTCTCTTCTTGCTAATGCTAACTATGTTGTGTGTGCCTCAAAATCTCAAGTTTCTTAGTCAGAGGAGATTATGGATTTTGTCGTTTGCGCATGGGCGCATAGAGCTATGAGCAGGGTGCGTAGAATTGCTGATTACATGAATCTGAATTCTATCATTTGTGCGTGGGGGCATAGAGCACGCATGGGGCGCACAAATTATGTATGGGGTGCATTTTCCAGATCTAGTCTAGTATAAAACCTGCGTTTTCTTGACAGTTTTCTTGGGATGTGTGTTGTGGTTTTTTGGGGATCTTGGAGAGACAAAAAGAGGGAATCATTGAATCATTAATAACCGATGATTGAGAGCTTTTCAGGGGTATATCTAGGATTGGGAAATAAATTGTATGAATGTAAATTGATGGAAGCTTAAAATGCAAAATATGTAAAGAAGCACATGCAGTTAAATGACAACAATATGACCTACATATACCTTTAATGTTATATGTATTATAGTAATTAGTATACACTTTTAGTTCTTTGATGAAATAATTATTTCTCATAGCAACCGAAATATTAAAAAATGTACATTTTAATCTAATTATTATTAAAATACTATAAAAAAATTGATATAATATAAAATAATTTATATTTTATAAATAAAAACTAACCCGTGGGAATGCACGTCGCACCGGTAATTTATTCTAGTATTATATATATTTCTCATTCATCTTAATTAGAAGAAAAGACATGAATGTATACTTAAAAATATATGGTAAGCCCCCCTTTATGTACAAAAAAATATATTGCTGAGGAATATATGGTAAGCCCCCCTGTTTTTTATGACTAATTAACTTTGATGTATTGAACTTGGTTTAGATGGAGAGTCTCCCATTAGATGTGGGGAAGACATTTTTAGAGAAATGGATAACCGGTGCAATAGAAAAATCACGTTATCTATTTTGCTTCAAGTCCATTGCTGAGGAATTCAATAAAGAAAAGGAAAAGTTGGAAGCAGATAGGAAAACTATGAGGCAACGTCTTAGAGTGGCAATTGAAAAAGATAAAGATATTCAATTTAATGCTCAATTTTGGCAAGAGCAGGCTGAGAAGCTCATTCAAGAGGACACTAAGACAAATCAAAGATGTTTTTTCGGATTTTGCCCCGATTGCATATGGCGATATAAAAGAGGAGAGAAGTTGGCAAACAAAATAGGGGAAATTAAAAAGTTGGTGGAAGAGGGAAAGAATTTTGAAAATATTGAACTCGCTCGTCGTCTACCGGATGTAGAGCGTTATTCTTCTCAATATTACATTTCTTTTAAAAGTAGGGAGTTGAAATACCAAGAGCTTTTGAATGCATTAAAAGATGACAGTTACTATATAATTGGATTGCATGGGATGGGGGGCACCGGTAAAACTACATTGGCAAAAGAAGTGGGCAAACAACTTAAAGCTTCAATGCAATTCAATCGTGTCATCATTACTACTGTGTCAAATCCTCCTAATATACAAAAGATTCAAGATGATATCGCTGGACCCTTGGGATTGGAATGGAGGGACATCAATGAGTCAGACCGGCCTAACAAGCTATGGAACAGATTAACCAATGGTGAGAAAATTCTTGTGATATTAGATGATGTGTGGGGATATCTCAATTTTGATGACATAGGGATTCCAAATATTGATAATCACAAAGGATGCAAAGTTCTTGTAACCACTCGAACTTTGGGGGTATGCAACAAAATGGCATGTGATATAACAATTCAACTAGAGCTCTTATCCGAAGAAGACGCATGGGCCATGTTCAAAAGGCATGCTGATCTCAGTGATATTTCCTCCAATGGTCTTCTCAAACAGGGACGCAAAATTGCAGACGAATGCAAAGGATTACCGGTTGCAATTGCTACCATCGCCAGCAGTTTGAGGGGACAAAAACGTCAAGTTGAATGGGATGTTGCCTTACAGTACTTACAAAATCCTATGTCAATGGGCGTGGTTGATGACAGTTTGGTTGACATTTATAAATGTTTGAAGTTTAGCTATGATAATTTGACTGACAAAAAAGCCAAGGAATTGTTCCTCTTATGTTCTGTATTCCATGAAGATGAAGAGATCTCTACTGAAATATTAACCAGACTTGGCATAGGAGTCGGCCTCATTGGGGAAGGTTATGACAAATACAACTATGCTCGAAAACAAGTAGTTGTAGCCAAAAATAAACTCCTTGATTCATGTTTACTGTTGAACACAATTGAAAGAGGTGTAAAAATGCATGACTTGATTCGGGAAGTAGCCCAATGGATTGCGAACAAAGAGATTCTAACGGTAGATTCTTCTAACAAAAATCAAAAGTCATCATTAGTTGGAAAGGATAATAATATCAAATATTTGTTATTTGATGGAAATCCTATGGATTTGTGTTCCTCTGGGTTTGATGGTTCTAAACTTGAGATTTTGATTTTAATCATGGTCACAGGTTGCTTTGTGGATTCATTCTTTGAAAATATTGCAAGGCTTCGAGTTTTGAATTTAATAGCAAGTAAAGAGATCACTTTATCTTTACCACAATCAATTCAGTCATTGACGAATATTCGTTCTCTATTAATTGAAAGTGTCGATTTGGGTGACATCTCTGTTTTGGGAAGCCTGCAAAGTCTTGAGACACTTGATTTGAATCGTTGTTCCATCAAAAAACTTCCACAAGAAATTGCTGTAATGAAGAAACTTCGACTGTTGAACTTGGAAGACTGTTTCATTCATTATAATAATCCATTTAAAGTTATCCAAAGATGCCCATCACTTGAGGAATTGTATTTCTTGAATAGTTTCAATAATTTTTGTCAAGAAATAAGTTTTGAGGAATTGGAAAGGTATCAAATCATTGAGGGTTATCGTGAAATGTACGATTTTTCAGTATCAAAATGTGTGTCTCTTGAACAAGATTATTTTTCAGAAGCAACATTTAAGTATGTGATTCAAACAGCAGAGATTCTTAAATTGGAAAGAATTAAGAAAGGGTGGAGAAATCTCATGCCTGAAATTGTTCCTATAGATGAAGGTATGAATGATCTAATTGAGCTTGATTTGGAAGATGATTCACAATTACAGTACCTCGTAGACACGAAACATAATTGTTCTCGAGTTCCAAATGTCTTTTCCAAGTTGGTTGAACTAAAGCTTCAAGAAATGAATTGTTTGAAAGAATTATGCAATGGTTCAATCTCCTTTGACTCTTTGAACAAATTAGAGTATCTGTTTATCGAGAAATGTAAAGATTTGGGAAGCTTGTTTAAATGCAGCCTAAATCTAGACAATCTGAAGACCGTGAGACTAATACAATGCTCAACATTGGTTTCTGTTTTTGATTTGTTAACGTCTCAATGTCTGATACTCCTGGGGAGATTGGTAATAAGTGATTGTATGCAATTGAGAACCATAGTTTCAAATGAAAGGAAATCACAAGTCGATGGTGGTAATGATAATAGCAAGACTTGCAACTCATTGTTTCCAAAGCTCAAAGTTGTCAATATTGAGTATTGTCCTCGATTACAATTTATATTTCCACTTTTTTCTGCTAAAGACCTTTTGTTATTGGAAGATATTGAAATAAAAGCTTGTGATAATCTGAAACACATATTTGGCAAACACCAAGATTTGGGAAGCTTGTTTAAATACAGCCCAAAACTAAGCAATCTAAAGACAGTGACACTAAGATCATGCTCAACATTGGTTTATGTTTTTGATTTGTCAACTTCTCAAAGTCTTCTGCTACTGGAGAGATTGGTAATAAGTGATTGTAAGCAATTGGAAAACATATTTACAAATGAAAGGAAATCATCTTTACAGGTTGATGGTGATAATGATAATAACAAGAGTTGGAACTCATTGTTTCCAAATCTGAAAATTGTCAATATTGAGTACTGTGATCAAGTACAATTTATATTTCCACTTGTTTCTGAGAAAGACCTTTTGTTATTGGAAGCTATTGAAATAAAAGCTTGTGGTAATCTGAAACACATATTTGGCAAACACCAAAATGTGGAACTTGCTTCACTGAAAGAGTTGCGGCTATATGATTTGGCAAATTTCATCGGCATATTTCCAGAATCATCTCATTCCTTTGAAGTTGAAGGGTCATCTCATTCCATTTCCAAGCCACAAACAGAATTGGAGGTGGAGGAGGAGCCTAGCAAATCCAATAAATTCCCATGGAGTCATGTGTGTTGTTATGGATATAAATTGAGGGATAGCAGTAGCACAAGTACTAAGATTCCAATCCCATCGGTTTATGAGGATCAACCGCAACACTGCTCAATCTCATCATCTATGGTAACTTTTGATACTTTCGCTTTTTAATGTTTTATAGACAAGACACCGCTTTCTCTTTTATAATTAGAGACTTGTGTTTAATTAATGCACAGACATAGTAAGGGATTGTTTGGCTTGATTTAAATTAACTCCTTTATATTCGGATTACAGGAATCATATTGTCTTTTAAGGCTATCACATGTCATGTGCAATATCAAAGTGATAGAATTGATGAATGTTTCAAAGATAAAATCAGTGTTTGTGTTGTCTATTGCACCAAAAATGTTGTGGTTGGAGAGGTTGTGTATTATAGATTGTGGTGAATTGAAGCATATCGTAGAAGACATCGGAGATGGCAGTGGTATTGGGGTCAATATTGTCTTCCCAAATTTAAAAGAGCTCTATGTTTATGGGTGTAAGAATTTGGAATACATATTTGGACACATTAATGCTAGTGATCATCAATATTCTTTATCTCTTCCAGCTTTGATATCTCTCGACCTTCAGAGTCTTCCGACTTTATTTGGCATGGGTACCAAAAACTATCGCACAATGTTGCCACACTTGGTTAAACTTGAACTCCTTGATTGCCCCCAGGTTGCTAATGAATCTATTGGTGATTTTGTCTATTCCATGTCAAAATCTCAGGACACTACAATCATTAAGGTACGTACCCCTCTTTCCATATTTTTTTTATTGCTTGTCAAATTATTAGTCAATCTTAAGAATATCATTGAAATAAAGAATGCAGTGGTTAATATTTAGTCCTGTCATCTGTCACAATAACACTTCCTTTCATTTGATATATAAAATTTATGCAAGGTCATAATTTCCTACTATTTGATATATTGTAGGATTTGTGTGGAAATGAGTTGGAAGCTTTGGAAAATCTCAAGGCAAAAAACACTAAATTTCAATGCATCTTTTATCTGGATGAAACAAATGGACACCAAAGGAACTTAGGATTACAAGGGATTGACTTAGATAAGTTGACTCAGATGACATACCTTTTTGTGGGGCCTAGAAATTGTTTCTCCCTAAAAAACTTATTAAACATAAAAATTGTCCGATGTGAAAAATTGAAAATCATATTCTCAACATGTGTTTTAAAATGTCTACCACAGTTGGTTGATCTAATGATAGATGAATGTGATGAGTTGCAGTATATAATTAAAGATGATGATGATGATGATCATGTGGAGAATAAAGAAATATCAAATGATCATATGCATATGTTTCCAAAGCTCGAAACACTTGTTGTCAGAAAGTGTGGCCAGTTGAGATATGTTTTTTCAGCCTCCATGTGTACAAAGCTTCCTGAGCTATGGTTTCTCATGGTACAAGAAGCAGCTAATCTAGAGAAAATATTCGGAGGAAATGAAGAAAAAGTAGGGATTCCAAATCTAAATATTGTAGTATTTGTCGAACTACCAAGCTTTTTCCAGGGACTCCAATTTCAAACTGTACAGCATCGTCTTGTACACAATTGTCAAAAACTCTCTCTGACTTCATCAGCATATATTGATTTTTCATCAACTCTCAAGCGCACTTGTTATCAACATAAATCAGGTACATTAGAATTTTACTAATGTGCCATAGAAGCTCCCTTTCTTAAATATTAATTTATAACTTTTTGCTATTTAGATTATGATTTGACCGAATATATGTGGAGTGTGAACGAACAATTAGAAGAACATTTTAAAACCAAAGATACAAGTGGCGGGAATCTAAATGGCACTGAAATTCGATCATCAACATCTGAAAATGAAAATGCCGTTGAGTCAAACCAGTATAAAATTGATTCTGGTTTAGAGATACCTTCAATAGCAGATTCACAAGTAATTTTCAAGCCATGTCCTTCCTTAGATGTTATTTTTTGATATACATATGTCACAAACTATTTACATTTTCATGATATTTAGTGTTTGAAAGAATCAGAAGATCAAAATATTCAAGAGGGTTCTACTTCAAAAACAAGGAATGATCCACCTATGCAATTAGTTGCTGATCTTAAACAAAAGGCATTCCCCTTTTTCATTCTTTTGACTCTTTTTCAACATAGGAATTCAATTATATATGCCACCCACTCAAATATGTTTTTCATTTTATGCAGGATATCAAGTTAAGTTTTAAAGATATTGATCTTGATGACTCTAAAGAAACAACTCTGACTAAAAATCAAGGTGAATAAGACTTTTTGGATCAATTTTCTTTTCTTATGCTATCTCATCACCCTTTTGATCTCGAATAATATATATATATATATATATAATTCTTTCTTATTCATTCTTATACTTTCATCAATGGACCCTTCTAAAGACGAGTCTAACGCAGCACCAAGGCACGAGTTGACTTCTTCACAGGTCAATACCAATCTTATTTATTTCAAGCTAACCACACCTGAATATATATATGTATAATCACTATATATGTCAATGATTAAACACGTTATTTTTTTGGGCAGATAAAAATAAAACAAGCATCAGAGGCAGAGCACGAATGTGTTAAAAATGTTCCTGATTTAGAGATACCACCTGGTGGTGAGTTTGACAAGTCGTTTTCGATTGCGACCAAGAAAGGTTTTTCTGAAAGGTTCGTGCAGCTGAATAATAAGCAATATTTGGGATTGTCTGTAGCTGTAGTTGGTATCTCAGTGGTTGCTGGTTTCTTATACTTACGGAAGAAGTAAATTTTACAATTCATTCTTTATGTTGCTGCTGCAAATGAAGCAGTGCAGCAAATTGTGTATTGCTTGAAGCATATAAAATATATTAAATAAACTGGTTTATTACAAACAATAATAATTCATTGAAGCATAATGTTGCATTGGAGGGTTTGATTAAAGAATGATTAAACACGTTTCTTGCAGTTCAAAATCAAAAGGATTAATTTGCTTAAAAAAATAGCTTTGAGTTTAGAACATCAGTTTTAATCTAATAATTTTGTATTGTTGTTGAGACCAATGATGAAGGTGAACAAGACTCTTTGAATATATTTTCTATTCTTAATTTCTTCTAATAATTTTGTATTGCTGTTACTTTTGATTTTGAACTCCTAGCATCACGTCTTCTATTGCATACCAATAAAGTTTTTCAATCAAGGTAATGTAGTGTTGTATTCTTTATGATAACTTAAAATTTCACCTTTGAACATAAGTTTTATTTTAATAGGTTAAATATATTTCTAATCTTTACTATTTTTCTAAATTCTTTTTTTTCTTTGACAAAACTATTTTTCTAAAATTTTAAAATTGTTTTATTATCTTAAACTTTTAAATAATATTTTTTAATAATAAGATTAAACATTTACTTTTATTTAATGTCATTTATACGGTGCACAATATATATTTGCTCCCAATCCCATAATGTATATTTAAGCAACTCATAAGATATAATATCTTAAATTCTTCATTGAACATCGCAACAAATTTTTCAAAAAATATTTAAAAACAAACACTTAAATAATATTAAAAAAGAAGATTATCTCGTGTAGGGTGTGCAGGGCACGAGTTAACCTACTAATTTTAATAAAAGCGGGACGGATTTAAAGACGAGTTTGAGGTGAGTATCGATGTCCTCATTACCTGTCCTATTTTAAAATCACAGAAAATTCAAACTCAGTCAACTATGATTTTCCCTATCAAAGTGGGTAAGATTTGGGCGGATATCTGCAAGTCTGAGTTTTATTGTCATGCCTAGTTGGCCCATCCTTTCCGGTTTTTTGTTGGACTTTAGGCGGTCCAACCTATAACAGGGCCGCCACTTTTCCACCCGAAATTTGACCCCACAATTATTTAGTAATTTGCTAGTTCCCCATTGATTTTTTTGACTAATAATTATTTAAGTGATATTTTAAAAATAAATAAAACAAAATTTACCCCCGAAACTAATAATTGCTTATAGTATTTTACAATTTTTTTTTTCATTTTTAACCTTTAATTTTATTTTTTTTCTTTTAAAATAAAAAACTACTCACTAAAGAGAAAAACTGCCCACTAATCATACATGTTCCTTTTATGACATTTTATATTTATCGACCACTTTAAAAGTTAATTTAATCAAATACTTTAATTTTAATCGATTAGCTTTTCAACTATCGAATATAAGCTAGAGCTTTTTAGCTATTAAGTATAAAGTAAGATTATAAGATTATCTCTAATGGTGGGTACTTATTTTTTAAGTACCAGTACCTAATAGGTACCCCTATTTGAGCAAAATATAAATGAGTACCTAACAGGTACTGGTTCTACAATAAGCATTGAAACCTATATTGTTTTTGTGAGTTTCATTTATAATGAAGTAGAGTTATTGGTGAGATATATTATTAGTGGGATACATTTAGAACTTTTTAAAAGATTTTGGATTTGAAGGATTGAATACTTATTATATACTATTATTAAAAAATTATAAATAAGTAATGTGTACACATGATATTCGATTAAATATTCAAAAATGAATATTTGCATTGTGGATGCTCTCACTTAATTTTACTAAACAAACCCTTTGTGATTCTTTTCTTTTAAAATGCATAAGTTTGTTTTAATAAAATAAAAATAAAAGTAGAAGAGTAAGCCAAACGGCCAAACGCTCCCCATTTAGTTTGTGCCTTCCTTGGTTGCTTACTTTGGTATCATCACATCATATGATATCACTAACTTAGTCACTCAATCAATGTGCTTTGCTTTGTGCCTTCCCTTCCTTCCTTCCTTCGAGTACTTTACTGATTCTATTTCAATTCCTTCAAAGCTGTTATATATGATCTCTGCACAACAACACAACACAACTTCAAATGCATTTGCTACTGCACAAATCAAAGAGGAACGCAGAAGATTAATTGTTCATTCATACGGAGATAAGGTATTTAGTAATGGAAGAAGCATCTATTCATGTTATTATAAGCTACAGCTTTTCCCTTTTTAATTTTTTTTTGGGTAATATATTTATTTATTTATTAATATACCTTAATGTTTATTTTGACTCAATTTAACTGAAAATATTAATAGTTTTTATTAAAAACTTGGTATCTAATCCAATGACCGACTAATCCTAGGGATCAATCTTATCACCCATTTGCGGGATCCGTTTGAAGTCAGAGTTTTGACTCGATTTAACTTAAAATAGTTTTTTTTTTCTTCTACTTTTGAATGGCAAATATAATATTATAATCATCTATTAGTTATAATAAGTGTTAGAAGTCCCACATTGGCTAGATATATGGCATAGATAGCCTTTATAAATGTAGTGCAAACCTCAACTCTCAAGCTAGCTTTTGTGGTTGAGTATATGCATCATAAATTCTAATATGGTATCAGAGCCTATTCTAGTTCCGTTTGTTGTGGAGACCTCCCATATTTGGGGCACCCGTTGTTGATTTCACGTTCCAGCTTGTTTAGTTCTGGATGTGAGGGGGTGTGTTAGAAGTCCCACATTGGCTAGATATATGACATAGATAGCCTTTATAAATGTAGTGCAAATTTCAACTCTCAAGCTAGCTTTTGTGGTTGAGTATAGGCATCATAAATTCTAATAATAAGCATGGAGAGTCTGTCGGGGTCACCTCTCTTGTTGATATGATACCACTTGTAGGAGACTACCTCGAGTATGGGAAGAAACAAGTCAAATACTCCAAGACCACATGAGAAGGATACGCCGCATCTCAACCTAAAATCTTTGGCATTGGATTCATAGCAACTTTACATCATCGACTAGCCACTAAGTTAGATTATCATTACATTGACCACTTCTAATTGAAGCTTTACATCATTGACTAGCTACGGGCGCGGAGCTACCTTAGGGCCAGGGAGGGTATCGGTCCATCCAAAAAAACATTTTTTAATAGGTATATATACATATTTTTATTAACCTTTATGTTATACATTCATTTATCTTTGCACAATTACACAAGATTGTCATGTAGCTTAGTGGTAATGCCGCGCTGCCATAGCCTTTATGTCTAGAGTTCAACTCAGGTTGTTGCTGCAAATTTAAAGCTTCATGTTTTACTTCGTGCAGAACTTAAATTGCTGTCAACGTACTACACCTTATTCTCTTGATGCTATCTACAGCAAATTGAAGAAAGATATTTGGAAGATTGTTGATACTGTTTGAGCATGTGCTGAAAGTGCCTGAAATAAGGTAAGAAACAATCATATTGTTCCCTGTTTAAAATAAAAATGTTATTGCTCATAACCTATAAAAATGTCACATTAGAAAGATGAAGAAAAAATGTAGCACTTAACTATTTTGATTATAATCTATGTAGTCACAACAATCAAATGAGTGAAGCTAGCTGTATGAAAAGTTATGATTCATAAATGTACATAGACAATGTAGCAAAACTATATATATGGTTTATTTTTATTTTTCTGAAAAGTTATGGTTTATTTATCTTGAATGGATAACTTCAAGCAATTACACAAATATTTAGTCATATGATATTTTACCATTTTACTAAATCTGAACATTGCTTTAGACACAATTACAAGTTAGTTAGTTAGTTATATTGTATTGACAGTCAAAGACTACACGTGAGACCAACTGCATATGGATACAATTAAACTTTAAATGAGCAGCTAGCTAGCTTGCTATAAATTTTATGCTAATAATTGTTATTTTCTCCGTTTCTATTGTTTGTTGCAGAAGAACATGAATGAATTATAGTGAATGTTAGCTGCTGCTGCTGAGAAGGGAACTGAGTGGTCAAGTAACATTGATTGAGGTACCAAAACAATCTGATGCTTGTTTTTCTTTTGCCTATTTGGATATTATGATTTGCATTTTCAATTGGCACTCCACTTTTCTACATGATTAACTTTTTTACCATTTTGAAAGATAAATTGGATATTTAGAAATCTGCTTAATGGATCTTAATCTTACATATTGGATGTACTCACTGTTTGAACTTTCTGAAATATTTGTTTTAACAAACCAAAGTAAATAATCTTTAATGAAAAGTGTCATCATTTAGTTTAAACGTGAAAAATAAAATTGGATTCATTCTGATTTAAGTAACAAAAATTATGCTTTTCAAGGAAGAGAATACGAAAAGATTTTAAATATTAAAAACCTTTAGATTTTATATAAGTATAGAGTTTGATATCCACTATGAAACACTCACAGGAGAGGATTGCCTTACCATTTCTATGAGCAATTATGATTCATCTAGGTATATAGACAATATAGCAAAACTCTACCTTTTGTTTATCTTGAATACAAAACTCCAAGCAATTAACACAAATATTTAGTCATAGTGGACTAAATACAAATCTCCAAGCAATTACCATCTTGCTAAAAATGGACTCAAAGTGTTGTTCCACCTGATCAGTTAAGGTCCCCACCATGTCTGGTGATAGATAAAAGTTTATAAGTATACCTAACTTTAGTCATATTTTTCCACAAAATTGGTATTGTGATCCCCTCATCAAATTGCCTCTTAATACCTTTCTGAAATATATAAACTGTGTATTTTAGACCCTTTAGCTACTACTAATACATCATGAAAAATTCTCATCACATGCTAATTGTTAATTAGGTTTGAGTCAGACATCGTACCATTATGATATATGATAAATAAATATGATAATATGCTTAACAAAATATAAGATTAATATACACAAGAAAAACTAAACTAATAGTATTGTATAAAACTTAAACCTTGAATCGTCTTGTTATGCAGACCTAAGATAAATTTTGGTTTTATTTTTCAATGTTTAAGTTTATGTAGGCTACTTGTGGCTCATACGGGTAGCCCGTATTTTCAACAGGCTTTTGTGGGCTAAGCTAAAAAGCACTAAAATAATTCGTGCTCAAATTATTAAACTCAACCCTATATATTTTATTGGGTTTGGCGGGCCAGCTCATACAGAATAATTTTGACAGCTCTAATTTCAACACTTATAAATTCATTTATAAGTGAGACAAATCAATAGTGACAGACAATTCATATATTTCATCAAATCATTTGAAAGTGGACATTTATCAAGTACAACAACGCATTGATAAATACTCCCTCCGGTCCTTTTTATAAGGAACAATTTAGAAATAGCACACAGACCAAGAAACCTTATCTTTCTTATAAAAATTCCAAAATTTTATAATCTATTTCAAAACTAACCTTTGATGTATAGGGAATATGTCACTCTAATTAATGTATAACATTGGAATTGATTACATTTGATACAATTTAATAAGGGTAAAAATTAAATTGTTTAATTAATAAAGAATAAATTTAAAGATTGTTTTTTATAAAAAGGACCAAATTTTTTTTCCAAATTGCTCCTAATAAAAACGACCGGAGGGAGTACAAAACTAACTCGACACAAAACACATACATTTGAACATATATGAGATCGTTAGAAAGTGTCATTGTCTGTGCATTTTTCCTAACTCTATCCACAACACACTAAGGTGAAAATAATTGTCGTAAGTAATCCGGGGATTTGAATTTGGCTTAAATGATCTTTTGGTCCCTGTATGTTCGCGAATTTTTTGTTTTAGTCCCTGTATATTTTTTTGTTGCAAATAAGTCCCTGTATGTACGCGAATTTTTGGTTTTGATCCCTATAGTCAAAATCCGTAGGAAAATCTGAAGGAAAATCTGCACGAAAACTGTAGATTTTCCTGCGGATTTTGACTTAAAGGACTAAAATAAAAAATTCGCGAACATACAAGGACTTATTTGCAACAAAAAAAGCTACAGGGACTAAAACCAAAAAATCATGAACATACAGGGACTGAAATGATATTTAAGCCTTTGAATTTTGACCCTTTTTAAATTTGATTATGCACTTTGTAAATACCTTTTCCAGTGTTAACTTGGAAAACAATGATTTGTTAGAGAACCTTCTCTTGTAGAGAATGTTCTAAATACACTTAGTAAAAATAATTGATAGTACTTAAGTGTAAGTGTATGTAGTGTGGTATGTGTATGCTGAAATAACGAGTAGGGTTTAGAGATATCATACTGAGAGTTATACTGATTCATTCAATGTGGGTTAGTCCAATTCTCGCAGTCCTGTAAACTTTTCAGTATGGCACTTTAGAGAACCCTTTTCAAATCTACACATTTCAATCTTTTGCTCACCTGAAGTTTCGCTTTGGTGCTTGAGATCTCATATCAAATACTGCACCTTTAGCTTCTAGTCAACTGACCTATAAACTCTATTTTCTTTGCCTCAATAAACATACACAAGTTTTGGATAGCCTCGTCCGACTTCACACACACACACACAAGAAGATTAGTGGTGTTCTTACAATCATTTTGATGATGATTTTAGTGATTGATATCTCTTTGAGACTGATACATATAGTGTGAGTCTTATCTTTGAGATACACTTGAAGATTTATTCTTACAATTCTTCTCTTTAGATTTCTTAAGAAAAAGCTTTCCCTACCTATAATGTTATATGTATTTCTCATTCAACTTAATTAAGAAAAATAAACAAATAATGTATACTAAAAATTATTGGTAAGTTTTTTACGTCTAACTTTGATCTATTGAACTTGATTTAGATGGAGGGTTTCTTGGCAGATTTGGGGAAGACATTTGCAGAGAAATTGATAAACGGTGCAATAGAAAAATCACGTTATCTATTTTGCTTCAAGTGCATTGCTAAGGAATTCGAATTAGAAAAGGATAAGTTGGAAGCAGAAAGGAAAACTATGAGGCAACGTTTTAGAGTGGCAATTGAAAAAGATAAAGATATTCAATTTAATGCTAAATTTTGGGAAGAGCAGGCTGAGAAGCTCATTCAAGAGGACACTAAGGCAAATCAAAGATGTTTTTTCGAATTTTGCCCCAATTGCATATGGCGATATAAAAGAGGAGAGGAGTTGGCAAACAAGACAGGGGAAATTAAAAAGTTGGTGGAAGAGGGAAAATTTTTTGAAAATATTGAACTCCCTCGTCGTCTACCGGATGTAGAGCGTTATTCTTCTCAATATTACATTTCTTTTAAAAGTAGGGAGTTGAAATACCAAGAGCTTTTGAATGCACTAAAAGATGACAGTTACTATACAATTGGATTGCATGGAATGGGGGGCACTGGTAAAACTACATTGGCAAAAGAAGTGGGCAAACAACTTAAGGCTTCAAATCAATTCAATTGTGTCATCATTACTACAGTGTCAAATACTCCTAATATAAAAAAAATTCAAGATGACATTGCTGGACCCTTGGGATTGGAATTGAGCGACATCAATGAGTCAGACCGGCCTAGAAAACTATGGAGCAGATTAACCAATGGTGAGAAAATTCTTGTGATATTAGATGATGTGTGGGGATATATCAATTTTGATGACATAGGGATTCCAAATAGTGATCATTGCAAAGGATGCAAAGTTCTTGTAACCACACGATATCGATGGGTATGCAACAAAATGGCATGTGATATAACAATTCAACTAGAGCTCTTATCCGAAGAAGACGCATGGGCCATGTTCAAAAGGTATGCAAATCTAAGTGATACTTCCTCCAAAGGTCTTCTCAAACAGGGACGCAAAATTGCAAATGAATGCAAAGGATTACCCGTTGCAATTGCTACCATCGCCAGCAGTTTAAAGGGACAAAAATGTCAAGCAGAATGGGATGTTGCGTTAAAAACCTTAAAAAATCCTATGTCAATGGGCGATGTTGATGACAGTTTGGTTGACATTTATAAATGTTTGAAGTTTAGCTATGATAATTTGACTGACAAAAAAGCCAAGGAATTGTTCCTCTTATGTTCTGTATTCCTAGAAGATGAAGAGATCTCTATTGAAGCATTAACCAGACTTGGCATAGGAGTCGGCCTCTTTGGGGAAGGTTATGACAAATACAATGATGCTCGAGATCTAGTTGTTGTAGCGAAAAATAAACTCCTTGGTTCATGTTTACTGTTAAAGACAAATGAAGGAGATGTAAAAATGCATGACTTGATTCGCGAAGTAGCCCAATGGATTGCAAACAAAGAGATTCTAGTGGTAAATTCTTCTAACAAAAATCAAATGTCATCATTAGTTGGAAAGAGTAATATCAAATATTTGTTATTTGATGGAAATCCAATGGATTTGTGTTCCTCTAGGTTCGATGGTTCTAAACTTGAGATTCTAATTTTAATTCTATGGGTCAGAGGTTGCTTTGTGGATTCATTCTTTGAAAATATTGCAGGGCTTCGAGTTTTGAATTTAATAGCAGGTGAAAATGTTACTTTACCATCAATACCACAATCAATTCAGTCATTGACGAATATTCGTTCTCTATTAATTGAAAAAGGTTTTTTGGGTGACATCTCTGTTTTGGGAAGCCTGCAAAGTCTTGAGACACTTGATTTGATTCGTTGTACAATTGAAGAACTTCCACAACAAATTTCTCAGTTGAAGAAACTTCGATTGTTGAACTTGTCATACTGTATCATTGAACGTAATAATCCATTTGAAGTTATCCAAAGATGCCCATCACTTGAGGAATTGTACTTCTTGAATAGTTTTAATTATTTTGAGGAAATAATTATAACCTTACCACCTGCATTGGAAAGGTATCAACTCATTCAGGGTCCTGCAGGTAAAATGTACGATTTTTCAGTATCAAAATGTGTGTCTCTTCGACATGATTATTTGTCAGACGCAACATTTAAGTATGTGATTCAAACAGCAGAGATTCTTAAATTGAGAAATGTCATTAAGGAAGGGTTGAGAAATCTCATGCCTGAAATTGTTCCTATAGATGAAGGTATGAATGATCTAATTGAGCTTCGTTTGCAAGATGATTCACAACTACAGTACCTCATAGACACTGAACATATTGGTTCTCAAGAACTAGAGTGCCTCGTAGATATTGGTTATCAAGTACCAAATGTATTTTCCAAGTTGGTTGTACTAAAGCTCATCGAAATGTATAATTTGGAAGAATTATGCAATGGTCCCATCTCCTCTGTCTCTTTGAACAATTTAGAGAAACTAAATATCATGTTTTGTGGAAATTTGAGAAGTTTGTTCAAAGGCAATCTTAATCTCTGCCATCTAAAAACTTTGAAAATAGTAGCATGCTCCACATTGCTTTCTGTTTTTGATTTGTCAACTTCTCAAAGTCTTCTGTTGCTGGAGAGCTTGGAAATAAGTCACTGTGAGCAATTGGATATCATATTTACAAATGAAAGGAAATCCGATGACAAGATTGAAGTTGATAATAACAAGAGTTGCAACTCATTGTTTCCAAAGCTGAAAGCTGTCAATATTGAGAATTGTCCTCAATTACAATTTATATTTCCAGTTTTTTCTGCAAAAGACCTTTTGTTATTGGAAATTATCATAATAGAAAATTGTGGTAATCTGAAACACATATTTGGCCAACATCAAGATATATTTCCAGAATCATCTCATTCCTTTGAAGGGTCATTTCATTCCATTTCCAAGCCACAAACACAATTGGAGGTGGTGGAGCCTATCAAATCCAATAAGTTCCCATGGAGTCATATGTGTTGTTATGGATATAAATTGAGGGGTAGCAACAGCAGCAGCAGCAGCACAAGTAATAAAATTCGAATCCCATCAGTTTATGAGGATCAACCGCAACACTGCTCAATCCCATTGGTAACATTATTCTCTCATATATATCTTTTCATGTTAACTTTTGATATTTTCTCTTTTTTGAATGATTTATACTAGTAAAGTACTTATCGACAAGACAACACGATCAATTACAGGAATGGTATTGTCTTTTAAGGCTATCACATGTCATGTGCAATATCAAAGTGATAGTATTGATGAAAGTTTCAAAGATAAAATCAGTGTTTACGTTGTCTATTGCACTAAAAATGTTGTCGTTGGAGAGTTTGACTATTGCACATTGTAATGAATTGAAGAACATAGTAGTAGACAATGGAGATGGCAGTGGTATTGGGGTCAATATTATCTTCCCAAAATTAATAGAGCTCGATGTTTATTTTTGTAAGAATTTGGAATACATATTTGGACACATTAATGCTGGTGATGATCATCCATATCATCATAAAAACCATCTTCATATTCCAGCTTTGAAATGTCTTAAGTTTAACAAACTGCCAAGGTTAATCGGCATGGGTACCAGAAACTATCACATAACATTGATACACTTGCTGGAACTTCATCTTGAATGCTATTTCTATGTTGCGAATGAATCTATCGGTGATTTTGTTTATTCGATTTCAAAATCTCAGGACACCACAACCATTAAGGTACTATATACCCCCTCTTTTCATATATTTTTATTGCTTGTGAAATTATTAGTCAATCATTTCAATCTTAAGAATATCATTGGAATAAAGAAAACATTAGATTATTGCAATTTGATGTAAATATTGTTTAATATATAAAAAGTGAATTTCATATAGACAAATAATATTTAAAAAAAAATGGAGTAAATATACCGTAACTGTGTTAAATTACAAAAAAAATGTTGGAAAGTCTCATTATTTTATAGGTTTGTAATCTTAATGTGAGTTCGTCACACAATAAACACTACGTTCTAACCACACAAACCCTCTCCATCTCTTCTCACAGCCACAAACACAGCTGACATATCTCTTTCGATTCTTTGACGGCGACGAACGGATAAATTGAAAAACTTGTCAATTTAAATCAATTGAACATGTTAATTTATATTTATATATGTAATTGCGTTTAAAAGTTGTAACAATAATAATATGAAAATTTAAAATTGAATTTGAATTGTTTTCTTTTTAATATATAAATTGAATGTAAAGTCATATGAGAATATGATGAAAGCCATGTGTATTGAAGCATTAAACAAGCGCTTAAAAAATAAGCCTAAAATGTATAATATATAGAATATAGATATAGATTATGTTTAATTTAAAGTTTTTTCAAAAAAATAATAATTTATTCATAGTTTAAAATATATTTACGCTACATATATGAATTATATATAAAATTTATTTATAATAGGTTATAATCTTCTACTTCTCATATATTGTAGGATTTGAGTGGAAATGACTTGGAAATTCATCTTGCTTTGGAATATCTTCAATACATCTTTTATGTTGATGAAATAAATGGACAACAAAGGAACTTAAGGTTGCAAAAGATTGAGTTATATGATCTGCATCAGATGACATACCTTTTTGTGGGACCTAGAAATTGTTTTTTCCTCCAAAACTTACTAAAGATAAAAATTTTCCGATGTGAAAAATTGGAAAATATATTCTCAACATGTGTTTTAAAATGTCTACCACAGTTGATTGAACTAATAATAAAAGATTGTGATGAGTTAAAGTACATCGTTGAAGAAGATGATGATGATGTGGAGAATAAAGAAATATCAAATTATCATATGTCTCCAATTAGTAGGACATGCTTTCCGAAGCTTAAAACAATTTCTGTCATAAGGTGTAACAAGTTGAACTATGTACTTCCATCCTCCATGTGTACAGAGCTTCCGGAGCTATGGTTACTCATGATAAGAAAAGCAGCTAAGCTAGAGAAAATATTCGGAGGAAGTGAAGAAAAAGTCGAGAGGTTTCCAAATCTAAATTTTGTAGTATTTGTCGAACTACCAAGCTTTTTTCAGGGAATCCAATTTCAAAGTGTAGAACATCGTCTTGTACACAATTGTCAAAAACTCTCTTTGACTTCAACATCAACTGATGTTTTATCATATCTCTCGAGCGCTCATCGTGATAAATTAGGTACAAATTAATAATTCGTGTTTTTCTAATTTGTTTGAGAACATTCATTATAAAAATTATGTTTTGTTACTACCTAACGGTCTTGTTAATTGTTAATTTATAACATTTTACTATGTAGATGATGATTTGTATTTAGATATCTACATTTTGAATGATATATTAGAAGAACATTCTAAAACCAAAGAAGATACAAATGGCACTGAGATTCAGTCATCAACCTCTGGACATCGCCATTCAAAAAAAAAGAAGAAAAAAAAAACCTCTGGACATGAAAATGAAATTGATGCTGGTTTAGAGATACCTTCAGTAGCAAATTCACAAGTAATTTTCAAGCCATGTTCTTCCTTAGATATTCTTTTTTGATATGTGTGTATTTACATGTTCATAATATATATAGAATATTGAAAAAGGTTCTACATCAGAAACAAAGAATGAGCCACCTACACAATTAGTTGATGATCTTAAACAAAAGGCATTCCCCTTTTCATTCTTTTTTACTGTTTTTCAACATAGGAAATTGAATTATGCTACCCACTTAAACATCTTTTCATTTTATGCAGGATACCAAGTTAAGTTTTGAAAATGTTGATCTTGGTGACTCTAAACAAACATCTCAGACTTATAATCAAGGTGAAGAAGACTTTTTGGATCAATTTTTTTTTCTTATGCTACCATATTCCTCTTTTGATTATGAATTTACACATGTTGTTTAGTTTCTCTAAACCGCAATGGTATCATGAAAGTAAGCTTAAATATTTAGGTACAATTTCCTAAGGATGGTCAAATAATAGTTTCCAAATCTAAACCCTTTCTCAACATCACATCTCCTATTGCATCTCAGTTCCTTCAAAGCCTTCTAAAAGTATTTTATAGCTTCATTTTGTTTTCAATTAAGATTGTCATGTTCAAACATTTTCAGCAGAGCCTTCTAAAGAAGATTCTGAAGCAGCATCAAAGCACGAGTTAACTTCTTCACAGGTCAATACCAATCAAAGCAGCATCAAAGCATGAATTTGTTGAAAATCTTCCTGATTTAGAGATACCAGAAAACCTAGAAGTAATTATTTCCAGACCATGTCAAATTGTCTTACTTAGTACAATAATGTGTCTGTTCTTATTACAGGAGTTGATGAATCCACAACATTCAGTTGCAGAAATCGATACTACCTCCAAACCTTCTCAGGACAATAATGTAATATAGTACCACCTCGTTGTGCATATAAAGCTAAAAATAAATATTAAAGAAATTAAATTTTACTTAGCCTACTAAAATAATATGCTGCAACTGATTTACATTTTCATGATATGAAATTAGTTGGAGGGTTCAACGTCCGGAAAAACAGCAGCCGGAACTATGTCCACCATTTCAGAAACAAAGACTGAGCCAACTATACAATTAGATACTATTGCTCTTAAACAAAAGGCATTTCCCCTATTTTGCTTGTATTTTTTTTCAACTTTTTCATTGCAGTAATTGAATTGAATTATAACACAACCTTAAACATCTTTTAAGTTTACGCAGGGGATTGAGACGAGTGTTGAAGACGGAACTACATCAAGTAATGACAAACCAATACCATCATCAACTCATTTAGTAAGTTCATGGCTCGATACATATTGAGGCCTGATATATTTTATTTAAACTTTCTTTTTAAAGCTTTTTAACGAAAACTGAAAGTGCAATAACATCTCAACTATCTCAGCACCCCACCCAATCAAACTAACAACCATCTACAAAAATATTAATGATAAGAAATTAAGAAAACAAACCAACGAAATCTAAAGTCAGGGATTCCGAACCTGTTATCAAAAAAGCCTATGTTGTATAACGATATCATGTGTTTATTGATTTCAATTTCTAGGAAGATGGAGATGGTAAAATATCCACGCCCTCTTTTTCAACTTCTATAAAGCCTGCTGCCACCAAATATGCTGATATTGGAGACTCACATGAAACTATTGGTGAGTTTTATTGTTAATTTCTTCTTTAAACTATTGTTATAATTTTAGTGTTTTATAACTTTGTTTCTTAAATTGATAAATTAACTCTTTTAGCGATGGAAGACATTAACAAGATGATCGAAGAAGACCCACTTATTGCACTTGAGAAACTTCTTACAGGACAAGTCTCAATATCCTCCATTCGAGCTTTACTTCAAAAATTGAAGACTTTGATGGACTCGTCATCAGACCTTGAACATCTTGTATGTAACCAAGAGTCTAAATCGAAATTGATTTCTATTTTTCATCAATTGAATCAGTATCAAGGGATGTTAACTTCTGACATGAAGGACTTTATTGAGAAGGTTCAGAACTTCTTCAATGAAATCATTATCAAACACGCCACTTTGCAACAAGTATTCAAAAAGCACAACCAACTTCTGGATTCGAAAACTGATCTCATGAACAAGCTTTGGAGTGCAAAGAGTACACAAACACACATTGACAGTGAAACTTCAACTGCCAATGCTCAGATACATGAGCTCTCTTTTCAAATTGATGGTCTTAGAAAAAAGATGGAAGATCTTGAGAATCAAAGGGATGGTTTGGGGTCGATAGTGAGAAAATGTGATACTCAGAAGAAGAAGTTGAATGCTGAATGCACTGAGTGGGCCAAACAAAGTAAAGAATTACTTTCTGCACTTGCTTCATCAGAGGTCGACATAAAAGAAGCTGAACATGCAATGAATTTGGCAAAAGAAGGCTTTGCAAATTTAAAATTATCGTTTCCTACATTTTAGGAAGGAATAATAAGTTGCAATTTGTACTAAATTGTCCTTTGTGAAAAATTGTAATTATAATTGACTTTTCATATTTCAATGCAAAGTAATAAGGTTATGTTTGAATAAAAATAATAAATGTGTCTTAGAATTTGAATATGAACTTATATTTCTGGCAAAAGGCGCTTATAATTAGATACGGAGGGAGTAATAAACTCCAAATCATAACCGTTGGTTTTCCTCACACTTGTTGGAAAGCATTACAAATGTGAAAGTGAGCCAATAATTGAAGCTTTATATCTATCCACACAATGATATGGCTAGTCAGCAGTACTGTCCCATCTTTTTCTTTTTTTTGTTTTCTACTGCAGGGTTGTTGATGAAACTTAATATACACTGAATGTACCAAAACCAGGTAAAGATCAATCTCATGGTTGCCTTTCCTTTTATTATAGTACTATATTTACTCCTTCCTAACATCATTGCAATCATTGCAGAAAGATCAGCAAAATTGGGCATACTATTACTACCTATTTGAGCATGCACCGGTAATACCGCAAATAAGGTACTGTAACAAACAAATATTTTATCGAACGAAAATTTATGTTGAATTGAATAAAATTTACCAATTAAAATGAATAAACATCTTAGTTTTAGTGAGAAAAAAAAATTAAGACATTTTTTAATATGTATTGGTGTGGAAATGAGTTACTTTTGTAGTGATCAAATAAATATTATCTGTGGCCCAAAACCTCCATCCAGTTAATTAAATCATTCATTGTAGATATAGTATATACCAAGAAAAAGTTGAATGATCAAAACTTTGAAAAGTCGCGTCAACAAGAATTTTCCAATGATTATGAACTTACAACTTGTGAAAGTGTAGGAAGGCTACAAGAAATTTCTTCATGGCCCCTTCACCAACAAACTACTCCTATATATATATATATATATGTACATCTAGTGTTGATCATAACACAAACAAACTAGCAATAGCACCAATGGCCCCTTCACCAATCTTCATAAGTTTTGTTATTTTACTCTTCCATTTTCAACATTCATCATCATCATTTTCACTCTCGGTAGAGAAAGCCGAACAAGAAATTATTGTTTCACCTAAAGGCACATTCACAGCAGGATTCTACCCCATTCCTTTGCCATATGGTTCACTCAAAACCACAAAAATCTCGCCAACGCCACCATTGTTTGGATGGCAAATCGTGACCAACCTGTTAACGGAAAATGCTCAACACTTTCGCTTCTCAAAACCGGCAACCTTGTATTAACCGATGCAAGACGGTACAATGTTTGGTCCACAAACACTAACTCATCCAAACCACTTGAGTTGATTTTGTACGAAACAGGAAACCTCGTTCTCAGAGAACACACCAAAAATGGTTTCATTTTGTGGCAAAGTTTTGATTTTCCAACGAATACCCTCCTTCCTGGTCAAATTTTCAAAGGGTACATGAAGCTTGTTTCATCCAAAAGTGACACCAACTTTTCTTCTGGTATGTACAAGCTTTTTTTCGACAACGACAATCTTCTCCGTCTTCTTTACGAAGACCCTCAAGTTTCAAGTGTATATTGGCCGGATCCTTTGCATCTTAATTGGCAAGATTCTAGATCCACATACAATAGCAGTAGGGTAGCAACATTAGATCGTTTGGGAGACTTCAGTTCTTCAGATGATTTCACTTTAAAAACAAGTGATTATGGAATAGTGCTACAACGAAGATTGACCATTGATTTTGATGGTAACATTCGTGTTTATAGTCGAGAACATGGACACGAGAAGTGGTCGGTATCAAGGCAATTTCACCAACAATCTTTCAAGATTCATATGATTTGTGGACCCAATAGCATCTGCATTAACAATCCAAGAAGTGGTAGAAAGTGTTTGTGTCTTCCCGGTTATAAAAGGGTTGATAATCAAGATTGGTCTCAAGGATGCAAACCAACATTCCACCTTTCGTGCAACAACAAAACGAACTTAGAGATTAGATTTCAACGCCTACCCTATGTTCAGTTTTATGGCTACGAGTTTGGATCACATAAAAATTACACCTTTAAACAATGTAAGCATGCATGCTTACGATTGTGTGAATGCATAGCCTTCCAATATCGCTTTGTGAAGGACCAAGGTTTCTATAGTTGTTACCCAAAGACACAGTTACTAAATGGTCATCGTAACACAATGTTCACAGGTTCATTGTTTTTACGATTGCCTAAAAACAATATTGTTTTTTCCGATGAAGATGATAGTTTGGTTTGTTCGAGAAATAATGGAACAAAACAATTAGGAAGATTATACGTCAAAGAGAAACAAAATGAATCGGTGAAGTTCATGCTTTGGTTTGCAGTTGGATTGGGAGGAATTGAGGTCTTATGCTTCTTTCTAGTATGGTGTTTCTTATTAAATGGGAAACATTCGAAAGTAGATAATCATGGGTATGTCCTAGCGGCAACAATAGGGTTTAGGAAATTCAGCTACTCGGAATTAAAACAAGCTACAAATGGTTTTAGCCAAGAGATTGGAAGGGGGGCTGGAGGAACTGTGTATAAGGGTGTTTTCTTTGATAATCGAGTGGTTTCGATAAAGCGTCTATATGAAGCAAATCAAGGAGAAGATGAGTTCCTCGCCGAAGTTAGTATCATTGGAAGGCTTAATCACATGAATTTAATCAGAATGTGGGGTTATTGTGCAGAGGGGAAACATATGATGTTGGTTTATGAGTACATGGAAAATGGTACTTTAGCCGATAACCTCTCATCGAATTCACTCGATTGGGGTAAGAGGTATAACATTGCTCTAGGAATAGCTAAGGGTCTTTCGTATTTACATGAAGAGTGTTTGGAGTGTGTTGAGACCTTTTAGGGTGTTGGCTTCATTTGGTAAAATAAGCCTGATTCCATGATGTGGAGCATGATGTGTGGCACATCAGGGTTCACATCTGGACGCCCTACTGGACGCGCTTTCATTTATTTAAACGCGATCTTTTGAAAAAGATTTGTTTTTCAAATTAAATCGTGCCAGCTTTCGCGCCAAGGAACAAGATAATCTTTCATGGTTCTGTTTTATTTTATTGGCCGACTTTGATCAAAAAGATTTGAAACAAACAATTAAAAGATTATGATCAAATAAATCTCAAAGCAAAATTTATCAAGGCCAACTCGTCAAAGCCCATGAAGCTTGTTCTATATAAAGGAAGACTGAAGACCAATTATTTATCAACTGAAATCAAGAAGCTAAGTCTACAAATTGAGTCTTAGGGTTTTAGTTCTTTAGTTGTTCTTTGTTCTTTGTGAGCCTTCACTTGGATCATAGTTTTGATGCAAGTAAGGACTGAGTTTATAGAGTTGTAATCTCTAGTTGTCTTTCTCCAAAGCTTTGAAGCAAGGAGTTAGATTGTGCAACACTCTAAGCCTTTAGGTACGAGTGCTTCGCTTGTCTAGGAGTGTGTCTCCAACTGAGTTTGTTATTAAATCCTTACTGGGTAAGGTTGAGGGAGAGTGAGCAGAGGTTCTCATATCTAGGAGTTCCTAGGTAGAATTAGCACGGGTAGTGATTAAGTGAGAAGTTGTAAACGGGGGAGTTTAGCTTTGAATTGATACTACCATAGTGGATTCATCCCTGGATTGGTATCCTCCAGAATAGGGCTTGTTATAAGTGCCGAACTGGGTTAACAAACTCACGTGTTCTTTTGTTTTCTGCACTTTATATTGTTTACTTGTTCATCAAGTTCAGTTGTCCACGATGTTGACACATTAGGCTACACATCGTACGATTCCTAAAGTGTACACATCGTGCTACACATCTGACACTTGCCACCAGAATTTCAATTGGCATCAGAGCAGGCACCCTGCCTGTTTGAGGGTGAGCTCCAGGGAAGTTACTTTCTGGAAACATGGACAAGGATGGAACAACGGTCAACAAACCACCCCTCCTGGATGGAACCAACTATGACTACTGGAAGCCAAGGATGATTGCCTTCCTAAAGTCACTTGACAGCAGAACTTGGAAAGCTGTGCTCAAAGGCTGGGAGCATCCCAAAATCTTGGATGCTAATGGTGTTGACACTGGTGTACTCAAGCCAGAGGAAGATTGGTCAGCTGCAGAAGACACTGCATCACTTGGAAACTCCAAAGCTTTGAATGCTTTATTCAATGGAGTGGACAAAAATATGTTCAGATTGATCAAGCAGTGTACTGTTGCAAAGAATGCTTGGGAGGTACTCAGAACCACTCATGAAGGCAATGCCAAGGTAAAAAGCTCAAGAATCCAACTTCTCAACACTAAGTTTGAAAACCTCAGAATGAAAGAAGAAGAATCAATTCATGAATTTCACATGAATTTGCTTGAGGTAGACAATTCCTTTGAGGCTCTAGGTGAAAAATTGTCTGAAGAAAAGCTGGTGAGAAAGATGCTTAGGTCCTTACCTAAGAGATTTAACATGAAAATCACAGCCATTGAAGAAGCTCAAGATATCCCAAGTATGAAACTTGAAGAACTTGTGAGCTCTCTTCAAACTTTTGAGATGAACTTAGGTGAGCAAACTGAGAAGAAAGGAAAAGGCATAGCTTTTGTATCTTGTGCTGGTGAAGAGGAAGAAGCTGTTGAATCAGATGATGACCTCTCAAATGACTTAGCCATGTTGGGAAGACAATTCAACAAGCTTCAAAGGAGGGTGGACAGAAGACCAAGGAGGAATGTGAGGAACATCCAGACTGACATCAGTAAACTAGGTAACACTTCAACAAAAACCAAAACTGATGATAAGTCAACTCAGAACAAGGGTGTTCAATGTCATGAATGTGAAGGCTTTGGTCATATAAGATCAGAATGTGGCACATATCTGAAGAAGCAGAAGAAAGGCCTAACTGTTTCATGGTCTGATGAAGACTCTGACACTGACTCAGAGAATGTTGCTGCTAATCATGTTAGTGCCATAACTAGGGTGGATAATTCTGATGTTGAATCTGATGATGAAGAACTTACCTTTGATGAACTAGCCTCAGTCCATAAAAAGCTATTTATCAAGAGTGAGGAACTGTACAAGGTCAATGAAGAGCAGAAGGAAATCATCAGTCAACTGGAGACAGAGAAGGGTCAACTACAGAGTCAAGTTGCTAGTCTTGAAAGTGAAGTCAAGTTACTGTCAACCAACTTGAAAAATATGACCAAGTCTGTAAAGATGCTCAACCCTGGAACCAACATGCTTGATGAAATTTTGAAAGTAGGAAAGTATGCTGGTGACTCATCTGGTGTAGGATTTAAGAACAAACATCACAGCAAGAAGACAAATACTAAGTTTGTTCCTGCTCAGAAGAAACCTGACCCTAGCAGAATGTGGACACATCACACTCCACATCAGAGACCTGCTGGCAAAGAGAAGTTTAATGCTTGGAGATGCCACTACTGTGGGAAGAATGGTCACATCAAGCCCTTCTGTTACAAACTCTATGGGTATCCCAAGAAAAAGCCTCAGGTGCAAGCCAAAACAGCAAGGGTCACTCCTAAGAAGATGTGGAAGCCTAAAGTTTCTGAAACTGCACATATTGCTCACACTTCTCTTAGAGCATCTTCTAGTAATGATTGGTATTTTGATAGTGGTTGTTCTAGGCATATGACTGGTGTTGAGAAATTTCTCACTAATATCAAGCCTCATACAACAAGCTTTGTAACCTTTGGTGATGGAGCAAAAGGTGAAATCAAGGGCAATGGTAAACTCAGCAGCAAAAGCTTACCTAACCTAGAGGATGTGCTACTTGTTAAAGGCTTGAAGGCTAATCTTATCAGCATAAGCCAATTGTGTGATCAAGGTCTCAAAGTCAACTTCACAAAGAATGAATGTCTTATTACTTCTGACAAAGGAGAATTGCTGATGAGAGGATCTAGGTCAAGAGACAACTGCTATCTATGGATTCCTGATGAAACAGCTCACTCCACTACATGTTTGATAAGTCAGGAGGAAGAAGTAAAGCTTTGGCACCAAAGACTTGGCCATTTGAATCTGAAGGGAATGAAGAAGATTGTGTCCAAGGAAGCTATTAGAGGTCTACCAAAGCTTAAGATTGTTGAAGGCAACATATGTGGTGAATGTCAAGTTGGAAAGCAGGTTCAGATGTCACACCCAATGTTACAACATCAGGTGACATCCAGAGTTCTTGAACTGCTACATATGGACTTGATGGGACCAATGCAGGTAGAGAGTATTGGTGGCAAAAGATATGCTTTTGTGGTTGTAGATGATTTCTCAAGGTTCACTTGGGTTAGCTTCATCAGAGAGAAGTCTGACACTTTTGATGCATTCAAAGAATTATGCCTTAGACTACAAAGAGAGAAGGATAGTGGCATTGTTAGAATCAGAAGTGATCATGGGAAAGAGTTTGAAAATTCAAGATTCTCTGAGTTTTGTGCTGATGAAGGAATTGGGCATGAGTTCTCCTCACCAATCACACCCCAACAAAATGGTGTAGTTGAGAGGAAGAACAGAACCTTGCAAGAGGCTGCAAGAGTTATGCTACATGCCAAGAAGCTACCTTACTACTTTTGGGCAGAGGCCATGAGTACTGCATGCTATATACACAACAGGGTAACTCTGAGAAAAGGTACCTCAATCACACTGTATGAGATATGGAAAGGAAGAAAACCAACTGTCAAACACTTCCATGTCTTTGGTAGCAAGTGCTATATCTTAGCTGACAGAGAGCAAAGGAGGAAGATGGATCCCAAGAGTGATGAAGGAATCTTTCTAGGCTATTCCATAACCAGCAGAGCCTATAGAGTCTTCAACAACAGAACAAGAACTATGATGGAATCCATCAATGTTGTCATAGATGACTGTTCAGATAATGAACCTGATGTTGATCCTGATGTGGACACATCTCACCCCCTGCCTGAAGACTCTGAAGTTATAGAGATTCCTGAGAAGACTGATCAGCAAGAAGATGTGACTCCAGTGAACAAGGGTCCCTCTGTTAGAGTTCAAAAGAATCATCCAAAAGAACTCATAATAGGGAATCCTGAGTCAGGGGTTATGACAAGGTCAAGAGAGGTTGTATCCAATGCTTGTTTTGTGTCAAAGGTAGAACCAAAGAATGTGAAAGAAGCCTTGACAGATGAGTTTTGGATTGAAGCTATGCAAGAGGAGCTGAACCAGTTCAAGAGGAATGAAGTGTGGGATTTAGTTCCTAGACCTGAAGGAGTCAACATCATTGGTACTAAATGGGTTTATAGGAATAAATCTGATGAAAGTGGTGTTGTGACTAGAAACAAGGCTAGGCTTGTGGCTCAAGGTTACTCTCAGATTGAAGGAGTAGACTTTGATGAAACATTTGCTCCTGTGGCACGTCTTGAGTCCATAAGGTTACTTCTGGGAGTAGCATGTATCTTGAAATTCAAGCTATTCCAGATGGATGTGAAGAGTGCTTTCCTCAATGGCTACTTGAATGAGGAAGTTTATGTGGAACAGCCCAAGGGATTTGTTGATCCAAATTATCCAGATCATGTCTACAGATTGAAGAAGGCATTATATGGATTAAAGCAAGCTCCTAGGGCATGGTATGAGAGGCTAACCAAATTTCTTGTGCAGCAAGGTTATAGAAAAGGAGAAACAGACAAAACCTTGTTTGTCAGAGAAGAAAAGGGCAAGTTCATGATTGCACAAATCTATGTAGATGACATTGTGTTTGGAGGAATGTCTGATCCAATGGTCAAGATGTTTGTGAATCAGATGCAGTCTGAATTTGAGATGAGCCTTGTAGGTGAACTTACCTACTTTCTTGGTCTGCAAGTCAAACAGATGGAAGATACAATTTTCATCTCCCAAAGCAAGTATGCCAAGAACATTGTGAAGAAATTTGGAATGGAGAATGCAAATCACAAAAGAACTCCTGCAGCAACCCATCTCAAACTTTCTAAAGATGAGCATGGTGTCAGTGTTGATCAAAGTCTATACAGAAGCATGATTGGCAGTCTACTTTATCTCACTGCAAGTAGACCTGATATTAGCTTTGCTGTTGGTGTGTGTGCAAGGTACCAAGCTGAGCCTAAGATGAGTCATCTAAATCAAGTTAAAAGGATTCTCAAGTATGTCAGTGGTACAAGTGATTATGGAATTCTCTACTCTCATGGTGAAGACACAAGATTGTTAGGTTATTGTGATGCTGACTGGGCAGGAAGTGCAGATGATAGGAAGAGCACTTCTGGTGGATGTTTCTTTTTGGGAAGCAACCTTATATCATGGTTCAGCAAGAAACAAAATTGTGTTTCTCTTTCTACAGCTGAGGCTGAGTATATTGCAGCAGGAAGTAGTTGCTCTCAGCTACTTTGGATGAAGCAGATGTTAGGTGAGTACAATGTGCAGCAAGATGTGCTCACATTATACTGTGACAATCTAAGTGCTATAAATATTTCCAAAAATCCTATCCAACATAGTAGGACAAAGCACATTGATATACGTCACCATTTCATTAGAGATCTTGTTGAAGACAATATTGTGACTCTAGAGCATGTTGCCACAGAAAATCAACTGGCAGATATTTTCACTAAGGCTTTAGATGCAAATAGGTTTGAGGTGTTAAGGGGCAAACTAGGTATTTGCCTCTTTGAGGATCAATAGCCATAATTGCTATTTAGACGTGCAACGGTTACCTGTTTTTTTCCCTCCATCCATAGTTGCACGCAATCCAAAGGCAATATTTCCAACGGCTATTTCGCGTTCAAAACTCCAAGAAATCCGTTTACTCAAGATTTTTCTTATTGCCTACCACATTGATCACCACATTCGTTTCTCAACCACTCAAACGACCAAAAATTTTCTTGATCTTTCTCAAACCCTTTGTTCATCTTTCTGAAATTTTCTTTGAAATCTTCATACAAAATCATCATCATCATCATGTCTACTGCAACCAAAACATCTCCTTCCACAAAAACAAACACTCCTCCATCATCACCAAAACCTATTTCCCCACATCAAAAAGATATTCAAGGTGACATGATCGTCGATGCCACTCCTGTCTCAATGATCAAGCCATCTGGATCAAAGAAGAAGAAGTCTAAACGATCAAGAAGGGAATCAACCCCCATTGCCGCAGAGGAAGATGTTGTTCCTTCTCCTTACACAGAAAAATCCAAAAAGAAGAAGAAGAAAAGCAAGAAGCCAAAGATTGGCTCACCAAAGAGGGTTCACACCATGGAAAGTCTGCATGTTGAACCTCTTCCTGCAAAATCTGGTGATGCAAATGCTGAAGCATCTATGGGTGTAGGTTCTTCAAACCCTAACCCTGAGAAGGCTGCTGTGAAGATTTCTGAGGGTCAAAGGCACCCCTTGACTCAGAAGATCATTGATTCTGTGCTCCAGGCCCTGCAAGAACCTAATGTTGCGGCAGATGTTGGCACATCATTGCCACAAGGTGAAGAAGAGTCTCCTGCTGAAGAAGAGACTGCTGCTGTTGAAAGACCTGCTGTCATTCCTAATTCTCCTGATCAGGTATTTGTTGAAGAAGATCAACCTGCTGAGGTTGAGGAACCTGAAGATAATATCCAGTCTGACAAAGTTGTTGTGGATGTAGAAGGCTACAATTCTGACATCCCCTTGAAGAAGCTTACTGAGGAGAGTATTGCAAGAAGGACTAGAAGTGGTAAAGGTCCTGCTGTTGTTGAGATTTCTCCTGCTGTTACTAAGGAGAAGAAGAAGCCTGTTAAGAGGCAAGTCATGTATGGTCCCAAGAAGGGATTTAGTAAAGCTGTGGTTCCACCTGCAAAGAAGAAGACTCAGAAAAGAAAAGAGCCACCTACAAGTGACTCAGAGTACGATGTGGAGCAGGATGTAGCTCACATCAGTGAGTCTGAGGAAGAATCTGCTGAGGAACGCAATATGGAGCTTGATGTGATTCACATTGAGTCTGCTGTGAAGAAGAGCTATGGGAAGAAGAAAATTCCTCAGGGAATTCCTGACATCCCAGTTGATTTGATTTCCTTCCACAACCCTGCACATGCTGGTAAATGGAAGTACATTGCTCATAGAAGGTTAGCTCTGGAGAGGGAGCTCAGTGCTGAAGCCTTGCAGTGCAAGGAAGTTATGAGGTTGATCAAGCGTGCTGGCTTGATGAAGACTGTTACTGGACTAGGTGACTGCTATGAGAAGGTAGTCAAAGAGTTTTTGGTAAACATCCCTGCTGGTTGTGACAATCCTTTGGACAAGGAATACCAAACTGTTTTTGTGAGAGGTAAAGAAATTCACTTCTCTCCCACTGTTATCAACAAGTATCTGGGCAGAAGTGAGGAGCCCTTTGCTGAGATGGAGGCAAATGACAACTACATAATCAAGGCCATCACAGCTGGAAAGGTCAAGACTTGGCCTAAGAAGGGAAAATTGCAAGCAAGCAAGCTCACTCCAATCTACAACATCCTGAACAGGATTGCTGCTGCTAACTGGGTGCCTACCACACACAACTGTGATGTGGCTACAGGTTTGGCTAGGTTCATCTATACTGTGGGTAACAAAGTTCACTTCGATTTTGGTACTTATATTTTTGATCAGACTATCAAACATGCCAAAACCCTAGCTGTCAAACTACCCATTGCCTTTCCTTCCCTACTGTGTGGAATCATATTGAGCCAGAGACCTGATGTTCTGGGCAAGGATGATTTGTCTTGCAGAAGAGAGTCTGCTATTTCTTTTAGTCTCAAGCAGTCTGATGTGACTCCTGATGTGGGCACATCCAGCTCAAACAATGCTATGTCTAGGACAGACATGATTGCTGCTTTAAAGGAGACTTGCAAGGCTCTGGATGAGAAGAAGGCCAAGCTGGAGGCAGTCATTGCTGGACTAGAGCTTGAGGATGAGCAAACAATGGCTGAGGATGAGGAATTGGAGGAGGAGGAGCCCAATGACTCTGAAGCTGAGGAAACTGATGGGAGCCAGGATATTTGAATTATTGTAATTCATTAATATTTCCCTGTACTCAGTATTTCCTTGTTTTTGCTTGTATTTTGTGGGCTATGCCCTGGATTTCTGATGCACCTTTGCGTGCCTGTTCTGTACCTGCTGCACTATTAATATCATCTCTACATCTCATGCTATCTGCATTCTATGGTGTGTTACTTACTCTCAGTATGTTTGTCATAATTTTTGGCTAAAAAGGGGGAGTAAAAATTAAAATGAAAAACTTTGAAGTCTTAACTGCAGCAAATTCTGAACTTCTGAACTTTGAACTTCTGAACTTCTGAACTTCTGAACTTCTGAACTTCTGAACTTCTGAACTTCTGAACTTCTGAACTTCTGAACTTCTGAACTTCTGAACTTCTGAACTTCTGAACTTCTGAAACTTTCTCAACTTCTGAAGCACTACAACTTCTGAAGCTCTTCTCAACTTCTGAAGCTTCTCCAACTTCTGAAGTTCTGATGTGTGGCACATCTGACTACACATCTGGTATACATGCTTATTTTTCTTCAAATATTTTATCAACAAATTTTTGAAGAATTAGTTTTCTAAAGCATGTTCTTCTGAAGACCTTTTCTGTACGTTTTCAACTGGGTGATGCATTCTTAAGAAGTCCAATTGAAGATGTTAATTTGTGTAATGGTTGATCCATTTGTATGATTTCTACATGGTGATGCATTCTTAAGAAGCCTGTAGAAGTTGCTATTTTGTGTGATGTTTGACACATCTGTGAGTTTTAACTTGGTCATGCATTCTTAAGAAGCCAAGTTTAAAACTTCTCTATATCTCTCTAGGCCATGCATTCTGAAGAAGCCTATAGGGAATATGAGATTTAGGGGGAGTACATGGAAAGTGCTCTAGTTCAAAGGGGAGTAGACTATTACTGGGTTTGCTACCCTCCCTTATGTGTGCATGGAATCTCATGCTTGTATGTGTCTGAGAATTTACTTTTCTCAGTCTTTGGGAATTTATTTTCCTATCTTGTGAGAGTTTATTTCTCTCTTTATTTGCGAGGCTCTAATCCGCTGCTGCATGCCTCTGATGTGCCTACACATCTCTCCAAGTTTAGTTGGGTGACTCAAAGATTATTTTAGCCCAAAATTTGCCAAAGGGGGAGATTGTTGAGACCTTTTAGGGTGTTGGCTTCATTTGGTAAAATAAGCCTGATTCCATGATGTGGAGCATGATGTGTGGCACATCAGGGTTCACATCTGGACGCCCTACTGGACGCGCTTTCATTTATTTAAACGCGATCTTTTGAAAAAGATTTGTTTTTCAAATTAAATCGTGCCAGCTTTCGCGCCAAGGAACAAGATAATCTTTCATGGTTCTGTTTTATTTTATTGGCCGACTTTGATCAAAAAGATTTGAAACAAACAATTAAAAGATTATGATCAAATAAATCTCAAAGCAAAATTTATCAAGGCCAACTCGTCAAAGCCCATGAAGCTTGTTCTATATAAAGGAAGACTGAAGACCAATTATTTATCAACTGAAATCAAGAAGCTAAGTCTACAAATTGAGTCTTAGGGTTTTAGTTCTTTAGTTGTTCTTTGTTCTTTGTGAGCCTTCACTTGGATCATAGTTTTGATGCAAGTAAGGACTGAGTTTATAGAGTTGTAATCTCTAGTTGTCTTTCTCCAAAGCTTTGAAGCAAGGAGTTAGATTGTGCAACACTCTAAGCCTTTAGGTACGAGTGCTTCGCTTGTCTAGGAGTGTGTCTCCAACTGAGTTTGTTATTAAATCCTTACTGGGTAAGGTTGAGGGAGAGTGAGCAGAGGTTCTCATATCTAGGAGTTCCTAGGTAGAATTAGCACGGGTAGTGATTAAGTGAGAAGTTGTAAACGGGGGAGTTTAGCTTTGAATTGATACTACCATAGTGGATTCATCCCTGGATTGGTATCCTCCAGAATAGGGCTTGTTATAAGTGCCGAACTGGGTTAACAAACTCACGTGTTCTTTTGTTTTCTGCACTTTATATTGTTTACTTGTTCATCAAGTTCAGTTGTCCACGATGTTGACACATTAGGCTACACATCGTACGATTCCTAAAGTGTACACATCGTGCTACACATCTGACACTTGCCACCAGAATTTCAGAGTGGATCTTGCATTGTGACATAAAACCTCAAAACATACTTATTGACTCGGATTTCAAACCCAAAGTAGCTGATTTTGGATTGTCTAAGTTACTACAAAGGAATAATGTCGATGATTCGAGTTTCTCTACAATGAGAGGAACAAGAGGTTATATGGCACCTGAATGGATTTTCAACTTGTCAATCACTTCTAAAGTCGATGTTTATAGCTACGGTATTGTCGTGTTGGAGATGATTACCGGAAAGAGTGCAATGATTGAGATTCCAATAACGAAATCACATAAGGAGAGGTTAGTAACATGGGTAAGAGAGAAAAGAAGGAAAGTATCAAATGTGGGATGTTGGGTTGAACAAATAGTTGATCCTGCATTGAGATCAAATTATGACATTGTTAAATTGAAGAATTTGGCAATGATAGCTTTGGATTGTGTAGAGGAACAAAAAGACATAAGACCCACCATGAGTCAAGTTGTTGAAAGGCTCCAAATTCATGAACATGATTCTTAATCACGGCAAGTTTATATTGCTAAGCTAGTTGTGCTAGCAAAAATCAAACGGGTAGATAATTTTACTTATACTTACTAAACTCAATTTTTAATTTTAGTACCTAAAAATATAGCGAATCTTAATTTTAGTACCTAATAAAAATAAGATGTTTTTGTCCTCTCAAAATTTTCAGTTTTGTTTTTTGTCCATAATGGACATTTTTACATGTTTTTTATACTTTTTCAACATATGGACATATATACAAAAGTTTAAGTTTAACATAATAGATGGACATGAACACATTTTAAACATAAAAATATCATAATCTTGATTTTAAACAGAACATAAATTAGTTATTACAAACAAAGAACAAAATGGAAAGTTGTGGGAGATGAAAATTTCCGGTTTATATTTTTAAAAACTACTAAAATCCAAAATTTGTTATATTTTTAGAAACTAAGAATTTATTAACCATTAAAATATAATCCTTCTGAGATGTTTATGGAAGTCTGTATACTAGTGTGAGACCCGTGCTAAGCACGGGAAAAAAATTACTTAGAAGAGAAATAATTTAAATAAAAAACTTATGGTCAAATAGAATAACATCATCAAACGCATGATCAAATTAATGATCAATTTTTAGAAAATCAAACAACAAATCCCAAGTATTTTCATGATGCATAAATTAGAAAAATATAATACAAAATATTCACATTACTATAGTGTCGTTATAAGGAAGAAAGATAGTTTTAGATATGAGATTTATTGACCCCAATAATAAAGATGTAGTGCAAAGCTCATTCGAAGCAATATTTAAAGAACAACAATAGTATATTATAGTGTTAAGAAATAACCTGAAAAGTTTAGACATGTCTATACGTTTTGAAAAACTTCGGGATACACAACGTTTGTGGTCTCACTGCAAATATTATCATCTTCATCCAAAATCAACATCTTCAGGCCCTTTCTAGATGTAACGCGAGAGACAGCAACATAAAATTATCCGTGTGAACACAGGCTTCGGAAGATAAAGGCCTACATGAGATAAAGATTGACCTTGACTTTTATTGATGGTCATTGCAAAACAAAGAGTTAATGGAAATTGCCTACGCCTAAATTTAAACGGTAGACCAGGATCACTCGGGAACAAATTCATTCTAGTAAGGAATATTTTATCACCGACAATTTGTCCTGTAATTACCGTAGCACTTATAGATTTACGGCCAAGTTGAGTCACTGTTAACCTCGTACCATTACATAAACCATTTGTGTCTGATCAATGTTTCTCATGAGCATAACAGGACATCCCACTTTTAGTTTCAATTTGTGATTAGGAATCCCTGAAGTCTTAATATCATTCAAAAATTCTATTCTGAACCAATCTTCGTGAACCTCAGAATTTTCATCTGATCTTATGCACGAGTCAAAGCTAAAATATTCTCTCTCATCACCTGGAATCAATGACATAAGATAACCATTAACATGCTAAACTGATTCTAGTGTAGGGGCAAGAATCCCCCTTTTTTGAAAAAATCGTGCATTGCTAATATTATCCAAAAAGTTTGGGTATACAAAATCGACCAAAAACATTAAGGGATTTGTAGTATCAGATATAAGCAAATTGGGATTTTAATAGTGTTTTGACCATTTCCATCCACGTTATCATCACCGTCACTAATTAAGAGTATCCATTTAGCAAAATCTGCAATTTCTTCTTGTTCATCACCGCCACCAATTAAGAGCCCTATAAACTCTTTTATGTATCCATCGTTGTACCAAAATTCTGAATTTAGTTCTTTAATTTCTAGAATAAAGTGTTTTGTTCGTATTACAAAAGTTGATGAATAATCAACTAATCAACAATATTTGATGAACCTACAAGATTAACAAGGAGAATTTGATACTCTTGCCAAACCTCCTCGGGAAAATAATGTAATGAGGGAGAAGTTATGATACCCACGACCTAATACCCTTCTTCACAAATTGAAGGGTAAAAATGGAAAGACAAATGGCTTAATAGTTCTCTGGCCACTGGTATAATACCTGTGAAGCATGGGTCGCGGCGTTGCTGCGATGTTTTTTTATTATAGGATGAATATTCTACAACGTAAAATTAATTCGGTTATAAAATTATTTGCTAAGATTGTTGTCTGATATAATTATAATTGCAATATTTGTGAATGACAATTTATTCATGTATAAATAATATTGAATGTTGTGTGATATTTTTCATTTAAATATAGCAATTTCTCATATACATGTCGTATAAAACATAAAAGTAAAAAATTTTACTTAAAGCTGATTTGACATGAGTTAAGATTTGATATGAGTTAAAATATAGATCCACAGAAAAATTATAAAAAAGTAAGCACACATATTAAGTTTTTCATCAACATAAACTTGTTCTCCATGTGTAGTAATTATTTAAATTTTTTTCCGACAAAAACTTGTTCCCCGTGACTAATATAGTTATAACATATATATATTCCCCATGTATAATAGTTATTTAAATTTTTCATCGGCAACAACTTGTTCCCTCGTGTATAACAATTAAAATAAATTTTTTATTAGTAATAACTTGTTCTTCGTGTATAATAATTGATTTAAATTTTTCATCAGAAACAATTTAGTCATCACATATAATAGGTATTAGAATTTGATAGGCCTATACTCAACCACAAAAGCTATCTTGAGAGTTGAGGTTTGCACTATATTTATAAAGGCTATCTATGTTATATTTTTAGCCAATATGGGACTTCTAACACCACCCCCCCCCCCCCCCCCCCCCCCCCCCCTCTCACGTTCAGAATTGAACAAGCTTTAACAACAACGGGGGCCCCAAATATGAGAGGTCTCCACAACAAATGAATCTAGAATGGACTCTGGTACCATATTAGAATTTGATAGACATATACTCAACCACAAAAGTTAGCTTGAGAGTTGAGATTTGCACTACATTTATAAAGGCTATCTATGTCATATTTTTAGGCAAAGTATGACTTCTAACATTAGATAATTAAAAATATTTATCAACAATAACTTGTTCTTCGTATATAGTAGGTATTTAATTTTTTCATTAGTTAGCAACAACTTATTACTCCGTATATAATAGATAATATAAATTTTTATCAATAACAATTTATCTCATGTATAATAGTTATTTTTTAAAAAAAAAAGAAGTTATTAACCTTGTCACATATATATCATAGTTATTTCTTTTTCTTTTTTTTTTGAAGGATATCATAGTTATTTCAAATGATGTATCAAAGAGAGATTTTTATAATACAAGGATAGACTTTTATAATGTATTAAAGATGAAGGCGGAAATTTTTAAAAAAAATGATGAATGCAAAAAAATTCAAATATTTTTTTAAGTGGAAATTCAATGTTGTTTGAAAAATAATAATTTTTTTTTTAAATAAAATAGTTTATTAATAGAGGATAAAATGGAAAGTTTAGTTAAAAATTTCATTTGATTAATTGAGGATTAAATGCAGGGATGATGGTACAATTGCACAGTTGTAATTTTGTGATTATTTTGTTGGTAAATTCTATTTTCTTTGTCCTATAAATCCTAGCTCAACTGACAAAATTTGCTGAAATTGCAAGGTATGAACGTCATGACCGGGGTTCGAACCCTGGCTTTCTCACTTATATGAGAATTTCTTCTTATATTTACTTTGCTAATTCTTCTATGTACCAAAAAAATAAATTCTATTTTCTTTTGAAATGCATAATTTTCTTTTAATAAAAAATAAAATAAAAATAGAAATAGAAGAGTTACCCAAACGGCCAAACCCCCATTAGTGTGTTTCTTCCTTTGTTGCTTACTTTGGTATCAGCATATCATATCACTCAATGAATGTGCTTTGCTTTGTTCCTTCTCTTCCTTCTTTTCGAGTACTTACTTTACTGATTCTATTTCCATTCCTTCAAAGCTGTTTTATTTTATATATAATAATCTCTACACAACAACATAACAGAACTTCAAATGCATTTGCTACTACACATTCAAATTAAAGAGGAACGAAGTAGATTCATATTGTTCATTCATAAGGTGATTTCACTTCATTCACGCTGGAAATAATCAGGTAAATAAGCGTCTCTTACTATTCATCTTGTTATAACCTACACCTTTTATTTATTCGCGCTAGAAACTTCAAATGTTTATGTTGATCACTATTATCATTACGTTGATCACTTCTAATTGAAGCTTTAAATCATTGACACAGGAGGATTAGTACACCTTATGCTGCAGAACTTGAATTGCAGTGAACACTACGTACACCTTATTATCTTGATGCTGGCTTCTGCAAATTGGAGAATGATTGTTTATACTATTTGAGCATGTGCTGAAATAAGGTAACAAACAATCATATATATGGTTCCCTTTTTAAAATAAAAATGTTATTGCTCATAACCTATAATCAATGTCACCTTAGAAAGAAAAAATAAATGTAGTACTTAATTCTTTTGATTACAATTACAATCTATGTAGTCACAACAATCAAAATGAGTGAAGTTATCTGTATGAAAAGTTATGATTCATATAGGTACATAGACATTATAGCAAAACTATATATATCGTTTATTTATCTTGAATGCATAACTCCAAACAATTACACAAATATTTAGTCATAGGATATTTTACCATTTTACTAAATCTGAACATTGCTTTAGACACAATTCTATACACTTACTAGTTAGTTATATTGTATTGACTATTGACATTTATAGCTGTCACTTTATGGAAATAAATAAAAATTGTAAGACCCATAGAATTATTGTAGTAGAAATTATATTTTTGTTATATTAATTAGCTTATGCTATTTGTTTTTATCGGTTTTCTGTTTAATTGTCTGTTTTGACAGAATTTTTGCTGAGATTGTGTCGGCGCGTAGTTTAACGTTTGAAAAATGGGCACAATGATTTTATAAACTTTAAATGAGTTTAGAAACATTTTTGTCTCGTCGAAATGTTGAAAATGATTTTCTAGTGGCTTTTGATAAAACGGGCAAGATATACCCGCTGTTTGAAAATTTTACGGTTTCTGATTTCCGTCAAAATTTAAATGGAGACTTTATACATCGACTGTGATGTGAATTTGATCTCATTATATTTTTCCGAGCTAATGAGCGAAAATTTATTCGGAATAAAATTTATTCGAATTGTAAGTGAATAGTTTTAATTGTATGGTTTACGGTAGAATTTTTCTTTTTTGGTAAAATTTATCGGTACGCGAAATACGACTCGTTTAAGAGCGAACGTGGAGACTGAGTGAGATGAGTTGACAAGTTACTTGGTGACCAAGATTGAGATGAATGGCTAGGATTTGCTCATAGAACTTTATCCTATTCGATCCAAGGGCTAGAAACCAACTAAGGCACTTATTTAAGGATAGGCATTGAGACAAGTTTCATTCTTTCTCTCATTTCTCCCTCTGTCAACCGTAGCTCTCCCTCTCATTCTTGCTAAGTGTAGAAATCATGGAAAACAAATTGTGAGGATTTTGAGAGATCAAATTAAAAAGCTTGGATCATGTGACTTTAAGACCAAACACCACCACCTTGTGAACTAAGCTCCAAGAGGTAGAATTCTTTTCCCCTTTCATTTCTCTTTGGCCAAAAATGATCATTAAAGGTAGGGAGTTATGGTTGTTATTTTTTTAGCTTATTTCCTTTATTAATATAGTAGATCCATACTAGTGAGTGTTGGATCTAAAAGAAAATATGTGATTCAAAGTGTTTGATTTTATGCTCAATAATATTTTGTTAAGTTTTGATTTTCTTGCTCATTTTCTTTAGAAATATTGTTGTGTGAGTTTATATGATTATATATCCAAAAGAAATTATTTGTTTTGAGCAGTTGAAAATTTTAGAGATTTTGTGAAATGTCAGAAAGTTGTTTTTATTTGATGAACATGTTTATATTGAGTGGATCTATCAACGTGTCGATTTAGTTTTGAAAAGCCCTAAAAAAAAATTGTGTGTTCATGAAGAAATTTTTGGAAAAACTCTTATGATTTGTGAGTTGTGTTTTGAAATGATTTATTTATGTGAGCTAGTTGATTTGAGTCATGGTTTTCAATTGGAAAAGTTTGGGAGCTAGCCTTAATGTTCTTGGCCGTGGCACTTTAGTGTTGTGACCATGTGGTTTTCAAATTTTGTAGGTCTTATTGGAGGGCAATGAATCTTGGTTTCAAAAGAATGACTAGTGTGGTTTTGTTTGGAAATAAAAAAAAACTAGTAACTTGTGTTTTAAGTAAACAAGTGAAGTTGTAAAGTTTTGAAAAGTTGTTAAGTGTAGGATTAAACCAAATTGAGTTGATTTATGTGAAATTGGTATTTTTATACTTGTTTTAACAAGTTAGATTTTTTAAAAGAGTTGCTTGGAGCTATTCTTAGGTTGTGGCCGAAATCTATAAGGGCCTTTAGGTCATTTTAAAATTGTTTTTGTGTCCTAGAAAGTTAACAATTTGATCCGCCTTTTCGAGACGATGAATTTGGCGTATGGCTCGTCTCGATCGGACAAAAATTAAATGAGTTATGGTCATTTTAATTTGTAACTGTTTTACCGTCGTTTTTGAATTTATATTATAGTAGTAGAAAAATAATAGAGATTATTTTCTACGAAAAGAGAAACAAGTTTGGAAATCGATTTGTGAATCGTAAAGGAAATTCTTTTGTCAAGGATTTATGTGTTAAGAGTTGTTTTAAATAAATGATTTGGCTTTCGAAGTGTTTTAAAATAATCGAGATTTATTTAAATGATGTTTTGTGATGAGAAACTATTTTATTAAAGTGTTATTGTTTTTAAAAGAGTCATTTTGAAAACAAGTCGAGCCTAGTTAGGTGTAAGAGAACGACCATAGGCCTTGATCCATTAGTAGCTGAGCTAGGACTATTTGAGTGATCAATTAGAATGTGGTATTAACTTAGATAAGTTGTATGTTTTAAAAGGTTAAGAGGATTAGCCGAATTGGGGACTTCGTCGAGAGAGACGGATATTGCTCGCGTAGCGTAAGTTGATGTGTTGGAAGCTTGCCGAGGTAAGGGCACTTTCTAACGATTTCATATACCTCGAAATATCGAGTGCTTTTTATGCATGTGTAATTGTTGCTTGAATATGTGTATTTGCTTGATGTGATGCAATATGAATTATGAGCATGGTTGTTTTGTGATGTATTCTCGTGACGAGAACTTGTTTGAGAACATGCTATATTCTACACATGTTTGAGTGGTTGTTGTGAATTTCATATGATTGAATAATATGAAATGTTGATACATGTACTTGATTGAATATCTTGTTGTACATGATGTTTATTTGTCTTACATATGATTTTACGAAATATATGTATTGACATGTGCTTGAGAATTACATATGCTTGAGTGGTATGTTAATTGTTGCATGAGCATATATGAAACGTGTATGTCGGTTGGAGAATACACGGGGTTTGTCGGTTGGAGACTACCCTATATATGTTAAAATAGAAAATATATGCCCATGCATTTCATAGTCGTGTATGTCGGTTGGAGACTGCACGGGGTGTGTCGGTTGGAGACCACCTAATCCTGCGGGATTTTATTGAGTCGGTGTTTGTCGGTTGGAGACTTCACCATTGTGTACGTCGGTTGGAGACTACACATTTAGTAGGGGTTGGACCTACGACTCTCTGCGGAGAGGTTAAATTCCGGAATTCATGCATGTGAAACAGTCCCGGTTAGGGTGATCACAATCATGTAGAGTCTGCATTGATAGGCTAATTGTGCATTCAAGTATTGTTGTGTGTGATTGATAGACTATTCGTATACTTAAATTCTATGATGTGTGATTCATATGATAAATGTGTATATGCTGCCATGTATTGTATATCTTGCGCTGCGTATTTTTGGTTATATGTTATTTTTAGATCGTGACCCACTACGAACATTTTTAGGGATTTATTTGTACCGCGTGGAGAAGCGGCAAGGCTTGAAGCTGTCTGTGGGTCTTCGTCACTCAGTCATCTTCAGTTAGAGTTTTAAGATCAGCTTAGGGGTAGTAGTTTAAGAGTCTCGTTTGCTCTTATTTATTGTCCGCTGTATTTATATTGAAATTGTATTACGATAATTATTGGAATATATGATGTCGCTATGTCGGTTTAGACATAACGTTTGGTTTTAATCTTAAACTTTTATTCGTGAAAACAATTTATAAAAGAGGCATTGCATTACGATCGTTATTTTGAAAATGGTTTACTCTGATTTAATTTAAGTGCGATCGTGAATGTTTTATTTCAAAGTCTTTGTTGTTTTAAAAAAAAAAAAAAAGTGCCTACTTTTGGGCTTCGAAAATCGGGGTGTTACAAAAATAGACTATACATGTGTGACCAACTGCTTATGGAAATAGTTAAACTTTAAATGAGTTGCTAGCTATAAAGTTTATGCATATGGCCAACTGCTTATAAATATTATTTTCCCTGCTTCTATTGTTTGTTGCAGAAGAACATGGATTATAGTGAATGTTAGCTGCTGCTGTTGCTGAGAATTAAGGGAACTGACTGGTCAAGAAACATTGATTGAGAGGTACCAAAACAATCTCATGCTTATTTTTCTTATGTCTATTATGATTTGCATTTTCAATACCTTTCTTTTTGCAAGCCTCATTAAATTGCTTTGAAACAAACTCTAGGCTATTGTCAGTTCTCAAATCTTTTAGTTTAGTTCCAGTTTGATTTTCTATAAGAGTATGTCATTTCTTGAACTTTTCAATTGCGTCAATTTTATGTTTTAAAATGTGAACTCATACTCTTCTAGAATAATCATTGATAATAGTAAGGGTCCGTTTGATTGGGGGGTTTTTGGAGTGGAGAAGAGGGGAGGAAATATTATTAGTGAATTGTGTTAGGTTAATTTTTTAAGGAAGGGAGAAGAGGATGGGAGGGAATATAAGACCATTTTTGCTTCCCCAAATTTGAGGGATTTGGAGGGGAGGTGAGGTGAGAGAAGATGGATTATTACAATTTTAATTATATTGACATAATTATCCTCACATTTATATTAAAATACCAAAACTATCCTTATCATTTCACTTAATGTCTAGGGGAGGTGAGTTCGGAAGTTAGTGTCTAAGGGCATCCTTTAGGGTTAGTTTTTGGAGTTTTAGCGGGAGATTGGGAAGCTAAGGAGTGTCCTTGTTGTGGACCTCCTTTAGGTTGTTTGGTTTTGGTGGTTGTTGTTTTTGGGATTAGTTTTTATTGGTTTGGTTGGGTTGGGGTTTTGTATTGGTGGTGTTTGATGTGCTTTTGGATTGGTCAAGATGTTTTAGCATCTTACCTTCCTTTGTTTTATCCGACAATCCTTTATACTTCTTGTATAGGGATGTGTTATTTAATAAAATTTAGCCATTTCAAAAAATAAATAAATAAATAAAATTGCTACTCCTTTTTATTTTTTTCTACCATTTCAATCTTTTTTTTTATTATTAAAATGAGACTTTAACCTTAGAGAGGAGTTGTGGATCTGATATAACTCAATTAAGATTATTCCATCAATCATAAAATTATGATTCTTGACTTTGTCCTGTTGGAACCTTATTCTGAAGTTCATTCTCATGTCTATTCTTAACTTCAATGTTGAGACCTTTATTATGATTTGCATTCTCATGTATGTAGAGCTTTGCATTTTGACTTCAATGAATTGAGAATACTATGTTCTAAGAAAGTTTTGATTCTTTGAGTATTGATCTTATGTTTGCTTTTTTTGAGATCAATTTGATCTTCTCCTTGAGATAGACTTTGCAGCTTTTGTGATGCCATTATCATATTCTAATGATATAGCAGAACTGATTATGAGTTTGGGATTGCTTCATATTTGTGCACTGATGCTTGAGATAAGTGTTTCCTCCATTTTGAGGCATTCTCAAGTCATTCACATGATTGTTCTCAACTCTTCTGGCATATTAGTTCTTCTCTTCTTGCTAACTATGTTGTGTGTGCCTTAAAATCTCAAGTTTCTTAGTTAGAGGAGATTATGGATTTTGTCGTTTACGCATGGGCGCGCATAGAGCTATGAGCGGGGTGCGTAGAATTGCTGATTACATGAATCTGAATTCTATCGTTTGTGCGTGGGTGCATAGAGCACGCATGGGGTGCACAAATTATGTATGGGGTGCATTTTCCAGATCTAGTCTAGTATAAAACCTGTGTTTTCTTGACAGTTTTCTTGGGATGTTGGGGATCTTGGAGAGACAAAAAGAGGGAATCATTGAATCATTAATAACCGATGATTGAGAGCTTTTCGGGGTATATCTAGGATTGGGAAATAAATTGTATGAATGTAAATTGATGGAAGCTTAAAATGCAAAATATGTAAAGAAGCACATGCATCAAAACAAATTTTATTACAATATTTAAGAGTACAAGCATGATTACAAAAAATCCTACCGTCAACATGCAGTTAAATGACAACAATATGACCTACATATACCTTTAATGTTATATGGATTATAGTAATTTTTCTTGTTTTGTAATTTTTCTTTAAAAAAAAAAAAAAATTAGTTAGCATTTTATTTTTATATGATCTACTTATACCTATAATGTTATATGCATTTCTCATGCAACTTAATTAGAAAAAAATAAAAAAATAATGTTTACTAAAAATTATATTGTAAGTTTTTTATATCTAACTTTGATCTATTGAACTTGATTTAGATGGAGGGTTTCTTGACAGATTTGGGGAAGACATTTGCAGAGAAATTGATAAACAGTGTAATAAAAAAATCACGTTATCTATTTTGCTTCAAGTGCATTGCTAACGAATTCGAATCAGAAAAGGATAACTTGGAAGTAGAATGGAAAACTATGAAACAACGTTTTACAAAGGCAATTGAAAAAGATAAAGATATTGCATTTAATGCTCAATGGTGGGAAGAGCAAGCTGCTATACTTATTCAAGAGGACACTAAAACAAATCAAAGATGTTTTTTTGGATTTTGCCCTAATTGCATATGGCGATATAAAAGGGGAAAACAGTTGGCATACAAGATAGAGGAAATTAAAAAATTGGTGGAAAAGGGAGAGAAATTTGACAATGTTGAACTCACTCGTAGTCTTCCAGGTGTTGAGCTTTATTCTTCTCAATATTACATTTCTTTTAAAAGTAGGGAGTTTAAATACAAAGAGCTTTTGGATGCATTAAAAGATGACAACTACTATACAATTGGATTGTATGGGATGGGCGGCACAGGTAAAACAACATTGGCAATAGAAGTGGGCAAACAACTTAAGGCTTCAATGCAATTCAATCGTGTCATCATTACTACAGTGTCAAATACTCCTAATATAAAAAAGATTCAAGATGATATCGCTGGACCCTTGGGATTGGTATGGGAGGACAACAATGAGTCAAACAGGCGTCAAAAGATATGGAACAGATTAACCAATGGTGAGAAAATTCTTGTGATATTGGATGATGTGTGGGGAAATCTCAATTTTGTTGAAATAGGGATTCCACATAGTGATGATCACAAAGGATGCAAAGTTCTTGTAACCACACGATATCGGTGGGTATGCGACAAAATGGCATGTGGAATAACAATTCAACTAGAGCTCTTATCTGAAGAAGGCATGCTGATCTAAGTAATATTTCCTCCAAAGGTCTACTCAAACAAGGACGCAAAATTGCAAATGAATGCAAAGGACTACCAGTTGCAATTGCTACCATTGCCAGCAGTTTGAAGGCACAAAAATGTCAAGAAGAATGGGATGTTGCCTTAAAGTCCTTAAAAAATCCTATGTCAATGGGTGATGTTGATGACACTTTGGTTGACATTTATAAATGTTTGAAGTTTAGCTATGATAATTTGAATAACAAAAAAGCCAAGGAATTGTTCCTCTTATGTTCTGTATTCCATGAAGATGAAGAGATCTCTACTGAAATATTAACCAGACTTGGCATAGGAGTCGGTCTCTTTGGGGAAGGTTATGACAAATACAATGATGCTCGAAATCTAGTAGTTGTAGCCAAAAATAAACTCCTTGATTCATGTTTACTGTTGAAGACAAATGAAAGCCATGTAAAAATGCATGACTTGGTTCGGGAAGTTGCCCAATGGATTGCGAACAAAGAGATTCTAGTGGTAGATTCTTCTAACAAAAAACAAATGTCATCAAATATCAAATATTTGTTATTTGAGGGAAATTCAATGGATTTGTGTTCCTCCAGGTTTGATGGTTCTAAACTTCAGATTCTGATTTTAATCATGGTCACAGGTTGCTTTGGGGATTCATTCTTTGAAAATATTGCAGGGCTTCGAGTTTTGAATTTAATAGCAAATAGGCAAACTATATCATTACCACAATCAATTCAGTCATTGACAAATATTCGTTCTCTATTAATTGAAAGAGGTAATTTGGGTGACATCTCTGTTTTGGGAAGCCTGCAAAGTCTTGAGACACTTGATTTGTATTTTTGTTCTATTGAAGAACTTCCCCAACAAATTGCTCAATCGAAGAAACTTCGATTGTTGAACTTGTCATACTGTATCATTAAACATAATAATCCATTTGAAGTTATCCAAAGATGCCCATCACTTGAGGAATTATACTTCTGGAGCAGTTTCAATGGTTTTTGTAAGGATATAAGCTTGCCTACATTGGAAAGGTATCATCTCAATGATGGTTTTGGTTTAATGAACAATTCAATATCAAACTATGTGTATCTTCAAAAAGATTATTTGTCAGAAGCAACATTTAAGCATGTGATTCAAACAACAAAGATTCTTAAATTGGAAAGAATTAAGAAAGGGTGGAGAAATCTCATGCCTGAAATTGTTCCTATAGATCAAGGTATGAATGATCTAATTGAGCTTCGTTTGAAATATGATTCACAGCTAGAGCGCCTCATAGACACTAAACATATTGGTTCTCAAGTACCAAATGTCTTTTCCAATTTGGTTGTACTAGAGCTGGAGAAAATGGAAAAATTGGAAGAATTATGCAATGGTCCCATCTACATTGACTCTTTGAACAATTTAGAGAAGCTGTCTATCAAGAAATGTAAAGATCTGGGAAGTTTGTTTAAATACAGCCTCAATCTAAGCAATCTAAAGATCCTGACACTAACAAAATGCTCAACATTGGTTTCGGTTTTTGATTTGTCAACTTCTCAAAGTCTGCTGCTACTAGAGACGTTGATAATAACTGATTGTAAGCAATTGGAAAACATATTTACAAATGAAAAGAAATCAAATTTACCAGTTGATAATGACAATAACAAGAGGTGTAACTCATTGTTTCCAAAGCTAGACTATATATATATAGCAGGTTGTTATAATCTGAAACACATATTTGGCCAACACCAAGATGTGGAACTTGCTTCAATGAAAGAGTTGCAGCTAGACGATTTGCCACATTTCATCGGCATATTTCCAGAATCATATCATTCCTTTGAAGGGTCATCTCATTCCATTTCCAAGCCACAAACACAACTGGAGGTGGATCCTATCAAATCCAATAGGTTCCCATGGAGTCATGCGTGTTGTTATGGATATAAATTGAGGGGTAGCAGTAGCAGCACAAGTACTAACATTCCAACCCCATCAGTTTATGAGGATCAACCACAACACTGCTCAATCTCATTGGTAACATTCTCTGTCATATATTTTCATGTTAACTTTTTTTTTTTCTTTTTCATCACACAACTACACAAGCTATCAAAATTATATGCACTTCTATAAGAGACTTGTGTTTGCACTCCTTTCAGTTTAATGCACACACAGTAAGGGATTATTTTGTTTCATTTAAATTAACTCCTTTATATTCTAATTACAGGAATGGTATTGTCTTTTAAGGCTATCACATGTCATGTGCAATATTAAAGAGATAAATCTGGATAATGTTTCAAAGATAAAATCAGTGTTTATGTTGTCTGTTTCACTAAAAATGTTGTCGTTGGAGAGCTTGTGTATTACAAATTGTGGTGAAATGGAGCACATAGTAGTAGACATTGGAGATGGCAGTGGTACTAGGGTCAATGATGTCTTCCCAAAATTAGAAAAGCTGCTCATTGTAGGCTGTGAGAAATTGAAATACATATTTGGACATATTAATGCCAATGATCATCATCATGAAAACCACCTTCGTCTTCCAGCTTTGAAATGTCTCGAGCTTTACTGTCTTCCAAGTTTAATCAGCATGGGTACCAAAAACTATCACATAATGTTGTCAAACTTGGTAAAACTTGAACTCATTGAATGCCCCCAGGTTGATAATAAATCTATTGGTGAGTTTGTTTATTCGATGTCAAAATCTCAGGTCAATACAACCATTGAGGTACGTACCCCTCTTTCCATATATTTTTATTGCTTGTGAATATCATTGGAATAATTTGAAAATTCTAAAACGGACCACTAATAGAAGTGGTTTATGATAGATTAGTACTAAAAAAATATTTCAAATTTTATTGACGACATACATTGTTGTTTGAAAGTATAAGTTAATAGTTATTATAATTTTTTCGATTGAAATAATGATTTAATTGATACTGATTTTATTAAATTAATAGATAATAAAAATATAACTCGTATTGAACTGACGTCAATCATATCATTGTTTTAGCTGTAAAGAAGAGGAGACTCGTGATTTTTTACGTTTAAATAGTATTTGTGATGATTTTAAGCACTGGTCCATGATGGACCTCTTATGAAGATGGTCCACCATAACATTAGCCAGAAAGGAAAACATCAGAATATTGCAATTGATGTAAAAAAATCAATATATTAAAAAAAGTACAGAGAAAGAAAGAAAAATGGACACATCTATATATGAAAAGTTGGAAAATGAAAAGGTAAACTACATATATAAATGTAAATTAGTGGCCTGATAAATTTTATGGGGCTTAAATAAAATATAATAATATTTTGTGTACAATAAAAAATATGTAATAGTATTATTATAAAATCTTAAGGAAAAGGAAATTAGGCTCTTGCTGAAGTTAGGCTTTTGTTAGATGGTGATGAGTTGGGAGTTTCTAGTCTATGTTTGAGCTATGTGTAATCTTTCTTTGTATCTTTTGACCACTTTTATTCACAAAAGAAAAGTATTAAAACTAAATATTTTTAATAATTAATACTAGTGATTATTCTACATATGAGTTATATATAAAATTTAGGGTTAAATATGTTTTTATTCCTTATTTTTATGTGAGTTTTGACTTTTAGTCTTTACATTTTTTTTATTATATTTTTAGTCCCTCATGTTTTTGTCGTTTGCATTTTTAATCCTTACCGTCAATTTTTGTGACCTGGATAACGGAATCAGCCACATAGGATGACACATAGATGTTACGTCATTCAATTCAAACGTTATTCTAGTCGATTTAAGTTATCTTATGTGGTTAATTATGTTATCATAGTCATAAAAAATTGATGAAAAGGACTAAAAGTATAATAAAAAAAATGTATGGACTAAAAGTCGAAACTCACATAAAAGTAGGGACTAGAAAACATATTTAACTCTAAAACTTATTTATGCTAGGATATAATTTGCTACTTCTCATATATTGTAGGATTCTAGTGGAAATGACTTGGAAGCTTATCTTGCTTTGGAAAATCTCTGTGCAAGAGACTCTAAATTTCAATACATCTTTTATCTCGGTGAAATAAATGAACAACAAAGGAACTTAGGGTTGCAAGAAATTGCGTTATATGATCAGCATCGTATGACATACCTTTTTGTGGGACCCAGAAATTGTTTCTCCCTCCAAAACTTATTAATGATAAAAATGATCCGATGTGAAAAATTGGAAATAATATTTTCAACATGTGTTTTAAAATGTCTACCACAGTTGATTGATCTAATAATAGAAGAATGTGATGAGTTGAAGTGCATTGTTGAAGAAGAAGATGATGATGATATGTCTCCAATTAGTAGGACATGCTTTCCAAAGCTTAGAACAATATCCGTCATAAAGTGTAACAAGTTGAAATATGTACTTCCATCCTCCATGTGTACAGAGCTTCCGAAGCTATGGTTTCTCTTGATAGGAGAAGCAGCTAAGCTAGATAAAATATTCGGAGGAAGTGAAGAAAAAGTTGGCAGGTTTCCAAATCTAAATTTTGTAGTATTTCTTGAACTACCAAGCTTTTTCCAGGGAATCCAATTTCAAACTGTAGGACATCGTCTTGTACACAATTGTAAAAACCTCTCTTTGACTTCGACATCAACTCGCGTTTTATCAACTCTCTTGGACACTTGTTATGATAAATTAGGTGAAAATTTATAATTCATGTCATGCTAGTTTTTAAGGGAAGAAATGAGAGGAATAATGTCTTTTTTTTTTTTTTTATTATTTGTTTGAGAGCATTATAAAAATAATGTTTTGTTACTACCTAATGGTTTTGTTAATTTTTAACATTTTGCTATATAGATCCTGATTTGGTTGACTGTATGCACCGTTTGAAACAAGAATTAAAAGAACATTCTAAAACCAAAGAAGATACAAATGTCACTGAGATTCAATCATCAACATCTGGAGATGAAAATGACATTGATTCATACAAGTATGAAATTGATTCTGGTTTAGAGATACCTTCAGTAGCAAATTCACAAGTAATTTTCAAGCCATGTCTTTCCTTAAATATTCTATTTTTGATATATGTTGCAACTTATTTACATGTTCATGATATATAGAATACTGAAAAGGGTTCTACATCAGAAACAAGGAATGAGCCACCTACGCAATTAGTTGATGATCTTAAACAAAAGGCATTCCCCTTTTCAACATAGGAAATTGAATTATGCTACCCACTTAAATATCTTTTCATTTTATGCAGGATACCAAGTTAAGTTCTGAAGATTTTGATCTTGGTAACTCTAAACAAACAACTAAGACTAATAATCAAGGTGAAGAAGACTTTTTGGATTAATTTTCTTTTCTTATGCTACCATATTGCTCTTTTGATTATGAATTTACACATGTAGTTTAGTTTCTCTAAACCACAATGGTATCATGAAAGTAAGCTCAAATATTGAGGTACAATTTCCTAAGGATGGTCAAATAATAGTTTCCAAATCTAAACCCTCTCTCAACATCATATCTCCTATTGCATCTCAGTTTCCTTCAAAACCTTCTAAAAGTATTTTATAGCTTCATTTTATTTTCAATTAAGATTGTCATGTTCAAATACTTTCATTCCTATACTTTCAGCGGAGCCTTCTAAAGAAGAGTCTGAAGCAGCGTCAAAGCACGAGTTACCTTCTTCACAGGTCAATACCAATCTATTTATTAAAGCTAACCACACCTGAATATAATCACAACATATGTCAATGAATCAAACACGATATTTTTTTGAGCATGAATTTATTGAAAATGTTCCTGATTTAGAGATACCAACAAACTTGGTTGTAATTATTTGCAGACCATGTCAAATTGCCTTACTTAGTAATTATGGATGTAACTAATAGTTTCATATCACTAATGTGTCTGTTCTTATTACAGGAGTTGATGAATCCACAACAGTCAGTTGCAGAAATCAATACTATCGTCAAACCTTCTCAGGACAATAATGTAATACAGTACCATCTCGTTGTGCATATAAAGCTAAAAAGAAAATAAATTTTACTTAGCATATACTACTTAAAAATATGCTACTGCTGATTTACATTTTCATGATATGCAATTAGTTGGAGGGTTCAACGTCAGAAAAAACAGCAGCAGGAACTTTGCCCGCCATTTCAGGAAAAAGGAATGAGCCAAATATACAAATAGATATTGCTCCTAAACAAAAGGCATTTCCCCTACTTTGCTTCTATTGCTTTTTTTACTTTTTCATTGCAGGAATTGAGTTGAATTTTAATACAATCTTAAACATTCTTTCCTTTAACTTAAATATTGAGGAACAGTTTGCTAAGGACGATGAAATAATAGTTTCCAAATCTCAACCCTCTCCTATTGCATCTCAGTTTCCTTCAATGCTTTCTAAAGGTATTTTTTCATAGTTTCATTTTATTTTCAATTAACATTGTCATGTTCATATAGGCATTATTATTCTTTCTTATCCACTCCTATATTTTTAATGGACCCTTCTCAAATAGAAGATTTAAATCCTACAACTATTTCAATAAGAACCTATGAAGCCCGATACTTCAAAAATGACGAAGTATCGTGTCCGATACCGATACTCGTATCGGAGAAGTATTGAACAATTAAAATTATTATTTTTAAAAAATAATTATCGATACGTATCGGATACTTCTCCGATACACGTATCAGAGAAGTATCAGAAAAATAATATTTTTTATGATAGAAATGGAGGAGATGAGACTGATATAATGTGTGTTTACTTTTAAATAATGAATGTTAGAGTATGATTTCTTTATGGATTGACAACCATGTGTTTTTTAGATAGTACGGATGATTTTTTTTCTTGTATAGTACTTAATTAACTTAAAGATATGTAATTGTCACTTGTTTGCTTAGTTTGAGTAATTTGAATGTTAATTTGTTATCTTTATCGATATTTGTTATGTTTATATATTGTGTATTTGTATATTTAATTTTTAATCAATGTATCGCGGCCGTATCGTATCGGAAATTTAAAAAAAAATATCCGTATCGCCGTATTGGTATCGTATCGGTATCCTGTCACGTATCCGAGCTTCATAGATAAGAACTCAATTTCATTATTTAAATATAATGATACTAATCTATATAATATTTTCTATATATAGATTCTGATTTGTATTTGTATATGGAGAGTTTATATCAACAATTTCAAGAAAAGTCTAAAGGTCACCATAATGGTAATGAAAATTCAAGTGCACAAACCACTAAAGAATTCGCAGCTTGGATTGAAGCTGAAGCAGCATCAAGGCAGGAGTTGACTTCTTCACAGGTCAATACCATTCTATTTATTCAAGCTAAACACACATGAATACAATCACCATGACAATGAATCGAACACGTGATTTTTTTTGTTTTTTGCAGATAAAAATGAAACAAGAAGCAGAGGCAAATCGTGGATTTGTTGAAAATGTTCCTGATTTAGAGATACCACCAGTTGCAATGTTACCAACAAACTCAAATGTAATTTGCAGACCATGTCAAATTCCCTTACTTAGTAATGGGTGTAATTAATAGCTTCATACCACTAATGTGACTGTTCTTATTACAGGAATTGATGAATGAAAAATCGATGGATGAACAATGTTTGATGAAGCCACAACAGTCATCTGCAGAAATCGATACTACCATCAAACCTTCAGAGGACAATAATGTAATATAGTACCCTCGTTGTGCATATAAATCTAAAAGCAAAATATTAAAATAAATAAGTTATACTTAAAAATATGCTGCAACTAATTTACATTTTCATGCTATGAAATTAGTTGGAAGGTTCTACGTCAGAAAAAACAGCAGAAGGAACTTTGTCCACCATTACAGGAACAAAGAATGATCCACCTATACAATTAGATACTGCTCTTAATCAAAAGGCATTTCCTCTATTTTGCTTGTATTATTTTTTGAGTTTTTTCAATGTAGGAATTGAATTATAATACAATCTTAAACATCCTTTAATTTTAAGCAGGATATCGAGATAAGTGTTCAAGAAGGAACTACATCAACTATTGGTGAGTTTTATTTTTCTTCTTTAAATTTTAAGGTTTCTCCTCCCACCTTGTGTTTAGTTTCTTAAATTGATAATGCTGAATATAATTGAAAATAAATTAACTCTTGTAGCTATGGAAGACATTAACAATCTGATGGAAGAAGACCCACTTCTCGCACTTGTTGCACTTGAGAATCTTCTTACAGGACAAGTCTCGATTTCTTCCATTCGAGTTTTACTTCAAGAATTGAAGACTTTGATGGACTCATCATCAGACCTTGACCATCTTGTATCTAATAAAGAGTCTAAATCAAAATTGATTTCTCTTTTTCATCAACTGAATCAGCATCAAGGGATGTTAACTTCTGACGAGAAGGACTTTGTTGAGAAGGTTCAGAACTTCTTCAATGACAACCTTATCAAACACGCCACTTCTCAACAATTACTCAAGAAGTACAACCAAGTTCTTGATTCAAAAACTGATCTCATGAACAAGCTTAGGAGTGCAAAGAGTACACAAACCGGCATTGACAGGGAATCATCGACAACCAATGCTCAGATACATGAGCTCTCTTTACAAACTGATGAACTTAGAAAAAAGTTGGCAGATCTTGAGAATCAAATAGATGGTTTGAAGTCAGTGGCGAACCAGCGTAATGTTCAAAAGATGAAGTTGAAGGCTGAATGCTCAGAGTTGGCCCAACAAAGTAAAGAATTACTTTCTGCACTTGCTTCATTGGAGGTCGACATAAGAGAAGCTGAACGTGCGAAGAATTTGGCAAAAGAAGGCTTTGCAAATTTAAAATCATTGTTTCCTGCATTTTAGGAAGGAGTAATAAGTCGGTTGAAAAACAAAGAAGAAATAATAAGTTGAAATTTTTATGTGTATGTCATTTGTATTGATATATTTTAGTTTGAACTTTGTGTCGAACAATATGTTTTTATTGTTGGTTGATTTGTACTCTTTTTTCCTTGTCAGGTTTTATCCCTCTGGATTTTCCTGAAAAGGTTTTTAATGAGGCAGATATTGAATTCCCTTGATTATTTTGGTTTGGGTTTTAGTCTAATCCCCAAAGTACTTTTGTATCTTCCTTTTTATATAATAATATTTTTAAAGTGCTGCAAATTATAGGTGACAGTTAAGGGGTACCAATTTAGTTGGAATCTCTGGGTTTGTCATGTTATGTTTTTACACTCTTTTTGTCATGTTAAGTCACATTAGAATTACATTACTTTTTGTCCCTAAACTCTCAACTCATGTACATAGTTGAAGATTACTCAATAATACACTTATTAGCAACTAACCTCTATATTGTCCTTTGTTTGTAACCAATATTGTCGAGCTGATGACATGACCACAAGATCACCTTTCAGAAGAAAAACCACCTGCATCATAACATCCTATGACATAACCACCTGTAGTTTTTAACAGGATGATAACAGGTTCCTAATTAATTGATACACACACATTAATTATTGAAAGAATGTGTATTTGTCATTTATTTAACTTAAATTGGATATAGTTGGCTCCACAGTAAGTCGATATCCTTCTTTTTCCGCTCGCCCAACTGCATTGTTGATGTCCTATTTCATTGATCATGTGTTGCATGGTACATCCTTCTGACTTGAAATTTTGTTCTGTGGAGAACCAGGATCACAGTGTGGCTTCTACAAGAAAAGAGAAACATCCCATCATAGGTCACAAGTGTACAAATTTCACACATGGTGAAGAACAAATCACTTTGAACCAGAGCAAAGTTGTAGCTGGAACTCAAGCACTTTTTACAAGTGAAAGTGAGAAGGTGATAGAGAATCGTATATTAACGAGGAACAAGTTGCTAATTGATATGAAAAGCCGATTACTTCACCGATCATATGTTCCTATGTTCACCAGTTAGATGCCGAAACAGATTGTTAATCAAGTCATAGGTTCAAATGAATGTATATATATATATATATTTATACACACACACACACACACATGAAGTGTTCTGATACCAGCTGATTTAAGTCTTCTCATACTAGCTGATTTCTTTTAAAAATATAAATTAAAGCAAAACTCTTGAGCAATATGATATCAGAAACTAAGAAATCTTACTTCAGATAGTTTAATTGACACTTATTAGTAATCAAATTTGGTATCCTAATGTATACAATACACACACACTGCACATTAAGTTTTGTAAATGTAACCACCAAAATTGTGGTAACATTAACATCCTCCTTGTTCCAATCTATTACAAATTTAACTCTTGAAAAAAGAAAGATTATCCTAATCAAATTACATGTAGAAATACATAACTGAGAAAACAGGAACTAGAGAACAGTGGAATAATTAATTGCCATAATCAATAATGATTATGCTCATCACTTAATAGCCTCTCAAGTACTTGACTCATGGTGGGTCTAACATCTTTATCATCTGCTACACAATCCAAAGCCACATTTGCCAAAGTCTCCATTTTCTTTACATCATAATTTGATCCCAGTCTAGGATCAACAATTTGTTCTACCCAACAACCAACTTCTAATCCTTTTCTCTTTTTCTCCCTAACCCATGTTACCAACCTCTCATGACACAACTCTTCTCCATCTTTGATTTGTATACCTGTTGTTGGACTCTTTCCAGTGATCATCTCCAACACCACAACTCCGTAACTATAAACATCGACTTTAGAAGTGATTTGCAAGTTGAAAACCCATTCAGGTGCCATGTAACCTCTTGTCCCTCTTATCCTCGAGAAATTTGAATTATCAAGGTCGTCCCTATTCAATAGCTTAGACAGACCAAAATCTGCTACCTTGGGTTGGTAATCATAGTCAACAAGTATGTTTTGAGGTTTTATATCGCAGTGCAAAATCCACTCCAAACATTCTTCATGTAAATAAGCAAGACCCTTTGCGGTTCCCATAGCAATGTTATACCTCTTACCCCAATCAAATTCGTTTGATGAGAGATTATCGGCTAAAGTACCCTTTTCCATGTACTCATAAACCAACAATCTGTGTTTTCCCTCTGCACAATAACCCCACATACCAATCAAATTCATGTGGTTAAGCCTTCCAATGATGCTAACTTCAGCAAGAAACTCACTTTCACTCTCTCCTTGTGCTTCATGCAAACGCTTTATCGCAGCAATTCGATTATCAGATAAAACACCCTTATACACAGATCCTCCAGCACCCCTTCCAATCTCTTGACTAAACCCTTTTGTAGCTTGTTTCAATTCAGAGTAACTGAATTTCCTAAACCCTGTTGCTGCTAAAACATAATCATGATTATCTTCACCAGAATTTTTGCTACTCCTAAACAAGAAAAACCAAACCAGAAAAAATCCCAAAAGCTCAACACCTCCTAAACCACCAGCAAACCAAAGAATGAACTTCAATGAACCATTTTCTTTCTTTTTCATGTAATCTCTTTCAAGCTTTACCACTCCATTCCCCTCACAAACCATTCCCATTCCATTTTCCTGAACCCTTATCTCATCAACAAAACCACTACTCTTCGGCAATTTCAAGTAGAATGATCCAAGAAAACTCTGAGAATGATGACCATTAAGTAACTGAATTTTCGGGTAACACCAATAATTACCACCAAAATCAGCATTAAAAGTAAACTGAAATCCAACACAACACAATCTCAAACACAATTCTTCACATTCTTTGTAAGTTTGATTAGGATAAAACCCATAATCATATCCATAAAAATCAACATGAGGTAAAGCCAAAAACCTTGACTCATCATGACTCTTGTTATTACCACAAGAAAGTTGAAAATTGGGTTTACAACCTTGACTATTATCTTGATCATCATTCCAAACATAACCTGGTAGACAAGAACACTTTCTACCATTTAATGGATCATTACTACAAGTACTATTGGGTCCACAAATCCCATGAATGAAACAAGGTTGTGGACGAAATTGACCCGAAACATACCAACTTTGTTCCTCATCTTTTCTACTATAAACGCGAACATTACCATCATGATCGAGTCTAATAAAACGTTGCAAATAAGTTCCATAATCAGAATTATTAAAAACAAAATTATCAGAAGAACTAAATCTACCTAATGAATCCAACAAAGCAACTCTACTACTATTGAAAGTTGATCTTGTGCCACTACCAACAGCACCATTCTTAGTAGTCCAAGGATCTGGCCAATAAATACTTGAAACTCTTGGACCTTCATAAAGAAGTCCCAAAGTGTTATCATTATCAAAAAAAAGTTTATAGAAACCAGACGAAAAATTCGTCTGGCTTCTTGAAGAAACAAGATTGGTAAATCTTGTTAAGGGTTGGTTTGGCAAAAGTGTATCTGTTGGAAAATCAAAACTTTGCCAAAGAATAACATTGTTATTGATTGAACTGTTTATGTTTTGTTCTTGAAGAACAAGGTTTCCATTTTCATGTAAGAGTAATTGTAATGGTTTTGATGAGACAGTGTCTGTAGACCAAACAATGGATTGAGCTGCATCTGTTAAGACAAGGTCACCAGTTTTGAGAAGGGAAAGTGTTGAGCGTTTACCGTTAACCGGTTTATCGCGATTCGCCATCCAAACAATGGTGGTTGTGATGTTGCTGTTAAGGTGTTTGTGTTTTTGTGTGAACCAAATAGCAAAGGTGTAAGCATTTTGGCCTACTTGGTAGAAGCCTGCTGTGAATGTTTTATTGGGTGAGAGTATGGTGTTTTGTTGTGGGTTTTCTACTGAGAGAGAGAATGGTGTGGTGGGGTGGAAATGGATGAGGATGAGGATGAGGAGGAGGAGGGTGATGAAGATTGGTGATGGTGATGAGGACATTGTTGGGGTGGTGGATGGTGAGGGAAGAAAGAAGATTTTGATGCTTAGTTGTGAATTGTTTTGGTGTGTTATATTGTTGGATAAATACGTACAGTATAGTACTGTAGTCTCTCTACCAAAAAAATAGTGGGGTCCTAGAAGGATAATTAATAAATCTCTCCCCTCCCCCTCATTCTTTTTCACCCCCCAAAAATCCAACTTTACCTTTGATTTTACCCCCGAAAACTTCAGTACACGCGTACTGAAGTTTTTTTATATTGAAAAACAGGTGTTTTACATTGTTAAAAACTTCAGTACGCGTGTACCGAAGTTTTTTTTAAAGTTAAAAATGGAAACTCAGAGGGTGAAAAAGAAAGACGGAGGTGGGGAGAGAAACCTTCGATTTAAATAAACATAAGACACAAAAGTGGAGAAAAAATCAAAGTGAGAATCTAGATCCCATGCAAATTGCAAGATGTGAGCTGTTTTTAGACATAGGAGAAATATTTGGTTAATGGGATTCATGTGGGAATGCAATATTTTTTTTAGTGCATTGAAAATAATAATTTTTTTACTTTTCGAACATTGACTATACAAATTTTAAGGTAAGAAGTGAGTATTTAAGAAGATTAATCTCACTGTCTATTTATGGAGGTCCTATTTAAATTTAGAATTATTTTTATTTTGTATGAATTAGTCCATTGAAATTGATATAAGGAAAAATTAAATCTGAAATCTTGAGAGAAACAAACTCCAAGAATTCAAACCAACACTATTAGACCGACCTAAGTGGATTTGTAAAAATGCAATACTTAAAGTTGATGCAAAATAGTATTTTCAAGTTGGGACATAAGTTAAACATATAAAAAAAAGAAAATAAAAGAAAAATTTAACTATTCTCTTCATTTCTTTTTATAAAAAATAATTGACTTTTTAAATTTATTAAATAATTGATGTATTTGTATAATATAAAATAAATATATTAATTATTTAATAAATTTAAAATGTAAATTATTTTTATAAAAGGATTAGTGAAAGTATTAAGAAGATAATTTTTACATTTTCAAAATATTAAATACATAATTTTATGTTTAACTAAGACCTCAAGAATACTCTTTAGCATTTTTTAGAGGTTACTTAAAGTGTAAACAATAAATAATTACGCGGTCTACACGTGCTTACACGTGTTTATAATTGAGTAGTACTATGTGAACAGTGTGTCAAAATTAGAAGCATTCTCGTTCGTTCCCGCGCGTTGATTTTGATCAAGTGTCAGCTCTACTGGTCAATTTTCGCAGCTATTTTCTCCACCTAACCCACGGCTACATCAAAGCTCGTGCCCGTTAAAGTATATGTTTTCCCATTACAAAAAGAGTTTTGAGTTTTTTTCCTAGAAAATGGAATTTCGGGTTCTCTTGTAGCCATTTTTCCCTTTACTTCCTCATATTTCCATCCATCTTTGACATTTCTTTTTATGGAAGAATGTTTTCCACAGCAGCAAGCAAGAGCCCTACCGTTGTCTATATCAACATTATTTGGATTGCTACAACGACTTTGACTTTACAGAAAAATATACTTTCACGATCTTTTAGTTTTTATTGAAATTTTTTACGCATGTTGAGAAATTTTTTATGCATGTTGAGTCGTTAGTTGTTATTTGTTAAAGATTTATGTAGTTGACTTTTTATATTTGAATATAAAATATAGCTAAATATATCTATGAAATTATATTTAAAGACAAATTTTATATTTAAAAGTATGTTTATAATTGTTAAGAGAAATTATAGGGATACTTCTTGATAATAGATTAATTATAGGAGATATCAGTTTTATTGTATCTTTATTATAGCTTTATTATAGGAGATTTACATGCCCAAATTAACAAGTGCTGAGTTGTATATATTACTCCATATTGTATTCTTGTAAAGACAAGCAGAATAGAAACACAATGAATATACCGTATTTTCCAAATTCCACTTCTGCTAATATGGTATACAGAGCATAGGTATCGATCCCTAAATTTTTTCTTTTCTTCCGCAACATCTGCATATCTGCTTGCCCATCTGTCATCTTGCTCTGTCTGTTTTTTTTTGTCTGTTTTCTCTGTGCGGATCTGCATCTGTACAAACTCAGTTCTCCATTATCTTGTTCATCTTTGCATCATGGAGAAAAGTGATATTGTTAAACCCATTACAACCACCTTGACCGGATCGACGAACTACAGTCTTTGGGTTCAAGGAATTAAGAGTTTTCTGATCGGACGCAAGCTTTGGCGCATAGTCACCGGAGATGTCGTCAAGCCAACTAAAGAAAAAGATGAATCTGCTGCCAAATTTGCTGAACGCCTTGAGGATTGGGATAGCAAAAATCACCAGATCATCACGTGGCTGCGCAACACGTCTGTACCGTCGATTCACATTCAGTTTAATAACTATGATACTGCAAAAGAAATTTGGGATTTCTTGAAAAACCGCTATCAAACCACTGGACTTGCACACTACTATCAGTTATGGACCACACTTCACAATGCCAAGCAAGAACCTGGTCAATCAGTGAATGATTTTCTTGCTCAAGTCCAGCCAATTTGGCATCAAATGTCTCTGGCCAAAATCAGTGAAGACCATCTTCATCTCATTCAAGTCCTTATGGCGCTTCGGCCCGAATATGAAGCCGTACGAGCCTCTTTGCTGCATCGTAATCCGCTTCCATCATTGGACACTGCTATTCAAGAAATCATTTTTGAAGAAACACGTCTGAATCTAGACAAAACTCCTCAACTAGATGCTGCTCTTGCAACTACTCGATTCTCACACCAGAAATCGAATCATCATCCATGTAAGAATTGTAATCGCACCGGTCATGTATTTGCTAATTGTCCTACTATAGAGTGTAGGTACTGCCATGCTATTGGTCACATTCTTGAAAATTGTCCCACACGACCTCCAAAACAAAATCGTGGCTTCACCAAATCAAAGAATGTTCCGAAGTCTGGATCCTCCTCCATCTCTGCTGCTGCCACCGAGGGTTCGACTGCCATTACTATGAGTGATATTGAAGCTTTAATCAAACAGGTTATGTCTTCCAATACCTCTGCTGCCATGTCTGCTACTCACGGTAATTCGCGTTGGTTTTTTGATTCTGCATGTAGTAATCATATGACCACTGATATTAAATCATTGCCTTCTGCGACACTTGTTTCTTCTCTGCCACCAATCCACACAGCCAGTGGTAATACAATGAACATCACTCATACTGGTCATGTATCCACCTCAAATCTCACCCTTCCTGACACATATTACATTCCTAATTTGAAACTTAATCTTATTTCTATTGGTCAATTGTGTGAACAAGGACTGAATGTTTATTTTTCACCCTCTGGTGTTCAGGTACAGGATCCACAGACGAAGCAGATCATTGGGACGGGTCGCAGGGTGGGTCGGTTATTTGAGCTACAATCTCTTCACCTTCCTAAAGATCATATCTCTGCTGCTACTCTAAATTCTCCAATTTATCAATGGCATCTTCGACTTGGTCACGCCTCAACAAGCAAAATTCAACCTCTAATATCTCGTGGGTTATTAGGATCCACAAAGTTTGAGTCTTTTGATTGTTTACATTGTAAACTTGCAAAACAGCCTGCTTTATCCTTTAATCGTAGTTTTTCTACTTCAAATAATCCTTTCGATTTGATTCATTCAGATATTTGGGGGCCTTCTCCTATTTCTTCAATAAATGGTTTTCGTTATTTTGTATTGTTTATTGACGATTTTTCTCGTTTTACATGGATATATTTTTTGAAAAATCGCTCTGAATTACCTAATATTTATATTTCTTTTGCTCGTATGGTTAAAACACAATTTTCTTGTGCTATTAAGATTCTTCGCACAGACAATGCGATGGAATATCGTGAATCTTCTTTGCTTCAGTTTCTCGGTCAGCAAGGCACTGTGGTTCAACGTTCATGTCCTCACACCTCCCAACAAAATGGTCGGGCTGAACGAAAACATCGTCACATCCTTGACTCAGTTCGTGCTCTTCTCGTCTCAGCTTCGTGTTCAGAAAGGTTTTGGGGGGAAGCAACTCTTAATGTTGTCTATACAATTAATCGACTTCCCACCATAAATCTTCAAAACTTATCTCCTTTTGAAAAATTGTTCGGTAAGTCTCCTGAATATTCCATTCTTAAACCTTTTGGATGTGCTTGTTTTGTTCTCTTGCAGCCTCATGAGCGCACAAAATTACAACCGCGTGCTCGCTTGTGTTGCTTTGTTGGTTATGGCACAGAACACAAAGGATATCGCTGTTGGGATCCAATCTCCAACAGATTACGCATCTCACGTCATGTTACCTTTTGGGAAAACACCATGTTCTCCTCTCTTTCTACATTTCATCATTCTCTTAGCACTGACTCATTTTATTTTACTGATCCCTCAATCGAGTTGTTTCCAAGTACCAATGCAGATAACTCTAATGAACTCAATACTCGTCCGCCCTCACCTGCTCCTACTGAACTTGTTCCAGATGTTGAGCTCAATACTCGTCCGCCCTCACCTGCTCCTGCTGAACCTGTTCCGGATGTTGATATTGTACCTGCATCTCGTCATTCCACCCGAGTAAGTAAGCCACCTACTCGTTATAATGATTACCTTTGTAATTCTGCTATTAAAACTCTTCATGAGCCTTGTTCTTATCGAGAAGCAAGTACTGACCCCATTTGGCAGCAAGCTATGGCTGAAGAAATTCAAGCTTTAGAAAAGACACATACTTGGGCATTAGTTGATCTTCCTCCAAACAAGATTCCTATTGGATGCAAATGGATCTACAAAATTAAAACCCGCTCTGATGGAACTATAGAACGTTATAAAGCTCGCCTAGTAGCCAAAGGGTACACTCAAGAGTATGGGATAGACTATGAAGAGACATTTGCTCCGGTAGCCCGAATAACATCTGTTCGTAGTCTCTTGGCCATTGCTGCAGTTCGTAAATGGAAGCTTTTTCAGATGGATGTCAAAAATGCCTTTCTTCACGGTGATCTGACAGAGGAAGTATATATGCACCCTCCTCCAGGTTATCATTCTCCTCATAAGGTCTGTAAGCTTCAGAAAGCCTTATATGGTTTGAAACAAGCTCCTAGAGCCTGGTTTGCCAAGTTCAATTCTACTCTAACGCAGTTTGGTTTTCTCTCTAGTCCACATGATTCTGCTTTATTCACTAGAAGAAGTGATAGTGGTATTGTAATTCTGCTTCTTTATGTAGATGATATGATCATAACCGGAGATGACAAGACCGGAATCTCAGCCTTACAACAATATCTCAGTCAACATTTTGAAATGAAAGACCTTGGTTCCCTTAGTTATTTTTTGGGGCTTGAAGTTTCCCAAGACTCAGAAGGCTATTATCTTTCTCAGGCCAAGTATGCCTCTGACTTGCTTTCTCGAGCAGGCATCACAGACTGCAAGACCGAATTGACACCATTGGAAGTCAACTGCAAACTCACACCTCTTGACGGCAGTCCTCTTGAAGATGCCACCCTGTATCGACAACTTGTTGGTAGTCTTGTTTACCTAACTGTCACTCGTCCTGATATTGCATATGCTGTTCATAAAGTCAGTCAATTTATGGCTGCTCCTCGGTCATCTCATTTCTCTGCAGTTCTTCGTATTATTCGCTATGTTAAAGGTACTCTTTTTCATGGTTTACGCTTCTCTGCTAATTCATCCTTGGTCCTATCTGGATACTCTGATGCGGATTGGGCAGGTGATCCAACAGATCGTCGCTCAACAACAGGGTATTGTTTTTTCTTGGGAAGTTCTCTTCTTTCTTGGCGTAGCAAAAAGCAAACAGTTGTTGCCCGATCAAGCACAGAATCTGAATATCGTGCTCTTGCTGATGCTACTTCTGAGTTACTTTGGTTGCGATGGTTGTTAAATGATATGGGTGTTACACAATCTTCTGCTACTATGCTTCATTGTGATAATAGAAGTGCTATCCAGATTTCCCATAATGATGTTTTTCATGAGCGCACAAAACACATTGAAATTGACTGTCACCTTGTACGCCATCATGTTACTAATGGCACCATTCGTTTGATTTCTATTCCTTCTGTCGACCAAGCGGCTGATATCTTCACGAAAACACATCATCCGACACGCTTCAAAGATTTATCAAGCAAACTCCAGTTGGCATCCACAGTACCAACTAGAGTTTGAGGGAGGGTGTTAAGAGAAATTATAGGGATACTTCTTGATAATAGATTAATTATAGGAGATATCAGTTTTATTGTATCTTTATTATAGCTTTATTATAGGAGATTTACATGCCCAAATTAACAAGTGCTGAGTTGTATATATTACTCCATATTGTATTCTTGTAAAGACAAGCAGAATAGAAACACAATGAATATACCGTATTTTCCAAATTCCACTTCTGCTAATAATAATTAGAGACGGATGGAGTATTACTCTTCATTATAATATAAGCACTATAAATTTTTAAATATATTTATTATTCTTTTTTCAAACATACAACCTTTTATTAATATTATCAAATTGTACATCGTGAAATATGGAAAGTAAAAAATAAATATAAATACATTTAGATTTGATCCGGTGGTGAGGGATTTATAGATAGTATATGCTAGCTAGAGTTTGTAGGTTTGATCATCACCTTCATTGTAAATAAAAAATAAAGGTTTATATAAAGAGTAGTTCGGTAATTGTCACACAGTTTTAAAATAAATTTATTACTATAATAATAATCTTAATCTTTTTTTTGACAAAAATAATAATCTTAATCTTAATCTTAATACTATACAAATGAGACAAAATTTCTAAGGTCTCATTTAATGGTTTTTCCAAATGCTTTCCTCACATTGCTTCTCAAGATTTTGCATTCAATTTCGATATTAAAAAGGAAACAATTCAAATTCAATTCATCTAATAAAATTTCAAACATATAATTATTAAAAAAAAATCGATTTTGTTTAAAAGATAATACTTTCACGACTTTGACTTTACAGAAAAATAATACTTTCACGATCTTTTATTATACTACTAGTTTTTATTGAAATTTTTTACGCATGTTGAGAAAAATTAATAATATTATTAATATATTTTTTTTTAATATCATAATTACAATTGAAAGTTGACTTTTTGTTAAAGATCAACTTTGTATTAAAATATGTAGTTGAATATGTAGATTTGTTAAACATCAACTTTGTATTCAAATATGTAGTTGTTAAAGAATATGTAGTTCTTTTATTATACTAGTTTTGTTAAAGATCATCTCTAAACCAGAATTTTATTTAAAGAAATTATTTATTCAAAAAGTTAAATACTATTTTAATTTTTAATGCACTGACTTCACATATTTTTATACTAATTTAATATCTTTAAAGAGTGTCTCACTGTCATTTCTTAATCTACATGATTTTTTTAACTTATATATATATAGGCCTAGAATCTCTAGGTCAGATACGTTTGATAAACTTATCATATTAAACCTTAACTCAATATCATTGTTGACTAGAGAATCACATACATAACTTCAGCAAGAACAAATACGAACTATGTTAAACCTTATAATTAAAAGGGATTTCATGAAGAAGAGGATATGATGGATTTGGATTCTCTCAATTGGGATTTCTCTTAATTTCCTCATTCAATCTCAATCGTCCAACATGAGAGAGAAAGTGAGAGTTAAATTATAAAGAAAAGTGGCTGATATGTTTTAGTGGTAGATCAATTTGAAAACGGTGAAATTGAGATAAATTTCAATAGAGAGCAACCAAATTCAAATATGACAAATGACTTTGCTTTTGTAGCACAGACAACTCAATATGAAGATCAATAAAAAAGAAATATGTTATGCTAAAAGATTTAAGATGTATCCCTAAATAGATCAAAACCATCATATCTTCATCGAGCGGTTGACAATTTTTTTTTGTACAAGAAGGGAAAATAAAGCGAAGGAAAAACGAGAAAAATGAAACTATCTAGGGAACCAATTCCCACTAGCGTTTGCTAGTAAGTGAAGGTTTAAACCAACAGATGGGTTGGCAATGGAAGAACAAACAACATTGTTACTCACATCATGCTTCGCAAGAAAATCCGCACAGAGGTTGCCCTCTCAGAAAATGTGGAGAAGAGTAATCTGCAATCTCGAATCAAAAGGTCCTTGATGTTGTTAATGACAATTTACGACAGTTTTTGATTGCCATTTAATATAAATTTTAATGTTAAAATATGGACATTGTGATCAAGATCAAACATTCAAGAGATTCTCGACTGCATACAGTCACGAACTTGTGAATGTATTGAATCTTGGTCCTCTTTTTAGTAGTATCACCATCCTAGAATTGAATTACATGCCGTCGGAATGAGTGCAATCAACTTCTCAATACCGTTTAATTAAAATCAAACAATTCATATCTTTAAATACTTTTTATTTTAATTTAATATAAAATTGTGATTTTAACATTTAGACCTTTTAATCTCAATCAAATGGTCACAAATTATTAACTACACACGACACGACTCGTGCCTTCGGTTAATTCTAATCCTACACCACTTCTAAGTTCTAAAACAAAAAGTCAGCACTAAGTTATCAGTATTACATCACAGCCTATATTGGACCCGTGGTGACCAAAATTTTCACTGGACCATACTAAAAAGGAAGCAGTTGTACAACTGAATATTTTTTGTGAAAACTGAATATGGCAACTTGAGAGAAAATACTACCGAATATGTTAACTTGTCATTAATTATACAGGAAAGAAATCATAGAACTTATCACATTCAAGGTGTCCTAGAAAACCACCGTAATATCATAATCACACCCACGCGTAGGGATGGGCAAATTTTGCTTTATAGCCAAATCTGTATAAGAACAGAATTGAACTCTTTTCGTTTGTTAGAATCGAACTAAATTGTTAGTGATCCATTCTGATGTAAATTGAGTCGAACTATATTAGAAATAAACTGAATTGAGACTTCTTCTAGAGTGGGAGAGTATTATAGATCTTCCATAATGGATAAGTGAAACTTAATATTTAAATTATTTAGAGTTTTGTTGCAACAACACATACAACTTTAGTTGAAATAATGAACTCATAAAAATATTTAAATTATTTAGAGTCTTGTTGCAACAACACATATAACTCTAATGGAAATAATGAACTCATAAAAAAAAATTGAACGGAATTGCGTTGATAATTCAATAATTTTCAAATTGGTCCAGCTCAGTTCGTAAATGGAATCACAATTGGTTTTATAAAAAAGCCATATGAAATGATTAGGGATGGTCTATATCTCAATTCATTACATTTGATGATTTTACCTCCATCTTTACATAAATTTTCTATTTTGTTTATGGCCACATATAGACAAAAGTTTGAGATGTTTACGATTAGTTTTTAACATAATATGGACTTACATAGATTTAATATAATAGATATACATAATATTACCACGTTTTGTTTTGTTTCTTTTTTTCTATTTTTCCATAAATTAGGTATGTACTATCTTCAAGCAAGTGCAAACTAATTTCTCAAGTCTTGTGAACCTCAAATGGATAATAAACTTTCCATAAGAGTTTGAATACCCGTTTGCATATCCAAGCTATAGATCGAATTCATGAACTTGATTAAGTTAGACTAGGCATATGTTATCTCTTCTAAGCACTAGTCTTGTTAACTATATTTTGACATAAATTGGTCATAATCTTGACAGCAAATTGAATAAAAATTGGACATTAGAGACTAAAAACAAAAGGAGAATATTAACTTGAGGCACATGATAAGAAAACAAATATAGAAATTATGTTTTGGAATTTTATTTGTTTTTACTTTTGATGCATCAGATTTCTTAGATTATTAAATGCAAAATTTTCATATAAAGATACCTTATCATGTGCCCCAAGGACACAAGTTAACATGACCTAAAACAAAAAATAGAGAATAGAAATGATAAAAACATCACATTTTTACTTTTAGAAACTAAAATCAAAATTCTCTATATATAAATTTTATTAAAAAAAAGTTTCTTATTTTACCCATTAAAAAATTATTAATTATATTTACTAAAATAACATTTTCTATATAACTACTAGTAGTATGACATTAAATTTGTATTGAACAATGCATTGAGACTATTTTTTTAATATGCAGTGCATTGGGACTATATATATATTGATACATCGATCAATAATTCAATCAATAATTGATGTGTAAGTAAATATTTTTTCCATATTTATTGAATAATCGATGTATTTGGTCTATAATAATATAAACTAGATATATCAATTATTCCATAAATTTTTTTAAAAATTATTTATATACAAAGTGACAAAATATTTTTCCGATCACATTTATAAGTAAATTTGACCATTTTAATACATTTAAAATTGAATGTGTTCTAGACTAGACCTTAAAAATCTAACCCTCGCGATCACCGAGCACGGCTCAACCCAGCATGGCCCAATAACACACAGCGGAGCAGCGGACAGACAGCCGAGCGTAACGCTTGCCCCGGAATTAGTGAACGTTACTGTTCACTTTGGCTCCCCGGAGCCGTTTTCCGGCAGCCACTTAATGGACATTTATTGCCCATTAAGGATCTTGGCCCAGCGCTGGGGGCTATATATACTCCTCACTCTGAAGGAGTCAGATACGCATTTTTTACCTCTGAAAACCAAAGCTTTACACAAATACTGACTTGAGTGTCGGAGTGTATACAGGTACACAATCCCCTTCCGCTTCAACAAGGGGCTTGCTCGTGCGCAAGAAACTACCGACGAGGTCATTCTAATCAGGTAAAATCAGAATGTATATTGTCTATAATATAAACTATATACATTCAATTTCAATATACCAAAAAAGTTAAATTTGCTTAAAAATATAATCCAAAAAAGTATTTACCTCCAAAGTTGGCACGGGTAAATCTCAAAGTTAAAAGAATTCCTTTACCCATAAAACATTCCCTCTGCCTCAGTACCTCACTGCTACATCCCAACACAAATTTTTGACTAAAATATTTGTTTTTCTTTCAACCATTACCACCATGGAGTTTCAAGATCCAAATCCACCCACACACAAATCAACCACCATAAGCCACGTGTTAGTGATTCCATACCCATCACGAGGACACATTAACCCAATGATGAATCTAAGCAAATTACTTGTGTCTCACAACCCCGACATCCTCGTAACCTTTGTTGTCACACAAGAATGGCAAACCTTAATAAACTCCGAACCCAAACCCAACAACATCAGACTAGAAACTATTCCTAATGTTAGTGGTGACAACTTTATGAAAGTTGTTGAAGCTGTTATGACTGAAATGGAAGCGCCGTTTGAGCGGCTAATCGACCGTCTTGTTCAGCCGCCGCCGACGCTTATTATCTGTGATGCTTTTCTCTTTTGGGCTATTGATGTTGGAAACCGGAGGAATATTCCGGTGGCTGCTTTTTGGACAACGTCCACGTCGGAGTTGTGGGTGCAATTCTTTCATATTTTTCTACAAGGAAAGCATTTAGGTGAGAATACTACTAGCTATATTTTCATTTTTTTAAATAATTGCTAATATCTTTTTACGTAAAAAATTAATTTTTAATATTATTAAATAATTGATATATCTATGTCATGAGGTTTTGTCGCATACTTATAGCATTTACAATAGAACATTTCAATTTTGATTATTTAATCAGGTTCCATGTGTACATATCATTTATTTATAATTTTATAATAATAATATATATTAAGTACTCAATCCCTCCAACTTAGCACCTCGTAAAAATATCTAATTGGGGCTCACAAATAACTCTGCATTTCATTAATAACTCTACTTCATTATAAACGGATCCCACAAAATTATATTTTAATAAAGAGAGAAGGTGTTTATTTGAAAAGTGGTATCTAATAGTAATAAGTAGGGGTGAGCATCGGTCGGATTCGGGCCGAAAATCGTCAACCCGATAAAAACCGCGACCTCTTAATTTAGACCCAATTACGACCGTTTATGTCTTCGGTTTGTTCGGGTTCGGGTCATACGGGTGACGGGTGCAACGAGTCGGTTTCAACGGGTTAGTTTGAAACGTTGTTGTTACATTTAAAACTTCATTGATAAAAAAATTATTTGTTTTTTGACAATTCGTTCAATATTTCATATATACTGCAGAAAAAATACGATAAAAATGATGAGATGGAGTTAATTTGTTTTAAATTTGTAAATTCAACGACAATAATAGATAGTAGATGAGAAGTAAAAATTAATTTAAATCTAAAATATTATATTTTGCATCTCCTTTATCAACATATTACAAGGTAAAACTTATAAAATACAACATTTTTCTCCTCTATTAAAGATAAATAATTAACAAAGTGAAGAGCATATGATATTAAGAGAGAGAATAGGTGCTCGAAACTACAAAAAAAATTAATTTATATTTCGGTCGGTTTCGGTTATGAAAAGACGGATTTTTAGAGACCCGCACCCGCCCGTATATAACCGTTCATGACCTTTTTTTCACAATTGTTGACCCGAGACCCGACCCGCACCCGACCGAGTGCTTGACATATTGGCGGTTATGTCGGTTTCGAGTCGGGTTGCGGGTTTATGCTCACCCCTAGTAATAAGTATTATAATGTGTTTCCCTCCAATGACTAATATGTATCACTTCTTATTTAAATAGATACTACAGTTGAAGATGGTCTTATATCTATCATCAAATCATTTAATACTATATTATTTTCTTAATATTTAATTATTTTAAAAATCTAAAATTTTCAATAATTTTGCCTATAATATCCAATCACATTTTAGAGTACCATAGACTTTTTTTAAGTTATATACAACAACGATATAGAACATTCATTCATTTAACAGATAAATCATAAGATTTGGTCTAATAATAAAAAGTTTGAGTAGAATGTATGAAATTTTATGCTTAATTCTCATTAGCTTATTTATAAAAGTAACATTCTTACACGTAATTTATTAAATATTTGTTGAAATCTTTGTTAAACTTTCATCGTCACAAAAGTAGCCTTAATCATTAGGCTTCAGTTTTTTATAACCAAGTTGCTAACTCGAGACTGTAGAACATGGAGATCTATGCATGGCCTGAAACGTGTATGATTTTTTCCTAACAAACGTAACAGTCAAATTTGTCTTTTTGTTATAAAAAGGACTAAATATCACCATCACAAGGATAAGCCAGGTCCCTCAAAACTAAATGATTCCGAGTTATTTATTCGTTTCTTATCATTGGATTGGGATGTCTGCTAATGTGGAGATTGGGATTGTTTTAAATAATAATTTTTAGGCAAAAACTATCTTCAACATTCTAATAGTGTATTTCAATAAAACCGAGTTCTAGATCTTGTAGAAACGATTATTTACGTATTTTGATATTAAAAAGTTCTTTACGTAAGAGTGATATTCATGATCATTGTTGTTTTAATGTTTTAACCGAAAGTGTGGCGTCAAAAATTACTTCCGTGATTGTTTAATTTGTGTCAACCAATCCAATGAAGCTAATCCGTTACATCCCAACAGTGTTATTATAGCCAAGTTAGGGAAGCAATATTTGAGTGGTGATGGATCGTGAACACGGAAAGACTCATACTTGAAAAGTGATATTGAGATCTATCAAGGGCGAGTTACGTGTTATATTGGTTGAAAAAATTAAACTTGTGCAACTTATAAGTAAGATGACTATTTTAAAATCTTGAGTGAAAATGTGGTGTCAAAAGTTGCCGGTGTAATTGCACTTAGCACACAATGGGTCGATTCAACTCAATGAAAATTTCCTGTTGTACAGCCCAACAATTATTTTACAGTTCAAATTTATATTTTATTCAATGTACTTAACTTTTTTTTTTATATTCAAAATCGGAGAGATTACTTTCTTCACGACTATATGTTTAGATGTTGATTTTAACTTATAAAAGTGTTAAATAAATGTGTTAAAAAATAAATAGTTAATTAACGAGTTTACTCCTTAAATAAAACTTATTTAAAAAATATATATATATTTCAAACATAAATATGACTTTGTTTTTGAGGAATGTGACTTATCTAATTATCTTTTTGATGCAGAAAATGCTGAGAGATTTATAGATTATATTCCAGCAAACTCCTGGATTCGTCTGGAAGATATTCCTCTTCTTGATAAGAACAACCATCAAATTTTACAATGGGCTATGAAAGCTTGTCAATGGCTTCTCAAGGCACAATATCTATTACTACCTTCAATTTATGAACTTGAACCTCAAGTAATTGATGCCTTAAAATCAAAGCTCAAAATACCAATTTACACAATTGGTCCAAACATACCTTATTTTAATCTAGGACACAAGTCACATGATCTAAATGGTGTTAATGATTCTGCCCAAAGTTACATAGATTGGTTAAATCTCCAACCCCATGGTTCTGTTTTGTACATTTCATATGGTAGTTTTTTGTCTGTTTCAAGAACACAAATGGATGAGATTGCAGCTGCTTTGAAGGATAGCGGTGTTCGATTTCTATGGGTAACGCGCGACGAGACATGTCGATTGAAAGAGATATGTGGAAAAATGGGGCTTGTTGTGACATGGTGTGACCAATTGAGGGTATTGTCACATCCTTCTATAGGCGGTTATTGGACGCATTGTGGTTGGAATTCGGTTATCGAAGGCGTTTTTTCAGGTGTTCCATTTTTAACATTTCCAATAGCTATGGATCAACCAATGATTAGTAAGATTATAGTTGAAGATTGGAAAATTGGGTGGAGATTGAAGAAAGATGATAAGTTAGACACTTTGGTTACAAGAGAAGAAATTGTTGTGTTGATAAAGAAATTCATGGATTTGGATTCTGATTTAGGAAGTGATTTGAGAAAAAAAGCTAAAGAGCTTCAACTTTTATGTCAAGATGCAATAAAGAAAGGTGGGTCTTCTGAAACTAATATTAATGCATTTTTGAAGAATATATTGGAGAGTGGTTTAGCAAATGAAGGATCAAATGGACTACAAGCTCATCTTGCTACCGAGAATTTCAACTAAATTGTTGTTCCTTGGTTTTATTGCCTTGTTTAGTGATTTAATAAAGGTACAAAGGTTGTTTGGGTAATTTGTATTTCATGATTATTGTACTAGATCTTTATGGACAATGTCATTTCTTTTCTTTATGAAAATGTCATTTTATATCTACGTTAATTTGGATCGTCCGATCTGCAATAAATGATTATTAAGATTTAAAACAGTGTAAAAATAGTGTATAATGTTACAATAGCAAACCCACATCCGTTATTAGCCACATAAGCTTAATTAATAGCACTATATGGGTTCATAAAGAGAGAAAAAAATTCATGAATGGACGATTGGAATTAATCAACCATTTGTGTAACAATTTTTTACTGTAATTTTTTAAAGACCAAATAAACTGTGGGTCCGTTTGGATTAGCTTATTTTTGAGTTTATGACAAAAAGATTGGCGCTTACTTCGTTGATGAAGTGCAATACCCCACTTTGATCGCTAAGAAGGTATGTAGCCAAGTACCTTTCTCAATGGGGATAAATAAGTCCCCGTGTTCTTAAAAGCCGCTAAAGGGATTTTAATATGGTATATGAGATGGAAGAAGACTCAGTTCCTTTTCTGTTTTTGCCTCACCTCAGTCTTTAGACTTATCCTTCAGTCGTCGATAGCGACAGAGCACTATACTATAGAGACTGGTCAGTCCACTACCCTATACCACTTTCTTGCTTGTCGGACTGAGCGCTATACTATAAATTATGTTTTATGTTATTTTATAAGTTTACACTGGTAAAAATTGTATTTTTATAAACTATTTTATCTTAAATTATCTTGACAAATTTATAATAATACATAAAAATTGTATAAATTGTTTGCATAATCTCAAAAATAAACTAATCCAAACAGAACCTGTATTTGAGAGTCGAATTTCATGTTGTAATTGTGTGACGCATCTCAGTCGTCCGATCTAAATCGACGGCTGAAATTGTTTTATCATTTGAATTAATTATATAATCACACAGTTATAACTCTCAGTCATCCGATTTAAATCGACGACTAAAATTACATTTATTATATGATTTAATTATTCGATCTAAATTTATTACTGCGTTAAAGTGCGTGAAAATTAACCCACAGCAAATCCGAGTGGCAAGTAGTTGGCCGGTTTCTTTGGTTTTGAAGACAAAAACACTTTGACACTTCTAAGTTCCAACTAACAACACTTGTAACCTCCGCCATAACTAAAACAAAACCATACAACTCAACTGAATGCAACATTTCTTTCATCATTCTCATTCTCGCATTCTTCACTACCCTTTTTCTCTCACTACAATGTCTTCTTCTTCTCTCACTCTTCCATCTTTTTCCCCTATCTTCCCCAATCTATCACAACGATCCCTCTCCGTTAAAACCCACAATTTCCCTAAATCTAGGGTTTTCGCCACAATCTCCACTGGATCTCAACCTTCTATTCACGAAGCTTCTTTAGCTGATTATAAAGTCTCCAATGCATTCCTCTTCCCCGGTCAGGTACATTTTTCGATACGATGCTGTTAACGAGTTAATTTTTATTGAAATTTGAAAGGGAAAAGATTTGAATGAATTGATTTGATTTGATTGTAGGGTGCACAAGCTGTTGGAATGGGAAAAGAAGCTCAGAATGTTCCTTCTGCTGCTGTTTTATACAAGAAGGCTAATGAGATATTAGGGTAGTTATTATGACTTTAATTTTCAACCATTTTTGGTTAATTTTTTAAAAAATTGTTTTTTTTTTCTTTTATATTTACTTGTTAATTGTTATTTTTTTTTAATTCAGGTTTGATCTTCTTGATGTATGCATTAATGGGCCAAAGGAAAAGCTGAATTCAACAGTTATCAGTCAGGTATGTTTCATGGCTTTTGTTATGTTTATTATAATTTGATTTGTTCTAGGTTATGTTTTATTGAGGTAGAAGGGATGAATGGAGTTAAATTGAATGGAATGACATTAGGTGAGATTGTTTAGATTGTTTATAATATGATGGAACGGTATGATACTAGATGAAATCTATTTCATAATTTTTTTAGGAAGATTGAGATGGAATAGAATCAACTTATTATTTGCTGATTACCTTATCGTGCGGTTCACTTTACTTCCCAAACAACAGAAATCAAGTTTTTGTTAGTCCATCATAATTCTATTGCATTCCATCCATCACTTAAATTCATACATAGCCTCAGTGCTCAATGAAGGACAAAAAGAAATGTTTCAACGATTTTATAATGAACTAATAGTGATCATTTGTACACTAGAATACATACATCACTCTGTTCTCCATGAAATTCTGTTGTTAAATGCCATAAATGTAATTTTACTATCTAATTCTCTGCTTCTTCAGCCTGCCCTGTACGTCACAAGTCTTGCTGCTGTTGAGCTACTTCGTGCACGTGAGGGAGGTGAGCAGATTATTGATTCTGTTGATGTTACATGTGGTTTGAGCCTAGGAGAATATACTGCTCTTGCATTTGCTGGGGCTTTCAGGTGAGTTACCATGTATTTTCTATTGCTTCCCCTTTCATTGCCTCCATTTTCCATATTTTGTCCAATGTTTAAAGAAATATTTGGAAAGAGCACAGTATGTAATTATGGCGCATGCGGCCCTTCTTTTACCATGATGGAAGTAGCATTAGCAAAGCCAAGTGAATATGTTTAAGTGAACCAAGTATGGGTTTTTCTTTATGAGTCATTTAAGTTTTATAGTTTAAATCACTTTGGTCATTACAATCTAGCTAATGGTTTTATTGTTGGTAGTATATCATCCATGAGAAGTTTAGGACCCTTTGTTTTCAGCTCACCAGTTTGTAGTGTATGGTGAACGAAGAAGTAACTTCCCTGTGTGATTTGTACACAAGTTACTTCACAAAATTGTCCTTTGAGTGTTTTTTTTCTTGAAGTTCAACTTTCTTCTTGATTTACATGCTCCTGATTTATGTATTTAATTTGATTCGTAAGCTTTGAAGACGGACTGAAATTGGTGAAACTGAGGGGTGAAGCTATGCAGGTAGTCTGTTGTACTTTGTTTTTGTTTCTTTTATGACTTGCACAATTACACCAACTTCTTTGGATAGTAATTTGCATTCACGTGAATAACCATTTTTTTTACCCAGGATGCTTCTGATGCTGTTAAAAGTGCCATGGTTAGTGTGGTAGGATTGGACTCAGAGAAGGTCCAGCAGTTATGTGATGCAGCCAATCAGGAAGTGCCTGAATCTGAGAAGGTTCAGATTGCCAATTACCTATGTCCAGTAAGGTTCTTGTGGATTTGACTTTTATCAACTGTTGGCAAAATTCTGTTTCTAAAATTTATGATAAATAACTTTTGGAATTAATTGTGTTATATTTTGGTAGGGAAACTATGCTGTCTCTGGAGGCGTAAAAGGAATAGAAGTGGTTGAAGCCAAAGCAAAGTCTTTCAAGGCTCGAATGACCGTATGAATTTTGCCCCTAAACTTCTCTTTCCAACACCACATTTTGCAAACTAATAATGCCTTTTTCTCATGGTGTCAGGTGCGACTAGCTGTGGCAGGCGCTTTCCATACTAGTTTTATGGAACCTGCTGTGTCAAGATTGGAAGCAGCATTGTTATCAACAGATATTAGAACGCCAAGAATACCAGTCATTTCGAATGTGAATGCTCTGCCCCATACAGATCCCGACACAATAAAGAAGATATTGGCACGACAGGTACAATGGTGATACTTGTTTGTTTCAATCCAACTCAAAGACATCAATGGAAACTAACTGCACTTCTAAATCTAATGCAATTGGCAGGTTACTTCCCCTGTTCAATGGGAAACAACAGTGAAGACCCTTCTATCCAAGGGACTGAAGAAAGGCTATGAACTGGGACCCGGAAAGGTAATAAATTTACAGTCTAAAATAGTGGACACCATTATCCTAGAACATGTTGCAGCATTCTTAAATCTTAATGTAGTCCTCTAGTTTTATAAATCTGCTAAAATTTTCCTTACCGGACCCTTTTCAGGTTATTGCTGGAATTGTCAAAAGAATGGACAAAGGTGCTGATATTGAAAACATAGGTGCTTAAGAAGGTTGCACCGTGGATTCCGATACAAACATCTACAATAGTGCATATTTATTTTTTCGCGAGAAAATGTGCGTGAGCTAAATCAAGGAGAGAATGTGTTGAACTTGAAGCTTCTGTGAGCAAAGAGTAGCTTCAGTCAGATTTGAATGCCAGTTTTGAGGTTAAACAAATTTAATCTAGCCACCACTTTGAAGAAGTTAGATCAGTGTTTGAGATAGTTGTTTAGAATTTGAGTTTATTTATGTAATCTTATAATCTTATTGAATGTTGTACACCTTATCTCTCTACTCAGCTGAGTTAATAATTAATATCTACTCTAATCTACGTACCAATTAGTTTTAGATGAAACAATTGTTGATTAAAAGTTTGAAATGACATTTGAGAATAATTATTTTACATACGATTCAGCCTCCAATGGTTCTGCAGCAAGATTTCTGCATTTTCGCAAAACCACAATGAGATTTCCGCATTAAGATAGAAGCTCTGTTTTGTAGCTTCTTGAATTCACAATGAGATTGCCTCGGTAAATCTGCAGACGTACATCTCTTGTCACTAAGCGTGCAACAAAACACACCATTAGACACGCAGCATGCGTCCCAAGTCACCAAAATTCTCACATTGCTTGAAAATTGAAGTCAAAGCGGTTTGTAAACACTCACTCTTATCGATGAAATTGTCGTGGAAATTTGTTTTACCAGTGTAATTAATTACCAAAGACGAAATTAGAATGAGAAATCACATAAAATGAGTAATAATAACCAGAAAATAGATTACAAATTCATAATTAAAACGAAGAAAAAATAAAATAGCAAGAATCTGCATATCAAATTTTTCTTCAAGTATTTGGTGATTGTCTCCGTCTACGAATTTGATCAATCCAACGATCAACAGGAACTTCTGAAGCCCATGGAGGAACTTCTCCAACAAACGAAACTCCACGCATCGCCTCCATCACTCTCGTCGCATTCTCAACCGGTAATGGCGCGTTCCTCCGATTCTCATCTTCCCTCAATGCTCTCCGAATCTCATTTTCAAATTCTTCTCTGCTCCTTTCCTCTTCTTCCTCTTCGTCACTACTCTTCTGATCTACGCCGTCGTTCAGATCCAGCATCGATATACCGTTCTCTGCTCCTCCGTGTGCACTGTTTCCGTTCGGAAGTTGCTGGAATTCAATTCCGTTCTCTCCGTCTGAGCTTCCGTCTTCGTCTACCGCCGATATCGGTTGGTAGTATTCCGATGCATCATCGGAATTCGCGTCCGAATCGCTTCCATGTCCGTTTTCTAATCACACCAATAATAAAAAAACGAAATCAAATTCATGAAACAGTTAATAATTTGTTTATCTTCTTAGAAAATCAAAGAAGAAAAAAAACCTTCGATAGCATCAATGGTGGCACTGTTCATTGCTGGAATTTGAAAGTAAAAAAAAAATGAAGATAGGAGAATATGAAGAAATAAATAGTCATTTTTTTATTGTTTTTGTCTTTTAATAAAAAATAAAAAAAAAAAAAAAAGCAATATTAATGAAAAATTAAAATTAAAAAAAATATGCACCAGCCGGGAATCGAACCCGGGTCTGTACCGTGGCAGGGTACTATTCTACCACTAGACCACTGGTGCTTGTTGATACATTTCTGAATATAAATATATTTATTCAATTATGAGTTTTGGTTTGAGAAGAAAAATGATGATAAACGTTTTTGTGTGAACTGAGAAGGATAGAGATTAGAGGGTGAAGTGGGAAGGAATGGCAATTCCTATGTTGAGAGCTGTAATGGTTTCTCATTCTCACTCTCAACCACTCATTCAATATTCCTTATCTTCTATTGATGAAACTGTTAAGAAGAAGAAAAGAGTAGTGTTATGTTCTTCTTCTCAATCTTCTGAACTTAATCCTTTAATTAGGTTAGTAATCAGTCTCTTTATTTTTGTTTATTCTTTGTTAAAAATTGATTTTTGGTTTGATTTTCTTTTTGTTGTTGTTGTTGTTGTTGTTGTTGAGGTTGTTTATAGGTCTGAGGTATCATTTTCTTTTGGGACTTGTCTTATTCCACATCCAAAAAAGGTTAGTAGAAATTTCATAGCTAACATAAGTAACAAGTTTTCTGTTTTTTGTTTTATCATTATTTTTGGTGTATTTGTTAAAGTTATGGTTTTTGTGAAGGTTGAGAAAGGTGGAGAAGATGCTTTCTTTGTCAGCAATTATAATGGTGGAGTTATTGCTGTTGCTGATGGTGTTTCTGGGTATGCATGCTGCTTTCTCACTATCTGGTTATTGTCCAGTGGAAGATTTGGCCAAGATGTGAGTTTGGCGACATCAAGTGGCGCTGTGATTTTGTTGAAAGTCATATGAAGCATAGACACTTCTAGCATTAGGCTTGTCCTGGTGTCGGACACGCGTCGATGTCCATGCTTCATAGGTTTAAACAAAAAGGTGTAGTTTTTGTCAAAATCGCAGTGACCTATCTTGATGCAATCAAACATAGCGGCAATCTAAACATATATTTATTAATTACAACACCCCAAATAAAAACTTTATTTTCTTATAATTAGTTATTAATTAATTTAAATGGCGATGTTTTATATCTTATTGAGATTTTGTTTTCAATGATATAGTACAATATATGACTTGTGATAATTTGTCATAACATGTTTTTGTGTCATGCTTCTCAGCTGGGCTGAAGAGGATGTAGATCCTTCATTGTTCCCACGCGAGTTGATGACTAATGCTTATAATTTTGTAAAAGATGAGGAGGTACCGTAACTTAAACGCAGATACTGATTATGAATATTCCCAAATTAACATTATATTTGCTTTCCAAGAACATTCATTTTTTGTAATATAATTTCATATGCATATCTTTTTATCTTATTTTGAGCCATAAATCAATAAGTATTCTTCTATGCATAATGTTGAGTATTGATGGATTAAGCAGGTGAACAATGATCCTCAGATTCTTATAAAGAAAGCACATGCTGCTACATTCTCTACAGGCTCAGCTACTGTGTAAGTTTATCATATTTTATATAGGTTGCCAATTAGGAGAGAAAAGATTATTTTAAACTATTCTACTGCAATATACCTCATTGTTTTATTGTCTATGACTCTATGAAGCATCGTAGCTATGCTGGAAAAGAATGGGAATCTGAAGATCGCTAATGTTGGAGATTGTGGATTAAGAGTTATCCGTAATGGTAATATCTTGCGCTATATTTTTTTTTTTGTCTAGTCCTGGTTTTCTCTAAAAGGTTTAATTTGTCCATAAAGTGTCAGTTAAGTGGTAAGAATTTGACCTTGTAACCTTAAGAAACGAAGTTCAAATCGCCTCGGACAATTGTAAAATGATCGTTAGTTTCACTTTATTAAATAATAATTTCCCATTTCCTAATAAAAGAAGTTCCAATTCAATCTGCCGTATACATTTTCTGTTTGTCTGGTTTTCCTTTATTTTCTTATCCAAAACAATTGAATGTTGAGAACTTGATTTCTTTTCATTCTTTTTCCAGGTCAAGTAATCTTTTCCACTACTCCACAAGAACATTACTTTGATTGTCCATACCAACTATGCTCTGCGAGGGTTGGCCAAACATACCTTGATGCAATGGTAATATTTATCAATTGTAACTACTATTATATTATTAACATTCTTTCATCCTCCTACTCCTCTGTCTGTCTTCACTTTGCTCTTCAAAATAAGCAAGATTTCTAAACCTGCCTCAATGTCAAACATGGAACAAACATAATACTTCCATTGATTGATTTCAAGCTGACACATCTCACATGTATGTATAAATCAACTAAGCTAAGTAAATCAGATACAAATTTGTGTATGTGTAATAGTCCATGAAGAAAAAATGGAAAAGAAGCAGAGAAAACAATCACCTAAGTTTTCTTGCTCGGATTGAGACAGATAACTAATATTAATACTTCCTAGAATTTTGTCATACTACACAACAATATTTGTATACTGAGTTTTTTGCTATGAGAAACATCTACACAGACATCAAATACGACACGTTGATGCCAACAATTTAAGAAAATAGAATGATTGAATATATGTGTCATGTCGGTTTCAAACACCAAATATGGCTTCAATTTGAAGTGTCGATGCTACACACGTTTTTTGAGCTCACATGTTAATAAAAAATGTTGGGGAAAGCTAAGATATGTGTCACCATATTGAGTTAACTAAATACACAATTTCCCAAAGGGGATATACTCTCAATTCACACCTGAGATAAATGTAGTTCTATTATATTTTCGTTTATTAACCTTGACATGAAAACAGGTAAGTAATGTGGAGCTCATGGAAGGAGACACAATTGTCATGGGATCTGACGGGCTTTTTGATAATGTTTTTGACCATGAAATTGCTCTAACTGTCGCTAGATACAAAGATGTTTCTGAGGCTGGTATTGTCTTCCGCCTTAATTGATCAGTTTGAAGAATTTAGGTTGACCATAGGACTTCCACTGATTCACAACTCATTTTGTTGCTAGCAAAGGCATTAGCTAACTTAGCAAGCAGTCATGCAACGGATTCAAATTTTGATTCTCCGTATTCATTGGAAGCCAGATCCAAGGTAAAGAAATAAGTTATAGTCAGACTTCATTTGCTTTACAAGTTTTAAAAGAGTTGTAGTCATTGAACAAATTAACAGTTACACTGATGACTAAAAAGATATCGTTTGCATGAAACACCAGAAAAGTAGAAAAACACATTCTAGAATGTTATTTTGATGCATTGTGAACAATTTTCCAGGGTTTTGAAGCTCCATGGTGGAAGAAAATTGTTGGAATGAAGCTAACAGGTGTGGCATAGATAAATCTAAAATAACTTTCATTTTCTATCTATATGTTGCTTACTTTACTTTTTCTATTGTTAACAGGTGGAAAGCTTGATGATATTACTGTAATTGTTGGTCAGGTTGTAACTTCATGAGATTTTCTAATCTGAATGATTGATTATGCTTAAAGAAAACAAGGTCCTAATTGTTGACATCACCAGATCAGGAGTTGCCTTAAGTATATTAATTGTAGCAATATGTTTTGGTGATGCTCTTAGAAAAAATGATTTTTTTTTCTTCATGTAATTACTATGTGTATAGAGAAAAGCTGTATAAGATATTCATTGAAAGTTAGTTTTTTTGTTTATGAAATGTTATAAATAAAATTTGTCTGTCATATGGCGGAGAATTATGATCACGAGTAGAAAAACCAAACCAGTGGTGGTTAGCAAACACTTGTAAGATTAGCATGTGACAACTCCACCAGTGGTTGGTTGCAACCGTTCACCGCTCTTGAACGTGGGATTTGGTGGAACAAAGCTTTTTGTGCTTCAAAACGAATTAGATGTAAACTCGGATATTAAAGACGAAGACCATGTAACTTAACTTGCTTCGTAGTTTATGTACCTTCTGAGATGATTTCTGACTGTTTCAATTTGCATCCAGAGGCAAGTCTTTGATTATTCTATTTCTGTTGGGACTCCCAACAGAAATAGAATAGGGACTTGTTAGGAACCTTTCTTGACTTAGTTACAATTTTTTAAGCAAAATTATTTACATTACTGTACCTTGTTTGGAAACCTATTGCTGAGCTGCAATTATCTTGCAGGAGCTTAGAAAATTTGCTAAATTAATTGGAACTGTGATAGTTGCTAAATAGTTACTAGTACTATTTGTTAGTAACTAATACAAAAAAAACTCACTCAATAATTTTCCCCCATAACAATGTATTTGTCACTATACATTGCACACACACCAATATATAGTGTCATCAATAATGCATTGCATGCTATTCATGCATACTATGTCAATAAATTCCATGGTAGAACATGCTACCTATATGACAAGGAGATGAGGTAGAAAACATCGTACATAATTGAAGATTCTGATATAAAAAATGGAGATTGAGTCTGACAAAGGAAAAAGTAATAGTCAATCAACTTAATCTGTCAAAGATGTAATGTAACACTTTTTAATTTATCATTAGAAGATGTAACACTTGGAAGCGTAAAAGAGGGCGTGAAAAGGGGCTACCACAAAATTGAATTTTTCTCATTTTTTTTAAAATTCCGTTTTTATCTTTGAGAAAAAAGTTCGGAACGTAGATTTCAAAATAAAAAATATATATATATATATATATCAGGGAATATGGTAGGCAAGGATAGGGATTCATTGGGGCGGGGTTGTGGTTTCAAAGATCACTTTAGTTTGGTTATTAGTAAAAATATTTTGGATTTTAAATCAATTAAATGGAATATGTGCATTATTCATATATCTTATTTTAATTGTATTCTTTTACTAATAAATACTCAAGCAAACTTATATTAGAGATATTTTATCTTATTATTTGTAATACAGTAGTTCTTTATCTATTTGTTCCATTCATATCATTTAACTTTATAAATATACACAAGTTAATCTTTTTTCATTTTATATTTAAAAAATTGATGAGGTAATGAAGAGAGGGAAAAATGTAATAAGAGAAATAGCACATAATAGAAGATGGTTCAAAGGGTTTGGTCAAAGATATATGGACGACTTCATCTAAAGATATTATTTTTAATAAATTTTAGAATGAAGACTCAATTTTTCCTTCACAATGCTCTCATGGTCCAATTTATAGTCATTGATAAAAAATAATACCAAAGTTGTCCCTAGCATTTATATATTTAAATCCAGATCAATTAATTGTTCTTGTATAGCATCTGCTCCTCTAGAAATTTCTCAATTTCTAAATGTATCAAAGAGAGTAATAATTTATCTTTTTTCCAAGAATCAAATAGTTAATACCAAAAATTAGTGCTGATATCTCATTTATACAGAAAATTTAACATGAAAAAAAATGAACTGTGTACCTAAATATCTTTGTGAGTTTTTGTGTGTGTGTGTTTATAGTCTCTGCTACAGTAGCAGCTTTTAGCAAGAGTGTTGGATATGGAACATGGGCTGCCTGCCACTCTGAATTGAGTCACAGCGTCAGGTGAGCCGCAGCTAGCTTTCATGTGTACTCAGAACCCACCTACATTCGCGTTGGGAGCTGAGCACAGTTTCTTAGTAGATTGGAGCTAGCACATGGAACCAGCTAGAGTTGTGTAACTCATCCATCCATGAGAAATGCAACTGTCTTGTATACGGCGTAAAGTTTAACTAAAAATTGTTTCATCTAAAAATTTAAATTAATTTTTTTTAAATAATTAGTTTTTTTTGGTGAAACTCGTTAATCATTTGAATTAATTTATTTAGAGAGGTTCAAAGAGACAAATTTATGTGAAAGTTTAAGAAAAACGGAACTTTTACTCATCGAATTAAATCAAATAGACACTGCTTGGAGGATGTATTAGATTTAAATTATCGAATTACTCGTATTTAGCAACTCCCGTGGAAGATCAAATGTCCACCAAATGTAAAAGATTCTTATGAGTTGACTGTCCTAATAGGTGTGTGCTTTGTGATGATGGTTCCGATGATACTTAATTTGCACCCGTTCTTTATGTGGATATCAGAGAAGCCTTAAGATTCCTCATCAGTGTGGTAAACATGTTTCTCTTCATGGAAGTGGTGTCTTGACAATACCTCTGGTCATTTTTTTACTTAGTACGAGTAGGAGAGTTAGAACTGTTCATGTGTATGACCTCTATAGCGGTTTGTGAGGTTGAGTGGGAGGATGGATCCGCTCGAGCTTTGATTTGTTGATTGTTCATTCCCCTTTTTGTGTTTTAGGTTGAATTTACTTCTGATTATCTCTTGCTCTAATTGATTCAAAAAATTTGCCTTGTAGAACATGATTGTCACGCTAAGGGACTTTTCTCTCATTCTTTCCTTTCCTTTTGTTGGGTTTGTTGTGTGATCTATGCCATTTTTCACGCATTTAGTGGATATTCCTGACGTTGTATCCTCTCTCTAATATGGATGGCAATGAGTAGGATATGGGTAGGGTATTATAATCGTCATTCTTATATCCGCAGTTTGAAAAAATACATTACCCATCTTCATACTCACTGGTGACAATTTTTATCCCCGTACCCATATCCGTACGCGTTATCCGCATTTTTATTAAAAATAAATCGATCAATTATAAAATATCATATCATTTTAATAGAATTTAAAAAAATTCAAAGATTTTAATGTTGATTCATGAAAATTATAAACAAAATTATTAGCAAAATCATGTTAAAGTTCATTTCTCTATTGACGTATTTACATTATGTTATAAATAAACATTTTTTTTATTCAAAATGTGTAATAGTATAATAATGTTGTATTTTTTAAATATAATATATATTATTATATAATAATATAATTAAAATAAATAAATATATACTATATGGATATATGGGGTGGGTACCCGCACCGACATCCGCTCAATTTTGTGGGTAATTATCCATACCCGTGCTCGTACCCAAAATGCAGGTTTTTACCCTACCCATCGTGGGTATTTTTTGTGGGTACCCACTGGGTATGAGTAAATTGTCATCCCTACTCTCTAATACAGTTTTTGCCAGCGAATCAAACCATGTACCCTAGGTACATGTTTAATTCATTCTCACTCAAATTGAACTATTAAATATGTCGGGATATTCTCTTCGTGAGATACAATGTCATAATTAACTACTAAATACGTAGAAAAGTGGCCCGGACTGTTAGGATACTCATTCGAGAATTTCTGATACTCATTGTATTTTTAAGAATCTATTATGATTTGCGCATTAATTTTTTTTTGATAAAAAAGGAAAACAGAGGATTAGTTTCTTATTATAGTACTTTCAATTCATAAACTATCCTTCCTTTTCACATTGTAGTGAGCTAAAAAAACGCTTATTAAATCTAAAATACCGTAGTCGGCAGGGTATAATAAGTTAAGTATAAGTAGAAACAATTAATTAATAGATAATATTTTCTATCATAACCTTTTTGAAAATAATGGAAATTAGAAAAAGCAAGCACGTTAAGCAGTCTAATTAAGCTGCTGCTGCTTTCATGATGTAAAAATAGAAAAGGAAAAAAAAATCCAATTTAGCCTTTTCAGCTTTTCCAAATAATCTATTTAATTCATTCAATACAAGCTTTTCATTCTTCTATAAATTGGGCTTCCCCACACTCCATTCTCCTTCCTCACTACCTAGCAAACATCTTCTATCACAAATATAATAATCTCTTCTATCTATCTCTCTCTGTCTCTTTTCTTTCTTTCCATGATACATGTTTTCTTGTCTTGAGTGTAGTCTTGTGTGAACTTGAGAGATATTGAAAGAGTAGAGTATAGGAGAGTCGGTTAAGCTCAGGAGGGATAGCGCCATTAATTCATATATATATATATTTACATTTACATATGATGTTAGTTGGCGCTATCCATCCTGAGTTTTACCGGTTCTTCTTACTACATCATCATCGTCATCGCATACAAGTTGTTATTGCAACTATAATCAAGCTTCTTCTCACACTTTTTTTCTTTCTTAATTAATCTTTTCCTGGCTATACTTACTCCATGAACATTATAGTTAAAAACTCTCCCTCTGTTTCTTTTCTCTATGATTATATATATATATTAATTAATTTGCTCTATGTGATTATTATAAATTTTCTTCAGTTTTAATGACTATTAATTTTCTTAATTACCCTCTAGCTAGCTGCATCTATATCTCAGGTTATATATGCATGCTAGTTATCTTCAGTTTTATATTATGTTCCTCCTTTCTTTGATATTTTGTTCATTAATTCATATCAACATTAAGGAGATAGAAAAGTAATTTAAAATTAATTAATTATTGGTATGATTTGAAAGAGAGGTCACGCTCAACTCAATTACCAAGTGTGAATAATTAACAAATATTTAGGTCTCAACATAATAAGTGGTCAATGAAAGGTTTGTACTTTATTATTCTTTTAATTTCCCTTTTCATGTCTTTTAAGAGGAAAATGGATTAAGTGCAATTAACTTTTTGCTGCAGTCGTTTTATAGCCGTCTGATCAGATATTATTCTTTTCATTTCCCTTTTCATGTCTTTTAAGAGGAAAATGGATTAGGCGCAATCAACTTTTTGCTGCGGTTGTTTTATAGCCGTCTGATCAAATTGAACAGTATAAATAAATACACTTATTAAATACATTTTTAAATCATAGATAAGAGTCATGTATTTATTGTACCAAAAACAATTTAAAATAAGAGTCATGCATTTGATGGGATATTGTCTATATATTTATAAGAGTTGAATTAAGTTAAATCTCAATGCCATATGCCCAATTTATAAGTCTAGTCCATAAATTTATGTTGTATGAGTTAGAAATCAAAATATAATATAAATTTAAAGGACTGAAATGTAACATTGTTTTTTTTTATTAACTTCTTAGTTTTTAGGAAAAAATATTTGATAATTTAGAGCTCAATTGCTAGATAAATAAAGTCCGACAAAATTATTTTTATTAAAAATTAAATTTCAATTTTTTTGAATAATTCCTCCTATAAAAAGCTCATTAACCATATGATCATTATAATTCATAATGTGGTAAATTTGATGTCCAAAATGTTTTTTTAATTTATAGATCTTGAGATCTATGAATTTATATATTATTATTCTGATAGATTTATTTCACATGTTGCTTATTCATTCCTTTCCATATTTTTCAGGTCAGATTCACTTTCTGGTCTTTTCTCCTACTGACTATACTGTGACAAAGTTTGGAACGGAAACTCTCTGAAACCAGCTACTGTCCAAAGCCTTGACTGTTGACTCATACATGAAATATCATAAGAAGAATTATAACAAGTTCTTTAAAATAATAATCTCCAAAAAGTCTGCACAACATTTACCGAGGCTTAACTCAAAGATTTATTCTAGAAGTAAAAATGACGTTCTAAATTTGAAAATTTTGGGTTCAAATTTTCGCTAATATTTTTGAAAAGAGATAATTGTAGTAAATACTTAAGGCTCCGTTTGATTGGAGGAAAAGAAAGAGAAAGGAAAATTGCAGAAACGAATACATGTATTTGAACTAAAGTATTATTTCAATAAATAACTTATGTTTGGTATATATGGTGGTATTATGAACTATCACTTGTACTTCTTTCATTTATGTTCATATATACTTAATTATATTTGTCATTAAAAAAAAAAGAAAATCATAATAATATTTCTTATGATTTTACAAAAAAAATAGAGTATAGTTATATGAAATCATAGCGGATCAATCATGGTGATTCTGCTAGCTGAGTTAAATTCACGAGAATTTCAATTCTGACATCCTACATATATTATCCTGCTAACTGAGTTAAATTCACGAAACAACCAATACATATTTATTTCTTTCAAAAAATAAAAAACTAGTAAATATTTATTTATCGTTTCTTTAATTTAATCAAAGTGATAAAATAAATCTTTAATATCTCTCATTCATAAAAATGAAAAAGAACATTAACATAAAGTTTTGAATATTTTCATGTATTAGTGAATGCAATGAAAGTGAGGGAGTATCAATATCTTATTCTGAGAATGACAGAAGGAGAAGGTGTATGAATCATTGCTTTTTATATTAGTTTTCTGAAAAAGAAGTATTGAAAAGTAATGAGTTAGTTGGAGTTTTAATGGTGAGTTCTGAGGGTAGCAGTCTTTCTGTTTCTGGCCAAAAGCCAAACCCTATGTTGGAAGCTGAAAGCTATCTAGGGTTTCTACTATTCAAGTTCTGCAACTTCTTCTGAAATTATAAAGACTTTTTCATTCAATTATTGTAAATATACAGCAGTATTAGTAGGTTAGTTACTGTTGATGTTGACTTCTTTCCAACTTTTTTCAGCTCCCTTTGTTTCGTCGTTTTCTTTAACTTCCATTACATTTTCATAATCTCCATCATTAATCGTAACCACTTTCAATTTTTAGTTGCCTATATGTGGATGGAAAATGGTCAGATATTCTATCATAATTAGTATAATATAATGTAGGAAGTATTCTATCAGGATACGAGAAATACTAATTTGGACACCATTCTTTTTCTTTTGGGATGTAGTCACTATCAGTTTAATCTGGTTTGAGATTTAGTTCTGTCATTAAATAGTTTCAGTTTCCTCCTCCTATCACAATTGTTTCGTCGTTTTCTTTAACTTTCATTACATTTTCATAATCTCCATCATTAATCCTAACCACTTTCAATTTAGGTGCCTATACGTGGATGGAAAATGGTCAGATATTCTATCATAATCGAGTATGAATATAATGTAGGAAGTATTTTGACATTCATCACCAGTTTAAATGGTTTCAATTCTTCCGATCATATTTGCGGATGATCGAATCGTAGTCCTTCCTATTATATTTAACATCAATTACAAATTTGCAATTAAATCAAATAACGATTGATAATTTGGACATCATTTTAAATAAATAATATTTTAACTGCATATTGAATGAATGAATGAATCAACTAACGATTGATTAAATATCTTGGTTTTATTAATGTTAAATAAAATTTGTTATTATAATTTAAAAAATGATTTTGTTTAAAAAATTAAAATGCAAATAAAACTAAAATACTTTTGTTAAATATTATTATTTTTAAACAAAAAATTCAAATTTTAGTACACGTTTTAGACCTCATTTAATATTGAGCCGACCTTGCGATTAATATTGTATTTGGTTATGCAAGTATGTTATTTATGTGATGATGGTGAGTTTGAATTGGGCTTCAAAATTAGGCAAGCTATATTTTCCACCTTGATGTCCTATTCAGATCATCTACAACCTCTTGTCCAAGATGCATATACAGGAGAATAAACTATTTATTTATATTATATGAATAAAGAGATGTTTAACATAGATCCGATCTAAAAGTGAATTTTATTATTTGTAATAAATTTTAATAGAAAGAGTTGAGCTTGATAACATGGAGGGGGAGCTGGTTCATTAATTATCAACAGGAATGCTTGGGAAGATGTTGATTATAATATTTCTTGATCGATCCATTCAAAATGGAAGATATAGGTTTTATTTGATAAATATAGCGAATGACTTATAAGCTAGCTGATAGCTTATAGTTTGTGACTAATGATTGATATCTTATAGCTTATAAGCTATAAGTGGATCCAGAAAATTGATCAATCTAATAAACAAATTTTGGCAATATTTTCCCGACTGGTCTGATGATGAATTTCTCGATTTACTTCTATGTCGATTGCAATGAGTGAAATTGGTAGTTTCTCAACCAACATGAATAATTCTAACATAGGCACAACCCTAAATAATATTTCTTTAGGCACACACACATAATTGAGAAAATTTAAATATAAAAAAATTTAGTCACATCATTTAATATCACTTCATCATTTTTTTAATTATTTTATTCAAACTTTTGTGTATGTGTCTAACATGTATTATTTAGGTTTGTGCCTAAGTAAGTGTTATTCCAACCAACATTTGTCCGAATTGATATGTCTACGGATGAAAAATTATCTCTCAGTTTAGCTTATTTGATTTTCGTGGACATAACATAAACGCCAAGAGAAATTATCCAAACTTTATAAATGAAAGGGTCCTAACATGATTGGTTCTTTTCTTTGAAAACTTGTCGTAATTGACTTATGTACACTGAATTGAGGAGAGACAAAAAATCAACATATATAATCAAGGAGTATACGACTATAAATGTCAGACCCCGCTCAAAGACCAAACAACCAAAATAAGAAATTTAGGCCTAAAAAATAAATTATGTCTATAAAATATAATATTGATCGGAAATTATTTGAAATGTTAATGAGGTGCATTAAAATAAATTCATTTTTTGAAAGTTTATAAGACGTTAATTTTGATATATCTTATTAATATATCAACCAATTTTCGATTAATGTTATTAAGTTTGACATCTTATTGTCATTTGATCCTAACTCATTTTATCGTTTACTTTTTTATAGTTTACTTAAGGGGTATGTGCTATTTGGAGCACAAGTACAGAAGTTGTCTTGCTATTCGGGAACAAAGAAACACCCTTTCATGTAATAGATCTTCCAGCTTGATCTTTTATTTGTCCAAAGATAATAAATAATATTATTTTTATAATTTTATATTTTAAGAGATAATGAATTGATGTTTTTTTAGATTATTCATTATAGATTATAAAAAATGATATACTATAATTAAAGGTATTTTGATAAAATAAAGTAATTAATATTCTTAAAAAATTGAAAGAGATTTTATAATAAGGGAGAGAGATAATTGTAATATTAGAACTCTTTCTGTCTCTAATTATAAGAATTTTATAAATAAAAATTATCTCTAAATAAAATATTTTCTATAAATTTTTAGATATATTTATTATAATTTTTAAATGCATTTCTTATTTTTAGAATTGAGAGTTGGACTTAACTAAAACTTACAAAACCTACTTTGTAGGATTGAGTTAGGCCCAACTCTTAATTCTATGATAACTTTCTCCACAATTTGATAGGTTTGATAGGCCTCTTGTTATCAATTTTTGATCGGATCATCTACTATTTATATTTGTGTCTCAAGCCCAATAGTGCTGAGCGTGAGAAGATGTGTTAAGAAGTTTCACATCGGTTGGAAATGTGACATAGATAGCTTTTATAAGAATTTATGAGACCTATACTCAACCACAAATGTTAGCTTAACGGTTGACGTTTGCACTATCCTTATAAAATCTATTTTTGTCATATCTCAAGCCAATGTCGAACTTTTAACACACCCACTCACGCTCAGAAGTGTAGTAGCTTTTGTAGTTGAGTATAGGTCTCTCAAATTAGAATCTATCCAAGATCCATTTGTCGTTTGTTGTGAAAATCTCTCATATTTGGATCACGTGTAATTGTTGATTCTATGTTTCAGCTTGTTCAGTACTGGACGTGAGGGGTGTTTTAAAAGCTTCACATTAGCTTTTTTGACGCAAATTTCACATTAGTTAAAGATATGGTATAGATAATCTTTATAAAGATGATACAAACTTCAACTCTCACTTATTAATACCGTTAATATTTACATTAAAATATAAAAAAATAACATTGAATATCACAAAAGATAATAATAATAATAATAAATATAATTATTTCAAATAAATTTATTATCATAACAATTTTTTAATACTCGTAATTAATAAAAATTTATATAGTAAAAGACGGAGGGATATTTGTTTTGAAGACTAGATACTTTTTTCGGTCACATTTATAAGTAAAAAAACACTTCAAACTTTGGTCATTATTATAAGTAAAAGTTAACTACTTTTAAACTATTAGCCAAAAAAAAAAACTAATTTTAAACTAATTAATAATATTATTTCATCCTACAAATTCTAGCTCAACTGGTAAAAATTACCGAAATTGCAAGGCATGGACGTCATGACCGGGGTTCGAACCCCGGTTCTCTCACTTGTGTGAGAAATTCTTATATTTACTTTGACAATTTTTCTATATACCAAAAAAAAATATATTATTTCTAATATACCCTTACTTTTTAAAAGATACGTGCATGTGATTTAAAAAAAAAAATATGACTTATTTTTAGTAAATTTATTGGCCAGAATTTAATTCTCACATTGGAGTATAGTGGGAGTGGCAGACCAACATGATTATGCTTGGTGAGAATGAATGATTTCTGCCATCAATAGCTCAAACTTTGAGGAAAACAAAAGTTTTGACCGTAATATTAGTTAAAAAAAAAGTGAATGTATCTAGTTAAAAATTTGGACTAAATACATTCACTTTTGTTGATTAACTTTTACATATATTTTAGGACGGAGAAAGTATTTTGCTGTAGTAATTTTGGAAAATTGTTGGTTTGATGAATACTAAATTCATATTCTCTATGATTTTATATATAAATAAAATTTTATTTTTTAGATTTTTTTAACAATAAAAATATTTAGTCTATAATATGAATCACTGTATTAATAATCGATAGTGCGTTTATTTGAACAAAGTAAATATTGTTCATGAGGAGTACCATTTAATTGAGAATACTCATACAAATGAATACTATTGGTTTTATAATAAGAAAAAAGGGGCTAACAAAAATTGTTATATTTGATTCAAAATCTAGATCAAATATATTAACTAAAGAAAATAAAATAAAAAAATTTGACCCGGCAATATTAAAAAAAAATCATATAAATTAATATAATGTCTGATGTTAAATGCATTTGCAAAAATCATTAATTTTCTTAAAATAGTGACTATGTTTTAAAAATGTGTAGAGAATTTAATAAAAAAAAATTAAATAAGGAATTAGCTTTTATATTCACCTAATGAAAGTAGGAATTTCTCACCAAGCTAACCAAAAAAACAATCCAACTTAGACCATGTACAATGGGGAGTTGAATATGGTGTTGAATTGAATTTCAACAAGGCAATGTTCTCCAATAAGGGTGTTGAAAGTGACATGGAGGAGAGAGAAGTTGAAAACTTTCAACATGGTTGAAACACAATCGGGGGGACATTTATCTTACTCTGATTGGCTTCTCGAATTTTTATCCAATTATTACTTTGAACTCAAATTATTTCATTGCAAATTAATTTTTTAAATTTTATGTTTTTCACCAAAATTTATAATTTTTTTTCTCTATAAATAGAGACTTTGTTCATTTGATTTGGACAAAAAAAAAAAACATTTTTCACTATCTTAATCTTATTACTGGTGGTGGGGTAGAGTGTTGAATGAAAAACCATTGTAGAGGGTAAAAGTTGAATGAGTGTTGAATTATTAGGTGGAAGAGAGAGAAGATAACGTAGAGCGTAAAAATAGGTGTTGAGTGTTAAAACCATTGTACATGGTCTTAAATCAATCGTCAGTTGGTTTAGTGGTGATTGACGCTGAACTTGGTAGGGAGGACCACGGTTCGATCCCCCGCAACTACGATCGGGAGGGGGCTGAAACCACTTGATGCCAGAACTGACCCCCGAACCAAATTCAACTGGTGGTGAAAACCAAAAAACAGTCCAACTTACCAGATATCATCCATATAGTATAACACAATCTTCAAAGGAAAATCATAATTAAGATGATGATATGATTCTATTATTCAAGATTGTAGAACCATCTTAGCTAACCATAACAATTTTTAAATTATTTTTATTAGACAATAAGTTAATGATAGTGCTTGCTATTTAGCAAGGGCGTCTATCTCTTATACTCCTTCCAGTGATTTTAGTTATCCTTCCAATTGAAGAATTGATTTTCTTAAGTTAGTTTAGGGTAAACAAAAAATTCAAACCATTGATTTGGGAAGAGAAAGAAAAGAAAAAATAAAAAGTTAAATTTAATGGTGATGATTTAACAATTAAAACAATTGAGGAAAAAAAATTAAGAGAATTTATTCTCTTCCAATTGTATTCCGAATTCTTTGTATAATGATATAAGTTAAATTGGTTTGAGTAAAAAATATAATACAATCTAAATTAATAATATTCATTTGATAGTTCATATAATAATCTGTTATTTTAATTATTGATGAAGGTTAATTTCTAAAATACAATTCTAATAATAATGCCCTGAAGTAGTTTGGTAAAAAAATGTAATAGTAATCTATAAAGTATGGGTACTTCTCGGATGATGTGTGTTTCGGCGTCAGACGCGTGTCAATGTCAGATACCAACACGACACCGACATTTATAAGTTGTAGTACTATAAAAAGATGACAATTATGTGTTTAAAAATTTTAACCAATAAATACTGATATTGTTTGATTAAATGTTATTAACCATATTTCAATTGATAGTATTTATGTGTATGAATTTTAGTGGTGCGTAATATTCTTGTGTAAGCTAAAAAAATGACAATCGTGTACATGGTTGTATAGGTGTGATCGACACTATAGTGTTTTTTTATAAAAATTCTGTATCCTGACACTGGCAGCCAAATTTAAGCTGCATAGTATTGAATTCCTCTGAAACTATGATTATCTGCTGAAAATTCATTCTTCATGGGCCTACTTTTGATTGCAACTAATGGGTCCTACAATGGCCTAATTATCATGGGCCCTCAATGTGAAGGCTCTCATCGGCCTTTTACTGCTCTACACAGTGTTCATAAAATTACTTGGTCCATATGACAACCAAAACTTATTGAAAAATAAATCCCTCCAACAAGTACTAGGGATAGCTATTACCATTTGTTCCACACGACACTTTAAAATCGAGGAAAAAAACGATGAAAATATATGTTTATTGAAGAAAAATTCTAACATGGACCACTTCGGTGGACCATTCATGAAAAATCCTATAACGAATACGAATTTTACAAAATCCACCGTTGGATTGAAAGTTTATATCATATAGATCATCTATAGAAAATTTTAGAAAAATTGAAAATCATTTGATATGTTATTGAGATCCATCAAGATTAACGGTTTATTGAATACTGTAAATCTTGATAAATTCCAATAAAATATCAAATGATTTTTAATTTTTTTAAAATTTTTTATGGATGCTCTATATGATATAAACTTTCAATCTACCAATAAATTTTGTAAAATTTGTATTCGGTAGATCATTTGTCCACGGTGGACCACTTGTGAAGGTGGTCCACCGTAGCATTAGCCGTTTATTGAAATATATCAAATGTGAATTAAAGTTTTATATTACGTGCGTAGATGTTGAACAATATATGAGCGAGAGGATCATGAATGTAATAGTTTAAAGTTTTGGATGAAAATATCGTATCCAATTCACTTCTGTGGTTGTTCTTAGTCAGATATATGGATCCAACCCGATGAAGTTATCCCTCATGGGCGGAGAGTTTGGTTCGACTTGATGGGGAATGTGGTGTCCAACTCATCAAAATGTGTGATCATCCAACAGAGTGAAAGTCCTCTTCATGGCCCAAAAATGATGATGCCAACTCAATTTTATTTTTTTGACAATATACCAACTCAATTTTATAATATTCACATGAATTTTATTTCAACGAGATTGTTATTATTAAGTGGCTTAATTCACAACTATAATATCTCTCTCTCTCTCTCTCTCATATTTTATATGTTCTCTAACTTTTATACTTTAATGTTTTTAAATATGCGAGTTCAGGTAGAGTGATTAGTTTAGGAATGACCAAGTTAATTGGTTTTCCAATTTGTTTTGGAAAAAGTGATTGGAAATGAGAGAGATTTGTGTGAGCACTAAGATATCTCATTTGCACAATCTTGCATGAAATAAAATTGTTTCATGATAGTTTCTCTCTTATGATAGTTTCTCTCTTTGTTTGGAAGTTACTACAGAATAGACTTCTTACTAAAAATAACCTTGTATGTCGTGTGCCCTTTTTGGTAATGTTTGAAATTTAGTCTAGGTTTGATTAGGTATTAGTTGTGTCAATGCCAAATAATGCATGTACATGTGTTGGAACATACGCTTAGTCGTTTGGTGGTTTATGCTTGACTCATAAGAAGCATTGTAATAAGTGAAGAAGAAGATCACACATGAAGCTTTTCTCTTGTTACTTGCAGCACACACCACCTTCTAATTTGTCACCCTAAGCTTAGTTAGCTCACATTTAGTCAACAAATAAATGTGAGCATGCCATGTCATCACTTGCCAACTAAGCATTGATAGTTAGAGTTAGTTACAAGTTAGTTAAGGGTAGTTAGAATCTAGCTTCATATATAAGCTTATGCAAGCTTATGAACACATCGTAATAATTCATTCTATCATTTTATCAATCAATATTCTCTCTTTTCTCTGTATATTAGTTACCATTTCCATGGATTCTATCGTTTTCTTCTTGTATATTGCCATCTTCAAGATGGTATCAGAGCGATAAGCTCTGCTGCGCATCGTTCTTGTTTTCGTCTTCTCCGTTTCGTCGCCATGGTGACTCGTTCCGGCAACCACAGCAATACGGAGGTCGTTGCACCGGATCAACAACCTGGTAACGTTTACTACGTCCATTCTTCCGATGGACCTTCTTCAGTTTCCATTACTCCTATTCTCACGCACCTGAACTACCATTCTTGGGCGCGCGCCATGCGTCGAGCACTTGGTGCCAAGAACAAGTACGATTTTGTGGACGGTACGATTCCTATTCCTACACCTTTTGATCCTAGCTATCGTGCATGGAGTCGGTGTAATATGCTTGTGCATTCGTGGTTGATGAATTCCGTTGAAGCTTCTATTGCTCAAAGTATCGTTTATCTTGATAATGCTCTCGATGTTTGGAATGAGTTGAAAGAGCGTTTTTCTCGTGGTGATTTCATTCGTATTTCTGAATTGCAAGTCAAAATTTTTGCTCTTAAACAAGGTACACGTTCTGTTTCTGAGTTTTTCACTGCATTGAAGATCTTGTGGGAAGAGCTTGAAGCTTATCTCCCTATGCCTATATGTAATTGTCCTCATAAATGTGTTTGTGCGACTGGTATAATGAATGCACATTATCAGCATGAATTGGTTCACAAAATTCGTTTTCTTATTGGTTTAAATGATAGTTTTGATCTCGTGTGTTCCCAAATTCTCTTGATGGATCCTTTACCCCCATTGAACAAGATATTTTCTCATGTTATTCAATATGAACACCAATTTGCTGCTTTGACTGGTAACTCCGAGCTAGACAAGAATGAAGCCTTGATTAATGCCACAGACTCCAGAAAATTTCAAGATCGTGGTAAAGCTTCTACTCATTCAGGTTACCCTTATGCCAAGAAATCAAATAGGCAATGCAGCTACTGTGGAAAGGGGAATCATACAGTGGAAAATTGTTTTAAAAAGCATGGATTTCCACCTAATTTTGGGAAAACTGCACAGGCTAATCAAGCCAATGCTGAGGATCAAGTTGAATTTGATGAGACTAAGAGCTTCAAGGGCAATGAGTCTTATGGTTTAACCAAGGATCAATATGACAAGTTTGTTCACATGCTGCAAGTTATGCAGGCTGGTCCTAGCACATCTACAGCTAATGCAGCTCAGGTGAATGTTGTTCAACATCACCATTTAGGTATTGCATATTCATTGAGTAATTCAACTCATGGATCTTGGATTATAGACTCAGGAGCCAGTGATCATGTATGTTCTAGTCTCAGTTGTTTTGATAAGTATTATGCTATTACTCCTATTTAGGTAAAAATGGCCAATGGTACTATATCCTATGCCAAGTTTTCTGGTACTGTGAAATTGTTTGATGATCTCATTGTGCACAATGTGCTACTTGTGCCTGAGTTTTCTCTCAATCTTATTTTTGTACCTAGATTAACTCAACAGTCAAATTGCAATGTAGTTTTTGATGGTGTGCATTGTTTTATACAGGAAAGGAGGAACTTGAGGATGATTGGTTCGGGTGAATTGATTGAAGGATTGTACTACCTCACTACCAAAGCCAACACAACTCCTCTCTCCAATCCTACTGCCAACACCATTCACACTACTACCTCTCATAGTTCTTCAAATTTTCATATCCCTAGCTCAGCTTTATGGCACTTTAGGTTAGGCCATTTATCAAATTCTAGATTGTCTTTAATGAAACATCAATTTCCTTTTGTAAATGTAGATCATTCTTCTGTATGTGATATCTGCCATTTGGCTAGACTTAAAAAGTTACCATACAAATTAAGTGTAAATAAAGCTTCCACTTGTGGTGAATTAATTCATTTTGATATTTGGGGACCAAATGCTATTCAATCTATTCATGGTCATAAATATTTTCTTACTGCCATTGATGATTTTAGCCGTTTCACATGGGTTATTTTACTCAAAAATAAGTCTGAAGTTAGCCTTTTAGTTCAACAATTCATACATATGCTTGAAGTTCAGTTTAATGCTGTTGTTAAAAGAGTTAGGACTGACAATGGTCCTGAGTTCCTTATTCCTCAATTTTATGCTTCCAAAGGTATCATTCATGAAAATAGCTGTGTTGAGACTCCCCAACAGAATGGGAGAGTTGAAAGGAAACACCAACACTTGTTAAATGTTGGCAGATCCCTTTTATTTCAGTCAAAATTACCCAAGCATTTTTGGTCTTATGCTGTTGTTCACGCAGCTTATCTTATCAATAGAGTGGTTACCCCTCTCCTTGACTCTAAATCACCCTATCAGTTACTTTACAACTCTATACCAAATTTACAAGATCTTAAGGTTTTTGTCTCTCTTTACTATGCCTCCACCTTGACTATCCACAGAACTAAACTTGACCCTAGAGCAAGAAAATGCATTTTTCTAGGCTACAAATCTGGCATGAAAGGATCTGTTCTTTTTTATCTTAATGATAAGAAGATTTTTATCTCTAGAAATGTTGTTCATTATGATTATATTTTACCATATCAAACCTCTTCCACCTCTATTCCCTGGCACTATCATAGCATTAAACCTGTCCCAACTACTCCACTTTCTCCTTCACATATCCAATTATCCCCTACCCCTGATCTTGACTCTGACAATCCTATATCTCATTTACCAGACCCTTCTAACCCTACTCCACCATTGGAAGTGACAGAGAATACACTTCATGATGATATCTCACATGCACCAGCTGATACTACTCCTACACCTGACCCTGCTACTTCACATATCCCTACAACCAGAAAATCAACAAGACCTTCTAAACCTCCTTCTCATCTCTTAGATTATGTGTGCAATCTTACATCAATCTCACCTGAAGCATCATCTCCAGGTATACTCTATCCTTTGACTGACTATCACTCTTATAAGAACTTATCTGCATCTCTCAGCAAGTATGCTATTTCTGTCACTCTTGATATTGAGCCCAGCAGTTACAAGGAAGCTAGTCAACACAAATGTTGGCAAGAAGCTATGAATGCAGAACTACAGGCTCTACATCAAAATAAGACATGGATCTATGTTGACTTGCCTGCAAATATCAAACCTAGAGGGAATAAATGGGTGTACAAAATTAAGCATAAGGCAGATGGTTCTATTGAGAGGTACAAGGCATGATTGGTGGCCAAGGGCTATAATCAAATTGAAGGATTGGACTTCTTTGATACATTCTCTCCTGTTGCCAAAATCACCACAGTCAGAACTTTAATTGCTTTGGCCTCAATCAAGTCATGGCACCTTCACCAAATGGATGTTAATAATGCTTTTCTCCATGGTGATTTACAAGAAAATGTTTACATGACTGTGCCTCCAGGTGTTACTTCCCCTAAGCCTAACCAAGTATGTAAGCTCCTTAAGTCTCTCTATGGTCTGAAGCAGGCCAGTAGAAAGTGGTATGAAAAGCTTACAGGCTTACTTCTGAGCCAAGGATACACACAATCAACTTCAGACTACTCCTTGTTTACTCTAAGTAAAGTTGGCTCTTTCATAGCTCTCTTGGTTTATGTTGATGACATTATCCTAGCAGAGGACTCACTTGAAGAATTTGACAGGAATAAGAAGGTTATGCATGAAGAGTTCAAAATTAAAGATTTGGGCATGTTGAAGTATTTCCTTGGCATAGAGGTAGCACATTCCAAGTCAGGAATCTCTATTTGCCAACGCAAATATTGTTTGGATTTGCTCACAGACACTGGTCTCCTAGATTCTAAACCTATCTCCACACCTTTAGACTCTTCAGTTAAGCTTCATCAAGATACCTCTGCAGCTTATGAAGACATTCAAGGCTATAGGAGACTAGTTGGAAAATTGCTATACCTTACAACCACTAGGCCCGATATTGCATTTGTCACTCAACAGCTCAGCCAATTCCTTTCTTCTCCTACCATAACTCATTATGATACTGCATGTAGAGTGGTGAGATACCTCAAAGGCTCTCCAGGTCGAGGCTTGTTTTTTCCCAGAACTTCCACACTTCAATTGTTAGGATTTGCTGATGCTGACTGAGCCAATTGTGTTGATACTAGATGATCCACATCAGGGTATTGTTTTTTCCTTGGTTCCTCTTTGATCTCTAGGAGAGCAAAGAAACAGACCACTGTATCTAGGAGCTCTTCAGAAGCTGAGTATCGTTCCTTGTCTTTTGCTGCTTGTGAACTTCAGTGGTTGATTTACTTGCTGCAGGATCTTCATGTTCTCTGTGTCAAACATGCTGTACTCTACTGTGACAATCAAAGCGCAGTACACATTGCTTCCAATCCTGTCTTCCATGAGCGCACCAAACATTTGGAAATCGACTGTCACTTTGTTCGTGACAAGGTTCAGCAAGGCACTTTCAAATTATTACCCATCTCCACCAAGTCTCAGCTAGCTGACTTCTTCACCAAGGCATTGCCTCCTAAGACCTTCACTTCTTTCATTTCCAAGCTTAGTATGATAAACATTTATCACACTCCAGCTTGTGGGAGGGTAATAAGTGAAGAAGAAGATCACACATGAAGCTTTTCTCTTGTTACTTGCAGCACACGCCACCTTCTAATTTGTCACCCTAAGCTTAGTTAGCTCACACTTAGTCAACAAATAAATGTAAGCAAGCCATGTCATCACTTGCCAGCTAAGCATTGATAGTTAGAGTTAGTTACAAGTTAGTTAAGGGTAGTTAGAATCTAGCTTCATATATAAGCTTATGCAAGCTTATGAACACATCGTAATAATTCATTCTATCATTTTATCAATCAATATTCTCTCTTTTCTCTGTATCTCAGTTACCATTTCCATGGATTCTATCGTTTTCTTCTTGTATATTGCCATCTTCAAGACATTGTGAAACGTTACATGTGATTTAGATGGCTTGTGTGTGTGCTTTAATCTTAGTTTATTTTTTATAATAGGGTTTGCATTGTGACATGTAATTGTATTTTGTATTCTTAGCACATCTTGTTTCTTGGGTAATTTACTCATTAATAGAAGTATGTGAGTGAGGACAAACATACTAAAAAGACCCGTGTTGATTTGTAGGGATAGTCATGAATTCTTAAAATCAGTCTAGGATGTTAGGTATCAGAGCAGAACTCTCCTAATACGATGTGGTTCAGGGACGAATTAGGCATAAGTTGGTGGTCATGCAAACGCCCACAACTAGCGAGGGTGTAGTGTGATCTTCGGTGCCTAATGCATATGTATAGACAATGAGCTGCTCCTGACAGCTTCAAGTAAAAAATAGGACACATGAATGAATCAAAACCGCATTAGAATGACATGGATCTTTAGGTAAAAATATAAGGAATATAAATTATATTTTTAAATTCTTCTTTTTTTTTTGTTAGAATTATACGTACAATTATATAACTATTATCAATAAACAATTATATAATCGTTACATATATTTATACAATGTAAAAACAAAGTACAAGAATTAAAAAAAAAATACTATTAGATGAATTTTGATTACTGTATATTATTAAAATATTTTAAATTTATTATAATTTATTGTCTTATTGATTAGCTTTGACCATTCATAGATCGAAAATAATAATTATTTCTTTTATGAAAAAGCTAATATAAACAATCAAACACGTAGAAAAACCACAAATATTATTTCTTAAAAATTCATTTAAAATGTACATATCATCGGCGACATTCGAGTTAATTATATCATCAACAAGAGTTTGATGACTACTAGAAAAATCTTAAATGCCGACGGACAAAATCTGTCTCTAAAATGCAAATATTCCGTCACTAAGCAAGTTAGAGACGGATTTGATCCCGTCGGTAATTTCCTCGTCTCTAAACTGTTAGAGACGGACAAAATCTGTCTCTAAAATGAAAATATTTGTCTCTAAAATAAAAATATCCGTCTCTAACTGCTTTTTCTGTCTCTAATTCCATCTCTATTAGAGACGAAATATATTCTGTCTCTAAATTCCGTCGGTATTTCAACTTTTTCTAGTAGTATTTTGTTCATTGACGTCTTATTTCACCGCATATATCTAAGGCTATTTTTTATTCGAGTGTTAATTATATAACTTTAGAGTTTTATAAATTAGTGCAAATAATTTTCAATGAAGTGTCATTTCAGTGGTAAAAATTTACTTTTGCAACTTTAAGGGGCCGAGTATAAATTCTATATGTAAAATAGTTATTTTTGCCATCACTATTAAATTACTTTTTTTGAGAATATCACTAAAAATAACAAATTATTCTTACCAAATTTTCATTTTAAAAAAATTAGTGAATATTAATTATCTTTATCATTTGAAATATTCATACCTTTAAAATTCAATAATCAACAGTGATATAATAATTAAATATATTTATAGAATTAATGTGGAAACATGGGTAAAGGAATAAAAAAATTACTATTAGATGAATTTTGATTACTATAAATTATTATTAAAATATTTTAAAGTTGTTATAATTTATTGTCTTATTGATTAGCTTTGACCATTCATATATGAAGATAATAATTATTCCTTTTATGAAAAAGCCAATATAAACAAAATATTAACTCACAAATGAGGCTTTCATAGAAAAATATCAAAAATAATAAAGAAAATAATGAGTTACCATAAAATGGTAACATATCTTGCCTATAAATTAAGGAATACTTGCAGAGACCATCCATTCAAAAAATTCACAACATCTTACATATACATATATTTAAATTATGATGATGGGAAAAAATTATATTTCTCTTTCGATGATTGTGATGGTTTTAGGCATGCTGGTAACAACATTAGATGCGCGCCAAATTGATGATGTGAGTTGTTCTGAGGCTCTTTTGTCCTTATTGCCATGTCTTCCATATTTGCAGGGAGTTGGCCCTGATACACCACCCAGTGCTTGTTGTGCAGGAGCAAATGATTTAAATCAAAAAGCCAACACCACTCCAATTCGAAGGGATGTCTGCAATTGTCTCAAACCTGCAGCATCAAGATTTGGAGTTCATTCTGACAGATCAAAACAATTGCCACAACTTTGTAACATCAGTCTTTCTGTTTCATTTGATCCAAGCACTGATTGCAACTCGTAAGTTTGTCTTCTTATTTTCTTGCTAACTCATACATATACACATATTGTTTTTTAAAATGGCAAATTTTAGTTGCTAATTGTTATTTTTTAAAAAATAAAATGATTCAAATCATGACCACATTATCAACTAACCCCTATGTCTCTCTTTTCAAACCATCAAAATAAATTATTATAATTCAACTGCCAATATGTTCTAAATTTTTTCTTCTCATATTTTTACAGGGTTCAATGATCCTCCAATATCGAGGCATGCAGATCTTTATGAGATCTTGAAGATTTGTCATGATTATTATATATTTGTAGAAATAAGCAAAGTGAAAATTTGTAACAGTTATTTAAAGTTGGTTATCTTTTCAGTAATTACATATTAATTAAAAATGAAATGATTTCATCACTATCCATATTTTATTTACATTATTGTCAAGTTTAATATGTTGCTTTAGGAATTAAATAATATAAAAAACTTCAAAAAAAGAGTAATTTAATTTATGTAAAAAATATTGAAACAAATAATATATGTTTTTACTATGAATATATAATTATATACCATTTCAAAAAATTAAATGCTATTATTTTTTTTTTAAAGGAGGAGCAGCAAAGTGCTACTTCCACAAAACTATATATATAAAGACAAAGCAAGAGAGATTACAAAAAAGGAGGGGGACTAGGCCAAAACCTCTCTAAATATGAACAACCCTAAAGAAGGGTTTGCCAAGTTTATCTAATTCAAAACTATCTTTGATGACTAGAGGGATTTCATTCCAAATAGTAAACCTATCTAAGGAAAGACCTATGTTAGCTAAACCATCGGCACAAAAATTTCCTTCTCTATAAACATGGGATACAATTAAATGCTATTAACTCAGTAAAACAATAGTTGAAATATTCACTCGATTAAAAGTTCTTTTTGAATATATTATATATACAAATTTTTGTAAAATTGTAATTATTTTTAATACTTTATCATGATATTTTTTCAGGGTTAGATATAATTTACATACCTGTAATATTATCAAATTATGTTTCTTGTCCCTATAAAAAAAAGTGTATGGTTAGGTCCTAAAACATTATTATGCACGTAGTTTAATTAACTTCATTTATCAACATGATGTATCTTCTTTTTGGTAGCATATTTCATAAGAACTTCACAGTTAAGCATGTTCGACTTGGACTAAGCTTTGGATGGGCGGCCTTCTAGCAGGCACGTGTGTGAGAAAGGACAAAGTACACTGAAAATTCTCGTGTTGATTAATGGTGACAATTGCTAATTCCTAAAAGCAGTCTAGGATGTTACAATATCATTAATTCTAATTTCAGTTTCAAATCAAACATAAGGTTCTTGTTTATATCAAATTAATGATTGACTAATTTATGATTTAAATAACAAAAATACAAAACAATGCCGCCGAGCATTGGTTAATCATATAAATAAGAAAATTATGTCTTGAAATTTGTACTGCATTCAATACATTAAAAGTGTAAAAAGTTATATTTTCAATATTAATTTTATCTTTTATTTCTACTTTTTAGTATACTTAACAAGTGTCACGGGAGCACTGTTTAGAACGACCTTTTAAATAATTAACAGAAAATATATAATAAAAAATTTATTTAGACATACTATTTTCGAAATAATTTTACCAAAACATGAAGAAAAAAAATATTTCAGGAGTTCCTACACTTTTTAAATATTGAAATAAACTCTGTTTTTTATTTTATAAATAAAATACACATATACTAAAACTTGGAAAAATAATAATCTTAAAAGTCATAAACAAACAATTATAAAATAGTCATTAGTGTCACCACTATAATAAACAATTTATCCATTCCAAATCATCATTTCTTTAAAAGAAAAATATAAGGAATATAAATTATATTTTTAAATTCTTCTTTTTTTTTTGTTAGAATTATACGTACAATTATATAACTATTATCAATAAACAATTATATAATCGTTACATATATTTATACAATGTAAAAACAAAGTACAAGAATTAAAATAAAAAAATACTATTAGATGAATTTTGATTACTATATATTATTAAAATATTTTAAATTTATTATAATTTATTGTCTTATTGATTAGCTTTGGCCATTCATAGATCGAAAATAATAATTATTTCTTTTATGAAAAAGCTAATATAAACAACCAAACACGTAGAAAAACCACAAATATTATTTCTTAAAAATTCATTTAAAATGCACATATCATCGGCGACATTCGAGTTAATTATATCATCAACAAGAGTTTGATGATTTTGTTCATTGACGTCTTATTTCACCGCATATATCCAAGGCTATTTTTTATTCGAGTGTTAATTATATAACTTTAGAGTTTTATAAATTAGTGCAAATAATTTTCAATGAAGTGTCATTTCAGTGGTAAAAATTTACTTTTGCAACTTTAAGGGGCCGAGTATAAATTCTATATGTAAAATAGTTATTTTTGCCATCACTATTAAATTACTTTTTTTGAGAATATCACTAAAAATAACAAATTATTCTTACCAAATTTTCATTTTAAAAAAATTAGTGAATATTAATTATCTTTTTCATTTGAAATATTCGTACCTTTAAAATTCAATAATCAACAAACCGTGATATAATAATTAAATATATTTATAGAATTAATGTGGAAACATGGGTAAAGGAATAAAAATATTACTATTAGATGAATTCTGATTACTATAAATTATTATTAAAATATTTTAAAGTTGTTATAATTTATTGTCTTATTGATTAGCTTTGACCATTCATATATGAAGATAATAATTATTCCTTTTATGAAAAAGCTAATATAAACAAAATATTAACTCACAAATGAGGCTTTCATAGAAAAATATCAAAAATAATAAAGAAAATAATGAGAGTTACCATAAAATGGTAACATATCTTGCCTATAAATTAAGGAATACTTACAGAGACCATCCATTCAAAAAATTCACAACATCTTACATATACATATATTTAAATTATGATGATGGGAAAAATTATATTTCTCTTTCGATGATTGTGATGGTTTTAGGCATGCTGGTAACAACATTAGATGCGCGCCAAATTGATGATGTGAGCTGTTCTGAGGCTCTTTTGTCCTTATTGCCATGTCTTCCATATTTGCAGGGAGTTGGCCCTGATACACCACCCAGTGCTTGTTGTGCAGGAGCAAATGATTTAAATCAAAAAGCCAACACCACTCCAATTCGAAGGGATGTCTGCAATTGTCTCAAACCTGCAGCGTCAAGATTTGGAGTTCATTCTGACAGATCAAAACAATTGCCACAACTTTGTAACATCAGTCTTTCTGTTTCATTTGATCCAAGCACTGATTGCAACTCGTAAGTTTGTCTTCTTATTATCTTGCTAACTCATACATATACACATATTGTTTTTTAAAATGGCAAATTTTAGTTGCTAATTGTTATTTTTTTTAAAATAAAATGATTCAAATCATGACCACATTATCAACTAACCCCTATGTCTCTCTTTTCAAACCATCAAAATAAATTATTATAATTCAACTGCCAATATGTTCGTATATTTTGTTCTAAATTTTTTCTTCTCATATTTTTACAGGGTTCAATGATCCTCCAATATCGAGGCATGCAGATCTTTATGAGATCTTGAAGATTTGTCATCATTATTATATTTGTAGAAATAAGCAAAGTAAAAATTTGTAACAGTTATTTAAAGTTGGTTATCTTTTCAGTAATTACATATTAATTAAAAATGAAATGATTTCATCACTATCCATATTTTATTTACATTATTGTCAATTTTAATATGTTGTTTTAGGAATTAAATAATATAAAAACTTCAAATAAAGAGTAATTTAATTTATGTAAAAAATATTGAAACAAATAATATATGTTTTTACTATGAATATATAATTATAAACCATTTCAAAAAATTAAATGCTATTAACTCAGTAAAACAATAGTTGAAATATTCACTCGATTAAAAGTTCTTTTTGAATAGATTATATATATAAATTTTCGTAAAATTGTAATTATTTTTAATAATTTATCATGATATTTTTTTTAGGATTAAATATAATTTAGATACCTGTAAAATTATCAAATTATGTTTCTTGTCCCAATAAAAAAAAGTGTATGTTTAGGTCCTAAAACATTATGCACGCAGTTTAATTAACATTTTCCTTATTATTTTATTTATGACACCTAGTGTTAACAAATTCTTGCTCTATTTCTATGTAAAATTCAAATGATGAAGTAATCTTGAGACAAATTAAAGTTTCTTAATATTAATTCAATTGATCAAGTTAAAATTACTTTCTAACATAATTAAGTGAAGGATGTAACGCCCGTGACCAACGAGGGTGGAGATTTATTGTCAATGCACAAGTTTGTATAGACAATAAGCGGCTTTAAGCAGCTTTCAGTAATAAAAAGGACACATTAATGAGTTGAATCCACATTGGAATGAGAGGAATTTTGAGGCCGTACATGCATGAGATTGCATGGTTGAAGGAAGACTTATTTGAATTGAATTGCACTACTTATATATTGACAAGATGCATCTTCTTTTTGATAGCACATTTCATAAGAACTCATCAGTTAAATGCGAGACTTTAAATACTCTTTGGATGTGTGGCCTTCTAGGAAGTTCCTATAAACTTAATATAGTTCATTGGTTATTAAAAAAGTCTAAAAGAAGTTAATTTAGTGACGTGGAGTACTCTTTGGATGGGCGAACTTCTGAAAAATTTCTAAAAAACTTTCTAGAAACTTAATATAGTTGGACACACTTTGTATATGTGACCTTCTAGAAGTTCCTAGAAACTTAATATGTAGTTCATTAATTGGCTATTATAAAAGTCTTAGACAAAAATAAAAGTCTAAAAGATGTTATCTCAAACTTAAATGTTTGGTCTTATAATCTCCAACTTACTATATCTTATACGTTTACATTTGACTAGAGTCAAATGTAAAAAGTAATTTTAATCTGATGTAAAAAGTATTTTCTACACTAGTAAATTGTAAATTGATCATTAGCATCACTTAACTTAATAAATATTTCTCTCCTTTTCAATTTTTAATATACAAAAGATAAGTGCAATAATATTAACAAAAATATAAAGGACATATTAATCCAAATTTAACACTATATAACAATGAAATATAAATAAAAAAATTGTAATCAACAAAAATATATATATATTAAGTGTAATATTTACCTCACAAATAAAGAAACAATAGTTAACCATTAGAATGCAATGAGAAGACTAGTTCTCCCACTTTGACGTATCTCCACAATCTTCTCTAAGACATATTTCTCTTTTCTCTCTCTCAAACAAAAACACACCCTTCATGAGTAACTTTGCATGTCCATGATTAATTATTATCAAAAAAATTCATGCATGCATGACTTGGTTATTCCCTGCAAATTGTTTTCTACAAACACCAAATAATGAATGAAAACAACATGAACATTAATCTATTCCTTCTCCTATTGTACAAGAAAAAATGGTGAAACATAATCATGGTGCAACACTTTCTTCTGTTGCCATTTTGTGTCAAGAACAAACCAATTTTCACCCTGACGGCATCTTTTATGGTGACAATCCCTTAAGTCACTCCTTCTCAATACTTATGTTCCATCTCATTCTTATTACCACCATCACACGTATTATTCGTTTTCTTCTTAAGCCTCTTAAACAACCTATAATCATTTCTCAAATAATTGTAAGCTTCTTAATTATCATACATTCATCTTTTCAATTCTTATTTTAAATTGTATTGTATAGTAATAGTAATAATACTAATAAATAATCTTTATGTACAAAATCTTGTGTTACCGATGAAAATTAGAGACGGAAAAAATAAAATTCATCTCTAATTTTGACGTTTTTAATATTTAGTAATAAAATAAGAGATGAATTTTAGATTTTCCGTCGGTCTGACTTTTTGTCTCTAGTTCAACTTTTTATAATAATTGTATATAATTTTTTGTCTTGTGAAATTTTTATTTTGATGCTAAATTTTGACGCAGGCGACACTTATTAACATAGTTAGCGATGAATTTCAGGCTTTTTTGCCGTTAATTCAACTTTTTCTAGTAGTTATGTAAATGATATGATATATTCTCTAAAGTAACATTTTCTTTTCCATGTATAATTTCCTAGGGTGGTGTCATTGTTGGACCATCCTTTCTAGGACGAAGCAAATGGTATCATCGACATATAAAACCGGAGGCGGCGCAATTCCTAATGAACAACCTAGGAATTATGGGGTTCATGTTCTTTGCGTTTGTCTATGGAGTGAAAATGGATCCAAGTTTATTGAAAAAATCAGGAAAAATGCATGTATCAATAGCATTAACAAGCATAACAATTCCAACATTATTAGTATATGTTGTAGCACTATCTTTAAGAAAACAAATGGACAAAGATTTAAGTGCAATTTCATCAATAGGAGTAATAGCAGGATACTTAGGAATAACAGCATTTCCTGTTCTATATCATGTCCTAAAAGAGCTTAACCTTCTAAACTCGGACGTGGGTCGATTTGCATTATCGACCGCATTAATCGGAGATACAATTGGAATGGGTAGCATTTTAGCATTTGAAGCAGAAAGACAAGGACAAACAAGAGCAGAGAATGCTCTTTGGTTTATGCTTTCAGCTATAGTTTTAGTAACAATTTTATTATGTTGTGTTAGGCCAGCAATGATATGGATTAATCACAAAACACCAGAAGGACAACCAGTGGATCAATCTTTTATTGTTGCAATTCTTTTAGGAATTTTTGTGATGGGCTTTATAACTGATATGTTTGGTATAGCAATTGTTAATGGGCCATTGTGGTTGGGCTTAGCAGTTCCTGATGGGCCTGGTTTAGGAGCAACATTGGTGCGTAAGAGCAAGACATTTATGAATGAGTTTCTTATGCCATTTTCTTTCATTTTGGTTGGACAATATGTTGATTTTTTTGCATTGGGAGCTTCTGAATGGAAAAGCTTGAAACCTTTGTTTTTCATGGTTTTGACTGGTTACTTGGCCAAATTCTTTGTAACTTGGATGGCTGCATTGTATTGGCGTATGCCATTTAGAGATGGCTTAACTTTTAGCCTCATTATGAGCTTAAGAGGACAAATTGAACTTATCTTGTTTGTGCATTTGATGGACAAAAAGGTAAGTAAGCTCCAATAAATTTTTTACCTAGAACTTTTCATTTTTTAGAAAAGAATAATAAGGACGGTTTCTATAAAACTATACCTAAGTTTTGTCCGAAATTTTTTTGCGTATTGATTATATGGCTTTAGGTAATTAGAAACTTGTGAATTGCAACCAACATGGTGCGCCATAGTTGGCGAATAACATAGTCTCTTAAGCACATGTTCATGGATAGTTCTATATCTGACCATTGTGTATAAAAGAACATTTGTTGAGAGATTTCAGTCTCTTAAATAAATGTTCGTACTTCGAATTATAAATCTCTAGCTTCCTGACAGAGGATGTCTTATGCAATCAAATAAACTTGAAAATGGAATAGGAGTTATGAATATCTTTCAAGTGTATTAATTTCTTTCTTTGCAAAATAGCTAAACAAATAAGTACTAATCCAATCATTGTTATTTGTGTGCATGCTTATACAGGTCATCAATGTACCAGGCTTCACATTATTGGTAATAATGACAATAATATTGACAGCAACTTTCACTCCTCTAGTCTCCATTATATATGATCCAACAAGACCATACATATTGAACCAAAGGAGGAACATTCAACACAATCCACAAGGTGTAGAACTCAGAATAGTTTTATGCATTTTCGACACCGAAAATACGAACGGATTACTCCATCTACTTGATGTTACCAACCCAACCTCAAGCACCCCAATTTCAATTTCTTCTCTTAGACTATTTGAGCTTACGGGCCGCGCTAACCCTTTATTCATCGATCACGCGAAACAAGAAGTTCCTCCAATATATCAATCGACACACACCATAAATGCACTTGGAAGTTTCCAACATATCAGAAGAGAGTTTATGAAAATCCAATTTTTCACTGCCGTGGCTCCCAAGCAATCAATGTTCCAAACCATCTGCGAACTCGCACTCGAACAAGAAGCGTCACTAATCATCTTGCCTTTCATAAATAGAGGATTTTATGACCATGGAAGAAGAAGAACGGCGAATTCGCAAGTCTTGAATCATGCACCTTGTTCTATTGCAATTCTTGTTGACAAAGGTATTCTTGATATCACTGCGGTAGGAAATTCGACGCGGCATTCTAGAAATCGGTTTGCCGTGTTGTTTCTTGGAGGTGCTGATGCTAGAGAAGCACTTGTTTATGCGGATAGGATGGTTGCGAACGAAGATGTGTCGCTTACCGTTATACGGTTTCTTTCTTACAACAATGTAGGGGATAATGAAAGGGAGAAGAAACTTGATGATGGAATTGTGACATGGTTTTGGGTGAAGAATGAGGTGAATAGTAGAGTTGTGTATAGAGAGGTTGTAGTTAGGAATGGTGAAGAAACAATTGGAGCAATTAATGATATGAATGATGGTGGTTATGATCTTTTGATAGTTGGAAGGAAACATGGGATTAACCCTGCTATTCTTACAGGGTTATCTGAATGGAGTGAAAGTGATGAGTTAGGACTTATTGGTGATTATGTTAGTTCTAAAGATTTTAATGGCTCAGCTTCTGTTTTAGTGGTACAACAACAAGTCCTAAGAGGTTAAAATTATTATTTTGGGAATACTAAATCTCTTCGGTGTAAATTTTATGCGGTGAAATCTCAGTCACTCATTTACTTCTATTGCATGCAGTTAAAGTCCTTATAAGAGAATTGAAGGGTGAAAATTTTCACGGGACATACTTCGATGAAAATCTAACCAAAGAGAATTTGTTCCCGCGTGATGGTGAAGTGACGTTGATAGGAATTTTTTAATTTAGAATTAAGATTTAAGAAGATATGTAGTCACAACCCATTAGATAGATATAGAGCTTAATTAAATAGATAAGTGTGAATAGTTAAGGATTTTTTGACTAATAGGTAAGGTTTAGTTTTTGGATGAAGGCATGTTCAATGTACTTTAGAAAAGAATAGATGTTGTGTAGATTCAAGTTAGGCACCCCTTTCTTCTTATACTAAGAATAGATAAATGTGGAAAAAACATAATTTTATTTTTTGTTTGGGCTATAAATACAATATATCTACTTACAGTTCTACATATGAAATTCTCATGGAGTAGATTTCTTTAGGTGTAAGAATGTTTCTTAGTGAAAAGAGACATTGCATTTTTTATATATACTATTGTTTGAAATGAATAATGCTAAGCAATGACATTAAGAAAAATAAAATAAAAATAAACTTAACCAACATGGTTGTGTTTAGCAGAAATTGTTGGACTCACAATGCAAAAAACAGGTTTGAATCATATAAAAGAAGTATTCGTATTTTACATATATTCTATCCATCCCAAATTATATAAAAAAATAAAAAATCTTTACTAATACTCTATCCATCCCAAATTATAAAAATAAAAAAAATTTAAACATATTAAGAAAAGTAAAAGATAATAATTTTGGGGTATAATCTTTTGTGTTTTCAAAATAAGATGTTGGTAAAAGTAAATCTTAAAAATAAAAATAATTTATAAGAAAAAATTTAGTTTATAAATCAGTTTTATCGGTTTATAAAAATAAATAAATCAATTTTTCTTTGGTACAATAAAAAAAAAATCAGTTTTATCAGTTTAAAATATATATATATATATATATATATATAAATCAGTTTTATCGGTTTAAAAAAGAATTACAAAATAAATCAGTTTTATGGTACTCTACCTACCTTAACACAACGAACGCAAATCGGAGAGTACTGTGTGTGTTATCGTCACCGAATCCATATCTACTTCTGTGGTATTTCTGAAACCCTAAAAATGGAGGAAGATGGTTCCAACTCAAACCGCCGCATGTCAAGTCGAACCCGAAAAGTTGCTACCAAAATGGTCGCCGCACTTGCTAGCTCCGACAACCGTACCCAGGCTGCTCTCGCACGATTGGATGCTTTGGAAAATGACAATGCTGGTTTTGAAGCTACAGATCCCAATATTGATGACGATGATGCTTCTCTAGATGATGATGATCAAGGTTTGCTTTTTCGCGTTTTTTCACCAAATTTATTTTCAATAGCTGAAATTTTGCTCCTGTGGTTTTTTTTTTTTTTAAACAGTTTTTTATTATTGTAGTTGTTTTAGATGTCAATAATTATAAATTATAATTTTTATTTACATTTCTGTAAAAAAAATAAAATTATTTACATAATATCAATGATTATATGTGTTGTTTTGGATGTCAATAATTATTAGTTAAGAGAGCCATTTGTAGTGTAAGTCATATCCCAACTCGTAAAGTCGATATTGTTAGGTTGGACTTGTGTTCGAACATAGGAACCCGCAGTGTTTGTGTGAGTTTCAGTGATTTTTTTTTTGTTCAAGTAATCCTGTGGCTAGAAATTCCACCCTTAAGGTCGATAAGTGAGTTGATTGGAGTTTGAATCCCAGCCCCCTACCTGCATATATAATGTTTGTCCCTACCATTGAGCTAAGCTCATGGGACTCGGTGATATTTATTTACCACTTCGTATACAGTTAAAAAAAAAAGGGGCATTTGTATTCTATATAAAATAAGCTTAATTTTGATACATGTTTTTGTAAAAAGTTTTAGGTCATCAATAAATCACAGTCAATTATGTGTGACTTTAGAAGTAGTATAAAAGTTAAATATTTTTAATGATATGACGATTATAATTGATTATCGGTGTGAAAGATCTTTGCACTGACTGTGTATATGAATGAATGAATGAATTAAATCGAAATTGAGATTAATTCTTTATTTTTTTGAAGTGTATATGCAGAGAAAACAATCTAAGGGCACCAAAAGGAAAACAAGGCAAGCAAAAGCACTTGAAGCTAGGAAGGCACCAAGAACATTTCTTGAGCTCTTAAATGATGTGAGTTAATGATTAAGCCCAGAAGAAATAGCATTTTACTGTTTTCTTCGATTGGTTTTGTTTTATTTTTTTAATTGACCCTCATCCTACAAATGCAGGCAAACTTAGAATCATTGCCTCCACATGTTCCTTCTTATTGGAAAGCAGCAGTTGGTCCTCCGAGCTCAACTGCCCGTCGCCACTTTTGTACTGTATGTGGTTTCTCTGCCAATTACACTTGTGTCAGATGTGGCGTGCGCTTTTGTTCCAATCGGTGTCAAAATGTGCACAATGATACGCGATGCTTGAAATTTGTTGCCTAATACAAGTTTTCAATATCACATTTTGGACCCTGCCCAGTATTTTGATACATTCTATCGCAAGGTATTAATCTTCACCAACATTGTGTACAAAGCAAGTTGTTTAGTGAATCAAATTTTTGCCTTTTTCCCTTTTGAGATTAGTGTTTACTGTTTATGTTGCCTGTTACAATTCATTAAGAAAAATGTATATTCTACTAAACCCTACTGGATCCTTCTGTTCCAGGTAACCTTGTTAAGGATGTTCTCAGGTGCTGGGATATACTAAAACTATTTTTTATATGATGATCTTTATTATGCTACAAGGTTTTTTCTGTTTTTACTTTACTGATAGAGCCTTATTTGCTTATTATATGCTTCTGTGATTAGACTAGCTTCAAGTAAGATTCCTAAAACTTGCTAGATAATTGGTTTAGACACTTAATTATATATACATATATATGTACCATATGACATGACAATTGGCACAAACTACTCATTTAAATTTCTTGTGTCTTTTATGCGGTAGAAAGGCTTTCATCGTGCGTTTACCTTGATACCAAACACGTGGTTAGACAATCCATAGAAGAGGTGGTATGATGCTTTTTATTGTTATGCCTCGAATGATCAGGTTCGACTTTATACGGTGTTCATACTTCGTAGTAGCTTTCCAAGGACTAAAAACAATACTATAAACTTTAGAGTCTTGCAAACCGATAAAAGAGTTACAAGAACCAAAGTCAAAGCTTTTTTCTTTAACTCTAAAATGTAAAATATTAGTGATTAGCGAAGTGATAAACTTCCATACATCAGTATTGGTCTAGTGAAGGACCAAAGTGAAAACCAGTATTTGGTCTTCAAATATTTTTCCAACTTGAAAATTAACTGTTATTGAATAATATCATTTATCTTTTATAATTTTATTTCTTCTTGAAGGGTTACAATTACACACAAAGACAAACCCCTATCATATTGCTTAATCAAGCTTAGCTAATTCTGGTACTGGGAACTGCAGAAAGTCACACCGTGTTTTGCAAATCCTTGAAGAACTTTAAATCAGAGCATAAATGTTGCCACTTGTGATATTTTATTCATCTTACCTGTGGACGATGATGCCCCAAAAGAAACTATGATGTATTTAGAACACGCAAATTGATTCTTTCTAGCATTAGAACACAAACAATGCATTTGATATTAATATCACCATGGTATTGTGAAGAAAAAAAAAAGATATTAATATCACCATGGTTGCAAGGTGAAAGTTCTGTATTATAATATTTTATACCATTTGTTTCCAAAATAAATCAATGCTCAAGCATTATATGGATGGATGGATGAATGGCTTGAGGCATGATGGCAACAGCATTCTGCGCGCTTCTGTCAAGATGGATAAATCCGGACAAAAATGCATTTTTCTTTGTTTGGATGGAAATGGTTTTTAAGTCATATGCAGGTAAAAGCGCCATTTTGGAAAATTGAAGTCATTTTTTTGTGTCTTCAATGAATATAAATTGTATCTCTTCATTACAGAGAATATCTACTGTTTATTTCATTGATGCATGTGAAATCCCTCTGCACATTGCTTCTAAATGCATAGCATAAACTTGTTTGGTTGCATTTGCATATGTGGGGTAAACTAGCTCATATGTTTTGGTAGCATAATCTTTTACCCGGCATGTGCCCAACAAAAAATAGATCTTTGGAATGATAACAGATGGTCTGAACAGAATATTAAGAATAAATATATTATCATTCAAAACAATCAAACCAATAATACATTGCCAAAATTTTTGCTCAGACAAACGGCTAAAATTCTCCACCAACAGCTCAAAAAGAGGGGAGGGTTGAATGTGCACTAAAGAAAATTTTACAGAATGACCGACAAAACTAGAGCCAATAATAAGCAAAGCAATGAAACACCGTGACTTCGACAGATGCTTCTGACATGAAATCAGTAGATGCAATTAATAAATATAACAGGAGAACTGAAGCACATTTTCTCGACTCCTGAAATTGAAGTTTCCTACCTGGACTGATTAAAAAGTCATTTGTCAAGTTGAAATAAAACTCCGGCACCAGCCACTGATTACATTTCTTCACACATGAGCTATCTGCTGTTTCAGAGACTGCAATAACTTTAATTTTGATTCACAGATGGTTGAAAATTCCATCAAGACTTTAAGCTTCCCTGTCGTCATTTTCCTGGCAACATCAGCAGGACTCCAAGACTTAAGTGAGTGGTAGATTCGATCACCAACTTCCACAGTACTCATAGAGGAAATAAATGTTTCTAAAATGTGAAAGACCCGGCCCGGCCCTTCAGTATGCCCATCTCTCCGGAGAAGAGAAAGAATACCCTCTGAGTTCTCATCCTCAGGTCTTTTGTTCCATTCACTTGTCCATTTCATAACTTCCTCCAAAACAAGAGATAATTGCTGAACAGAATCGGTGATTGCATGAGCCATACTTGTGCTAGATTGATAGAACGACCCACTTTTCTTCTTTTTCTTACTTGATGGAAGACATGATCTCAGACAAGACTGGATCACAAGTCCATGCCATGCCAAAGGTTCTGTAACTAACTGCATCAGAAGTTGAATGTCGCTCCAAGGAGAGCATAGCTGGGGCTCCATGGACCTAACCTTCTCTAAAATATACTTCTCCAATAATGAATCTAAGATATTCCAAATAATAGGCCTATGTTCATTTCTATCTGGGTTTACAAGTTCATGAGAACTCAGGTTCCACGCATTTAAGAATACAATGAAGCTCAACCAGTCAATCAAGTTGGAGTCAGAAACCTGCAACATTTTTTTTTGAAGAGATAAATTAAATTCTTAGTTTTAAGTTCCAATAATATATAAATAATCCATGTGTATTTATGAAAAAACATATGAAACATGATGCTACTTATAATATGCAGCAGTCCAACTTCAAACAAATGTAATATGCTAAATTGTAAATTCAGATTAAGAACTGCTCAATTTTCAACCACAATATTTAGTATGCAAGTATATTTTTTCCAGTATTAATAGTATTCATTAATGTCGTCCATTTCATTTATGGGTTCCGAGATATCTAAAATCATCACAAAATTATTTCAATTTAGTTCTCTGTTAGAAAATAATCATGTAAAATTTGCATTTGTATGAGTATAACTTGCTTGTAACATTAAAGCAATGTTACAAGTCTCTGTTTCAGGATTTTCTAGAAATATTTTGCAATAGCGCATAAAAGCATAAGCATTCATACCACAGATCTTTCGCCATTAGAGAAACCCTTGACCACTTCTATTGCTTCACTAAGAGAAAAGCCCAAAAATTGTGCAAAGCGCTCCAGCAATAATTTCAGCTCAGACGTGATGTCTGATGTAACAGAACCATTGACCTCAACATGTTCCTTTATTGATGACGAAGCGCTTTGAATTGAAAGATAGATCATCCGTGGGAGTAGGGATTTCTTCTCAATGTCTCTCTTTAAACTTGTCTCCCTCTCTTTGGTCTACAGTGATGACAAACCATTTAATGGCAACACTAATTTATAATATGATAACAAATCGTTCAGATGGATTTGACTTACCAATATTTCTCTAGGACAATAGGAAATCCCTTGGAATGGCCCTGAAACACCAGACCAATATCCAATAAGTTTAATATAGTAATCAACAAACACTAAATCAGAATGATGTCAGATTATAATCCAAAGTCTGAAAACTCTGAAATACGTCCCAGGATCCTCTCCAACAAGCAGAAATAAATGTGAGGAAAGAGAAAAAGAAAAAATGGTGAAAAGATCAAGAGAGAAAGAAAATTAGAGATATAGAGGTAAATAACATTATGGAGATGGAGAAAGGTTTTGTTGAAGATGATCCAACCACATTAACCACAGAATTTCGAACTGCACATAGACACTTACATGCAGAACATACCTGTCAATTCCCACCAGTTGTAATATGTAAAGACCCTAACCCCAATTATTTTCAAATTTAACGTTATTTGTATCTTTAAAATCTTGTCATTTAAAAGATACAGGCCAGATGCACTGTATTGCTTAAACTAAAAATATTGTTGTTGTGCCTTTTTTCTGTATTATTCTTCGGTGTTTGATCCGAAAAAAGTGCATTGCTGCACGTGCAGTCAAAAAGTTAACAAATTTACCTCATTAACTGAACAATAATGAATTACACCATAATATTGTAATGCACATGTTCTCAGTTCTTTGACCTTCCTTCAAGCCTAAAAGGCAATTACTTGAGGCAATATTGTTGAGTACTCCCTCCGTTCCTTTTTACTTATCGTTTTAAAAAAAAAGAAGACCAAATTAGGAAGGTGTATTTTTGCACCTTTTTGCACCTCATCTTCCTATTATACCCTCTCTCTTTTTGGAATATAAATCCTAATTTTAATCCACCAATAAATTCCTATTTTTATGCACACACTCTTTCCCTTTCTAAAAATTTTAAAACCACCAAAAAATAAATTGTAACAAACTTTATTTTTAAAAAAAAACAAACAACCTTTGTTACATAAAAATTAGGGAGGGTATAATAGGCAAAATATAACCTAAATTGCCAAAACGACAAATATATTTTTCTAAAACGGCAAGTAAAAAGGAACGGAGGGAGTAACAGCTTAATATTAGGTTAAATTATTTTATACTTGCAAACAAAACATAATACAGTATCACATGCACTTTCACTTATTAGTTATGAAAAGCCAATTTGATATTTATTTTAATTATCACGCATGCATTGAGGATTCATTTTCTTTTTGAATGTCAATGTTAAATAGTTAAAGAATGCAAGATGCATAGTTTATAAGCTGGAAATACTATTGAGAAACTAACCTAGAAGGTAATTTTTCTCTACTGTTGGAGTCCACCAGGGCCGTGACTCCAAGTCTTCATTGAAGGTCAGAGACTTTGACCCAATCTCATTAGACAGCTCAAGAAAGTGAGAACCACATTTCATGCTTTGAAGGATGCCCTAAGAAAATATGAACTTGTTAAACCAACCAACATATATATATTATATATATAGAGGCAATCTATCAAAATTGAAAGATGTGAATCACCTCTTCGTCTTCGACATTATCTGCATTCTGCTTTAGTTGTAATATGGGTGTTTCAACTCGTGCCATCAAATATTGACTGGAGCGTTGCAACCTATCTTTGAACTGGACAAATTCAATTATCTGGAATATGAAGTAAATGTAAGTCTCAATTCAATCAACTCAAACATGGACACAATCGTTTCAACAAGAGATAGAAGAACACCTTAAGATGGTAAAAGAGAGATTTTAATGTTTATATTGTACATAATAGCATTTGGATAACTGCAACTCAAACTAACTATAATCTTAAATTATTCTAAAGTATTCTACAAAAGGAAAACCATTCTGCCCTTATAATCTTAAATTTTAGCCTTGGAACAATTGTGAAAAGACTTTAAACCTAGTCAAACGTTGTAAGGGATTATACCACAAAATTAAGTTAATTTTCTGGGGAGAGGCGGGCAGTGCACTAGTGCAGACGGATTGATAATCTCCTTAGATAAGAATATTGTAACTAGGCATTGATTAGCATGATATATGCATGAAGAAATCCTTTGAAGAAAATAGGTTTACAATTGCAGATCTAAGCATCCACATACCACATATATATAATCTAGTTCAAAAGGATAGTTTCTAGAAATAATAAAGACTCAAGAAATGTTATACATACTTTGGAGTAATTTTTATGATGATACGCAAGAAATGTTAAATCTGCAGATTCTCTAAAGTGATCGTCCATAAACTTCAGATAGTCCTTTAGCAGACTGTTTAACTCAATCCATAGTGGAGAGACCAACATCTGAGGCAAAATTTGGTGTAACATGCTTTCCATCAAGATATTCTTGACATCCAGTGATTTATACCTGAAAAGAAGAAAAATATACTTAGTGGCAACAAAATTATTCAAAAGCATAAACACAGACTTTTCTATGACGTAAAAAATAATGAACTGAACTACCTTACCATTCATGTGCCACTGAAAGAGCACCAAAGTGGCAATACAAGTGCAATAGCAATATCTTGTATTGTGATACATATCTGCAGAAGACAAGAGAAGTCTGTCAGTTATTTCACAATAAAAAAATTTCCTTTAACATAATAATAAGCATTTAACTTAAGATCGACGACTTTGAAATAAACCATCCAATACATTAAAGGCAGGAGTATAAACACACTACAAAATCAAAACTGAGAGTAATCAATACAGAGAACACACCCAGCCCTCCTGCAAAAGACAGCATAGACTAACGCAACACTATTCAAGAATGGAGACTACTCTGCCATTATGTGGATCAAATAACAAAAATTCATCTAAGACTCAAAAAAAATGCATTTAGTTCATATTTATTTTATGATAATATTCATTTTACACTCTAAAGTGAGTTGCTCACTTTACACGAGCCGGGAATATAAATGTTAATACACAAAAAACAATGGTCAGATGTGCTACATGATAGCCAAAAACCTATACAAGTTCAATGAAATGCTTTTTCTGCTTCATGCATTTTCATTAGAGATTTCAAGGTATAATACAAAATAACTATCCCTGACCTTCGTATTGATAAGCCAAACTCCAAAACCATGACCGCCTCTACCAAATAGCCGACATTTTTGGTGCGCCAGAATAACTGCACCAATAGTATCAAAAGTCATTAACAGCAGTCAGAGTATTGTCTAAGTATTTGCAATGATACAAACTACCTGCAATGCAATTCTAAAACACAACAATGCTTGGCCATGTTACAAACATCATACAAAAGAAAATACACAATTTCCAAGCAAAAATGACGAATTTAATCTTTGAAGTAATGTAGATTGTAAATTCTTTTTTGGTTTTTAATTTAGTTCAGAAACAAACCACCGGTTTAAAATTCTATAACCTATTTATGTTTATTTACTTGGGAGAAAAAAATCTAATAAACGGAATAAAAGACTAAATTATTTACTTTTTTATTTAAAAACCTACAAAACAAGAACCATCCATTCTCAACGTTTTTAAGGAAACGGAGTTGGTAGAAATATCTGAATATACACTCAAATACAGCTTGTGACCTGTTAAGGATACACTCTAGATTACAGTCTCTCCTTTAACAATAATTTAGTTAATTATATATTTTCTATAGATGTTTTTACAACGTATATTTGATTATTTTTATCTTTTGTATTCATGTACCCTACCATAAATTTCTCGGCATATTCTGCATTGATATCCCACTCACTTAACCATTACATCTCTGTGTCTCCTACAACTCCCCACCCCCTCCGAGAAAAGTTATGTAGACAATAGACTCTAGCATAAGTTGCATCACACTAATAACTATCAACAACTTGTATATTCATATGTAACAGGAAACAAAACAAAATCAAAACTACAATATAACAAGAGTAGAATATCTTCAAGATGATTTTAACAATGTGCAGATAAAAAAAAAATTAACAAATGAAATCTGGTATACCTGAACCAAAATATTACATGTAATTGAAAGCAGCTCCTCTCCATGCATGCTCTCTTGTGGATCAAAATCTTTTGAAAGTGGAAGGTTTTTGCAATACATTTCAAACATTTGAACACATGAGACCTCCACATCTGGGACAAGTTAAGAAGAACTACATTAATACTCAATATGGAAGCCACAAGCTGAAAACAGGAGCAGCTTGTTTCTAACCTCTCTCCCTAGAGGGAAAACAGAAAAATAAAAGATTGGAATAAAACAATTAGGAATGTTTTAAAAGAAATGACCCTTTTGGTAATAGAAGCAAATACATATTACATATTGTCAAAGTGGATCAAGATTGAAGGTTTATTCAACTTATAGCAACTATTCTTTGTTATATATATACACAAAATACGTAAGATCTGTTCAACTGATAATCAGATTTGTCAAAAGTGTCCGTGAAAAAATATTTTCTGGTTGTATGGACGCCAACTCACCCATGTGATAGAATTATAATTAAATTATTAAAAAGTCAACTAAATAATGGTAGGAGATCCGACCAAATAACAAATAGTGTCAACGACTTTCCAGAAAGTTTAATTATATAGGCTCATGCAGTCAGGGATGTTTTATATTTCTAACAAGACAGAACAATGGATAATTCTAGGACAATTAATAATGAATATGTATTCATATGCAATGACAATATGAGACCCACCATTTGCAGAAGATTTAAACATGTCACCTAGCAATAATTGCTGTTTAATTTTGAAAAGGCTTATAGACAGCCCAAGTGTCTTGGTAGGTGAAGTTGATAATGTATCATTGTTTTTCATTAACTTCTCCAAGAGCTCTGCCTTCTTATCAGTAGTGAAGACTTCAACGAACATCTCAACATCAGAAGTAAAGCAAGCCAAGTGACCAAACCTGAGAACAATTAGAGTTCTTAATCAAACATGTTGATATTTATCAACAAACTTTAGGTATGTATGGAATCAATTTTTCTAAAAAATTATTATATAGTAGCTAGCCAATCTAGAGTTACAAATATGTTAAAACCTTCTAAAAATAGTGTTTTCACTCTTCACAATAATTCAACAAATAAAGAAAGCTCTAGAGTAACTAGTTTGCACAAGGACCAAAAGACTCTGGCACCAGGATCATTAGACCCGGTTTTTCCCCCGTCGGCAATAGTCAATGACTCCGTATAAAATTCCATTCAAGCCTCCTCAATAAGCACTGCATCTATGTGCATGACATTTAAGGATAAAACTAAAATTATAAGAACGTTATGTCTATGCTATAAGGTACCTGCAAAAGTATTGCACAATGCAATCCATTAAGTTGTTGTCATTTCCCTTCCCACGTAAATGCCTTCTTCTTTCAATTTCTATAGTTGCTAGGTATGGACATCTTATAGAATTATCAACAATGTCTGTTTGTAACTTCCGTATAAAAGCTGACGCAATTGATATTTGACTGTCAAACTGCACTCATATAGTAGTTTACAATTATACATGAATCAAGCTCCAAACATATACTGTCTTAATTAAACACCCTCAAAGACAAAATATTCACCTGTTCATCTGACAAGTGTGATACTTTGCAACTGACAAATTTTGGCCGGTGAACTGGATCATTAACAGCTTCATCACACCAAATGCTGCCATCTTCCAGCAAACAGCCTAGGTAATGAAGGAAACAATCCCAATCGTCTGGACTGCCAAAAGAAGAAACAACATCAATGGAAGAAAAGCTGGGCAGTGAAATTTATTCAGGAAGAGACATCTTAAAACTCACTTCATGACTCAAGTGGAAAATATACAGAGATGACACAACTTAGTATATAAGCTACATGTTAAGAAGGTAGATCTTAAGCAACATAACATATAGAGACGCAAATCGGAACAAAAAGACAGTTTAAAAGCAAGGAAAATGACTGTAATTCAAATATTGGGAAAACATAGTCCCGCATTAACTTGAGATACGGCATTAGAAGAGTTTATAAAGAATGGGCAACCCTCAATTTACATGGCGGTTTTGTCGGGTTGAGTTGGGTTCAAAATCTAAGATGGTATTAAAGCCTATCCTAGATCCCAAATCCAACATAATAAATTATGTGAAAATAGATGGAGGATTATGCCATAAGATATGGATTATGTGAAATAAAGTGCTTTGAGTGTTGGTATGTGATAGATAAGTATTGCTCAAGCTTAAGAGGAAATCTTAGCATAGTTCTTAAACATGTAATGTTATGTGGGATTAAACGTTGGGTGATAAAAAATCAACAAGATAAGCTCAGTATTATAAAGATGAGAAATTATGATTAATAAGTAGCAGCTTAAAACGAGATAAGATACGGAAAAATACGTTAAAGAAAAAGGTAGGGTGGCAACTATTGTGAAAAAGGTGATATAATTCCAACTTAAGTTATTTCAGTGTATGTGGAAAAACCTATAGAAGTCCCAGTAAGGAAAGTAAATCAAATGAAGGAAATTCCATTCCAAGAGATATGGGTAATAAAGGAAGGCCTAGAAATAGGCCATACCATTAAGAAAGATTTAGATTTGAAAATAATTTATAATATAAACATTACGGTGTCACTTCTTCATCATATTATAGCTGACCCCACCTAGCTGAAAAGCCTACCAAGACCACTTTAGTATCCATTAACATTTAACAACTACCACAGGTTAACCAACTAAACTTTGAGATATTATGTCTAAACAAAGAAGTTGACATCCAAGACATACCATGACTCTAGAATTTTGTGGAAGATATCAGCCGCAGCAGTGTAGTCACCCGCCAGAGCCAGGAGTCTCCCCTGTCAACTTAAAGTCAAAGTTTAAAGGTTAATGAGAAAAGTCAAAGAATATAAATGAAAATAATTCTCCCTATTGTGTTTTCTATTATATAAAAGAACAACAGTGTTAGAGTGAAAGAAAAGATACAGGGGGGAACAAGAGGATAAGATATGATGTAACAATACAGAAATTAAAGAGGAAATGCAAAAGCTTCCTAGTTCTCAATCCATCTACAAGACTACAAGTGAAACAAGGAAAAACCTTAAAAAAATGTCTGTTGAGGAACAGAGATATCATGAAAACAATCCAATCTCAAAGCAATTTAAATATACCTTTTGCTTGATTCAATTAATTTATCTTTTATAACAGACAAATGGGTCTGAAATATTTATTCTTCTGGTGCAATTTTTGGTAAATCATATTTCCTATGTTCGGCCATTAAAAAAAAAAAATCCTATGTTCTGTCTATTTCTCTAAATAAAAACATTTTGCAGATTCAAAGCTCCCTTTAAGATCATCTTTGATTGGACAACACTACTATAGGACTAATTATAGTACCATTCTTCAGTTTACTATATTTAGCTGAGGATTGCCACCCAATATGTGTGTCAATATGTTTCTTTAATTGAGAAGTCACTGCACAATTATTTTAACATTACTCGAAAGAAAGAAAAAAGGGCTTTCAAATATATCAAAATAAAATAATAATAATAATAATAATAATAATAATAATTATCATAATAATAAGAATAATAATAATAATAATAATAATAATAATAATAATAATAATAATAATAATAATAATACACTTTCATACAAGTTTTAACTTATTCTCTTATGGCCATTTCAATATGTGTTTGCAGCAAAGGATATATTATCAATATTATATCCTTACAAGTTACAATACTGCATTGAATAGGACACTTCAGTTTGACTAACTGTGTAACATACAAATTTATTAAATTATGATTCCACCATATTAACCATTGAAAAACATCCTCCCAAGTCCCAAATACCAATATCCCCTCAATTTAATTGGATGGACAATTACATTCATATTCATAATTCATAATAAATAGCAAACAGAACTCAAAAATTAAACTGAAGTAACATGACAGGAAGAAAGCTATTGAGATTACCTGCATTCGTAGCTTATCAACTTTGATCATCAATAGTGATCCCAATTTCCCCGATAGAATCTCCAAAGCATCCCCGAACTTAGATTGTTGTTCCAATATGGAAATATAGACCATAAGAGCTGCAACCAATTTTGGAAATTTAGAACACATGTGAGTATGCTTTGTTCAATGGCACAGCAGACTCTATTGCTGGCCGTTAATAGATAAGAAAGAATTGCTGAGTAGGAAGTTCCTCTTTTAATTTGGTTTTGAAACATCTTTTTCCATTTTCTTCCTTGTAAAATTTGCCATCTACAAATTTTAAGTGTTCAAGATTACACCTCCTTCAAATTTTCCAATTTTTGTAACTTAATATATAGATAAAAGTACTTGGTCTCTTAATCCTTCTAGGGTATTATTGTTATTTGTGTAAATCCTTCTTTCAATCTATAATTTGGTCCTATTTGTTCAAAAAAAATATCTAGTTTGGTCCTTCAATCTTAATAAACTGATTCAGAAGTCCATTGCTTCCTTTAAGATCATGTCTCCTTTATTTGGACAGCTGCCCGTGATTTGAGTTAATACCAATAATATATTTAAGCATGTAGTCTGCACAAAGCTATTTGCTGCAAACTCAGAGCCAGTCCTGCATCTATTTTTATACTTGTCATTGTGAAGAGCTCTGAGTGATAAGCTTCTTTTGGATAGGATTAGGTGTTTGGCTTCTACTTGATGTACAGCTGGTTGTATTATTAGGTAGGTTTGTATCCTTTTTTGTTTTATATGGAGGATATCCTCCAATCTCTCTCTCTGTAATCTTCTCCTTTAGTCTTAAAAAATTACTTTTTTATCAAAATAATATTTAAGATGATTATAATGAAATTAGAAAATCACCTTCAGGCTCATGTAAGCTATGTGAACCAACATGTTTCTTAAGTAAGCCTTCAGCTAAAACTAAAAGTTTATCGCCTCCATTGCCACAAAGCACCTATCAGATGTTCAGTACACATAAAATTAGTCAACATAAATGTTTTAGACAGGACTAAATCAAGCCCATCACCATGAATAGTTTAATATATTTGGAAGAAAAATAAAACAAACAATGTTAAATCAATGAACTGTTATTGAAAGTATCACACGGAATCTATATGCACAAGGCAAATAGCAGAATGCCTCAGTGCTACAGTAGCAAAGTGGCATTCAGGGGTTTGGTTCAGAAAATATTATAATGTAGGCAATCATATACTGATATCGACAACAACTTGCCGAACTCATGACTGCCATTACAACACATTTAAATCTAACACTGTATGACAGATGGTTATAGCTTCAAACACCTTCAGTTAAATGTTCTTTACTAACAGATTAATTACAGTCTTACATTGCATATATATAATTATACAGCTTCATTATGAATGCAACCAAAACTTCTGGAAGTTGAAACCAGACCAATACTCTAGCAATCATAGCAGCATTGGTCTTGGCTCTGATGACATACAGACCTAGAGATCAATCCAAACTACATATAAATTACCTTCTTAAAACTATCATATCTTAAGCATGTCATCAATTAATGTATTAGTAGTATTGATGAATATTTTAGTCTTACAATTACAAGTTTGACCAACAGAAACAAGAAGAAAAAAAACAAATGAGAGCCAAAACAATAAATTATAAAATTAACAAGTCAAAACTACAGTAAATCATCGGATAGCAAAAACTGAACAAGTCGACTTATTACTTTCTCGCATCTATCCACTATATGATGACATTTCAGTATCAATTCAGATTAATTCTCCCTCAAGCTCGCTCAACACACCAAAACAAGCACTTCAACACTTACTGAATAAGATAACTTGTGGATAAAGGGAAAAAACAAGCAAGGAGAACCTGTAATTGGATGCTACAAACAGACCAAAGAAGATATTTTTCTTCACCAGCAAGCTTGTACATTTTAATAGCTGTCTGCAAATTGGAAAACAAAAAACGATAAAGATGTATGTAACAATAACAAATTTTTAAAAAAATAAAACCAAACACACAGCAAATAGCAAAAAACAAACCTGTTGTTGCTTCACAAATGAGTACTCCCGAACATAGCAGTTAAACAAACCCATCATGAGTTCCATTTTATTTGGAAATTTACCACAGGCATGTTCATAACATTCAGTAGCCAAATCCACTAATCAAACAAATCAACAAACAAACTTTAGTCAAAAAATTTAGAGCAAATTTTTTTTTTATTAAATACATTTTAGCCATGTCTCCATAAGCATAGCTCAGTTGGTAGAGATGTCGCATTATATATACATTGGTTCGAACCCAGGATTCCCCGCTTATATTCACATTAAGGGGATTCCCCGCTTATACTTTTAGCTATAAAATTACAATTTTTAAGTTCATTCCTACCAAAAAAGGTGTTCAATATTAGTCTTTATTTAAAAAATTACAAAAAAAAAAAAGAGTTTATGCAAGACTAAAATTGAACAAAATTTATGTAGGTCTAAAAATCACGAATTTCATCAGAACTAATAATATACTTATGGAGACATGAATTTCATCAGAACTAAAAAATATAATTTTACACATGAGAGAGAGAGAGAGACTGACAGCGATCAAGACGCTGAAAAACAATCTGCAATGTACTGAGAGTGAGATCATCAATCAAAAGAGAATCATTGGAAAAGAGATGGTCTTTAGCATTGAGAGAAACAGAAAAAGCTTCATCTGATTTCCCCATTCTTTCAAGAACAAGAGCTTTAAGAGCCTAATTAGAGATAAAAACAAAACAAAATCAGTTCAATTTCACAATTAATTAATTAATTAATTAATATTATTAAAAAGAAAAGATAGGAAAAATTGATCTTACGAGTGCGTAAGGTGAATTAGGGTGCTTAGCGAGAAGCGTGGTAACGTGTTTGAGAGCGTTCTTGAACTGTCGAGAATCAATGGCGTCCCATATTGGACGAACCTTTCGCTCTGGTATACCGCCGGCGAAGCCGAACTTTGATGCCATTGGAGATGAACGTGGAATTGGATTGAAGTTCTGAGAGAGAGAGAGAGAGGCTGAAGGAGAAGGAGAAGAAAAACCTAGATAGAAGAAGTGAAGTGAAACTGAAGTGGGCTTTGCTTTGGATTGGGATTGGAGTGTACAGTAAGTACTAACCAAGGTTCAAAACGATTTTACAAGTAAATTTTTGTTTCTAGTAAATATAAATATTGATATTGATTGTAAAAAAAATATTGTATATTTCATCTTTTATATTTATTTTAAATTTTAATTTGATCTTTTACATTTAAAAAGTTTTAAATACAAATAATTTGTACAAAAGTGCTGGTGTAATTTAATTGATTATATTATATGGCTCTTTTTATTAAAGACGATTTAATTTATTTTTTAGTTTATGTGAAATAATTTATGCAAATAAATAAGTTTTTATGTATTGCTATATATTTTTTAAGGTATTTTATGATGAAAACAGCTTATAAAAATAAAATTTTATATGTGAAAACTTATAAATCAACATAAAATATTATTTATTTGTATACGTTATTTTCATAAGTTCAAAAATAAATTAAATCTAAAAACCCTAAGTTTAATTTTTCCTTGTGCAATATACAAATATGTGTTTGATATGTTAATAATCAGATACCAAAGGACAAAAGGAAACTAGGGTTCAATAAATATCCCTTGCATTGCTTGAAATAAAATAAAGGTTATAAAGATATATTTCTTTCGGTTTTATATATAAGAAACACTTTGCTTTTTAAATTTATTGTAAAATGAATGTATCTAGACAATATTATAGTTTAGATTCACCCATTTTACAATGAATCTAAAAGGCAAAGTTTTTCTTATATATAAGACCGAAGGGATTATATAGCAACTTAAAAAACTAAAAAGCAAAACATAAAAACTCAATGACTCATTATGTAACATTTCCTCTTAAACTCACGATGCAATAAAGTATCGAGAGTTTGTCAAACAAAAGACAAAGAACATAATACAACCCTATAATTTATAAGCTCAAACGTTACTTAAAATATCAACTCAAAAAAAAAACACTATAAGTTACCGAGATTTTTTTTTTACCAAACACTTCTATTTTTTTTCAAACAAGCTTATAAGCTAGTCCAATAAACTATAGACCAGCTTATTGGGCTTACCAAACACACCCCGAGTTTCTTGATCAACTCTATGCACTTCCACGTCTTCATTCAAACTAAGAAAATGCAGGCAAATGCTAACTTTGACACGACCCCAACACATATATATTTAGGCACACACATAATTAAAAAAAAATAATAATAATAATTTAGTTGCATCACCTAATATTAATTAATTAATTTATCTTTTAATTTTTTAAAATTATGTATATATACCTAAGAATAATTAATTTAGATTTATCTCTATGCAAGAATAGCTCGAAAATGCAATATCATATCTATATCTATATCTATATATATTTACGAATCCCTATTGAAACCATATATTAATGACAATCATTAATGATTATCGATATTATTTTTTTTATTTCTTTAAATCGAAAATAATTTTCATGAAAACCGTATTGATTATAGTGTATTTTTTTAAAAAACATGTATATTTATATCTATATCTATATATATTTATATTTACGAATCCCTATTGAAACCATATATTAATGACAATCATTAATGATTATCGATATTATTTTTTTTATTTCTTTAAATCGAAAATAATTTTCATGAAAACCGTATTGATTATAGTGTATTTTTAAAAAAACATGTATATTATGAATAATTTAAAACCGTATATATATATATATATATATATATATATATATTTACGAATCCCTATTGAAACCATATATTATTGACAAATATTAATGACTATCATTAATGATTATCGATATTATTATTTCTTTTATTTCTTTAAATCAAAAAAATTCCTATCATTTTCATAAAAATAATATATTTATTTTCATAAAAATATTTTGGACATATTTCTTAATTTCTACGTCGGAAATATATTTAATATTTATAATATTGATTTTCGAAAATAATTTTCATGAAAACCGTATTGATTATATTGTATTTTTGAATAAAAAATGTATATTAGGAATAATTTAAAACCGTATATCTATATATCTATATCTATATATATTTATATTTACGAATCCCTATTGAAACCATATATTAATGACAATCATACCATTTTTTTTATTAACCTATTTATTAACTTTTTTTGACTATACCTATTTATTGGTTTTAATAACTTTAATGCAATATAGTATCAAAACTATAGACTGAATTGAAATTAAATGTTGCGTAGTTACGGTTGAAGAGATTGTTTTCTTATATAAAAGTTGAAAATAGATAGAAGTGTAGATGATAGACATAAGACAAATTGCATATATAAGTCTTTTAAGTTTTACATTTGTATTAGACAGGTCCTTTAAATTTTTTATGTATCATATAAATTCTTTAAGTTTTACGTCGTTTGTATCGTATATGTCCTTTACGTTCAAAAAATTTTAGCTAATATTTTCATTTAGCCATAAAAAAAGAAACTAAGGACTATGGGTTTGTGACACATTACTACAACCGATGTAGTATAATTGGTACTACAATACCAAATAGTCAAATGTATTTATTAACTTTAATGTAGTATAATTGCTTTCAAATAGTCAAATGAAATAAAGGCTAATTATAGAAGTTTATTTATATCTTTTATGTAAAATACTGAAAAACTTGATTTATATTTCCATTTTCAATTTTCCAAGTTCAAATTAAAATTAGTTTTTGTGTTTATTCCCTCCAAAGTCATGAATAATACTTGGGCCCAAATCCAAGCATGAACCAAATTAGGGTTAAGTAATGGAGTCTATAAATAGGATGTTTGAATCATACGTTTTTCACACAAAACCATCACACTCTTTCCTTCATACGTTCTTTTTATTTCATATATTCTTATTTCATAGAGGATGAAGATAATAGAGGTTCTTTTTAATACATGCTAACTCAATTACATTATATTATCGAATTGTATTGCTCACTAATTATATTTGTTTTTTGTGTTGTTGATTTTTTGTTTCTAATTACTTTATATTATCGAATTTTATTGCTCACTAATTACTCCATTGTTTGATCTAGAAGACACTGTAGCCAAGGAGGCATACGTGACAATGGTTTTGTACAAATAGATAATGTAGAGACAAATAAAAAAACTTTTGGTAGAGACAAATAAAAAAAAATTTAAATTTTTTTTTTTTGTAATTAGACAATATAATATATAATATTTCATTCAATTATTCTTATATTTAAAAGCTTATTACATTTTGTAAAAAAAAAAAAGCTTATTCAATTTCATGTAAGTTTCAATTTTGGAATATAAAACAAAGGTTTTAGAATATAAAAAAAATTATGTATAATAATTTTATTTAATTTAATTATATTAAAGAAATGTTCAATGGAATTTAAATTTATTATAGTATACACGTGTTTTTGCTTATGATTTGTTAATTTTGTTAAAAATCAAAAACTATTTTTTATGAAAGTGTGCGACTTTAATGTGTGTGTCTTCTCTTTTGTAATTTAAATGTGTCAAATATATGGCCATCAATAACAAAAAAAGTTGCGGCTTTCAATTTGTGTGATTTTTTTTTTAATAATTCAATTTGTGTGATTTTGTTTCTAATTTCAATTTTAAAGTCAAATGTATAAATTGATGAGTATTAATGCACAATTTCATTTTTGTTTTTGTTTACTACATGCATAAAATAAGAGGTAATTAATTTGATCACTTTATACAAACGTGCATTTTGTTTTTGCAAGTTTATTATCTTTTTTATTTTGATAAACTGTAAAATCTTTATAATATGATTTTTGCATACATATGAAGTTATATTATTGATTCTCTCAAGCATACTTACAAAATAGTGTCGACATGATAAAATTTACAAAAAAATTGATTCTATATATAATTTCTATTACACGTTGTTATTGTTTATTACTCTTTTTGTAATTTACATCGGGATCAATGTTCAATTTTTTTTTCGTGCACATATTATTATGGATTCAAATAAGTAAAGATTGATTGGTAATTTAAAACAACTTGATCCCTGAAAAATACAGATTGTGTACTGCGAAAGAATTGAGCCGAACCAAATCTTGATAAGTTTATGCAAAATTGCAATTGATTTCCTCTCTTCAATGTTTTTTTTTATTGACACTGTTTTGTTTTTTATTTTTCAATATTTGTTTTCTCTTCACGGTTAGTTTGTGACAACATTTTTAATGCTACTTTTTATTTATTTCCAAGGATGTTATAGAGGCAAAATAATATTGTTACAACATAGAAGAAACAATGAAAGATACTCGCTGCTTAAATTTTTTGGTTTCTTTGTTTGAATCGCAATAATTAATAATTAATGCATTTCAATTCTATCTATTTATAGTAAAAAAAAGCTTCTAATTATTTAATGGGATAATTCGGCAATAAATTAATTAATACTGTATAGAAATTTGATATTTTGAAAATACTTATCGAAACAAATCAAACAACATCTTATATGATAATATTTACAGTTATATATTTTTAGAAAAATGAGGTCAAAGCAAGACATATAAATAGTGTATTTAGTTAAAATAGTTCTTATAAAATGGGACAAATGTAGTATTACAAAAGAAAACCTACAATTGCGTAAAAATAGTAAAAACCTGTAAGAAAATGAATATTTTTTATGCGAGTATGGGCACAGGAGTATGATCAATTGGTCTTTGTATACACGAGGATGAACATTTTACATGTAAATGAGTGATTGTTTAATATAAACTATATATTTCATGTTTTTATTTAAGAAATTAAATACTAATATTTCTTAAGTATAAAACTTAAAATATTAGACACAGGAATTGTAACACCCCGTTTTTCAAAGCCTAAAAAGGGGCATTAATTTTTTATTTTTTTTTATAAATGAAACAACACAGAGTGCGCGTAAATTTTATGAAAAGAGCCGGCATCAAATATACAAAAGAACTCATAATAAAAATAGTGCTTTTGAGAAGCAAAGTGTACTCTTGAATATTTACAGTCCAAAAGTCTAAGTACTCAAAAGTACAAACATCCAAAAAAGTTAGAATTCTATGCCTAACCAAAAGAGCACGGTGTACAAACCACACCGGCGCATAGACTAACTAAACCTACTGCTCCACTCGATCACTGAGGGCTTGAGAAGCCACCGCCGTCCTCACGACCTACGGTATCAGACAGATAACCAACGTCTGGGGTGGGAGGAGCCCGCAATGTAATACGGCAAGGGTTACCACAAAATATAGGCATATATATATATATATATATATATATATATATATGGGGAGGGATCAAATTACACCGGTGTAACATTTGAGTAATGTTACACCGCTCAATAACACTTTAACGAATTTAAATTTTACGAAATCCACCGTTGGATTAAAATTTTATATCATATAGATCATATATGTTAAGTTTTACAAAAATCTAAAATCGATTAATATGTTATCGAAACAAATTAAGATTAACGGTATTCAATAAAAACGCAAAAACCATTCATTTTGATTGCTCTCAATAACATATCAAACGATTTTAGATTTTTTTAAAACTTAACATAGATGATCTATATAATATAAACTTTCAATCCAACAGTGGATTTTGTAAAATTTATATTCGTTATAGCGTTATTGAGCGGTGTAACATTACTCAAATGTTACACCGGTTACACCGGTGTAATTTGATCCCTCCCCTATATGTATATATATAACTGGTGCGAGAGATATACAATTACCAAATACCAATTACCAAAAGAGAAAGCACTGAAAACGCTTAACAATCCCCACCAACGGGCGTATAGAAATAATGCACACATAGCCTATAACGCAGAGAGTCGTAGGTCCATCCCCTACTAAACCCCGCAGGGCATCAATAAAATCCTGTGGCCCATCACGGTCACCACGAAGGATTAGAGTGGATCCAATCACTGTCAATCACACCTCGTGGCCCATCACGGTCACCACGTATTGGACTCAATAAAAATCCCGCAGGATTAAGGTGGACCCAATCACTGTCAGTTGCACCCTGTGGCCCATCACGGTCACCACGTACTATGAACGCATGAGCATGCGATTCCCCATATATGCTAATGCAACAAATACATACCTCTCAAGCATATGTAATCCAAACACAACAGTCATACATATATTTCCAATCATATGCAGACAACCACAAATAATCATACATATATTTTCAATCATATGTATTCAACCACAAATAATCATACATAGATTTTTCAATCATATGTATTCAACGCATGTATATTAAACACTTTCTCATCACGAGAATACATAATACAAACATGCCAAGCACAACACAACATCCAGTGAAAAGACAGAAAGTACGTAGTGCCCTTACCTCGGCTAGCATTCCAACACGTACAACTTACCCTATGCGAGCAATATCCGTCTCTCTCGACGAAGTCCCCAATTCGGCTAATCCTCTTAACCTTTTACAAAACATAACTTATCTAAGTTAATACCACATTCTAATTGATCACTCAAATAGTCCTAGCTCGGCTACTAATGGATCAAGGCCTATGGTCGTTCTCTTATAACTAACAAGGCTCGACTTGTTTTCAAAACGACTCTTAAGAACAATAACTCTTTAAAGAATAGTTTCTTGTCGCAAAAGCGTCATTAAATAAATTAAAACTATTTTCAAACTTTTTCACAAAGCAAAATACTTTTTCCAAACAACTTATGCCTTAAATCATAAGTTCAAAATATTTTAAAACTAAACAAGTTTAACTAAAACTTTTCTCGTTCGACTTATAACAAAATACTTTTCGCCCGTACGTAACTAAAACGTTTTTCAAAGTAGTTCATAAACCTCAAACTCTAAAAACATAAATCCTCGACAATACAGTTTCAAACTAAAACGGGCATAACTTATTCAATCTCTATCGGATCGAGACGAGCCATACGCCAAAATCTTCGTCTCGAAAAGACGGATCAAATGACTAAGTTTATAGGACACAAAAACAATTTTAAAATGACTATAATGCCCTTATGGATTTCGGCCAGAATTGAAATAACCTCAAAATCATTGTTTTCAAAGATCAAACATAGTTAGAATGCTTATAACATTTTCAATTGTTTTCATAAACCAACTCAATTTGGTTTAATTTAAAACTTAACTTTTCCAAACCCTAACTTCTAAAAATCATAAAATTGGGACTTTTGCTTTACAATCTTTTCTTTCAAAAATTGATTCACCAAAACAACTTTGCTTACTTTAATCGCAAGAAAACAACATCAATTGAATAAACTTCCAACTAAAATTGAATTTCTCAAAACCCTAAAATTAAAACTCTTGAAAATTGGGACTTTTCTTTCCATAGCATTTTCTTCAAAAATTTATCTACTAAAACAACTAGTGCTAGCTTCAATTTCAAGATAATCAAATCGTAAATTTATTTCCAACACTTTCAAAAATCACTAACTTTCTAAACTGCTCACAATCAAAATTTTCTTTTAGATATATAATCACAATAGCTCACACAATAATATTAACAAAAGAAAAAATCAAAACTTAACACAAATCTTTTTTTAACATAAACTCAAACAATTCCAAACACAATTTTTCTTTTGGATCTATCACTAACTATCAAGGATCTAAACTATTAATAAAGAAAAATAATTGAAGCTCACACTACACCTAACAAAAGGCCTCACGGCCAAGCTACAAAAAGGAAAGGAATGAAATTCTTACCACTTTGCTCATACCAAAAGCTTCACCAAGTTACAAGGATCCATTCTCACTCCAAGCTTTTCTCCTAATTCTTTCTAGATCTTTCACAAAATGAATATTCTACACTTAATAAATTTTGGTTTGTAAGAATGAGAGAGGGATAAGTTTCACGTGAGAGAGGAAAGGAAGGGAATGAGTCTCATGACTTTGCTTCTTAAAGATCTCTCATAAATTCCTAACCATTAGATTGCATAGTATAAAGTTGCAGGATTAACTCCTAACCATTGATCAAATCTTGGTCACCAAGTAACTTAACATAAATATCTAGATATTATGTGAGCTTGCCAACTCATCTCGCTCAGTCCCGACGCTTGCACTTAAACGAGTCGCTTCTCGCGTACCGATAAAATTTACGGAAATAGAAAAATTATACCGTAAACCACTTAATCAAAACAATACACAAATTTTCGACTAAATTTTATTCCGAATAAATTTTCGCTCCTTAGCTCGAAAAAATATAATGAGATCAAACTCTCATTACAGTCGATATATAAAGTCCCCATTTAAATTTTGACGGAAATCAGAAACTGTAAAATTTTCAAACAGCGGGTAACATTCCTACTCGTTCTTCCAAAAACAGAGAAAAACTAAAACTCGTAACTCTGACTTCGCAGAAACGTTCTCATAGATAAAAGAAGACTATGAAACAAAAGTCTGCGCCTTTCCAGAGCACGAGCACAAAATAGGCTCCAACTCAGCAAAAATGCTATTATTGCGACAATACTCACAAAACCACTTAACAAAAGCCCTAATATTCTTAGCCAATACTTTTTTTCCTCACACAAAAGGTACCGTGGAATTACAGGTCTTACAGGAATAAACTATTTAGTAGAAAAACATATGATTGCTTGAAAAAATGTAAAAACCTATGAGAAAATAAATTCATCTGTCTTATGTTGAGACTTGAAATTGAGGTTGTCACGCTGTGAATAATATGACTTTATCAATAAAATATATATAAATTAATTATAGATACACATACATATAAATTAATTATAAAACTTCAAATTTAATTTTTCTTAATTTTTATGGTAAGTTAAGTCAAATATCTTCTCATATAAAATAGTTGAGTTTTATTTTAGATTATCTATTTTAATATAAACCTTTTACAAATCTATAATGATATTCATCTTAAAATAATATAGAATTTACTTTTTTTTACGGGAACTAGATATTGAAAAGATACGGGGATATGAAAACGGAAAAAAATGTGCTCCATGGTGAAAATCGACGAGTGAGTTATTACTTTCTACTCTATTTTTGTGTTGATGAGTTCCTTACAAAGACTTATGGAGATTGACACAGGAAGAAAATGTCATGTGGTAGAAAACGGAGAGTGGAGAATCAATCTCCACTCCGTTGTGCCCCTTTAGCATTTTTAAACCTATATCATTTTTATATTTAAATAAATTACTTAAAATGATTCTCACAAAAAATTGAAAAATAACAAAAATAGAAATAGAGTAAGAATTCAAAATCTTCTCTAACACGAAATAATTTAATTTGATATATGTTATGCTTATTCATAAATAAATTCAATTCATATTTTTAAAATAATATGTATTTTTAAAAAACTTAATTTTCTATTCAATAATTTAAAACAAACAAATAAATAACATTTTTAAAAAAAAATTATCCCGTACTTGGCACGGGTCAGGTATGCTAGTAATAGACAACTAGAAGGGACACAAAAACTATATTATGTGTCACACATTAGTGAATGTGATTAACTAAAGTGCTTAACTAACAAGTAATTTAATTAACTAGTCAATTTAATATACGTCAATTAAATTAATTAATTAAAACAATTAAATTAATTCAAAAGTTTGTTGCTTTGTTTAAAACAATTAAACAATGAATTTTAGTAAAGTAATTTAGTTCTTTCACTAACTATACTAACAAATCAACTATTTTTTTAAAATATTTCTCTTTTTTCACTTTTTCTTGCATACTAATTCAAACACAATCCATTAATAAGTCATAGAAATAAGATAAATAGTGTAACGCCCCAACTAAATTATCTAGAATTTTTAGTCGGAACATTAATAACTGGAATCTGAGTACATTAAATTACAGGAGATAATTTGAATAATCCATTATCATTAAGATAATATTAAAATATTCAATTACAAACAGCGGAAAGAACTGACAATATAATAACAAGTTAAATAAAAACAAGGAAGAAGACTAAGTCTTCTAAGCTGACAATCCAAGCTCAGCTCCAATCGTCAGATCCCTCCTGGTCCCTGCTCCGAAATAACCTGTCTTACCTAAAAAAAATAAATAGAGTGGGGTGAGACTACTAAGTCTCAGTGGGTCCTACTACCCTCCTAATGGCGACTACGCCGAGGCACCTAATCAGTCATAACATACATATTTCATAACATTATTTCATAAAGCATAAATAAAGGTGTATCACAAATTATTAGTCTTATTGATTTTAACCGCAAGGACACTCTGAGGTGAGCATCTCTCAGAGGTCTGCCTTGTCCGCTGAACACGAAGTGTTTCCGGCATACAGCTCACAAATATATTTTCCTGATGGAAGCTTCCGAAGGAAGTCCATAAAGCGATAATACTAACCGCGCATAACTGAGTGATGCTAAATTAATTAATTCATGCTACCATAATTATCCCAAGCCCAGGGGAACATACAATAATTTCTAAAGTCCTAAGTTATACCCTAGGAGTGCTTCGTGATAACAAACAACTCGTAATTTATATAAATTTTATTGTTACAAAATATTAACTCAATTCGAGGATATAAAACGAGTGTATACAATTTTGAAAAGGTTAGTGAAAAATAGGACCAATATACTAGCCTTGCCCAAAGAGCAATCCAACAAACCCAAGCAAGGAACAAGGTCTCTTCTGAGTATGCTCGCCGAGCAAGCTATCACTCGCCGGGCCAGCAAAGGCTAGCCGGGTCATTCATACTCTGCCCAGAAATTGTTCGCTCGCTAGAAGGCTCGCCGGGCGAGAACTGCGTATTTCAGTCTCTGTTTTGCAGAAAAACACATTTTTCGAATCAAACACTTACAATCCTCAAATTAAATCATTGTAACAATATTATGGATATAATTTACGACTGTTTGGAGGAGAAATTGAGAGTTATTTCTCCTCACACATAATTTTCCCTAAAAATCCTATGTTTGCATGCAAAGTTTGATTTGGAAAAACTAGCTACACTAGCCTAAAGAACCCACCTGAAATAAATTGCAGTACCGAGCTTCTCCACACGCTTAACAACCATCCAAATATGCCGCTCGAATACGCTATCCCGCGATAGAATTTCCTGCATAATTCAGCTACCGACTTTAAACTTTAAAAACACCTACAGACTTCATCCCTTATCGGAAATTCACAAAACTGGCACCATAACGACCGTAATCGAGTTAGCTATCGATAGAAATAAACGGCATCTCAAACCGAGTTATAGAGAGGGCGCAGTTAACCTTTAAGTGCAGCACTGTCCAAACACGTTTTCAGTAGAAATCCTGTTTCTGACTTTGAACTTCAAACGCGTCTCCAGAACTCATTACTGCGTTAAAATTCACCAAATTGGTCTCCAAATGACCGGAATTGAGTTAGCTAACTATACCAAAAAGAATCGTTTGAAACGGAGTTGTGAGTAGAGAATAATCACCGTTTTACTGAGGGTATGTCATGTATATGGGTTTTACTAATCAACTTCAAATTCCTTCTTGTTTCTTCAAGTTCTTTCAATTTCTACCAACTTCCAGCTCCAATCCATTCATGACAGTTCCAAGAACCTTAAAATAGGTACATGCAAGTGCCATAAAAGGGGTTGTTGAATTATTAAGAAACTCTTAGACACAATGAAAAGGGTGGAACGCCCAAGAAGGATAAAATGGTTAGAAAACATTACCTCAATATTTTCTGAATAGACAACAGCCCAATTCCAAGTAGATATCTCAACATGAAATGGTTAGAGATAGAAAAATTCTTTAATAAGAGTTTGGGGCTGCTCTTTCATAACAGAGTGTGGGAGAGAAAAATTGAAGCTTGAAGTTCCCTTACTAAGGTTCATATGGTAATGGATTTTATAAAAAGGATACATGCAACAAGGATAGAGGTGTATAGAGAATTTAGTTTGGCCATGGAAGAGAGGAGATTGTGGTGGTGTTGTGTGAAAGAGTGAGTGATTCCATGAATAAATTCTATTTTCTACTCTTGTATTGTACTAACCAGTGTGGCCCACCAATGACTCACATAAACAAGTGTTTTGCTCTTGGCACTCCTCCTTACTATTTAACACATGTTAACAAACCAACTCTTGATCAACTCTTGGCCACCTCACAAAATAATTAATCCATTTAATTGGGACAAAGGCATTAATCAATAATCCTCCTATTATTTAACCTGGGTTGTTACAAATAGATCATATATTAATTCAAGATTTTTGCTACTCACACCCCAAAAATTTCTAGTTACACCCAAATTTCATAAAAAATTCATCATAATACCAAAATTGCCATTCTTTATATAAATGTTTAAAAACAGTTTTCATCTTTCATTCTAATTTCAACGTTTCTATTTCACCGTTCTGTCTCTTAAACTCCATTAATGTTTTTTTTTTTTTTACCTCCAATTGCTTCTCATTAATTTCAATTCAAGATTTGGATTTGAAGGTATTTTATCAAGACTTTATTTCATATGTTATAATTTATATTATAATTTATACTCATTCAATTCTATGTCATTCTCTTTTTATGTTTTCTTGTAATTGCATAGTTCAGAATGGCTAATGTAAATTCAATTTACATAATCCTATGTAAATTGAGTTTACACTTACACGGAGGGTTTACGTTAATTGTAGAGTTTACCTACACTTGAATAAACCTCTCATGTAAACTGAATTTACACTTACATTTGAGCGATTTTTGGGTTCACGTTAATTGTTAGTTTACGTACGCATTAAAAGTTTATGTAAATTGATTTTACGTATGTCTATATAAATTATGTAAACTGAGTTTACATAAGTTATGCAAATTGAGTTTACATATACATATATGTTACGTAAACTCAATTCACACTTACCTTCAGGGTACTATTCTCAGTTTACGTATGTAATTTGAACTGTAAACTCAGTTCACATATAAAATACGCAAACTCAGTTTACATAGGTACACAAACTCAGTTTACGTTAACCACTTCAAACCCAAATAAAAACTGAGCTGGAACTCAAAATCAACATAATTTAGGAACTTGCAAAAGATTCAAAATTGAACTCAAATAGATCGCAGAGGTAATTGGTAAACTTACCTTTGAAATTGAGTTTCAAAAGTGTAGATGGAGATGAACACGACGTAAATTTGAGCGGCGTAGATTAACATCAACGGTGGTTTAAGCGATGTCGACGGCAACTGTGGTTTGAGCGACGACGGAAACGGTGGTTTGAAGTCGACGGAAACGGCAGAGATGAACGATGAATCGTAGCAGGAAACGCAATTAAGGGTTTGGGATGAATGGAAATTTAATTTATTTTAAGGGTATTTTGATCAATTTGGGGTGTAACCAATGTTTTTTGGGGTGTGAGTAGCAAAAATCTTAATTCAAACAAATGAGTACCGACTAATTTAAAGCAACATTCTTAAGATCACTTTTCACCTCCAACCACCCGAGGTAATGCTTCCACATGCCTCCCAAGAAACCATCTTTACTTACATGTTTTCACATATTTTTCATAAATTCTTGATTCTTACTTATATGTTCACAAAATATTGACGGTACTTGGACGTAAGACATCATAAGAGGACGCGTTTTCTTCGTTAAATTGTAATTTGAAATTACCTTGTTCTCCTCCACAATTATGGCAAAAGCTTGTGTGAAGTTTGACATTTCTACCCGCCACTTGGGACAAAACGATACAAATATTGGGAGATTTTCAGCATGAGAAGCAGTGAACGCAATGCGGGAATCCGGCAAATTGTGACTATTCTCTTCCACTTCAGTCAACTCAGTTCCTATGGATTTTTCTTTTTCATATTGTCAAACAATCCACCTGACCTGCACGAATCGATATTCAGGTAGACCTTTGCTCCATTCGGAAGAACGCTAATTGAAGCAACTAGTGATTTGCCTGTAATCACATTAAGATTTCCTATGAAGTGCTTACCACACAGGCACACACGATGGTTGGAAACACCTTATGCATAGTTCTGTGAGTTGTTATGTACAGGAAAATCTCGTCGCAAAATTCTGACCATGACACCATCGTTTCAATGTTGTTGAGCACTGTGATGTTGTTTAGAGGCTTTCGAAAATCGATAAGAATCTTATATTCTTTAGTGGAACTTGTTACCGGTCCTAAAACTAGGTAGTTAACACTTCCTCGGAAAACTTTTTCCTCTTATGTATGCAAAATCCACGATTAGGGCGGCATAACTCATGATTAATTGAATTGAATATGAAAGAAATCCTTTCTCTTTTCACTTTCAATCCAACATAGCAAAGGATAAAGATAATATTTTTTCGCTTATCTTATTCATTAGATTATTACATCTTTAGAGATTTCAAACATTCAGTCGCTGTATAAATAACTTTGCATCGCTCTACCAGTAGTTTATCTTTTTGTTTTGTTTGATTATCATTACTATTTTATTATTTGTTGAAAACATTTTTCTTTTGTTTTGTTCATGGAGCAAAGTTGTTTTGGATTCAGGGTTTATATCACTTATTAAAATTGTGATTCTTAAACAAAAAAAAATTACACAGTTGAACTTGGAAAATGATAAAGACACCATTGTTAAGGCAAAATTGTGGTAAGAAGCTGTTGATACAATTAAGAATCATAATGAACATAAGTAACCTTAGGACCTTCAGGTATGTATTTATCTAATATCTATTTTTTATGACAAATAATTTTTAATGTTAAAAACGAATTGAAGAGTTAGTATAATAATCTAAAAACTAAAATTAAATCCAAATATAGAATAGGAACACACTATAAATGGAACACAATGTAATTGCCCAATGCTATTGTTCCATCTGAAGAGTTAGCATAATAATATTATTTTAAATATGTTTAAATATGCTTTTTGTCCATGTAATTATGTTTTCTTTTGAAAAGAGTTCCTGTAAAAAAAATTGATTTTAGTCCCTATAATATTTTAAAACTTTTAAAATAGTTCCCGACTAGATTTATTGATGATATTGTAGGGACTAAAATTATTTTTTTTACAGGAACTAAAATCAATTTTGTATTTTTTTACAATGACTCTTTTTAAAACAAGATATAATTAGAGGGAACAAAAACATATTTAAAAATTGGTCACTTCAGCTCTAAATCCAATCAGAGGCTATTTTTAAAGTTTTGAGATATTGTAAGAACTAAAATCAATTTTTTTTAAAAAGTTTTTTTCAAAACAAGGTATAATTGCAGGGACCAAAAACATATTTAAGCCTTTTAAATTTATTTTTTTTTAACAGCAAAATTTTATTAATAACATAGCTAATCTCAAGACGAGCACAATACACAAAATTCATATCATACAAGATCAATTCACACAAAGAAGAATTTTAATGAAACCATTACACCAATTAAAGTCTAAAACAACACCTAAAACAATAACAAAAACTGTCTCCAAAAACCAAAACAAAAGCAAATACTAAAATACACCAAAAAGTATCTCTCACACCCATCCTACTCTAAGTGTATGTTTGGTTTAGCGGTGACGAGAATTGATTTTGATTGAATTGATTTTGCAGAATTGATTTTGAGTAAAAGTGAGTTGAATGTAAAGTGATTTATGTTTGGATACCTTCACAACAGAAGTGATTTCTATGAATATGTTGTTTGGATATTTTATGTTAAAATTGCTTTTGAGTGTGTAAATGACCAAAACGGGTTTTAACATATGTGTTTATATATACAGATCAATTTTTATTCAATTTTTTGGGTAGTTACGAATAATTTGTAACTAACCAAAATAAAATAAAAAACCTTACAAAAAAAATAACTAACCAACAAAAAATTAAGTATACAAATAATTGTTGTTTTATTTTACTAATATTTAAGGATGGGGCTTTGGACTTAAGAGCAGATTAATATACGGGTCAGTAAAGCCCAACTTGGCAACTTCTCATCTCCAACCTTGAGACGGAGGTACTGTAGCAGATAAACAGTTTTGCTGGAAAATACCATAAATAATTCAGGAAAATTAGCAAATTAGTGACATAGCGAGAGGCAACTTGAACAACAACTTTACCAAGCAGACAAAAGGGTAATAAGGGAAGAATGTATTAGAAAACAAAAAGTAAAATTCAGAATCGATTAAGGTAAACGCAAAAGCTCGGAATCGTAGCTTCAAGTCCAACGTGAGTCTGGGATAGAATCAATTTTCATTGTATTCAAACCAAACATAAAGTTTTGTGGTGAAACCACGTTTGATTTTTCAAACTCACGTTTGGGGTGTTCAAACACCAATCCAAACAGGTACTAACTCCATAACAAGAAGAACCAAAACACCAGTCCAAAAACCAAAATTTTATTGATGTTGTCTTATCTATATTAAAAGTGCATCCTTCTTCCAAGTATCCTTCAACACCCCTTCCTAAGAACTAAGAATCATCAAGAAGCCAAACACTCTCAAACTTCAATTGTTTCGGTGCTATTGGAAATTTTTTATCAACTAGAGATATAAAATATACAGATATAAATATAAATAACAAAACTTTTTAAAATGAATTTGCCACTTGAATCTTATAAAATTCGAGAAATTAATATTTACAGTTACGCAAAAAAATATTTGATTTATGTAAAACAGAAATTCAGATAATAAATAAAGAGGATAAATGATCTCTTTATATTCAGCTTATTTTTGAATTTATGCAAATAAATAAACATTAAGCAAATTCATAAGTTTTTACCAACAAAATATTTGTCTTTATAAACTATTTTTCATAAACTACATTAAAAATTTAAATAATACATAAAAATTTATTTATTTATATAAATTATTTTATATAATTTAAAAAATAAACTGATTCAAACAAACAAAAAATAAAAAAATATAGAACTAAGAAGCTTCTATCATTATGAAATGAATTAACGAAAATATATTAAAATTCTGCCGAAAATCTAAATAAAAATATAAAAAAAAAAATGCTATTTAGTAAGAAAATTTAAGAAGAAAAATTGTAAGAATAAATCTCCACTATTGTTTACATCAACTACCACCCATGATTTCCACACAAAAATGAAATTAAATCACATCATCTTTTAAGATTTTGTGTGTTGATTCTTGTATTTATTGTGTAAAAATTTCTTACTAAATAGCAATGCTAAAAAATATAAAATAAAATAAAATAAAATAAAGACAAGACACAAAAAGCTGCGAAACAAACGAAACAATCGACCACTGAAAAGCGAAAACCGCTTTCCACGTTCCCGTCACGTCCCTTCCAACCGCAACTTCCCACTCTCTCCCTACTTTAACCTCTTCGCAAAGCGCGTTATTCCAAGGTTATTTTCGTCATTCCAAATTTCCAACCCCTTTCTTCTCTTCTCTCTTACACTTCTTCTCTTTCACTTTCTCTGAAAACAGTTTCCAAACTAATCACTAAACTAACCAAAATGTCTGAAAACGGCGAAGAGAAATTACTCGCTGTGGCGCGCCACATAGCAAAAACTTTAGGCCAAGCAAACAACAACATGGCTGATGATATTCTTCAAATATTCTCAAATTTCGATGGTAGATTTTCTAAGGAGAAACTTTCTGATGAAGGTGTAGGGAATGATACCGTACGCTGTGCTGCCCTTGAACAAACTGTTAATTCTCTTGACCGTCAGATTTCGGATCATCTTTCGTCGGAAAATTCTGTTTGTTGTAACTCCACCGCGTTTCTCTCTGTCGTTGACGAGCTTGTTTCCACGATTGAAGATTGGAGTCCTCTCTCCGATGATAAGGTCGTCGGCGCGTGTTTACAACGCGCCGATGATATTCTTCAACAGGCTATGTTTCGTGCGGAGGAAGAGTTTCGGTCACTCATGGAAATCGGTGGTGAGTCGTTTGATGTGACTCGGAACAGCGATGAGTTGACTCAGAACGGTAGTTCGTTGTATGATTCGAATGGTGAGGATTATGAAGAAGAAATTGACGGTGATGAGGATGTGATTCCTGTGGCCAAAGCGGTTGTTGATTACGATGTTGTGATTGATGCATTACCTCCGGCGACGGTTAACGATCTCCGGGAAATAGCAAAACGGATGATTGCGGCGGGGTTTGGGAAGGAGTGCTCGCATGTTTACGGTGGTTGTAGGAGGGAGTTTTTGGAGGAGAGTTTGTCGAGGTTAGGGTTACAGAAATTGAGCATTTCGGAGGTTCACAAAATGCCATGGCAAGAGCTTGAAGACGAGATTGAACGATGGATTAAGGCTTCGAATGTCGCTCTCAAAATCCTCTTCCCAAGTGAGCGGCGTCTCTGCGATCGGGTATTCTCCGGTTTGTCTTCCTCATCAGCAGCCGCTGATCTTTCCTTCATGGAAGTCTGTCGTGGATCAGCGATTCAGTTGCTGAATTTCGCCGATGCTATAGCCATAGGTAGTCGCTCGCCAGAACGTTTGTTTAGAGTCCTTGATGTGTTCGAGACTATGCGTGACCTAATTCCTGAATTTGAATTGTTGTTCTCCGATCAGTATTGTTCGTTCCTTGTTAACGAAGCAATCACGATTTGGAAGAGGTTAGGAGAAGCTATTAGAGGAATTTTCATTGAATTAGAGAATCTGATTAGTCGTGATCCGGTGAAGGCGGTTGTTCCAGGCGGAGGTCTTCATCCAATCACTCGTTATGTGATGAACTACCTCCGCGCTGTGTGCCGGTCGCACCAAACCCTAGAACTTGTTTTTCAAGACAATGTACTTTCATTGAAGGATTACCCTAAGCATGATGATAGGTTACAATCAAATTCTTCATTTTCTGTTCAAATATCATGGATTATGGACTTGTTAGAACGAAATTTGGAAGCAAAATCTAAAATTTACAAAGACCCTGCTTTGTGCTCTATTTTTATGATGAATAATGGGAGATACATTGTTCAGAAGACTAAAGACAGTGAATTAGGAATACTTTTGGGTGATGATTGGATCAGAAAACACAGTACCAAAATTCGGCAATGCCATATGAACTATCAAAGAAGCTCGTGGAACAAGTTGTTTGGGTTTCTGAAGGTGGAGACAATGGCTGCAAAACCCATGAAGGAGAAACTAAAGATGTTCAATCAGCATTTTGAAGAGATATGTAGGGTTCAATCTCAGTGGTTTGTCTTTGATGAGCAACTCAGGGAAGAAATAAGGATCTCCATCGAAAAGCTCTTGTTGCCTGCATATGGAAGCTTTATTGGAAGGTTTCGAATTGTTCCAGAGCTTGCTAAGAATAGTGATAAGTATATCAAGTTTGGAATAGAGGACGTTGAAGCTCGGCTTACCACTTTGTTTCAGGGAAGCAGTGGATCAAATGGTGGCCGAAAATGAAGGTAAATGGCTACCGATTCTTGTGTGTATATATCTAAGAATTTGTAGTGTAATTAGGATACAAAGTTTTGAATGTGTTGAATGCAGTTCACATTTGCTATCATATCTATATATCAATTTATGTTTTTCTGCTCAGATCATTTTTGTTGTAAATTTTAGGTTTCAATTGGTGATTTCCTTCGACTGTTCCATTGTAGATTTGTAGTAGTTATTTCAAATTTGAATGTTTAGAAACTAGAATGGTATTGATAGTTAAGAGTGAGTATTTTTTATCATGAAATTTAATTTGTTAATTATAATGCGCATTTCTCTTGTAAATATTTCTTTTGTCTAATTAGTTCAAGGCCAAAGTTATGGTAGTGACTGACAGGGACTAGTAGCTTAGTTTATATGGTGGAAAAAAGGACTAGAATCATTTGGATTTGGACCTTTCTAAGTTGAATAAGCTAGGAAGATTCACAAGCCTTTAGGAATGGTGCGCTAAATCCGCTAATGATGTATGGGTTCAAATTGGATTTTAGATGGTTTGCAGGATATATGAGAGTGGTGAATGGTTATGGCAGGAAACTAAAAAGTTGCAGCCGTAGATTAAAACATTGAAAAGTAGGAAGATTCATCTAGCATGTATTAGTTATTTATATTCATTGTCCTAGACTAATTGAGTCACGGGTTTGTTAATTCCAGATCTACTGTATAATGTATTTTGAGTTTCAAACACAGTACTAGTAAGTTAGTTTGATAGTTAGAGAGTTAAGACTGAGAGGAGGTGAGACATGACAAGGTGTAAAAAATTGGATGAATAGAGAGGGTCTTTGGTTTTAGGTCTTTTTGGACTTGAATTTGGGAGGAAGATCCCAGGTTTTAGCATCGGGAGTTGGTATTTATTCACACAAATATGTTTGGATTGACAGTGAGTTTGACAAGGGTGACACTATGAGTTTCAAAGTCACCGTCAATCCAAACATGCACGACTCTTTGCTCTTGCATTTTTCGTGTACAAGTGAAGAGACAGGTTTCTGTAAATAACATTCCAAATTATGACCCAGCTCTATCTACTTGTCAACTTCACCATGATAATAGTTGGTTTATATCTTTATCAATTTATGCGAAAGCCTATGGAATTTGATTGGTGCTGGAAAAGTTTTTTGTTCTTATTATATCCTTCTGTTTGCTAGTAATTAAACAGACAGGGACAATAGCTAAAATTGATTGATCCTCAAGAGATCTGTCTGGATTCTCCCCTTGTCTTCATTCTTTATATTGATACTGAGAATACCGAGAAGTTGAACCTATGACTATAGCCATGAATATATTATCTTATACCATGGTTTAGGACATTCCAGCTTTACCCCGACTCTGAATGATTTCGATTGAAATAGTCATGCAGCTAGCGATTGATTCAGACAGAATGGTGTGATTGAAGCTACTAGTGTGAATTGCTTGTTTCTAACTTAAATCACGATTCAATCATCCATTTATCGTGGCATGTATACATTATTCGAAAACTGAAAGATAAATATAGGTCTTTCTAAAGGCTTACCGAAGAAGAACCCAAGTGTAATTCATGCTATTATGAGGGGTTGCAGAATTCCATTAGCATTGAAGATTAAGCTGAGGGGAATAAATAATATACATGTGTAACAATTTGGACGATTGCCTTTGTAGATTGGAAGGATTGTGAATGAATTATTTTTGGATAAATAAGTTGTTTAATTGATTTTGAATGTTTTTAAAATGTGCACACACCTACTTTACTTATACAGCAAAAATGTAATCTGCCTCTACAATGTTCTCATGCTCAACTTTGCAAAACTTTGAAACTACACTGCCTGTACTTGGCTGGGGCCTGGATCCTCTCTTGCAACTGGAGAGATTTCTATCGGAGGAAATCTATTCCTACTTGGCTGACAAAATCGACAACCTCTCAAAATCGATAACCTATAAGCTAATTATTTTTCAGGTGTTAACACAACTGTTACTTAACAATTAGAATTTACTTTAGACAAGTAAAAAAAAAAAAAAGAGGAATTTACTTTGGACAAGCTCCACGCAGTATTAAGAAAGAATTTCAAAATAGCAAACAAATAATAAAAAAAAAACATTTATTAATAAAGTAAAACAAACATGCCAAAGAGTACACTAATAGCAGAAACATTTTATTGTTTTTTTTTCCTATTTTCTTTTCAATTTCAAAATGATGATTTGTTGGCAACGCAAGACTTTGATACCATGTAAGAAAGACAGTTTTCAAGATTTTTCTGTCAAAGAAAAAGAAAAACAAAGATCCTTCAGTAAAACTGAATGTAAACAAAAACTAGTATTTCTCTCTTAATCAACAAAGAGTACATAAATGCTATCTATAATAGAAGCACAAAACCACTAATAACCCAATAACTAAAAATTTGGACCAGATAACCAAACTATAAACAGAATCGGTTTGTAACATCAAACAGAAAAAACTAATGAGGATTATGACTGGTAACATTGGATGAATCTTGTTAAATCTATTCATACATGAGAGCTAATGATGGTTTTTTTTGGTTGACATAATATAAGTATATGATTAATACATGAGAGAATGGGAGGATCCCTTATAGTCTTACTACCAACACCGGAACAAATTTATGTGTGTGAGTTTTGGTGGAGAATTAGAATCTGATTTTCTTCCCCATTTTGCAACTAATCGACGAGACTTCTATTTTCCGAAGTCTTGTTTGATAATCCAGCATTCACGCAATTCAATCTTAATTGAACAGTTCATATTCCATCTTTGCATAATAACATTCATAATATGATATCAAAATGTAGACCGTTCAATTTTTGATCAGATAGTCCAAATTAACCTTGACGTATTTCGTGATTGCGTGACTCTAGACAATCCAGTTCTCTGATCGACAGTCTGGCTTGATATCTTTCTGCATGGTTGTCTATTTGGCTTAAGAAAGTCATTTAAGTTTAAGTCAAATAGTTAACACATAACAGTGATGCATAGTTGAACTTATTACTTCGAGGCTCCAAAATACTTTATATATATACTCCCATCACATCTTTTAGGTCACATTTTTCATGAAAGAAAATATTTTGAACATATACATCAATAATGAAAGAATGTATAATATATTACCAATTTGATTCATTTTGATTCCCTAATCTTCAATTTGACTGAGAGGAATTGATCAAGGTCATGCACCATGCATGTTACACGGATGCCAATCTGCCAATTTCACTAGGACCAAGAGTTTGTTTTATTATAAGATTTGATTTGATACTAACCCACTCGTGGACATATATGCAATTTATTGGTCTTGCCGGTTAGCACCCCTGCTTCAAAATTATCTTTCCATATATTCTCCATGATTCTATTCAATGTCCTGAAACTTGAAGCAGTACTTTACAAAATATACATAGATTTGGTAGTTACAAAATTACAATAACATCTATATTTATTAGCTACGGTGAGGAAGTATTAAAAATAATATAGTTTACGAGTTTTCAGGGTTAATAAGTGTTTACTTCCTGCAATATGCAGAAATTTTGATTTACCATCCAGTAATATTTTTTTCTTTCGATTATCCCTATAATGTGAAGATTCTGTCGTTTACCCCCATGAAATATGTTAACTTAAGATTCCGTCATTTTGCTCCGAATTTTGGTTTATACTTTTGTGGTTGTAGGTATAGTCTTTGAGAATAAATTTATACTTTTTGCTCTTTCTTTTCTCTGTTTTTTTAATACAGTAATTAGTAAGAGAATATTTGGCTAATGAAATTGATTTTGAATATATTCTGATTCTTTCAACATTTAATTTGGCACTTTTCTTTTACTCAAATTTTCGATATTTTTGTTTGGTGAAAATTATTATCATAGGGCATTAATGTATTATTAAATTAGCAATATATATGGTAAGTATAGATGTCTATTTCAGCGTATAAGTGAATGATATAAACTTGTCTCTATCTCCATGGAACTCCATATTGTTTGGACATTAGTGCAAGATATATACACCAACAAGATCCTAGGAAAGTAGGTTAACCACACAAACTAAAAGAACACCTACAAAAATCTAATAGGATATAGGATTGGGTCATGATGTGTCCATTCAATTAATGTTCTTCAACTTATTTCAAGATATCGACTTTGCCGTGGATCAAGCCTAGCTTCACATTCACATACCAATTGCATTTTAACAAACTCACCCAAATAATGTGGGATATATATGAATACAATTCCAATAATGTAATGATGAATTTCCCAATCAAGTAGTGTGAATCGTCATGAGTTAGAGCACTATACCTTTACATAAAAGTTATATGAGTAAATTTTAAAGTGCGACAGGTGAAGATTAAATGATCACGTACACATAAATATAATACAATTTGTAATATACTCTAGAGTGTGAGATATTTTTTTCAAAGAGTAAATCTAACTAGCTAGGTCACATAATCATAGATGAATGATGAGATCTTTAACTTGCTAGTTGCTATGCTTCCCTTCAAGCAAAAGTTTTTCATCAATTCACTTAATTAATATGTAAAGAGTCTGTCACCATATACATATATTGCTCAACATACGTTTTTTCATCCAATATGTGAGACTCTTATTTACATATTAAATGATATGCAAATTTCGCTCATAAACCAGCACTCTTCCAACCGTGGTTCGAACTCTAATTCGTCATGTGAAGGATTTTAATTATTAACGCTAAATCAACCTAAAATTGATTTTATTTAAAAGCAGATTTACCAATCGTGAGTGTCTGGTTGATGGTGAACTAGTTGCTCAGAAATAATTGTCTTAACTCGTGGTGATTAAGCTGACAGATAATGACGGTTGAAGATGATAGGTTGATTTATGGGAAAAAGGTATCTGCAAAAATGTTAGCACTTCAACGCTCAAATTAGTATTTGAAAGAGGTATTAAGAAGTATAAAATTGGAGGCACATATATCCCATACATAGGGATTGATGTATGAGTACTTATATAGGAGAATATTAGGATTTATGATATGTTGGAGCCCCCAATGTGTAGAGGATCAGTCACGTATAACACATAGATTGTCCTTTTGCTCAGGGAACACGTTTGGGGTATTGGAGGCTTTTAACCTCTATTCGTGCTCGTAGTATGGTATCATGGTCGTCGTGTCATGTGATCGTTTCTATCTCATTATGACGAACCTTGATATTTAGTGGGCTTTCAGCCGATCTAGAACACTTTCCCCCCAAGTATTTGTTGCGAGGGCAATGAAGAATTGAGTTTCGCCCCGTGGTCATTCGTGCACGCGTACGTTTGACGTTTCCTACATATATTTCATAGGTAATATAATTAAGCATGGAATTCCAAAATGATTCATCGTAATTCTTAACAAATCACAATGTAAGCGAAATACTTATCTTAATATTGATAGTCGAAGGCAACCGTCGTTTTGGTCCTACGATGATGTTATGATTCCTAAAATATGTCGTAGATGAGAAAGCGTATAACGAAGTATAAAGAAGTGGGATAAAGAGAATTTTTAGAGAGAGGTACTCATCTTGCTTTTTAGCAAGGTCGCGTGGTGCGGACACATTGGTACTTTTACGCACAATATTGATCTTTTCTGGTTGGTCCAGTTATGGGCTGAACGTCTTTCCTTGCGATTGCTTGTTTGTTAAGAATGATACATCGTCCTTTATATAAAAAAGATAGAAATTTGATTGAACTTTTCTAAATATAAAATAGATATTATAGTAGTTATTTTTTAAAAGGATACTTTAGTAAATTCTACTTATAAGTTTATGAAATCCAATTAATTACTAGCAATTAACCAACTTTGTTATAATCACCACGGAATTAGTTTATATACATGGATGCAGTAATTAGAGAAAGAGATGGAGTAATACACACGGTAAGTTAAATATTTGCTCAAGGTTATGGAATCAATTAAGCCTAGAGATGATAGTTTATCGGGATGTTAATTAACAAACTCTCAAGTTAAAGAACATGCACTTGCAATTGACTCATAATACTAATAACTAAACTTAGAGCCTCTCGAGATTGATGGAGCTTAATTTTAACAAGATTACAAGAGCATTATCAGTATATGTAGCTTAATTAGAGGTACCACGGACCACGGTAGCATTGATTTGAATAATCTTGTAAATGATTACCCATCATTTACACATCGATCATAAAAATAAAAAGTGAGAGGTTGATTAAATAATATGCTTCCACCTTGGATTTAATGTAATGACAGACTAAGCTCACGTTATTCAATAATGGATTGGTGCTTTAAATAAATTAATTAGACTCTTTGTTTATGTTAGATTTATTTGTAAGGAAAAAAATTGTATAGCTCGTGCGTTGATGTAACAACCACTATTGTTTATGTGAAAAGTTTGATTGAGGTTTTGAGTTTATGTGGTCGGTGCCTGAAACCTCAGTGCCACGAAGCTTCGTCCTATATATTGTACGCACATTCTTATACACTAACTGCCAAAAATTGCAGTTAGTAGAAAGTTGACTCAATTGACCAATGTAAATGCTCATTTTATATCTACCATGGAGGCTGAGTTATTATATTGTCATCTTGAATAAACTTTTATGTTAAATAGACTTACATTTACTAATAAAAGCTAGCTCATAAAATAAGTAAACTTATGCTCATAAGAATATTGATAATTAAGACTCAAATACAATTTTAATAATACTCACTCTTACATCCAGCATGGACCATTCCATATTAACGTTATTTACCCCGCTTTAATATCATGTTACATATATATTTACTTATTTACCCCGCTTTAATATCATGTTACATATATATTTACTGTCACACGCTTAGCGTAGATTTTGAATTCAAACCTGACAACAACATTTTCAGACCACCATGACATTTTAACTTTCGGCAACATTACAAAATTCTGGCTAAAAGCACAAAACTGTTGCCTAAACGTTAAGGCAATAGTTTTTCAAGCACGGAGTATGCGGCCATTGCCAGTACGAATAGGCCACGATTTTTTTATATATATTTTAGCCACAAATTCCATAAACCAGTTGTCTAAACTAAAAATGTTGTGGTGGACGAGAGTGAAAAATTCGGTGACACATTTTTTTGAGAAAATATATGAAAGCAACACCCTACATATTTAAGTTTGGAGAGGTATTTGCATGGTTGTAAATCACTTATACTAGAGTTTTTTTTTTCTTCATTATTCATGATTAGAATTTTCGTACTTTTCCAGCCTAATATTATATATTTGACTAACAATTATTAGTAGTAGTATTTTTCTTTCATAAGTTTATAGTGCATAGTTATATATGTAGGCTAATGCTACGGTGGACCACCTTTATAATTGGTCCACTGTGGATAAGTGATCTAACCGAATACAAATTTTACAAATTTTATTGGTAGATTGAAAGTTTATATCATATAGAGCATCCATAAAAAAATTTAAAAAAATTGAAAATCATTTGATATTTTATTGGGATTTATCAAGATTTACAGTATTTAATAAACCGTTAATTTTGATGGATCTCAATAACATATCAAATGATTTTCAATTTTTCTAAAATTTTCTATAGATGATCTATATGATATAAACTTTCAATCCAACGGTGAATTTTGTAAAATTCGTATTCGTTATCGAATTTTTCATAAATGGTCTACCATGGACCACGTACACAAAATGGTATTATGATTGCGTATTAAAAATAGGAAGTGATGAGATATGATGTTATATTTGAAGAGCTGTCTAGTTTTAATTTCACACGCTTTCAGCAAAGAAATTCTGATCCATCAATTATAATTGATATTTTTTATTTATTTATTTTGTTTGTTTGTATTTATTTTATATACTTTTTTTTGACAAGACAAGTCATGTTTATTTTATTTATATAATTTATTGTCTATTACTATTATTCTTAGTTTTTGATAAATATATACACGGACCTTATTAGCTTCATCAATGATGAGTTGTACATATCAAATATATCATCACCAAAATTCAAAATTCTTTTTATGTAAAAGGGCAAACAAATTAAATATATGTCAAATTTATTTATTTATTTAATTTATTTCAAGTAATAGAAATATCACATCACGTAGTCCCCATTCATTCTCTCCAATTATACATGAAACAGGAAAGGGTGGTAGCCTGGGACTTTAATTAGGAAATGAGCTATTATAATGGTATGCAGGTCCACTTTTAAATATTTTGTATATATGAAGCTTAGTCCACATATTTTTAACTAAAAAGGAAAAACTTAATTAATGTGTATTTTTAACATAATAATGATTACATAATGATTAAGTTAAATATTTTTCAGACATGCATGTATATTAAGGATGATATGCTTTTCAAAACTTGAATTTAGTCTAACTCAATTCTTATAAGATGATTTAAATTTGTTTGTTTTTAATTTATTTTATAAAAGAGACATGTATTTCTTGAAATTAAAAAAATAGAGACATGCATGTATATACTTTATTCACATATATGTACATTTTTAGTTGATAACTCATCAATTTTTTTTTTTTTTTTGTTGAAAAAAGAACACTATGATTACCGGCATTATTTAAAGAATATAAAAAAACACAAAGAATATATTGTAAATTTTTTAAATTACACTATGATTATTGTCTAATGATAATATAAAAATAATACAACACGAAAATTGTTGTAACATAAAATTCAACACCCCAAAAACTATGTTAAATATGCTTGAATCTCAACTCCAAAAACTAGCTCATAAGGTGAGGTTGCCATCACATATTTCTACACTTCAGATACCGAGAATCTAAGCAATATGAGACTTCAAACAAACTCTGAACGTCCACATTGCAGTCCTTAACCCGACTCAAATACCATGTTAAATATGCTTGGATCTCAACAACGAGGAAAAAGTAAGGCGACATTGGACAAACTCTTTGAAGAGTAGAAGGGTCCTGGTTCTAGGAGGACAGTTAGACAAAACACTACCGATGATGATTTCCAAATTGCAAAGGTTGAAGCTCCCAAGGAGTGGACTCAAGAACTAGAAAATAGTTTGATACTTACTGTTGAGAAGTATAGGAAGCATGGTTTTGCCGCCTGATGACTCGTCATTACATACATGATTTTAACCTTTTTTCTAAGTGAATTGTAGGTTTTTGTAATGGGTTTTACCATAGTTTTGGGGAATTAGCACATAGATATGGAGATTTCTTGTAAAACAAGCAAAGAAGTATTTTTAAGGATTTTACAAGGTTTTGCACGCGTGCCACGCAGGTAGGGCGCGTGCCACGCAACTCAGGTTATTTCAACACTGCCTAAACGCGTGCAGCACGCAGAGAAAACGCGTGACACGCGTGTGAGTAAGGCTGTAGACACGTGCCACGCAAGAAGGACGCGTGTCACGCAATTATTGGTATTTCAACACTGACTTGACGCGTGCCACGCAGCAGGTGGGCGCGTGCCACGCAGGGAAGACACGTGGCTGATGATTATAGGTGTATTTTGGACGCGTGGCACGCCTAGTTGGACGCGTGTCACGCGTGTCAGCTGGTCTATAAAAGGAAAATGATATTTCTGTGACGAGGTTCGCTTCTTTTGGGGAAGAAATTACATAGAAAGGTATATTTGAGTGTTTAGACTTGGTTTTGAGAGCTGGAAATGGATCTTCTGCATCTAGCTTGTTCAATCTCCATCATGTGTAGCTAATTCCTCACTAGATTGGGTCTTGAAGATGAAGTAGTTTGGATCACAATCATGTAATTGAATCCTTGTTATTAATGACTGTTTTCTTTAAGTTCAATCAATTTATCCTTGAGTTTAATGCTTCTTTGATCTTGATCACCGCCAGCATCACTTTTGATATTATCAGAAAGGATAGATCTTATAAAGATCTCTTTGGTGATAGATCTATTTTTGCTCTTAGCAGAAGTTTACCCAGTTGGTTCACAAAGAAATGACTACAACTCTAGTTCCTGATAATTAGCCAATTGAAATTTTGGTTGAGAAATTTCTAGATCTTGCCAGTGAGACGTTTACTACCAATGCTCTCTCTATTTTCCTCACCACTATGAGGGAGGAGTTAAACAGAACAAGAATTAAGCTATTTGATGAGATGGGCATGGGTGGTGTTCACACTTTCCTCCTCCCATTTTATATGTTTCTACTTATAATTACTCTAGACTTCAAACAAACTCCAACAACACGACATTCAATGTCCACCCTCACGCCTGGGCTAAATGTTTATCGCAGTTCTTAACCCGGCTCTGATACGATGTTAAATATGTTTCGATCTCAATCCTAAAAGCTGGCTCATAGGGTGAAGCTGCCCTCACATATTTATACACGCAACAGCCCGGGAACCTAAGTAATGCGAGACTTCAAACAAATTCCAACAACACAATATTCAACAGTTTTGACCATATTTTTTTTACGATTATTACATATCTTGATTGTTGGAATTCAAATATAAGTGATAAAATTTCACATCAATTATGAATCAATAACATGTTGAAATTATAAGAAAGATGACACACTATCTCTTTTAACCTTGAAATATTAATGCCATTGTTTTTTCCCCGGCTCTCTCACACTCCCGGAAATGCTTCTTTTAGCGAATTTTCATTCACGAATAGACAACGAATGACTTGACAAGTTTGGCAACCTCTCACTTGCTTAATTTAATATAATTAATTTTGATAAAAAAATGTAATTATTAATTAAATAATTCGGTTTCTCTATTATCCTGTTTCATCTTTCACGGTTCACAGCAACAGTAACAAAACCACCCCCTTCTTCTTCTACAATTTCTCTTCTTCCAAACTTCTCTCCTTCTCTCAAATTTTAAGTCTGTTTTGTCCATCTTCTTCCAAACTGACAATTTTTTGATGGTTGTTTGCACATGAATTTTTAAAATAGGGTTTTTCAAAGTGAAGATTTTGATAAGGAATTGGGTATGAAAAGTCTTTGTTTTTTAGGGTATTCATGGAGATGATTGGAGAATTTGGTCTGATATGGAAGAGATGCAGAATCATTAAAAACTAAGTAAATTGAAGCTTCTAGGTTGCCACGTTGTTCTGCTATTGAAAAGCTCACAACTTTGTAGGAGTCTGATTGACGGTGGTATCTTGTTGGTATCAAATAAAAATATTTGTCTATTTTTTAACTATTTTTATTTTCATGGTTATTTGAGAGAATTATGGCTATCTATAAAAGTTTAGAGTGAGAAAGTTGTTTCTGGGTTTTTCTGGATGAGCGTTGATTTATGTGTGTAGTGGCATAAAAATGACAAATGGTTAACTAGAAAAGTGAACAACCGATTCGTGAGATATTCGTGAAAACTATTCGCTGTATATAGCATAATTCCTCACACTCCCCAACAAAATTTACTAAGAATTAACCGAGTTCACGTTAAATCCATTCTAAACTACCACTTCTTTTCATATTAAATGCAGAACAAATCTTAATCATAGTTTTAGATAAACAGGATATTAGTTTAGAACTGCAAATGCTTAAGCCTTAACCGTTAATATAGCATTTTTAGACACACATACACTACCGTACGTATTTGAAGAAAAGTACTTCCCAATATGAAATGTACCTAACTAACAACTACTTAAGTGAATAATTCTAAGCATAAAGATTCTGCCAGTAAACACAGTTACCATTAAACGCGGATTTCTTAATTTTCGAGTTTAATTTGTCTTTATTTGAAGCATGGCTGTATTTCACATTCATTTTTATTTTTATTTTACTCTCATGAAATGTAAATACTGCTACCTTCCTCTTTAAATTAAATATAAAACCATTTTGCAATTTGTCTTTTTCTTTCTTATAACGATTTTTTTTCAAATTTTCAACACATTAATTATTATTTTTAGCAACATATCCTTAATTATATTGCATCTTTTTTTTTAATCTGTAATAAATATTTCAAAAAAATTAATTCATTATCGCTTTTGAAATATATAACTACTTTCTTGATTTTCTTAAAATAGTCTTATATTTATAAACGAATGTAGTACTACGTAATAAATTTATGATTTTAACTCGGACGTAAGTGTATCAAATGTAAATTTTAAGAATATATTATCTCTATTTAACAAGAATGATTTTTTTTTTCTTTCTGAATTACGATGAATGAATTTCTTATAAGGTGTCATGCACTATATGTATCTCTTTTTTTTTTTTTTGACAAAATGTATCTCTTTCTTTTTAAAGTTCACATTTCACATACATTACTTCTTCTCTTTGGCAGTTTCTTGATCTCTTAGAATCTAAATTAATCTTTCATTAACCATGGCCACAGTTTATTGGAAATGATGATTTGTTTCTTCTGTTTTTTAATTTGTGTATTTTGTTGTCATAACTTAAAAATATAATAAGTGTCAAATGGAGTAAAAGAAAAAGATTCGAATTATTTCTTGTAAGACAAACTAGGCACATGGGATGGTAGAGATGCATTTTCTTTCACAATTGTTAACTAGTTCGAGTAATTAATCATTTATGAAAAATGCTAAATAGTGCACCCGGTGCACTGGTTAAGAACATAAATAAGGAAATTTTGTCTTGAAATTCACGCATTCAATGCATTGAAAATGTAAAAAGTTGTTTTTATCAACATTAATTTTATGTTTTATTTCTATTTTTAGTATGCTTAACAAGTGCACTGGGTGCACTGTTTAGCATGACCCATAATTTATTAATCTGGTAATACATAATAATTTAACATTCAACAGTCAAGAGCAGAGATTCTCTAGTGTGACGAAATATTCACTGTTATATTAATTTTCACTGAAAAATCTGGCTTATAGTTTTTAACAAAAATAGTAGTAATTAATTATTTGTTGAATTAGTAGTTAATCAAAGTTGATTTGTCAACGTGAATCAAATGAACACCGCAATAAGACGGATAATCAAACGAATAGAAATGGATTTTCTACATTCATCATTTGACTGCAGGTTAATCTTAACCATCCAATTTTATTAAAGTATATTATTTATTTGATTAAAATTTAATTTAAGGGTGCATTGATTGCATGAGTGCAGAATATTTTGACTATATGGAACCCAAATGAACTCCATACCAAAATGAGAAATAAAACAACGCAACACTGAAACGATTAAATTACGAAAGAAAAATATGATCTATGTAAAAAAAACTTATTTAAATTAAAAGAGAAAAAAAATGCATATGAGTGATTCTAAATAAAAAATAACACAAAACTATCCATTTCTAATAAAAGAGACATTTGTTAGTAAAAAACAAATAAAAGAGAAATTTAAAAAAGAAGATAAAATTTATCTATCTAAAAATTTATGGTGTTTTTGATATGATGGAAATAAAAAAAAAAAAAATTATGTAAATTAATGAATGAACTTAGATTAACTTTAATTCAAATTCATTTTCCATAATTTTCTTTCATCTCACTTTATTTTTATAAAACAAAGACAGACTATTTAATGTCGATTGGCACAATTTTTAAAAAATCATTTTCACAATCCTAGCTATGGTTAGACAACATTAGAGAATTATAGATATAATTATAAATATAATGAAGAAGGAGGAATATTTTCTCACTCACTTTGATGTTGCAATTAAAAGAGAATTGTCAGGAAGAAAAACAGTACTAATAATTGTACTAGATCAAACTCTATTTAAAGTATAGATCAAATGAGACATAGCCGTGCTACCAACCATAACTCATATTTAAATTAATTATACACTCAATAAATTAATTATTAAAATTATCCTGATTTATATAATTTTATATTTCAACTCAATTGTTTAGTCTATTTTATTTTAAACTAAAACAATAGTAGTATTAATCACCTCCTTAAAGCAACCTACTACAAGAAGCTAAGTTTCAAAAACAATGAACCCCACCTCACCCCACCATGTGAAAATCCAAACCACATAAATTGTGAATCTATTTTCAAGGGTAATATTGTCAATTCAAATTAAAATCGACATATAGTTCCTTAATTATTAACTAGAACATCACATCACAATTAATTATTAATTATTAAAATCCAACACCCTTCATTTGCATTATGAGAACAGTTGTTGCTATATATACCAAACTCATCCCACACTTTTTCTCCGGTTCAAACAATCCCAAAAGACTCATAAAAAGTTTGATTAATTTTCTACATTGTTCTTTTTTGTTTATTTTTTTAGCATAGAAGTTGTACTATAATATGGGTAATAGCTTAAGGTGTTGTTTGGCTTGTGTTCTTCCTTGTGGAGCACTAGATTTGATCCGAATAGTGCATTTGAATGGTTGTGTAGATGAGATCACACATTCAATAACAGCAGGAGAGATACTCAAAGCCAACCCTAATCATGTTCTAAGCAAACCAAGTTCACAAGGTGTTGTTCGCCGGATTTTGATAATCTCGCCGGAGACCGAGCTAAAGAGAGGAAGCATATATTTCTTGATCCCGGAAACATCTTTGCCGGAGAACAAACGAAATGGATCAATCGTTAGTGACTCTCATCTCAACAAGAAGGCGTCGTTGTCTTCAAAGAAAAGAAGCACCAAGTGTGGTGATGATGGCGAAGGCGATGATAATAATGATATTGGTGATGGTGGTTTTTTTTACTCATCAACATCACACTTACAACATAAGGAGAAGAAATCGTCAAGAAGGGATCGCAAGAAAGGCCGTGTTGGAATATGGAGGCCTCATTTAGCAAGTATCTCCGAAGATTAGAGATAATCCTTTGAGTTATCGACCAGTGTCTTGTACGTCATGACACTAGTTAAGAGAGAATCATTAAAAATTTAATGGTTCAATTATTGAAATATAGTATCATGAGTCTTTTTTTTTCCCCTTGTTTTACAAGTGTATGTGGGTATTTTATTTTGTGGATAAAATATTTTTTTACCTTGCTTTTTCCTATATATACTTGTGTTTCAATTTTTGTGGGGTGAATTATCATGACTGAATTGATTTTATCAAATCATATGAGATCTATTTGATGCATAAAAAGTAGAAAGAAAAATAAATCAATAATTAAGTCAAATTTTTATATCTAACAATTTCCAATCTCAATTAAGTTACACATGCATAAGAGAGTAATTTGTAATCTCAAGGACAAAGTTTTAATTCTCGCATAATGTTAACATGTGTCTTAAAGGTAGAAATATCTTCCTCTTTCTTTATGTTTTGTGATATACACACAATTGGAAATGAGAGTGAAGGAGATAAAAAAAGAAATGAGCGTTGAGCTTTCCTTTGCACCCCACCATTTGAAATTATTCCAGCTTTCCTATTTGTTCTAATTAATTTTGTGTCAAAATAATTTTTTTTGAGATAGGTGGTTATGATTTTCTAAGTATTCTCGAATACTCTCACTATATATCCTACAATAATTTTCACATTTGTTAAAAAAAGTTTGTGTATATGTGCAATATCGCACATGTTAAACCAACTAAAAGATACTCACTCCGTAACACTTTATAAGCAAAATTGACTTTTTAGATTCATTGTAAATTTAATGTATTTGGTCTATAATATAGACCGGATACATTAAATCTACAATGAACCTAAAAAGTCAATTTTACTTATAAAGTGTTACGGAAGGAGTAGTAAAGTTTTATTAAAAAACAATTGCTATTTATTCAAAAGTTATACATTTAATCTAAAATGCATAATTTGCAAATTTGCACATAATTGAAAAACCTAAAAATATGTCATTTTCGATGTAGCCTCAATTATTACGAGTAATATTTTTTCTTTTCAATGGTACGGAGTACCCTCTTATTTTTTTGTTTCAATTCTACCCTCTAAGAATACTATATGCACTAGTTCCAAGTTATTATTGTTCACTTTATATTTATGACAATGAAAATACACCAATGATTAATATATAATAGTAATATTTTCCCTTTTTTTATTATCATATTTTCTTAATTTGTGTGACGTAGTTAAATGTGACAATTATTATTGGATAAAAAGAGTAGTTGTAAAACCTCAATAATTCATCTATAAAAAAAGACTATGAGAGTTTGTAGAATTTTTATGAAAGATATGTTGACCCTAAGTCTGTACTCCCTCCGGTCTTATATATAAGAAACACTTTGCTTTTTAGATTTATTGTAAAATGGATGAATCTAGACTATATTACACTTTGCTTTTTAGATTCATTGTAAAATGGATGAATCTAGACTATATTATAGTCTAGATTCATCCATTTTACAATGAATCTAAAAAGCAAAGCGTTTCTTATATATGAGACCGGATGGAGTACAATTATAGCTGAAATCACATCTAGGAATTAATGATTAGTTGAGTTGACGTAATATATAGTCTTAATTAAGGTGCTTTAACCTTTGAGAAATTCATTTTGTTGAGTTTTATATTTTGAAATGTGCATGGGTGAAACGCCTCGCGTATTTTAAAATTTTGCATAAAATGAATTGGTATGCGCGGAATCATGAAAAATGGTTTTTTTGAAGCGTCTTCGGTATTTTTGAATCTTGTGGAAAGTGATGTGGACATTTTATTATCATTTTTTTAGAATATGTATGTTAATTTTAATTTGTTAATAAGAGAAGTTATAAAACTTTTTGAAGTGGACAATCGTGATGGAAAGAAGATAAAGAGATGACATTTATGGAGAAAAAAAAATGAATACAAGTTTTTGATATTTTTAATGTTTCAAAAAAAGAAAATGTACACAATTGGCATATATACATGTTTTTACCTAACATACCAAAAATCATTAAATGGTTGTTGTTGCACAACTAAAACAGAAAAAGTAAAATCTGATGTGGCTAAGAGGTTCCCTACAGGCCCAAGCTCAGGAAGTTCACACCATTCAGTTAAGCCCATTACACATGGAGAATTTGCTACATGATGTCTACCAACTATAACTAAGGTAAAATAACCTTCCATCCTACAAATAACACTAGTTGTTTCTGCTCCATCTTCTACAATCTCCTCCTTAAAAAATATCTTGTCTACAAGGTTACTTGTATACCTTACATGTTCCATCAAATCAATGTAAGGATTTTTTATATCACATTGTTTTTGTTGCAATTTGAACCGTACCCAAATCACTGTGAGTCGTATGTTGGAATGTTCAGCGATACGCATAGCGTAAGCCAATGCCTCTTGATCATCGGCTCCACCTAAGAAAATCATAGCAATTTCACAAAAACACTTCTCGCGAATAACTGATAAGTTCCCCCTCATCTGGCTTCGATCAATTAAGACTCCAACTGAACAAGGCGCTTTGATTAGTACTTTTTGGTTCACCGACCGAATCGACCTATTGGTAACTTCAACATTTCCATTCATTGACCATTGTTTATGAAATGGCAAAATTATAATGTTTGATTTTGTATCCATTGCCATGTAGCATATATCATCATGCATGCTAGCATATGGTGCAATTGCCGTAAAAAATTGCAATGCAACACTTCCTTCATTATGAAATAAAAATTGATTAAACACATTGCTTATGCGTTGACTTGATCTCTCTTTATAAGAATTTGATCTATATGATTTATTATTATACTCATTTTTTGTAAGGATTGAAGCTGCTCTTCCTTTTAATTCCATGAGATGTAGAACATAGATTGAGAGAGGTGTAGTGTTTGTAGGATTTGTGGCTTGTAGAAGGTTAATCATTGGATGTACATTTTCTTCACCTTGGATGCATACAAGTATTTTTAAATCAAAATCTTTTTTGTAGTCTTTAATTGATCTTCTAATGTATGTTTTGTATCTTCTTGAAGGGTCATATATGTAATAAACAACTAGTGTTGCAAATCCTGTTATAGCCACCATTGTATATATCATGAGGGTGAATGGAACTTCACCTATTGTCTGTTACCATAATAAAATGGATGGAAATTAGTATAATATGTGTAAATGATTAAAAAAATACATCACAAAAAATATTTCATGTATATATATGACTTTCTTTTTTATTAACTATTAAATCGATAGATTGAATTTATAACATACATTACAAAAATTATATGAATTTACTCTCCAGATATAAGACTCTGTTGAGAATTTAAAAAATCTAGCAGTTGTATTAAAATCGTTGACAATTTGTATTATTTTAAAAATTTATTTTTTATTAGAGAAGATTAATGTATATACTATTTCACCATAGTATTTACTATAAGTTGCGGAAAAAAATATAATAAAATTAGAGGTATATATTTTCATAAGAAAATAATTGGATTATGTGCAATGTGACTGTGACAATCAGCAAATCTGAAACGTCCGATCAAGATCAGACAATCCAAATTTTAAGATAAATTTTAATTATAAAATCTAATTTTATAATTTGGATTATCTAATATTGATCAGACGGTCTACATGTGACCGAGTGCACTGTAGTTAATATATTTTAACCGCATTGAACCCCAATCTAAAATAATTATTGCCATTGAAAAAGAGACAAAAAGAATCTAAAAAAATATTCTTTATTTAGAGACCTAGAGAGTACCTTACTGTTCAATAATATGTTGAACAAACAGAGATCCATAAGGCCTTTGCAACACATGATTAGAGCCAAAGCAAAAGAATCCCCTAATTCAATGTGAAAGTAAAGTGATGGTAAAATAGTACCAACAAACTTCCCTATGTACACTGAAATTATGACAACCTCCACAAATACTGATTTTGTTCCTACAAATTTAGGAACACTTGTCCTTAACCCACTTGTAGTACAATAAGCTGGAACAATCAAAGTAGAACCAATAGTATCAAGCTTTTCGGCCAAAATAGGACCTAAAGGAGGACCATCTGGTAAAACTAAACCGAACCAAAATGCAACAACAAAAGCAGGTTGTCCCGTCATTTGTGCAGACAATCCAACAAACAAAAGTATACAAATTATAACTATAAAATGACTTTCCCTCATTGCTTTTTCTTTGGGATGACGGTTCGAGATCCATATAATTAATGGTCTTAAGAAATAAAATAAAACCGCGAAATAGCAAAATGTTAAACCTAATTGTAGAACATACGTATATGATTTTTTCTCCATCGCTCTAGCTCCATTAAGTATGACAAAATAAATTATCCACATACATGCATCACTAATCATAGATGCTGATAATGCCATTCTTCCAATTTCTGAATTTATAATGTTCATCTCACTTAGGAAGCAACTTATACCTGGAAATGAGGTTAATGAAGCAAAATATATTAAACCTTGAATACCATGATTTTCAGGTCCTAAAGGGTATGATTTTTCAACAAGGTTTAATACTATAGTGCCAAATACCGTAGAAGACATGTGGCCCAATATTCCAATAATTACTGCACGCTTTTCAATCATCATAATTTGTTTGTAATTTATTTGCACCCCCATCCTAAAGAAATAAATTATCATTCCAAATTCTGCAAATGTTGAGAGTATCAGTATGCTTGCTGTTGGAAATAACATCTCATATGTTGTACTACCCAAAAATAATGGACCTACCATGATACCAGCCTGTTATAAGAGGAAAAAAAAATATAATTATTATTTTATTGAAATGGAAATACTAAAAATAACTTTTAATAGTATTTTTTTGAATTTGTCCTATGTTTGTTACAATTTTAAACAAAAAGATTTTGAAGAAAAAAACTGCTTGATTTATTTTTAGGGATTTTTTTTCCATTGGTGTCTGTGAAGCACAGACACAGAAACAAAGAGAATATTGGATAAGACACGAACACTAACACGTTGATACCGATAATAATTTGAGCCATCGGTACACGATAATTCGAGGTATTTGTGCTTCATAAATTACAATAGACATACACGAAAAACTATTTTTAAAAATCTAAAAAAAAAAAAATTCTAAATTGATTACAAACAAGAGTCTTTTTACTTGTATGTATGTGGTAATCTTATTATCAAATATGGTTAAGCTAATAATAAATATATTTTTATATTTTAACCATATAGAAAATAAAAATGATAACAAAATCATGATCATATTGTTAGATTGCTTCAATTCATATTGATGCTAACAACTCAATAAAAAATAAAGGGTAGATGTTAATTATATTGGAAAAAATAAACTTACCACAATTTGTGAAATAAGAAGAGTTTGATGACAAGGGGTTAACAAGAAATGAGTAATTCTACTAAGAATGAACATAAGAATAATTTGTAATGCTAGAATAGATGAGGTATCATGGAGGGGATGACATCCATACCACACACCCTTATTTGTTTGTCCTGTAACATATTGACAAACTAATTTCTCATCATTAATTATTCCATTTGAAGTTAATTGATCTAGTCTTTCACTTCTTCCTCCCATTTCTATTAATTTAATCAAAGTTAATCCTCCAAAGGGTTAAGCACAAAGATAATAGGAATAATGCAAATTAAGTTTGAGAGAATGTTTATGTGTGAAACAATAATTTTGATAATGGATGAAGGAGGAAGGTAGAAGCTTAATGGTTGAAAAGTAGGAATTATTGTTATCCGATAAAATTGAGTAGCCAAAAATAGGAATTCTAACAAAGAAATCAAAATTAATATGTTGATTGGATGTAGTGAAGCAGCATTTTAACTTGTTGACAATGTTGTCAACAATGAGTTAGACATGGTTATTTATTTTTTGACAATCTAAAATCAAATAAGTTTTTTTTTTTTTTAAAGAAAAATAATTAGTCAAATCTTTCTAGGTCCCTCAACTATTTGGTCATAGTTTATATGTTATTGATATATTTGAAAATGTTAGAAGAGATGAATCCCTTAAATATATTATAGTTACCTTAATATATTAGTCATTGCATGTGGCGGCATCTTGATTTTTTATTTTATTTTTTTAAAAAAAATCATTTAATGTCACAAATATATACACTCTTTCCAAAAAGTCATAGGCAAAAGTTTCAATAAGCGCTCAATGATGATTGATTCAGTTAGTAAGAAGTTGATCATGTCCGATAAGAATGTGAGTTCAACTTCACTGTCAGCATGAAAACCTCTTTGGTTGATGATTTGTAGTCGCCCTTGTTAGGGTGGTTCAATGCTCTTTGAGCCTTGAAGTCTGCCTAACGTTAATGGATCTATCTGACTCGAGGAATTAACTTTTACAATTGCAGAATAACCGATTTACACCAAATTAAGCCACTTTAGAATGATTAAAAGCAATGCAAGGGAAAAAAAGAAAATCAAAAGCATTAAAGCAAATTTGAAAGTTCTTAAGAATCATGTTGATCTATATAAAAAAAATACTAAGTCTATACATAAGAATTCTGTCAAATCCTAAACATTACTATATATCTACTCTTCTCAAATGTGTAGATTCCTCTGGATCACGTGACCCCCAAAATTTAGTTTGTTGTTGCACAACCAAAATTGAAGTTTTAGCTCCAATATTCAAAGATGCAAGAATCTCTCCTACACTTCCCAACTCTCCATGCTTCCATTTTGTAAGTTCACTCATCAACTGTGAATCTTCATGCCTCCTTCCAACCATAACAAGATCATAAAAACTTTCCATTTCTTCAATAACTGAAAGAACATCTCTTCCATTCATTACAACTTCTTCTTTAAAAGAAACTCTATCATTCCTAAAAGCACTTAGCCTAAACTCACTTAATATTTGAGTGTCAAGCTTTTTGCTTCTTTCTGTACCGCCAACAATATCTTTCGAAGACGTAAATTGAAAGAGTGTAATATTTACATCAGGTTGATCCAACATACGTTTTGCGTACGCGAGGACTTCTCTATCGTCTGGACCTCCGAAGAAAAACACGGCAACTAGATATGTTGATTCGTTCATATAGCCACACCAAAACTTCTTCTGGTTGCCGCGATCAATGAGGACACCGACCGAGCAAGGAGCTTTCTCGAGAACGTTTTTGTTGAGTTGCTTGAATGCGAAAGATGACTCGGCCATACCTCCGATTATCCATTGTTTATGGAAAGGTATGATTATAAAAGTTATTCTTTTTTCAAGTGCTAAGTAGCATACATCATTGTGCATTGTAGCATAGGGTGAGATACCTTTATAGCAATGTAGTGATACCTTTCCCCTATAAGCATCTTCAAATTTGCTGAATGCGTTGAAGATTTTGTCGCTTGGATTTTCGCGAGGCATGTGCGCTACAAGCACAGATGAAGCTCTTCCGACAAGCTTAACAAGTTGTAGTACAACTAAATCAATGCGATGTTTTTCAGTTGGATTCGAAGCAGAAAGTAGGTTAAAAATAGCCAACACATTATCTTGTTTGTGAATGCAAGCTAGTATGCGCAATTCTTCATTGCTTTGGTGATGCAATATTGTCCTCCTTTTGTAAGCAAGGAACCTTCTAGAAGGATCATATAGAGCTTTCACAACAGGCGATACAATGCCGGTTACAAGCACCAAAGTAAGAATCATAATTGCAAACAATTCATCATTCAGAACCTGCAAAAACATAAAAAATTGTTAATTAATCTTATATACAATACTATCGAGCTTTGAGTAAATAGGCAATTTTGTCCCTGAAATTGTAAGGGTCGGTCAATTTAGAGAAGAACTAAACTCGTTGATATTTTTAAATTTAAGGGACTAAATTGACCGACCATTACAAGTTCAATGACTGAAATGCCTATTTACTCGGTAGCTTATTAAATTGTAATATGAACATGAATATGACTTACATTTCTTAATTTCAAATTAATCAACAAGGCCAATTCAACAGTGCCTTTGCAGTTCATTATAAGACCAAGAGAAAGAGCATCTCTAAAGGGCATCCTACAGAAAAGTAGAGGCAACAAAGCTCCAATAATCTTACCAAAAAATGCAATGCAAATGATGAGTTGAATTATCCACAAATTCTTCATCTTCTGTATAGCAAAAACGTCCGTCCTCAATCCCACGACCGCAAAAAGTATCGGTAAAAGTACAACCGAAACAAAACACTCAAGCTTATCTACTAATGCTGCACCTAATGGAGGACCATCTGGTATAGCCAACCCTACCATAAATGATATAACGATTGCATCTATACCGATAACTTCACCGATGAATCCACAAAACATTAGTGTTATAAGAGTTCCACAAATGTAAATTTCTTGAACAGGTTTTCCCTCTGGTGTGTTTTGAATTGCATATAATGCAGCTGGATGAACAACAAAAAATATGAATAAAATAAGAACAGCGGTTGAAAAGAGTGATCCAATGGTTACTCCTATTGACTTTGTTGATGATAGATTTGCAGCAAACTTCATTGTTGAAACTATACAGAAGCAAAAGTCGCATACTAGCGAAGAAGACGAAGCCAACCGTCCGATCTCTGAATTGAGGATCTGAAGTTCAGCAAGAAAGCAAGAAATTACTGGAAAGGCTGTGATACATTGAACTTCTACCACAATAGGAAGTACTTTCAAAACATCCTTATCCAATGATGCGAAGTGGCTGAGGATTAAAGCTACAATTCCGCCGAGAGTGTAAGGAACAAAGAAGCTTAAAATTCCAATGGCGAACGTCCTTTTACCTGATCGGAAAATGATGGTTGGATCTATCTTTACGCCAAGTATGAAGATGAATAACATATAACCAAAAAATGCTACTGTGTCGAGTACATTTCGTCCTGTTATTGGGAAAAAATTGTTGGCAAATGATGAGTTTTGACCAAGAATTGAAGGACCTAGTGTCACACCACCCTATTGAACATCAAACATTGTAGAAATACATCAGATATACATATCATTAACCATTCCTTCTCATTATACCAAAAACCAGAGAAAAATATTTGTGTCTATTAAAAGTGATGCATCCAGGTTATATCACTGGTTTCATAAATAAGCAAAAGTTCACTGTTTAGGTTCATTCAATAGTTGATGTATCTGATTTATAGACGAGATACATCAACTATTAAATGAACCTAAGAAAAAAGAACTTTGGCTTATATATGAGACCGAAGAGAGTATGAATTTAGTATCAACTAAGTGGTGCACTAGACCTGACAAAGTAGTCCAGTGGTTTGGGTTGAGACACCGAAGGAGTTATATGCTGGAGGTCTAGGGTTCAACTTTTGCTACTAACATCCCTCCAACAAACGAATTACTAACATTTCTCGACAATTTCTTACCAATAAAAGGAAGAAATGTGGTATGCAAATATCCAACCCTTTTCTCAAAAGGTCTCTTATGGTAGGAATTAGACTAATGGACATAATAATCTCACAAAATCTCAATAAGAATGATGTAATGAGTTCCCAAACAAACACAATATTCTATACACATAAACAGCCAATATATCAATGAATAACCCAATACCAAATGGTATCTTAACATGAAAATCAAAGTTGTTCTTAGAAAGGTCAGCAACAACTATCTTGGCCGCGACATCAAGGTTTTTAATGTCTCAGTGAATGTAATACCACTCTAATCGAGTCTTTATCAGCCGCATTTGACCATGATTATCCTCGTTATCAAGGATAAAGAACATCTATAGATAGCATCGACACTTTTGATCACATATATGTCCCTTATCCACCTAATTCATTTTCTTGTGTGTCAGTGTCATTGTCGTGTCCGTGTCAGTGCTTCATAGATTGTAACACCATTACGAAATTAAAATCTTGATGAAAACATAGAAGATAAAAAAGGATTAAAAACTTACAAGAATCTGAGAAACAAAAGAAAGTTGACCAAAAGGCTTGAGAATAAGGAAACTTAAGCGTGTGAAAATGAACATAAGAAAAAGCTGGATCAAGAAAAGAGGGACAGAAAAAGCAAGTGGGTTTTCTCCTAACCAAAATCCCTTTGAGTTAATTTGGTTAATTGTATGACATACGAATGATCCTCCAAACTGTGTATCTGTTCCATCAGACATAGAATAATTGTTGCTAATGGGATTGTTTTGGTCTGACTCCATGGATGGAGCATGAAGAGTGTGGTTGAGAGACTTTGAGGGAAGGAAGAGAGTGAAAGAGACAAAGCCATTTTGATTTGGGAGAGAAATGTGATCATGGATGGATGTGGTAGAGAGAGAGATTCAAAGTATCAGTTGGGAGCGTTATTGGTTCCCTCTTATACGTTACTATTGCTTTGACCATCACCTATTATATGTTACATGTGACATTGTTTTTATCTTTTTTTTGTCTATGATTCAATTTTATTTTCAAAATTTCTATTAATGATTTCAATAAAATAAATTAACAAAAGACATTAAACTCAAGTGATTAATGAGTTCTCCTTAAAATAAATCATTAGAAAGAATCTGAGTTCGATTTCTGATAGAAATAATTGTTGGGCAGACTTTACTTATCCCACTACCAAACTATGGATTAACAAAATCCTTTTCTCTGAAAACTAAAGGATAATACCAAATAATTAAATAAATTAACAAAGTGCTTATTCGACCAATATGTCGTTGGTTCAAGTGGCAAGATTCAATTTTTTTTGACTAATGATAAGATTCAATTTACCGTTTTTTTATATATGGAGAAAATTCGACTTGACAAGAGAGAAATTGTTTTAGATATTTTTTATGAAATAAGAATACTTGAATAATAGGATTTGTGCAGCCACTAATTTCAACATATACTTGTGTAGTAAGCCAAATAATAATTGATCAATATTTTGAGTTTCAATAACCATTATTTAAATGGTTAAATATGTTTTTAGTCCCTACTTTTACGTGAGTTTCGACTTTTAGTCTCTATATTTTTTTAATTATATTTGTAGTCCCTTATGTTTTTTCCGTTTGCATTTTTAGTCCATACCGTCAAGTTCTGGTGACTAGGCTAACGGAAAATGCCACGTAGGACGCCACGTACATTATTGAACCTACGTGGTATTTTTAATGTTGATATATTTTTAGTCCCTACTATTACGTGAGTTTCCACTTTTAGTCCCTACATTTTTTTAATAATATTTGTAGTCCTTCACGTTTTGTTATCCTAATCACCAAAACTTGATACTGGGGACTAAAGATGCAAACAGTGAAAATGTGAGAGACTAAAAATATAATAAAAAAAAATATAGGGACTAAAAGTGGAAACTCACGTAAAAATAGGGACTAAAAACATATCCACATAAAAAATTAATGCCACGTAGATTTTTTAGTTGACGTGGCGTCCTATGTGGCGTCCTACATGGCATTTTCGGTTTGCCTAGTCACCAGATCTTGACGGTAGGAACTAAAAATACAAACGGAAAAAATATGAGGGACTAAAAATGTAATAAAAAAAATATAGGGATAAAAGTCAAAACTCACGTAAAAATAGAGACTTAAAACATATTTAACCCTTATTTAAATGCGAGAAATTCTTGCATAGTCTCGCCCTTAACACTTAATCCTTAGGCTCAACCAACCAAAATTTGACACATCATTTAATTAGAAATACATGGACTTTATATGAATATATAAAAGGAAGGATTTCATTCGAATTAAATGTGATTGATATTCATAAATGCAAATCATTGACTTCTTTTTTTTTAGAAAATCATTGACATTTATTAGCACCTAATATACTCATATTTTTTTTTGAAACCAATATACTCATATGATATTCCCTCTTTTTGTTGCCAATCGAATAAGTATTTCATGTTCATGTTATTTCTTTTAATACAATTACTTTTTTAAATTTATTTTCAGATTTCTTATAATATTTTATTATATTGGTAATTTATATATGTAAATTATTTAAAGTTGATCAATTTTTTTCTTTTGAAAAAAGTTTTGCACTAAAATAATATATTAATTTTAATTTTAAAATTAATTCAATATAAAACAATAATAGTAATTTAAATTCGAAAATAATTATTTATTTGAATTTAAAATAATAATAGTAATTTAATTCGAATATGAAAATTTGAAGTTTTGTGGTGAGAAACATTTGTACATGATTTTATAAAAAAAAATAAAAATACATGTGTACATGCACATTAATTTAAACCTATATAATAAGGCTGCATTTATGGATATCAATCACATTTAATTTGAATGAAATCCTTCCGTTTATAAATTCATAAAAATTTCATGTATTTCTAATTAAATGATGTGTTCAATTTTGGTTGGTTGAGCTTAAGAATTAAGTGTTAAGGGAGAGACTATGCAAGTATTTCTCTTTAAATGCAATAGAATAATCAAAACCTTTCATTCATTAAACTCTACAATTGACTAAAAAAGAATCTACAAAGAATCAGTTTAATCATATAAAATCCTAGTATATAAAAACCTATACAAAACAAAATACAAACAAGTCTATACAATGGATTATCACCTTTCACCACCATTGATGAACAAGAACACCAATATCTCTAAGTGAAGTAAACAAATCCAAACAATCAGAATAACTTTTCTGAAACTTATAACTTCTCTGACCAGAACAACATCTCTGCAACCTATTATAATGACACTCAAGAAAAAGCTCATCAATCAAACAAATAGCACCACTTTGAATCAACCTAGGAATCAAATGAAACTCAGTACCCTCAACATCCATCTTCACAACAACAAAATCATTACTTGTAACAACACTTTTTAACCAATAAGCAAAATCAAAACCTTGAATCTTATCCTTATCACCCATATGACTTGAACTTGTTTGAACAGGATTAATCCTAATCCTATTCCTATTCCTACCCATTCCTCTACCTTTCATCATAATTTTCTTATTTGGGTCTCTTGTAATCTCAAAAAACAATGTCTCATTTCTAACCCAAGCTGCATATGGTAACAAATTTACACCTTTTTTTGTTCTATATTCTTCATGAAAAGCTTTATCTGCTTCAATTGCATAAACTTCAAATGTTTTGTTCTGTTTTGGGTATTGTTTCTTGAACCAGCTTCCAATGCTTGAACTATAGCTTCTAGCTCCAATATCAATGTAAACATAGTTTTTCTTGAAGCTTACATCAACCATTGAAGTTAAGTACTTTATGTTCTTCAAATTTTTTTTCAATGGTTTCAATGGCTCTTCAAGTAACAAAGATTCTGCATTTTTCACTATTTCACGTTTGTAACGTGGAATTAAGCACTTATTCATAGAATTTGAATTTAGGGGTGAAATTGAAATTGAATAATCTAGGGCTTTGAATTTGGGGATTTTCTTTTTCATCAAAATCTCTAGAATTGTTGATGAATCTACACCGTTGATTTCTCTTTTTCTGATCAATTCAAAGCATGTGAATAATTCAAGAAATGAATTGAAACTGTATTCATCTCTCGCCGACGTGTGAACCGCTAAGATCCCGCCGGGTCGGAGAGTTCGGCAAATCTCCGCGGCGAATTCCGCTGGTTTAGAGGTTTCTTCTAAACAGCCGTTGCCGGAGAATTCAAAATCGAACGCGTCGCCGGGAAATGGATGTCGGTGACCTTCTCCTTGAATAATCAACGGCGGTGACGGTTTCTTGAAAATTCCGACGGAGTCTACAACGCCGATTTCTTTCAACGCTAAGACGTCTTCTCCGGTGGGAGTATCAATACAGAGAGCTTTAGAATTCGGTGAAATTGAACCCTCGCCAATCAGATCATGGAAAATTGCGGCGTAGTATTCAACCGAACGGTGCCAATTCTTGCCGGAGAATGGATCACTGGAGCCAGAAAGATGAGAAGGAGTAGTGAGGTTGATATTTTCTGTGAAGAAACAGAAATCAGAAGAGTCACATGATCCACCGCGAACTGTGACGATGATTGCGAATCGCGCGGCAAAAATGAGAACGGCGAAGGAGAATAAGCGAACGAGAATGTTCCTTAGGATGCCATGTTTCGCCATGGTGGACTCCATGGTTTCTTTAGCAAGAAACTAAAGAGAAGAAAGAAAGGGTATGGTTTGAAAATTGAATCTGGTTTGGAGGGTAAAATGGGAAATTCAGGTGATTTGCTTTGTGGAATGAAGGTGGAATGAATAGTGTTTAGTATGTAAGTGATGGTTAGTTCAATCAAAGTGCCATTCAATTGGTTTGGAATAACAAAAATGCCATTATATAGCCGTTGGAATATTTGATGTGAGAGTATAGTCATTTTATGAGAAAGAGTAGATAACCTTAACTAAAGAATTAGCAAACAATTTATCATAAATAATTTTTGGTTAAATTTTACTATCAAATTTTAAATTATGAGAATCTCTTTCTTTAAAAACTCAAATTATTAACAAAAAATAAAATAAAATGAGAGGTATTAACTCTATTACATTAACTCATAAATGAAGACTCTATTACATTAAAATATGAAGCATAGATAAAAAAAAAAATAATAATCCTTCAATGTAATCTAAAAGAAGTTATTAAAATGTAAGTAAAAATGAATATCAATATGACTTATATCATAATCAGGGACATAGCCAGCTTGTAGTTGAATCATCTCAACTTTTTAAATCCCTCAACTTTCATGGTATGTTTGGATGACAAAGAAAACGAAAGGAAAGAAAGTGAAAAAAAAAAAGTATAAGAAAAGAAAAAGAGTGAAAAGTGAAATGATTGTTTATTTGTTTGATATAAGAGAAAGCCTAAGGAAATAAAGCTAAAATAAGAGGAAAAAAAAATTGGTTTTGCCATCTAAAAAGGGTTAGCGGCGCAATTTATTACCCGTTTGTCTTCCATTAAAGTGTAATTATTATATTCATATATAAAAGCACTAAAAGCTATATATTTGAAAAAGATATATATTTACTCAATGACAAAAATAACCATAACAATCTTTGATTTTTATTTATTTATAATTAGCTTTAATTAAATTTTAATTGAAGTTCTTTAAATTCTAGTTAAATAAAATTGAAGATACTCAACTTTAATTATAAGTTATTTTTTAAAATAAAATAAAATGAGGCCAACAACTTAAAATGAAAAAGAAGAAAAAATAAGGGTAGAGTACCTACTTGAATAAAGGACGATCCTGGCACAATTTGAAAGCAATTTTGACCTATTTTTTTTTTGTCTTCAAATTCTTTGTGATGTCATTTTATTCATTGAATCATAGAATCTTCTCTTTGACCATATAATATATCTAACAACTATCTAAAATACTATAAAACATCTATAAAAAACAATAAAATTGGGGGCATTTCAGTTTGTTTGATTGTGCAGAAAATAATAAAAGCAAGAAAATAAATAAGATGCTTGTTATCCCAATTCAGTATCCAAACACTACAACACTATCAATCACGGACTTTTCATGCTCTCTTAAGAATTTCTTGATTAAGTAAATTGTAATCCAACATATACAGTAACTATAGTCCTGCTATCATGAAAGGTTAATTATAAATAAATATAAATTTGGTAAAACTAAAATAATGAAAAACTATGATTGGTGACTTTTTTATGCGACATCCTCGATACTTAAAGAGACGTTAAATAAAGTTTTTTTTATGAAGCATTTTACGCAACTTCATAATTGCTAAAAAAAAAAGGAAAATATGGTCAAAATTGTAAAGTTTGTTAATGTTATTATTATTTTTATTATTATCTTTCTTTTCCTATTTCATTTTTCAATGAGTATTAGAAGTAAGCATTTTTTTTTTATCCTTTTCAAATTTTGCTATTTGCTTTATTAATTTGATCACATTATAGTAATATTCTCTTTATTCGTTGCAGCTAGTTGGAATCAAGATTTTGTTCCATGTACTGTCCATGTTAATTGTAGAAAAGACATGTGTAAGCCTCCTTTTAATCCCAGGTGTGTTGATTGGAAGTGTGTATGTCGTTTTTGGTAATGACAGATTCTATGAATTCCATATCATTGAAAGTAGACACACATCTAGAATATCTTATGAGTTGCCATTTAATTTTTGTGTGTAAAATAGGGTAGCAAATAATATTATGTAATTTAAGATGATGGTAATAAAATAAAGTAGCAAATGATATTATGTTAATTATTTCTCTATTGTCAAAAAAATAAAATAAAAATTCTTCTCTCTTAATTTCCTCCAAATATAATCTCTTGATTAGTAAGTTAAACAAAATAGTTCTTTATGATACTTCTAAGCCTAATTTTTTAATTGTTTCATAATATTATTACACATATCGTAACACCATATATTTATAACACTAGTATTTCATTTACATCGATTGGAAAGTGATTATTTAAAGGTATATTGTAACATTTAGTCTTCTTTTATAATAAAAAGGAAGACAAATGACAACATTTGAAGAATCTTTATCTTTGCTACGTGAACTGAAATCCTTGCGTTATTAGATCGCATACCGTTTCTTGCTAACCAAATCACAGGTAAAGCATGAAGGACAGCGACATTGGCAATTTGTTTGAGCAAGGGACTCCAACCATTTATGATAGCCCATATTAGCTGACAAATGACAACATTTGAAGAGATAAAGTTTTAAGAAATAAATTGATTGCATGCCACCATAGTTATTTAGTTTATGTTTATAATATTGCTCTACTGTTATATTAATGTGACAAATCACTTTGTATATTAATGTGACAAAACACTTTGGGTTATTCTCTAATTATTTTTAATAAAATTTTAAGTTGATTTTGTTATTTACAAATTATCTATGTGATGAGATGTTCTATGCTCTTGAATGTTTGATTTTTTTTTTTCTAAAAAAAAATAAAACAAACTATTTGTTTAATTAATTAAATATGCTTTTAAATATTTTCGTAGTAAAAAATGTCATAATTATTACATGGCTTTTCATCAATTCAAACATACAAGTTATCAATCATAAACTTTTCAAGCTCTTTTGACGATCTCTATCATGAAAGGTTATAAATTAATAGACATTTGACAAAAAAAAAACTATGATTGATAACTTTTTTATGTGACCTCCTTAGTAAGTGTGTTGAAGGGATAAAAACAACACATTATGTACTAAGAGAGACATTTAATAAAGTCTATTTTTAGGAAGCATTTTATACAACTTCATAATTGTTAAAAAAAGAGGGGATTATGGTCAAAATTGTCAAGTTTGATAATGTTATTATTATCTTTCTTTCCATATTTCTATTTGCAACGAGTGTTGAAGGTAAGTCTTTTTTAAATGTTGTTATTTGTTTTTTTTTTTTATCACATTATAATTATAGTAACATTCTCCTTATCATTGCAGCGACTTATATTACATATTCTATTACATGTATTCAAGATTATACTTGTTCAATAAACATGTGCAAGCCTCCTTTTAACAGTAGGTGTTTTGAAAGGAAGTGTGTATGTCGATTATGGTAGTGATAGATTCTATAAGTACCATATCATTGAAAGTACATAGACACACATCTATGATATTCTATGAGTTGCCATTTAATTGGCATCCAATAAATTATTTTTTCCCTAATTTCACAACCTTGTGTATTTTTTAAGATGATGATAATAAAATAAGGTACCAAATAAGATTATGTAAATTATCTTATTGTCTCTTAATTTCCAACCTTTAACTCCTATAGCGAATAATAGTTTTTATGTTACTTCTAAGCTTAATTTTTTAAGAAAAGTAATTAATGTTGTATGAAAAAGAAAAATTACGAGTTAGTTTACACTACTAGAAAAAGTTAAAAAACCGACGGAATTTAGAGACAAAATATATTTCGTCTCTAATAGAGATAGAATTAGAGACAAAAAAACAGTTAGAGACAGATATTAATATTTTTATTTTAGAGACAAATATTTTTATTTTAGAGATAGATTTTGTCCGTCTCTAATAGTTTAGAGACGAGAAAATTACCGACGGGATCAAATCCATCTCTAGTCTACTTAGTGACGAAATATTTGCATTTTAGAGACAGATTTTGTCCGTCAGCATTTAAGATTTTTTTAGTAGTGTTATAAAATTTTATTAATTGTATGGAAAAAATAAATTAAAGAATTAAAAGAAGATGAAATAATAAATAATTAATGGTATACTCAAAAAGTAGCATTATATGTTTAATTGGTAACGTAAAACAAATTATAATTAGATATAATTTTTTATCTTAAAATAATTTATAATTTGGTACATGTTGATTCGTTTTTTACCCGTGAAGATAAGTGTAGTGAGGGTGTGGGTCGAGTAGGTTGCAAAATTTTAGATCATTTTGGACTTTCTTTAATCATTTTGGATCAATGGTGAAAGGCAAAAATTGTGAAAAAGGTTCGTCATTAATATGGTTAGCAACCACGTGAAGGATATGGAGATTGAGAAATAATATTGTCCTTAGAGATGTTATTATCAATTTATCGATCTGTTCTTATAAATCAAATTAATTATTTACATTTCTTGACTTTAGTTCATAGGTCCATCTGATTTGTAATTCTTCATGTAATTTTGGGTGTGTTTGTTTTAGCTTTAAAAAAAATAGATTTTTCTTTGTATTTTTGAAAATAGATTTTATAAAATCGTTTTTCAAAATATTATAAGTTTTTTTATATTCATTTTTTATAAATTCAAACACTAATTTTGACATTATATAACATAAACGTACATTATTGAAGATCAAAACATAGTCAAAATCTCAATTTTTACAAAAAGTTGTATTTCAAAAATGATTTTTATGAAAATCTATTTGAAATAGCTTCAAAAAAAATGATTTTTTTTGAAATTTTGATATCTAAAAAAATTACAATAAAATGATGAAATATCTAAAATGACATTTTAAGAATAACTATTCAAACCAAATTTTAATTTAAAGCTTTTATAAAAAGTTTCTTTGTAAAAAAAAAATTACGCAAAATTATATTACACTATAAGAATCTATTTTGAAAAAATCTATAACAAACGCACCCTTTATCGATTGGTGTGTAATAATCTCTTAAATTGTTTTCACCACATTTATCACAAACTATAAGTGTTGAGTACATCTTAGATTTCTTATAATAAGTACGTTGCAAAATTTTAGATTTCATCCCTTTGATTTACAACTTTGGAGGGATATATATAATTTGATTTATATATATATATATATATATATATATATATATATATATATATATATATATATATATATATATATATATATATATATATATATTTATATAAAATAGTTACATGTGAATAAAAGGCATACGTGCAACAAGTTGTGCCGTTAAACCTTTTTGAATAGTAAAACTCAATTTTTAAAAAATTACATTCATAGACTTAAGCAACACAATATGACTATGCATGACTTTTTGAACTCTTTTAAAAAAATTTACAGTCTCTAATGCTAAAAAGTCAAAAATGTCGAATGCAATTTACTACTTTTAACCCAAACTTTTAATGATTGTAAAAGTATCCATGTATAAAACCTCACTAAATTACCAATATTTCAAAAGTAACTCATGTCAAGTAAAAAGTCATCATTGAAATATTATTTGTAAATTCTACTAATAAATTACTCGTTTTCTTCTTTTCACTCGATTTAGTTTTTTTTAGACATCAAAATATATTAATAAAGCATGTTGATTACAAGACGCGCGTCACTAGAAGCAAAAACAAATACAGAATTGTCTTTTATGCATGTGCCACATGAACAATAGTATATCGTCATAAAAATGGGGCCTAAAAAATTTATATTGTAATAGTATTAGTAAATGAGAGATATATAAAACGAAGAATTTTGTTTTAAAAGAGTATATTTTTTCCGTTCTTTTTTACTTGTCTTTTGCTGTTAGATTTAGCGTTCCTATTTAGTTGTCATTTTAGTATTTTATGGGTATGATTTGTCAATTATACCTTTTATTAATTGCTAAAGTTTGTTTTTTAATAAACAAATTAAAACAAAGTTTATCTCTTATTATATTCAAATTGAAACCAAAATTTGTTACATATAACAATCGTTTCATAATAAGTTAAAATTCTATTAATAAAATATTATGCACTAAGTTTTCAGCTATTTTAATTCTTGAGCATTCATTAACAGTGAGAGACATCAACAACATAACATCACCATACATAAACTTATTTATAACACAAGACTAGTGGAAACAAATGTTTGTATTAAGATAGTTAGTTAGTTGATGTTAGTTAGTTAGTTAGTTAGTTAGAAAGTAGTTATAGTTGGTTATTCATTAGTTGAGGTAATTAGATCCTATAAATAGGACTACTTTGTACACAATTAACCATCTTTTATCAATCTATATTCATTCCACTATGAATCTCTATGAGTATCTCCCACACGAATACTCTTATGCACTCTTTCTTGCCGATCACTATGACCTTTATCCCTATGATTCAATGATTCATAATATGGTATCAGAGCGATACCCAAGGGATGAAGATGAAGATTGTGCTTCCGCTTACGATTCTGAAAGTTGTGAAGAAGATGAATCTACTACTGTTGAAATTCTCAGCACTTCTACTCAAGATCTGGAATTTTCAACTTCACAAGATTCAATCCTTTTTGGCAGCTTTGCAAGTCCAATCATTCCGGTTTCGATTCCTTCGATTGCATCAGATTTTGATGGTTTCTCCATCAAGATTGGAGCGATTACTTGTTTTCTTGGTGATTCTTGGCGCAACAATGTCGATTTCACGATCACCGTTTCCGAAGAACACAAGCAATTGAAGAATTTCGAAACTGAATTTGTACTTTCTGAAGTTGTTCTGAAACTGCAGAATCAAAGTGTTCAAGCGTCCTCTTCTCCGATCAAGGTCGAGCGTCAACATGACGGCAACGTCCGGTTCTCGCAAGATCACGATCAGAACAGCAAGAAAGGTGAGATGCTTTCTGATTTGTTACTCTGTTTGTCGAAGAGCGTCACTTTCTTTTCTCACCATCGTGCTTTATGCATCGCTGTTTTTGATCCCGGTGGAATTATGACAATGATTTACTGTTTTGTTATTACGCTACCTTTTCTGTCAAATTTCATTCCGACTTATTTTACCGTCCGTGTTTTCGTCTTCGATCCCGGCTTCAGTCACCGTGATTTCTGTTCGCCGTTGATCTTGCTGTTTGGGGGAATTTTGGATAGAATTGACAGAATCTCCTTACTAGTTGCGTTAATTCATGATGAGATCGTTGTTCTTAGAAGTGAGATAAAGATTCAATTGAGATTGAGAAAGTATGGCAAAACGTTGAGGGAGAATTATAGTTTCCAGATTCTAGGTGCATTGGTACATTTTGTACCAATTTTTTGTGGAGCTCTACTCAACAAGTGTTTTTGGTCTCTAAATCGATTTCTCAATCAAATCTTGTGTAGCTTATTATCAACAACAGTCCAAATTGCAGAAGGAGCTACATTTTTTTTGGATTAAAGTTTGTTACTTCAGAAGAGATGTAAGCATAGTTGTGGCAATTGAAGTTTAATTGCAATTGCAATTGTCCATTCAACATGATAATTAGTTGAAGTTGTTTAATCAGTTTTTGATTCTGATTGGTTTCTTGCTCTTCAAACTCATACTAAGAGTTCTCTTACTATGAGTTTGAGGGAGGCTATTACAATATAGAAGTTGGTTCTACAACATTGTTCAAGCTTGGTCAGTTGCTTATGACTTCAGGTATTGAAGTGGAGTCTCCCATGGAAGTATTTGATGGCATGATAATTGACTATGATTTTCGAATTTTGGATCTTCATTCTAGAAATGGTTGTGTTGGTGATCAGTTTGGGTTCATTTTCATTCCATTTAGACAATGAGTGAACACATATCTGTTGAAGATAATTTTGGGATTGGATTTCATTGGCTCTTGTGTATATGATTTTGTTGTTGCTCTGGTGCTTTTGGCTCCCAATTGAATTGGAGTTGGTAAACTATCATTGTGTTCATGTTGGGATCAGTTTACTGCTAGAGTTTGGAAATTGTTTGGATTAAGTTTGGTGCAGCACTGCTTACTCTTGTACTGTGATGAAGAAATTATTTGGTTTTTAACAGCACAAAATTATACCGTGATTGAGTTTGGTTGCTTGTGGCCCTATTGGACTTGGACATCATGAAAGTTTATTTGCTACCATACCATTTTAGCTAAAAGTTTGAGAATAATTGTAATTCAAACTCAAATTGGTAAATTTCCCAATTTTGAGTTTGAGGGAGGCTATTAAGATAGTTAGTTAGTTGATGTTAGTTAGTTAGTTAGTTAGAAAGTAGTTATAGTTGGTTATTCATTAGTTGAGGTAATTAGATCCTATAAATAGGACTACTTTGTACACAATTAACCATCTTTTATCAATCTATATTCATTCCACTATGAATCTCTATGAGTATCTCCCACACGAATACTCTTATGCACTCTTTCTTGCCGATCACTATGACCTTTATCCCTATGATTCAATGATTCATAATAGTTTGCATCTCTTGGAAAACAATTAAGGACAAACAAAAATTTAAAACTAATAACAAAAACAAAAAACTTCACACTCGTAGCAAACAAGAAAACCTTGTGATTGAGTTTTTTCATTATCGGCAAACTGTTGTTAGTACCTTTTTATTTTACCAATAAAAGCAAAAATAAAAATTAAGCATGTACTTGTATATGACTAAAACGTGGTTAAATATAACATCACTAATAAATTAGGCTAAACATGTCACTCGTTTCCAATAGCGGTTCATAAAATTTATTTAGACATAAATAGCAATAACAAAGATTTCAATAACAGTCAAATTTAGGAATTTAGGCCAAATTCAAAATGAGATAAAAAACAAGATTTAAAAAATTGACAATAGTTTTGTTACGGGAGAAAGAGATAGTAATTAACAATTGTTTGTTACGAGAGGAAAATAACGTTTTTTTACATAATATATTAAATTTATTAGAAAGAGTTCAAAAAAATAGGAATTTATTGGTGGATTAAATTGAGGGTATATTAGGAAGATAAAATGCAAAAATACACTTTCTTAATTTGATGTTACTAGTCTAAAAATACAAGTAAAAAGGAACGGGGGGAGTATATTACACTTGAATAGAAGACAAACGAGCAACGAGCTACGCCGCTAGCTTTTTTTGGACGGCAGAACCAATCCTCTTAAATACTACATTTAAAGACCTAAGAGATACCACATTGTTATGCATGACTTTTTGAACTATTTTCAAAATATTCACAACATCTGGTGCAAGGAAACCAAAAGTGTCAAAAGCAAATGGTATGAAAGCATATTGATTATCAGAACACGTTTTCTCATGTTTTGCCACTTTGTTTGAAGCAGCTTTAAGTGCATTAATAGAATACATTAAAAATAAAAAATGAACTTGAGTTTTCAATAAGGCTCGCGTAGGGGCTCTCATGTTTTTTGGCTTACCTAAAATCTAAGATTTTTAAGTTGGTAAAGACCCACCCCTTCTTTCAGTCGGAATCACTGAATGAGTCCCCAGGATTATGGGGTCCTCTGTCCTACAGGAAAATCTCTAGTCGTTATTCCACAAGTGGGAAAACTTCAGTTAAATCCGCACATATATGTTTTCTTCCTATCCACTCGTACATCAGAACATCGGCTGGTTTCAATGTAGATCTCCCCTGTAGTGCATCCAAATATTTGAGATTTATTTTTTATTATAAACTGAGGGATTTATTAGTTACAAAAAATACTAAAAAAGATTTTTATAACTAATTATTATACTATATTTTTATCAAATGATGATGCGTATGATTGAAATTATCTTATTTATCAAACTTTTTTTTTATATAATGCAAAAAGTAATTATTTTACAGTGTTATTTGCTTTTTCTTATATTTTTAATAATTTTTATATGATCTCTAAAAACTCGTAGACATGCACCCCTTGCAAATTTATACATAGCACCACACCAGCAGCAAAAAGCAAAAATACCACGGAAAAGAACATTATAAAGAAAAATGCATTTAGTTTTAACAATAATTTGTTTGAAAGAATATTTAATAGTACTAAAATGTAATATTTCTATCAATTAAATCAAACCCACCTGACCATTCGATTATACTTTACCAATATTAAATTAATGCCCTTTAGTAAGTAGTATAAATTACTGTGATTTTATTTTATATATATTAGTTTGTTTTTTTTTTATGGATTTATATAGGAGTATTAGTTATAGTGATTCTTAAAGAAATTTTATAATCTTCATCTCATCTGACGCATATTTTAATGTCTCTAGAAGCTCCATAAAGAGAAGCCTGCACGGCAAGACGACTATAGTCTCATTAGCATTCACACTATACAATGAATCTGGACGAGGGGACTAGATATAGCTTGACTCATATCATGGCCATCACTTGGATAGCGATATGTATAAGTTATTATTTTGTATATTTTAATTTATATATTTTTATCGGTTAAACTAGAATTTATGAATTTAATCGTATATTTTTATCTAACATAAATTAAAATTTTATAATTGTGTATCGGCTTCAATGCTTGATTGCCATGTGTATAAAAAAAAAGATAAAAATAGCTTTTTTAGTAATTTAGTGAATAAAATTTGATATTCTTAAAGCAAATAAATGGAAAGTTTAGAATCTTGATAGGCAATAAAGTGTCTTTAAAAAAAGTTTAGAATTTTATTTTATTATCGCTCTATATTCTTAAAGCAAATAAATGGAAAGTTTTGTGTATATTCTTATAATATGAAACTCGATATTCTAAAAATAGTGAAATATAACTGATTGATTAATGTAATTAAGAATAAATAAATATTTTCATATTTATGGATCGTGCATTTCTTCTAATTTTATTTGACAGATAAAATGATAAGATATTGAAAATTTATATACACAAAATAGAAGGATTAAAGTTTTAATTTTAATTATAATATTTGATCTAATAATAATTTACATATTTTATAAGTTGAATTAGAATTTATAAATTTAATCGTACATTTTTATCTAACATAAATTAAAATTTTATAGTTGTGTATCGGCTTCAATGCTTGATTACCATGTGTATAAAAGAAAGATGAAAATATTTTTTTTAGTAATTTAGTGAATAAAATTTGATATTTTTAAAAGCAAATAAATGGAAAGTTTAGAAGCTAATTAACCTCCAACTTTGCCTATAATAATATCCTACCATAAATTATTGATTTGTAGATTATAGTAGATTAATATTCTCAGATTCTCACTTTATACTTTTTGTCATTTAGCCAAATAACAATAGAAAACCAAAGTTGACCTTCACCGCCTTGCTCACCAAGTAATCTATCATCACCTCTCGCTATCTTTGATTTTTTATTTTATTTCCATATACAAAACCAAGTGGCAATATGCAAGTTCAATTAGATGACACCAGTTTCATTTTCATTTAAAATGTGAAATATCATTTAAATAAATAAAAAACTATTCTGTCGGTTAAGTAATTTCTTGGTTATATGTTTTCCCAAAAAACAGAGAAATTTTAAATTCATGTTCTCTAAAAAAAAGTATTATTAAATAAAATTCATTAACCACTATTTTTTTTTGTTGTACTTTAATTAAAATAGATGAATAATAATACAATATGACAAGCCATGTTTTGATCAAATAAAAGAAGGTATGTAATTTTTTTTATCAATAAATGGCATGCTTGTATTTTGATGATAAATAAAAAAAATAATAATAATAATAATAATAATAATAATAATAATAATAATAATAATAATAATAATAATAATAAAAAATTGAAAACATATATATCATGCTAAATAAATATACAGTGTACAAATCTCTAGTTGGTGTAAAAAAATTACAATAAAATTATAAAGTCTGTTTTAATCTAATTTTAATGAGTTATCAGAACTCGAATTCACTTAAACTATGTAACAAAAAAAATACAATAAATGGAATGAACTTAATCTTATAAGTCATAAGTGTATAGGTATAAGATCCTAAACCAACCCTATAAAAAAAATTCAAACCATAAAAAACTATGCCAAAAAAAGGAATATTCCTTTCTAAGATAGCAAAGATTCAAAAAAGGATTTATCTTCTACAGGCTCTTCCTTGGCTCTACCTCTAACAATATTATTAACACGTTGATTCATATTATTCATGTAAGAATCCATTGGAAATCCATTGTTTTGCATCATCTCATGGTTGAAGAATCCATTGTTGGAATTATTGTTCATAGTTGGCATATTTGGTTGTGGTTTGTTGATAGAATGGTTACCACTGCCACGTGGCGCAGGAACATCATGATTGTGTTTTCCTTCATAGGTTGTGATTACTGCTCTTAGATCTTGTGAGGCTCTTTCCACATGTTTTCTCACTGGACATCCTGGGTTTGTACACTTATAGTAACTCCTGCATTTATTTGGTCACAAAATAATTAATTTTACTCTTTCCATATGTTTTTTATCGGATGAATATTAATGTTATATTTCTTAATGTACGTTCTGAATGTTAATATTTTTAAGAAAATTAGTTTTGCTATTTAAAAACGATTAGCAGTGCAACTTATTATTTGTTTGTCTTTCATTCATATATAATTATATTATATTAATGTTACAATCTTAAATATATAATAATTAGTAGATGGTTGTTTGAATAATATTTTTGAATATATAAAATAAAACAAGTGGGAAAATTCTTTAGATAAGACATCACATGGGATAGAAATTTTGAGTCTTATCATCCATGCATGCATTAGAGAAGAAATGAGAGTTGCCAAATTTGACCAATATGAATATTATGACTGTGGATAAAAAAAGTCTTCAATTTTGTGGTCTTATTCAACTGCACGCGCATAGGTTGATCATCTATAGAGGGTGTTGGTCAAATTAATGATCTATGACTACTAGTATAGATTCATCTCTTTTTTTTAACTTTTGTAATTTTCACCTTACATTGAAAAAATTAGTTGAACTATATTAATATTTTTGTGCTTTTTATGGTTGAATTAAAATTTCCCAAAATAAATTATTTTTTTATGTGGATTTTAACTTTGATTTGTCTTCTTAATTTTAGACACTTATAAGTATTAGTTATATGGGTATATGTGATAAAATATAATAAAAATATCTAGTAATTTACAGCAAAACATACAATATATATATTTAGTGACATTTCATTCCCCTAAATGAAGCTTATAATTAGGGGTGATTTTTCAAATCCACACAAAACTAGGGATATAGATATAGATTGTAAATTCATTTTGAATTTGAATTTTGGACATCACAATTATAAAACAATTATCGTATAATCTACTTTATCAGAGTTATTTTCATCCACAAATTTTTTTAAGGTCAAATGCATTTAGTTGTCATTTAAGTTTAACGCAAGTGTTTTTTCACTATTACCAATTTTTAATCCTATTCAATTAAAAAGAAATCTACCTAGTTATTTAATGTTGAAGTAACATGTTTAAAAAGTGTTTATGACACTAAATATGATTAAAAAGTGTCATCTTATCATTAAATGGCGACATAAGTATATTTTACGATTTAAAGGATCAACTTGTCATAAACATCTAACTTAAAGAATCATATGATATATTTAGCTATTTTTAACATTAGTTTTTTACCTTGGATTTGGATTTCCCTTCACCACTTTCTGCCCATATTTTCTCCATCTATACCCATCATCTAGAATATCAATGTCACTTGTTGTCTGAACCACAACTCTAGGTTCCCTCACTGTTCTATTTCCAACTCCTGATGATATTCCCTCATTTTCACCTTCTATTCTCCTGCAATATTAATTAAATTCAAAATTTAAAATCAAATAAAATTAAGCACACAAATTAATGTTCACATAATATAACTATACATAAAGCAATCACATTCATGGTTTTAAATAATTGCAGTCGGAATATAAATTATTTTGAAGTCTCCACAACAGTATAACTGCAACTGCAATTTAAAACCACCATCAATCTGACTAAAAAAAGTAAATAAAAAAACTCACCATTTTTTGGCATCGGGTTGATCATCATCACAAAGCTCCTGATCTCCACCTGATTTATGAGAACTCTGCTCAAAATCGTCATCTCCAATCGATATAGACGAATTCTCGGGCGTAGTAACCAAAACCATTTGCATATCATTTTCATAACCATTTGAAGGAGGATTTGCGACCGACGATGACGAGGAAGACATTGAATTCATGTTCCTTTTATTAGCTAAAGGCTTAGGATGATTATGAGTACCTTTGTAAACTATCTCAGTAATTTGTCCATCTATAGCTCTCTTTTCAACTTTTTTCTTTGTTGGACAATTTGGATATGTGCATTTATAATAGCTTCTTGGATTTTCACTTCCTTTCACTTGTTTTTGTCCATATTTTCTCCAATTGTATCCATCATCTGATCTTCTACTAAGTGTTTGAACTTGTTGCTGCTGCTGTGGTTGAGTTTGATAATTGTTGTAATTATCTGATGAATCTAAAGCTCTTTTGTGATTATTTTGTTCACTAGTAGAATTATTCTCTGGTTTGAAACTCTGCATTGAAGAAGAGTTTTCTGTTTTCACCATACTCCATCCATTCTGGTATACATGAAAGTTTGTAACATTTGTTAGAAAATTCAATTTAAACTATTTCATAAAAACAAGAGAAAAAGATATACTTCCTCCGGTCTTTTGCAGAAGACAATTCACCTTCCTAGATTCATCGAATAAAAAATTTATATGGTCTATATCATACAGTACCAGATAGTCAGATACATAATTTATTCAATGAATCATAAAAAGTGAACTGTCTCGTATAAACAAACCAGAGAAAGTATTACTTAAGACGGAAAAATATGAATTTCGTCTTTAATTTTGTCTGTAATTCAAGATTTTTATATGAGTTTTGTGAATTGAAATTGGTTACATACGTTTTGAGCTGTGGCGGCTGAAGGTTGATTAAGCACAGGTTGAGCTTGGAAGGAAAAATTTGAGAAGTTTTTATCTTCTGCTTTCACATTCTGCTGCTTTTCACCATAATTGTTTTTCCAATTATTAAGACTTTGATTATTTGCAAATGATCCAGTTGTTGGAGATGGAAGAATCTATATTAAAATCAACACAAATTTAGTATACCATATATGCCACAAACAACAATCACAAATACTATAATACAAAACAAAAAAGCATATAATATGAGTTTAATTTTCATACATGGACGGTCGGTATATATAATTTTTTTTACACTATCAATAAATCACAACCAGACAGAAATACTTATAATTAAAATTAAATGTTTTTGACGATTATGATTAATTGAAAATGTAAACAATATTTTAATTGATAAATATATATATTTATTGACATACCAACAAAAAATTTATATCATATATGAAACCTATAACAAGCACAAAGACAAATTAATACAAAAGATGTTAATATGGTTCACTTGTTAAATAACATCTTAACCACATAAATGAATAAATAGAAACATATAAATCAACTTATAAGAATTATCAATTACAGAAATATACCGACATATATCCAAATAAGATGTGTATCAGAATGTTCACTAAGGTATAAACTAATCAAACATGATGAGAAATATGAAGTTAACTTGAATTATATATGAAAAAACATTAATATTTGTTTGTGAGATGACTTACATGTGAAGAATTAAGGAGAACAGGAGAATCAAGAAGCTCAGAGAGGGAGAAACCATGAGGGATAGAAAAGTAAGAAGAAGGAGAAAAAAGTGGTGTTGGAGAAAGAGGAAGAGATGGAGGAGGTGTGGATTTGAACTTGGGCAAACCCGACCCGTTTTGATCCGACAAAACTTGATTAGTATGAGATCTTTCGGTGTCTCTAAGGTTTTGGTCGGTTGGAGAATTAAGAAGGTCAGAAAAAAATGAAGAGGTCATTTGGAATGAATTATGGAAAAGATGGTTATGAAGTTTTTAGAGTGTTTTGTTTTTATATATTAACAAAAAAAAAATGAAGAATAGGGAAAAATAATAAATGGAATTGGGAAGGAGAGAATTAAGATGAAGATGAAGAAGAAGAAGATGAGAAAGTGATTAGGAAATGATGATATAAAGGATGAGAAGATATTTCTAGTTTCTAGGAAGGTGAAATGAAGAAGTTGTGTATTTTTTCTTTTTGTTTGGTTTAATTTTGGGTCAGAGGGTGTGGGTTTGACTGTATGGCGGCTGAAATGAAGCAAACTGAGAGAGATATTTTATTATTTTTAGCAAGGTGTCCAACCCTCATATCATTTATATCATATTTTACACGTATTATATAGTAAGTTGTTACAAGAATACAACCTGAAAATAAATATATAATAAAAGATTAGAAAGACAGAATTGAGAGTTGGGGCCAACTCATTCTCACAAATTGGCTTGTAAGATGAAGATTGCTTTTTACTTATAAACATTTATTTTGGCCTTGTCGCAAGCGATGTGAGACTTCTTTAACACACCCCCTTGCGCTCAGCATAGTTGGGCTTATTGCGCGGATAGGTGAAGGGCTCGATCAGAAACCTGATTGCAAGCGGTCCGACGAAGTGGCCTAGCAAATCGTTGATAGACTTTGATACCATCTTAGAATTGAGAGTTGGACCTAACTTATCCTCACAGAACCAGCTTGTAAGGTAAGGATTGCCTTTTACTTATAAACACTTGTTCAGGCCTTGTCGCAAGCGATGTGAGACTTCTTTAACAGTCCACAAATCATAATTTAATCGGTAGAAATATTATTATTAATGTTGAATATTATGATCGATTCATATCTTAGTTTTTTGTTTTGTGTATGTGAATTTTTAATAGTATGTCATTTTATTTATTTACAAAAAAGAAAGATAATTTATAATCTCGTGTTTGGCTCAATTGATAGGGATTAAAATTGTTGTCTCAATCATTATGATCAAGCTAAATTAGCTCATACAAATTGCCACTAAAAAGAATCGAACCTAAAACCTCAAGGATCGGAGGAGTACATTTTCAAATCTCAAGTCAAAATCACTAAACCAACTCAAATAGATTTAATAATTATTATTGTTACGTGAAATATTAAACCGTGACATTAGTTAAGTATATCTGGAAAGAAATTTTTCTAGAACTTCTGCCTTTAATGATTTAAAAACGTAAACTGTTAATTTTTTTAAAATATTAATTATATTTTAATTTTTTATATATATAATTAATGAAAAACACTATTTAGCATCACCAATTGTTATTTGTCTACCTTAAAAGAAAAGAAAGGTAAAAGGCATATGCAATGACCTGGCCATGTATGAAGCAATTGCCTTATTTTCCCACGTCTTGACGGCATTTAGGGGTGAGCATCGGTCGGGTTCGGTCGAAAATTATCAAATTGATAAAAACTGTAACCTCTTAATTTGGACCAAATTCCGACCGTTTACGTATTCGATTTGTTTGGGTTCGGGTCATGCGGGTGACGGGTGCAACGGGTCGGTTTTAACGGGTTATATTGAAATGTTGTTGTTACATTTAAAATTTAATTAATCAAAAAATTATTTGTTTTTTACAATTCGTTCAATATTTCGTACATACCGCAACAAAAAATACAATAAAACTGATGAGATGAAGTTAATTTGTTTCAAATTTGTAAATTCAACGACAATAATAGATAGTAGATGAAAAGTAAAAATTAAAAATTTAAGATAAATCTAAAATATTATCTTTCACATCTCGTTTATCAACATATTACAAACTAAAGCTTGTAAAATACAACATTTTTCTCATCTATCATAGATAGATAAAATTAACAAAGTTAAGAGCACATGATATTAAGAGAGAGAAGAGGTGCTCGAAACTAGAAAAAAAATTAATTTGTATTTTAGAAATTATTCGGTCGGTTTCGGTTATGAAGAGACGGAATTTTAGTGACCCGCACCCGCCCGTATACAATCGTTCAGGACCGATTTTTCACAATTGTTGACCCGAGACTCGACCCGCAACCGACCGAATGCTTCCATATGTTGGCGGTTATGCCGGTTTCGAGTCAGGTTGCTGGTTTGTGCTCACCCCTAGGCATTTAGGGTGCAATTTTTGTTGGCATGATGCACGATTAATAGAAAGTTCTTTTTTTTTTTTTTTATCAATTTAAGTTTTAGAGTTCCCCTAGAAAGACCTAACCATTTTAAAATTTATATGATAGAAGGCAAATGAACAAAAAATATATCGCTAATCATTTTTAAATGTCAAAATTAATTCTCTAAAAAACTACATTAAAACACCTACAAAAGACAATGGTTTTAAAAAAATCTATAACTTTTAATGCTACGAAACCAAAAGTAATGTCACATTGTTCATATGCAAATCTTCAGACTTTAGCCAGATGAACATGGAAATGATTTTCTTTCTAGATGATCATCTTTTAAATTGTTTTTAGATGCATTATTCTTTTGAGAGTATTAGATGCACACTTTATATTATGAATATGAGATGAGATACACTTTTTAGACTTTATTCTTATCCCAAATAGATCTTTTATGGTGAATATATAAGTGACAAAATAGTTTCATATGTAGTTGATTGTTTTTGGTGACTACTCTTTTATCCTTTCATAATTTAAGGGTATTTATCCTTCAACCAATGAGAATTATGAAATGATAAATTAGAATTCCTCTTATTTTTTCAGACTAACCGTAAATTATGTATTTGTGGTGCATATTTTAAACAATGTGTATTTTATGTTTTTGGTCGTGAACATTGTGTTTGTAAATATCCATTGTAATGCATGATTTGTCATTTCTTCTTTATGGAATAAAGCTATTTACAATGAAGAATATTAAAATTACTATTAGTGAAATCAAAAGAAAAAAGTGGATGAAAAAGAAAAAGAAAAAGTTAAAAGTGTGAAGGACATATATGAACATCTGGAGGTATATTAGGTAATTAAGGGGGTATACACGTAAAAAATTCGAAACAATATTATGATATATCTGATCCAAATTGCTTGTAGCTGGCCCAATAATAGAGATTTTTACATTATATACCCCTATAGTCATTCCTTTACCCCTACAAATCAATTTTATATTTTTTTATCATTTGAGACTTCACTCCACCAAATATTTTTGGTATTTAATAGTTGGAAAATACTATTTGGTAAGAAAATCTATGGAGAAGAATTGCAAGAATAAATTTCTACAATTGTTTACATCAACTATCCCCATAATTTCCACTAAAAAAGGAGATTAAAATTACATCATCCTATAAGATAATGTCATGTGTTATTCTTACATTTCTTTTCTAAAATAATTCTTACTAAAATAATTCTTTTCTATACCCCGATATATTTATGAAACTTTAGCCCGGGTTCAAATTACAACCTACAACCAAAATGGCTTACAAATTAAAATTCCTAAAATTTTGAAAATGATTCTGAAAAATTTAGCCACGGTCTTCAGTTTGGCCTCTTAGACCTTTGGTTATATATGTGTCTCAAATTGTTAAACCATTTCCAAAGTTATTCAGTATATTAGTTATAAGCAAATTGTATTTAGAGGTTCTTTAAGTCATTTAAGTTAAAAGACCTATTACTAATTAGTTAAAAAACTTAAAATATTTATCTATTACAAACGTAAAATTTAAAGAATCTCTTAATGCATTTTGCCTTAGTTATATTGGCTCTTAATCTAACTTAAAAGCTACATGCACCAACTCATTGTTGTACAAAGAGCATTTATTTTTTAGTTACAATGATATGGGTAAAATTAAAAGAGAAAAACTCATAAAATAAAAAAGAAAAAAATGCTATAAATTACTTGAACTAACCTATAAAAAATGCTATAAAATGAAAAAATAATTGTTACCAAACTTGCCTATTTTTGTCATATAAACTTCTAAGTTATCTAGATATAAGCTCAAAATTTTGTTTTAAACACATAATAATAATTACTAATAAAATAAAAAAATTTAACGATTCTAGATTTTTTGGCAAAATTTCAAAATCATACTCTTTTCAAGCTTTGTCATTTTTTGGTGCTAGAATCACAACGTGCTGGTCTTAGGTATATTCACGCCTGCATAGCACAATTTTAAAAAATTGACAACAAACAATTCTAATTTTTAACAGGATTTATTTCGTTTTTTAATATAGGTATACCAATTCCGAACAAAACTATATTGAAATGAAAGTCTATTTGAGTTTTTATCAAATTTAAAAATAAAGTCATTTTTATTTTAACGAAAAAAACCTACAATAATGGTTTTTATTTTTCATTTGTATTTACTAAAACTAGTTGAAAAGTCATTGTGTCACCTTCACACATTTATTTATATATTGGATTGGATATCATAACTTTCATGCTTAGTAAAACTAATGTAAAGATTGTTTAGATTGTTTTAATGCTCATGTTATGGAGATCTCTTCGAGTGAGCTCTCCAGTCTCCTTTTTGATGATTTTTCCGGAGTTTGCATGCCTCAGAATATTTATGTAACTTCTTAGGTATTGTTCTTTTTGGACGTTAGCCCTCTTTTATCACAAAAAAAAAACTAATGTAAAGATCTTGACAAATAAAATAATGTAGAAGATAAAAAATAAGTGGAATATCTAAGATTTGAATCCTTAAAAAAATTTAATGAAATAATGTGGAAGATCTCTTTTTTGATCATATAATTTAATGACTAAAATTTTATCCTTAAAAAAATAAGTGGAATATCTAAGATTTGAATCCAATTTTTGTATGTAGAATGTGATGCTCCTATCAACTAAAATAAACTCATGAAAAAAACTTGAAATCTCTTATTGAATTACAAAAGCATTTACCAACAATAGATTAGTTACCGAAAAAAAAAATTAGTTTAAATAAATAGTAAGTGAATAGTGCCTCTTAAATAAGTGGTAAATAGTTCGATCATGTACTCTTTATGTATTGAGAAAATTAGTTAAAAGAGAAAAATCTTTGTCCAACAAATTCATTAACGGAGATTAATCATTATTAGACGACAGTGAAAACAACGTACTTATAATATTTATGGAACAAAAAATAAAATTCTAGTGTAGTAATTAAAAATTAAAAATTTCACCAAAAAATGAATAAATGGAATGTTTAAGGTTCGTATCCTGACTTCTGCATGTATAATATGGTGTCCCTATTAATTGAGTTAAACTCACATGTACAAAATAATAATCTTATTTTAGACATGTTAGAAAATACATGTAATATCTCTCGGAGCATTATCTGTCGAAGACAAACTTGGTTGCTTGAGGCATATTATCTATCCAAATATTCACTTTTGCATGTCAGGTTGTGGCGGTGTCGAATTGGCTCAATACTTATTCCTCTCCTGTAGCACTTTTGATTCTCTTTGGGCGCTAATTCGGTCTTGGATTGACTTTTCGGCGGTGGAAGCTCATAACCTCCTTGACCATTTTATTTAGTTTACTTATTCGGCGGATGGTTTACGAGTGCATAGATCCTTCTTGCAACTTATGGTTTGCCTGCGTTTGGATCGTGTGAAATGAAAGAAATCTTAAAGTGTTCAGATATCCATCTAATTTCTATCTATATATTCTTTTCTTTTTTTTGTCAGGTAGTCTAACAGCTAGAAACTCATCCTTTAAAGGTGAATAAGTGGACATACCGGGTTTGAACCTCAATTCCTATATAAATGTACAACGTCCTTTACCAATTGAGCTAAGCTCATGAGGACTATATATTCCATTTTAACTTGTTAAAATAAAATTTCTCGAACCATATTACATATTTATACAGGACTTATTTTTTTTTCTTAATCCCCACTCTCTCCAAATTTAAAACATCTCTTTCATTTTGTTTTCTAATGGAAATATTTTTTGGAAAGCATCTCTTTCGTATTTTTCTTAAACCAAACATATTTTCAATTGCGACATTTATCTTTAATTATATATTAAATTTAAATATATTTTAAACAGATAGAATCTTAATTCTTGGATTTTACCAAGTAACACCATACTTTTAATTTCATCAAATCATGTGATATCTTATGATTATGACAGTTTTCTATTATGACACAGATAGAGTTTTCATATTGATCAATCGAAATTTATTTTTCAATTATTTTATTTTTCCTTAATTAATATTTAAATTTAATAAGATATTTATAAATAATTAATATTTTGAATATTTATATTTTCTTGGTTGTCAAAGTCATCTTCCAATAAACAATCAGAGACTAATCTTTTAAAATAAAGAGATCAATTTATAAGTTGATATTTTCTAAAATGTGTTCTATAAATGTATGACAAAATACACCTACACACAATCTAAGATAATATCCCTGAAAATTAAAACGTCTAACCGATTGTTATAAGTATTATTCACCATGCATTTGAAATCCAATTCAAAATTCACTTTATCAAGTTGTAACTCATAAACCCAATTTACAGCGGTTAAAAATCCTAAAACTTTACTAGTATCCACTTAAGAACTATCTACTTAATGAACTCATTATGCCAACTACAGCCCACCATGTTAGTTCGTATATTGAATATTTAGTTTATTTATCAAAATAATTTATTTTGTCGGTAAACCAAATGTTTCATTCGTACGCAACTAAAGCTCTTGAAAAAACAAAAATCTTTTTAAATAGTTGACACAATCCAACAAATATTTTTCTATATGCATCGGACGGAAATCAAACATAAAATCAAATAGTTAAGTGACTCAAGTGTTTATCATTTATATGTACTATATATTGATTATCAAAATAATGTTAAATATTTTAATGTTATATTTCCTTGAAATGCTCATACACTACCCTGAAAACGTGCTTACAGCCTACAATTTGGTATGGCTCACATGTCAATTTCATTGCTAATTGCTATCAAAATCAACTGTGTTAAACAAAGACTTGTAATATTTATTTATTTATTTATAAGCAATAATACATACAAAACTCATCAATCGCCTATATAAATGTATCATAAGAGAAAAGATCCTACCTCAATGACAAAGGTACCAAACTAAAAAATTGTGATCAAAATCATAATGAAGATCACTTCAACTGAGATTGAGGAGGAGAATATCACCAACGCGTCTCCATCATCGGAATTAGAACACGAAAATTATAACCGGAGAGTGGTGAAAATGGTGTACAAAGCACTACTACGCGGCAGCGGTAGCGAGAAGGAGAAGCTAGCAAAAGTGGTAGGAAAAGAATTGGAATGGAGGTACCATGGACCTCCACAATGCCAACACATGATGAAAATGTTGACCGGTGAGTCAATGCAAAAAAGTTTCAAGTTTAGGCCAAGGAGAATGAGGAGTGTTAATGGTGACCGTTTGATTGTTGAAGGATGGGAAGATGTGGGGGAGTATTGGGTGCATGTGTGGAGGCTCAAGGATGGGATTATTACTCAATTGCGTGAGTATTTCAACACTTTGTTAACTGTGGTTTCTGAGGATGGGAATGTGGGTAGGATTTGGAGGAGTACACCTTGGGCAAGGGTTCAAGGGTCCTTACCAGATCTTGTTCTTTCTATATGAATGTGTAATGATGTATGGTATACTATTTTCTAATAAAATAACAATCATATGAACTGTGATCAATGTTTTAGTTTGCATGGAGTGGGTGGGAGCAAGTAACTTATAATTGTATGAATAAAATTTTATAATACAATATATAATAAATGATTATACAATTTACTAGATTGTCTAGTTTATATATGATTATGTGTGAAAAATAAAAAAAGAATTGCTTGTAGTGATGTTTTTTGTGCTCTTTTTACCTAGAATTTTCTAAAATGATAAATGTTAGTTGTTAATTTGTTACAGAAAAATATCGCATTCGTGAATTTTTTAATTATATTCTTTTTCAAACTCTGTTAACGAAATCGTAAATAAGGTATTTGAATTTACGATAGAGGCACATGTTCTCATGTCCGCTAATTTCATTGCAATTTCTAAAAATTACAAACTATAAAGTTGAAAGGACGGGCAATATTGACGTGATTTTCTATTTCTCTAGACATATCCTAAATTACCTTATCATTCATTCTGTTTTGACTAGCTAGCTTGATCTAAGTTTCAAGTTATGTTAATTGTGATTGTAAATGTAGTATCTAAATATCGGCTAATGCTACGGTGGACCACCTTCACAAGTGGTCCACCGTGGACAAGTGGTCCACCGTGGACAAGTGATCTACCGATTACGAATTTTACAAAATTTATTGGTAGATTGAAAGTTCATATCGTATAGAGCATACATAAATTTTTTTAGAAACATTGAAAATCATTTGATATTTTATTGGGATTTATCAAGATTTACAGTATTTAATAAACCGTTAATCTACATGATGGAATTTTTAAAAGTGACACGTTTTCTCTCTCTAAAATTTTGAATCTCTCTGCCCTCTCTACCGTTTTCCCGTCGCCATCTCCCTCAAATCCAACCCTTTTTGTACTTCACAATGTAACAAGGTGGTGGTGGTGCAAAGAGGAGGCGGACAACCCTCTGCACCACCTTGTCTTAGATCGGCGCCGGCGGTCTCTTCTTCTTCTCCGACACGTTTTTCCACGTTTTCTTTCCCTTTGGCTGTGCTCCGGTACCGGTTACTCGTTCTTCCTTGGAGGCTGGCCGTCGACCACCAGTTCCGACGGTTTTAGCGATGATTTTGCTGGCGACGCAGTGGTTTTTCCGGTGGGTGTCTATTGGCGCGGATCTAGAGGTTTTATTTCCTTTTTTCCGGCGCCGGTGGTTCTGTCATGGCCGGTGCGTGGGTGGTGCTGCTGGCTTCTTGGGATCCAGTAGGTGGTGTTCTGACCAGGTGACGTTTTGGTGTTGAGATGGTGGTGGTGAGGGGCTTGCAGCTGTTGGGGTTGAGAAGGGTGGCTGGAGGTGATGAGGTGGCTGGCGGGCACTGTTGGTGGTTGGTGGTGGTGGTTCTCCAGATCTGACCTTTGAAGGATATCTCTTCCCTCGTCGCTGCCGCGTCTTCAACGGTGTTCTTGCTCTTGCCGTGGTGGTGATGTTGGCCGTGTGTCGGCCTCTTGGGTTGAGCTTCGTGTTGGTGGTCGGATCTGGTGGTGGGTGGCTTTGGTGGTGAAGGTGAGTACTGTTTTCTGGTGTTGGTTGTGGTTGTGGAACTGGGTGATAGGTGTTTGTTGCTCCGATGCGGTTTAGGTGGTGGTTTGTTGCTCCGGTGATGTCAGATGAGGTGTTGGTGGTGAGGTTATCACATTGGCGTTGGATCTGTTGATGACGTGTGCGTTTGGCTCCTTGATATTAGTTTCTCTGACCCACTACCAAATCTGTTGAGATTTGCAGGGCTCTTTTTGAGTCTCTGGGGTTTACATATCTTTGAGATTTGCAGGGTTCTTTGGGATTTTAAATCCGGTTCTTTATATCTGGTTGTCTTTTATCGCATAGAGGTCGACTGTTTGGGTTTCCTCCTCGATACAGGCGTCTCTGACCGCTTCCGAATCTGTTGAGATTCGCAGTTTTCTCCTCTGAGTGGCTGATGGTTCCAAATCTGCTGAGATTTGCAGGATGCTTTGTATCTGGATAACCTCGTCCACGTTGATGTTGATGGTTCCTCGGGTTTGCTGAGACTTGTCCGCCTCGGTTCTCGTTCTACTTGCGGCGGTTAGCTTTTCGCCTTAGGAGCTGGTTCTAGATGCTGATGACCCGATGTTTCGCGATCGGGAGTTAAGGTCTAGTTGTGGCAACTGTCCGGGCTGAGTTGGTGACTGCTAGAGTATTCGGAAATCTGAGGGGAGCTTTTCTCTTGGTGGTACATCTGACGTTTGCCGAGTTATGCCTGCCTGAGGGTTTTTGTTCTACTTTTGTCTGGTCAGCGGTTCGCTTGATGAAGCTGGTTCTGGATGCTGATGGGCCGAGCAATTTTGATTCGAGTTCGGGAGTTAGAGTTCAGTTGTGGTAACATTTTAAGCGGGATTGGTGACTGCTCTAGTAATCTTGAATCTGTGGGATGCTTGACTGTATTGGGGATTAGGAGTTGTTTTTTCGATTAGGTGATTGTGTAGGAGTTTTCTAATTACGGTGTTCCGCTTATATACGACACCTATGTTCTTGTGTTCCTTTTTTACCGGACTCTGTTCGTCTTGTGCAGAGTCTCGGTTATTAATAAAATTTGCCATTCAAAAAAAAAATAAAAAATAAACCGTTAATCTTGATGGGTCTCAATAACATATGAAATGATTTTCAATTTTTCTAAAATTTTCTATAGATAATCTATATGATATAAACTTTAAATCCAACGGTGGATTTTGTAAAATTCGTATTCGTTATATGGTTTTTTATGAATGGTCCACCATGGACCACTTGAAGATATGTTATATGCTTTGTAATTGTAACATTTTTTGTTAAGCATGACATTTGGAAGAGTAAATCAACCAGGTTTATTCAAAAGGCGCCCTTTCTAAGAAGCAAGTTTGGATGCTATTCTATCACATATATCAAGAAAATCCTCTTTCATGCGTAGCCTATATTTCATCTTAAATTTCAAATGTTTATCCAGACGTTCTATAATTAAAAAATTTAAGTATGTTGCTCATGAGACGCCTTGGTGGATCTATTGATTTTTTTTGGAAGCGTAGACTCTTGATTTCTCAAAGAATTGAATTTTTAGGGATATTTATGCTAGCAAACACTCTTTTTCAACATATTCGCTTTAATTGATTGAAATTCAAAATTCAAAAGAATCACACTAAACTTATGTGTGACCTATACCTAAATTTCAATTTCAACCAATTAAAACGAATGTGGTGAAAATAGAGTATTAGAAAAATTGGAGGGTATATCATCCAATTGTGGGTACCAAGTTGATTATTCTTTCATGCATTATCATGAAGCCTTTCACAGTTCACTACCTCATGGGCTTCGGCCTTCGGGTTCAATAGATGAAGGAAAATACCGTAATACCCCCACACTGTTTCTCATCACTCTTCTCTTCTCAGTTTCGCAGTTCTCGATTCTCTCTTCTTCTTCCTTCCATAATCCGAAACCTCTCTCTCTCTCTCTGATCCATTCATTAGAGAAACCAAAACGTTAACAAAATGTTGCGGTCCTTAACGAGAACCGCAGCAACAAATCACCATTCATGGCGCAACAACCTCACACCAACAATCTCATCTCTAAATTTTTCTTCAAAGTCTCCATCAAAGCCCACTCCCACCTCTGCTGCCTCCGCCGCTACCGCTGACACCTTCTTCGACGAACAAGAACGTCTCCGCAACCTCGCCGCCGACGAAAAGAATCCATCTCTCAATGTGGGTCCCAACGGCCGACCCCTCTTCACTTCCGCCTCTTCTCTATCTAAGCTCACTAACAACGATACCTGCACCTACTTCAATCTCGCGTACACTCTCTTTTTAAGTTTTTTTTACTTTGTTTACCATTGCGGCATTTTCTCGAATAGGTTGTGTGTGTAGACAGTGTAGTGGAACTTTGAAATTTTAATTTTTTTTTTTTTTGGATTTTGTGTTTCTGGGTCGCTTTTGTTTTCCAGGAAGGAGACATTGGATGCTGTTTTACCTGAAGGGTTGCCGGTGGGTATGTCGAAGGAGTTTGACGACTCTAAGCGAAATGCTTTGCTTGTTCGTCAGAGCTTTTTGGATCTTCGTGATAACTTCAGACGTGTGGTTGATCCACCAATGTGGTCATCTCACGGTAAAGGTGCGGTCTTTGCGCTTATACTTTTTAATTACACAATTATTTTTTATGTTGATGATTCTAAATTGTAGCTGTGATTACGTTGCGAACCTTGATTGCCATTTTAGAACAATGGTATTCAATTTGATTTGTTTTCCATTTAAAAATTTTTTAGGGGTCAAAGTTAGGAAGCAAGTTATTTTAGATGGTCCTGTTAGCTGTGGGAAGAGTATTGCGCTTGCAATGCTTGTTCAGTGGGCTAGAGAAGAAGGTTGGTTGGTTTTCTATGTTCCTCGAGGAAAGGAATGGACTCATGGAGGATTTTTTTATAAGCATCCGCAAACAGGTCTATGGGACACACCTGTCCAGGCCGAGAATGTTCTCAAAGTAAGACTAAGAGTTTTACTATTATTAGCTTTACCAGTGTTTTTTACTTTTGTGTGTATGCTAAACCAACTTTTTAATTAGAAGTCCGGTATTGAGAAAGTTTCAAAGAGGATAAAAAATTTATTTTCTTGGTGATGCTTTGACAACATTGAGTCAATTTATAGAGGTTGTCTGTTAGATTCCTAGGATGGTTGCCAACTGTTTGAGTTAGTATTGGCTACTCAATTGGTTGTTACTCCAGTGTCATATGGGCACCTGTAGTATTATACTTTTGTTCGCCTAATTGACCGGGTAGTTTACCTATAAGAAATACAGTGCCAATTCTTTGAAATGTAGTTATTTAGCAAGTAAAAAAGAATGGGTGCACTTGTCTGTCGTCTCTCTTTTTCCCAATACAAAGTTACTATTAGTATTTTTTGCTTGCTTAACTAATGCCCTTAGAGAACTTGTTAGTGTGACCCTATCCTTATATATTGTCATGATTATGCAAGCTAGGACTCAAAATCCACATTATCCAATGATGACAATAACATCTTTTTTAATAGACAAATGTCTGTAAGTTTATGATTATTTTAGTTTCCAGGAGTTGAACCTTGTACCACCTGCTTAAAACCCCGTCAGTGTCCGTTAACTTAGCAATAGATCTATGTGACACAATAATGTTACGTGCAACAGCTATCACTCTGGCTGCCTTAGGACATGTCATGTAAAATTGTTAAGTACTATGCTACTAGATTAGTGTAGTGCTAAACCTCTATATGGGTTAAAAAATTGATATTGATGAAGGAAAACATGTTCTCAATTTGTTTATTTCAATTTTAGCTGTTTATTTATATTTTGCATATTAATGCTGATTACGATTAACAATGTTTTATTATTGGCTTCCTTGCCTCATTACTGCGAGTTGCTTTTAATGTGGATCATTTTCTTCCAGGATTTTTTGAAATACAATGAATCGTACCTAAAGCAACTGCCATGCCAAATATTTGATCCAATCCCATTAGGTGAGGGGGCTGGTGTTGGATGGTTGAAAGATGCTGATTCCATGGCGATTTCTGAAGGTACAATGTTATATGAGCTTGTGAAGACTGGCATTGAAGAAACACATGCAGCTGTTGGAGTGGTAGTTCGTTTGAGGAAAGAGTTGTCACTTGTTAAAGACATGCCTGTTCTTATTGCAATTGATCAAGTGAGAATTATATTCCTTGATGTTAAGATGATGTTCATTCTTTGAAATCATTTGTTCTCGAAATTGGGTTATGCACTTATGATACATATTTTTGTCTTATTTGCTGTGATTGCTTGTTTCCAGTATAATAACTGGTTTACATTCAGCGAGTATGAGGAACCTGTCACAATTCGTTCATGTCGGCCAATACATGCTAAAGAAATTACCATGGTTAGTACATTGCTTTATATTTTAGAACAATGCCAGCTATAACTTCTGCCCCTGGAAATAAGCTCCATTGAATGCTTTCTACTTACTATTGCAGGTTAATGCTTTTAGGTCAATGAAGCATGATGATATGATGGTAGGGGCCTTTTCTCATTCAACAGCTGTAGGAAAGCTTCGTCAATATTTACCAGATGTTCCAGTAGACGCTCGCGCTATGTTTCCTCGATACAGTTTAGAAGAAGCCGAGACTGTTTGTCATTATTATTTAAGGTTTGCTTACATACAGTCTCTCTGTTTTTCAGGTTTATAGCATTGCTTACGAAAAATAACAGTTTCTAGTGCATAGCAGATAGAAAAAACATTATTTAATTAGTCTAAAACAAGTCGTCTAAATTTGTATCTATTTAATTTATTTTTCCTATTTGAAATGTATCATTGTTGGACATTTCCCATATATATTGTCCGTCTATAATTTTGCCAGCATAGAAAGATGCATTGTAGACATATACTATAAGTGTTTCTTCAGCAAGTGGTCAATGGATTAATGTTCTTGTATATTTATATCTTTCTCTAGTCCTTAAGCAGAAGCATTATTTTTATTCGTAATTTCGTATCTTGAATATCTTGGAGTACACTTCTTTTGTCTCTCGTATTAGTATGTTGATTTTCTATTTTGTATAATGGTAAGCAGGATCTCGATCATACATTTGCTATAGTTAATGGAATTAATATCTTTTGAAAGAATATTGCTTTGCTAATTTTTTTGATTGATAGATACTGTACAAACAAACTTCATAGCTTGAAAATTGTATTTCATATTATTGAGTTTCTTGTGTTTTCATATTTGACAGGCAAAGGCTTATTCGTCGTGAAGCATTCACAGAAGAAAATTGGAAGAAAGTCTACTTCCTATGCAATGGGAATGGAACAGAGATGAGAGGGTTAGTTCCTTTCATGCGATGACAGACACCGGATGATGCATTATTATTGAAAAAAATTAACGAATGAGATGTGTTCTGACTGTCATCCAAAATAAGTTTCGTATTTTTGTGTGCTATATTCATCATAGGATAGAAGACAGTTGGATTACTATTTGTACGATCCACATTAATCTGTTTAATTTGCTTTAAACGTTGTTCTCAAAGGCAATGTAATGAGTCTGGCTTTTCCGATTTTGTACATCTAAAACATTTCGTTACTATAAGAATAGTTTCTCTCTATTAACCAAGCAAGAGGTTTTTTCTCGCTCCTTCCCTGCCCTTTTTTCAAGAGAATGTAAAATCACAATCTCTTCTCCGATAAAACCATTCCCATCTCCTTTCGTCTGTCAAATTAAATGCAGTGTAGTCAGTTTAAGATATATATTTTTTAAGGCGTGGCACAAGCTCTGAAGTCAGTGCAGCAGCTTATTGTAGTGATCGTGTCTCAGTGTTGGTGGTTCTGTTCTAGTAGTAGGGTTATGGGGATATTTAAGCTGTAGTTGCAGAGCTGAGATTGAGATACATACATGGCTAGGTGAACATTGACATTCATCGGTTGACAAATGCATGATGGGATGAAGTTACCTTGTGATTCTGAAGTCTGCGTGAGGGGATGTTTTGTTAATGATCGGTGGTCGGAGTGCTTAGGTTTCTGGATTGGTGCTGAGTTGGATCAAGGTGAGTATCAATTATGGCAGAACTATGAGTTACCGAGGAACACGCAGTGTGTGTTGGACAAGTGAGGTGACAGAGAATGCGAGAGACTAAGTGAGGGTTTCTGTATAATGTGTGCTGTTTCTTCTTCGTTGTTTGTGAGAAGAGTATACAGCACACTGTGTTGTATGTGCTTTGAAACATGAGTTGTCGTTAAAATATGATGTTTAGCTTCAATGAACATGAATTAATTTCAACCTTATACATGCATTAACATTGAAGCTACAATTCTCATCTTTTGCGGGGAGCAAAATCAATTCTTACTTTTTTGCCAGGTGCCACAATGTTCTTTTATTTTTTGATGGAAATGCCTATATGTCCACTTTTCTCAAATAAAAATCATAGTTGATTGCCATCTATATAAAAATTAAGTAATTATAATTTAATTCAAATCAAAATTTGGATTAATTTTGATTCGATTTGTAAAGATTAAGGAGTAACGGCTTGCTTATTTTTGAGCTTACGAATTGGAAAGTGGACAACTTTAAATAAAGCAATAGAAGAAAAAGAATTAGAAAACAACAGAGATGCCAAAGACAACACGTATTTGATATTGAACTAAATATCATCCATGAGTTCTAATTCAACTGATAATGTCGATATTGTTAGGTTGAACATTTTCGCTCAAATCAAAATTTATCATTCTAAAAATACCAACTTTCACCTTTGAGAGGGGAATAGTTCTCATGTCAAATGAGAGACCATTGAAATCATCACCTTTCATTATGAAGGAGAGAAATAAAATTTACAAAAAAGTGAGATTGAAGGGTTAGATGTGTACAATTGAGAAAACATGAGTGACATATAAATAGAGATAATCCATTTCCCTTTTGAGAGTGTGTATTTTAAAGAATGAGAAAATGATTATGCTTATGATGAACACATTTTTATTGAGACTTATAAAAACATTGAAATAATTTATAGAATTTATCTAACAACAAAGTTTTAAACTTCAAAATTTGACATCAAACACTATCTAAAGTAAACTTTAAAAAATTTCTTCCAATACATTTTGAGTCCTCCATATTAAAATATTTTTGTATTATATAGCAAAAATAAAACCTCAATTCAAATTGAGGGACTGTTATTCATTCATTTTTCTTTAATTTACTCCTTCCTTTTTCTCAAAGCACTCTGCTAAATTCTCAAACACAGCCTCATCATTATCAAACAAAAATCATTGATTCATTCTTCTTTCATTTACTCCTTCCTTTTTCTCAAAGTACTGCTAAATTCTCAAACACAGCCTCATGAACTGAACAACCACACTTTTATTTTTAGCTTTTTTTTGTAGATGCTCTAAAGTTTTCAACCAATCAGTTTGTAAGGTGATATAGCTAATTGACCATCATTCAAAACTTCGGCAATAAGTACACCAAATAAGCCATCCATGCATCTTTTTCGCCGAAAGCATAAGCACACGAAGTTATTATGTGGGGCAATGGATCACCAACCAACAAAACAACATACTTTCAAATAAACTTGGTGTACTTTCCATGGAAGAAAGGACAAAGTTCTAGATGAAGCAAGACAAGGGGAATCAAATGGTTTAACCAATAACCAACATAGTAACAAACAAGCACAACCTTTGAACCATGAAAATGTAACTATCAAACTAAGCACTCAGAAATGTTTCAAATAATTTTGTATTTGTTACACACATGGAAGTTCGAGATGACAATCAAAGTTAAAATGCTTCAATTTTAAAATGGTAAGAGATGTGCATATAACAATTACATATAAATAATGTTGATAACATTCATTGTCACCCCCTTTTTTTTTGTACCTCAATGAGGAAATGAAACTCAAAGAATCATCCAACCATGGTCCTCTTTCGTCCTCTTTGTCGCACTACAAATTGAGAAGTAAGGAGGTAAGTACTATTTCTTGAAGAAAATATCTTAATTTTGAAAACAATTAGATGGAAGGTAGTACCATCTGCCAGTTTGTTCATTGTGGATGACCACTGCTTCGATGACTTGCGGTAAGCAGCAAGTATTTGATCCATCTATCCACAAATATTTTGATATTAAATGTTAGTACAGAAACCATATTATAGCCGAACAAGTCTTCCGGTGCCATTTCTTATATCTATTGTTTAAAGTAACGCACACAGATAATAGTTAATCATACTAATTTCCATGGTAAAATTATTTTCACTAAAATGTGTTTATCAACCAATCAATCAATCATCTGTACACTGTACATTACTCATCTTCAAAAGGATATAAACATTACATTACATTGATATACAATGGGGGATAAGATATTGGTAAATAAAGGTAATATTGAAAAATTGCTAAATAACATCTTCATATTCAAATTTTCATAACAGATAGACAAATAAAATCCTGTATTTATATCCTTAATGTTTAACACTATAATAATCAGGATATGTGAGAAATGAGAAGTCGGCTTACCACATTACCACATGAAGAATGCATTGAAACAAGGGCTCGTTCCAGGACATACAAATCGACAGCTTTATCTTCTGGTAGAGTTGAAGTGAAGCTCAAACCGAAGTCAATAAGAACCTAGACAAAATACACGTCACAACTGCAACAAAAGTTAATGATATTTCTCATATTACATAACCTAACTAAGTGTATTAAATATTAAACGACCTAAGAAATGAATGAGCTCACCAACTGATCGGTATCATTCTTTAGTAACATGTTTGATGTTGTTAAATCACCATGAACAAGACCACCATCATGTAACTTTGCAATTACATCACCAATTTGGGACGCAATTTTGCCTAGGCGCTCTTCATTGACACCGCATGATCCGAATTCAAGAAATACATCTTTGACTGAAGGTCCGTCAACAAATTCAAATGTTAAAGTATGCAACACAGGATCCACAGCATACAACACAGGGGTACAAACCCCAAGTCGCCTTGCCTTGGTTGTGCACCTCGCCTCCTGCTCCAACAATTGATTGTCAGAACAGGTAAAATATAATAGTAATACTAATAATAATAATAATAATAATAATAATAATAATAATAATAATAATAATAATAATAATAATAATAATAATAAGGGCCTATTTGGATTGATTTATTTGAACTTATCTACTACAATAAACATTTATGAGATTTTTCGAGAGAGCTTATAGAAAAAGGTTATGACATGTCCATAAGTTATTTTCAGCTTTCTTTATAAACTCTACAATACAGCTTATAGCTTACATAAAAACAATTTGACTTCATTTTATCTTTTGTTATATAAATAACTGATGCATAAGCACTTATATATATGATAAGCGAGTTTTTATGATCTCAAATAACATAAGGTAATATACACACAGCTGTCAATAACTGAAATTGAAGAATTTAAGGGACACATGGCATGTGATCCACATCCACAGATGAAGTAGTTGAGGAGAGGAAAGGCTAACAAAAAATATTCCTCATTATGCTATAAGAGGCAAAGCAGATGATTGACAAAGGGGTAAATAACTTGATGAAACTATATTCTTTCTCTATTGGACTATTGTACTAAGCTTTCTGCTAGTACTTAGTTTACTACATTCTTCCTAATGATTTAATTACATCCCTCAATAGATTTCACTATTGTACTGTCTATTCGTATAAAAAGTGAAAATGTTGAACTCATCATCATTTTGTCTTTTCTATAATCCCAAACCCTAACAAAGCACTTATTCTATAAGTACTTAAATTAAGTTTTTTATCCAAATATGGCTTAACTTCAACACAAATAAAAATGAAACTTTTATCTAAAGCTAACCATACCGCATTTAAGCGCTTGAGTGTCAATTTAGAATCCAAAATTGGATGCCTGTACTTCTTCGAGAATCGCTCCTTGACAACAGACCTTCTTCCCACAAAAGAAGTCTCAAAAACCCTCTACAACAAGAACAATAAAAAAAAAAAAGCATAAGCGTTTAAAGGTCAAATTCAAATTTAATTCAAATTAATTAACAAAACTACATAAATCAGATACATAGGTGCAATTTCATCAATAAATATTCAAACTTTAAAATATCCATGAATCAGAATTACACATATAAGTAAAAAGTGATTAAAACTTACAGCTTCAGCTCCTTGCTTGATGAGAATGAGAGAACTATCTCTTGACTCAGTTTCAGTTCCCATAATATAAAATCCTTTAATTTAACCCTTCAATGGATGGAAACAAATAACAGTTAGAAAATTTAGTATGAAGTGACGCTATGCTGCGAAACGAATTGCGCAGGAATTGCATAAGTGCGCGTGTTACAGGGATAGGGAAAAGAGAATTATAAAAATAAATTGAAAAAGGAAAACCTGGCAGCGGACGACGGAAACCGGCAGCGTGTTTTCCGGTGCGGTTGAGTTGAGCCGAAGTTGTTTCAGTTATGAGAGGTTTATGGCCAAACCCAGAAACATCTATAAACACATGTCCACATTGAAAATTACTTTTTAAGCCCCAATACATTACTCTCAGGCCCTCGTGACTAAAATACTCTTACGGAGGGTTTTATAATCTACACAAATGTTATTTTGACACCAAAATGATTGTAGGACAATTATTTTTGTATGGAACCCGCCACCTTTTATGTTTTTTATTATTTTCATATTGTTTCGATTTGCGTGCATAGATAGAAAAATTTAGTTGTCCCAATTGAACAACTTTTTGTGATGTTCATATAACACTCCTCTATAATCTATAGGATACAAAATAATATAATATCTAATTTTGTATCATAGGATACAAACCAATATTAAACACCTTAATGTCCGGTAAACATGTTTTGTTGGAGACATCTGCGCGTAAATAAACATAATTTTGTATTCTAAGATACGAAATAGACATTTTTTGAAATTTTTATTTTAAGATTTTAGCTCGTATTTAATTTCGTATCCTAGGATACAAAATATTCTAAAACCCAGAATTTCCTATCCTAGAATACGAATTGATCACTTAATGCAATATGTTTATTCTGTTAATTTTTCTTATATTTACATTATGCACTTGTTTATGTATTGTGTTTATGATGAATTTGATTGTATTATTTGATATATGAAGGTGTTTAGATGGCCGAACCTCCGGTTGAATTGAAACAAAAAATTAATGAAGTCGGCATTGCTAAAGATGTGGTTGTTGCACCCGACTCAAGCTATTGTTGTTGCACCAAGAATTGCTCAACCTAATGTTGTGGAACCTGGTATTGATGACTCAATGTTTTCGTTAACATCGCCAAATATTTTTTTAAAGCCGGAAAGTATAAAGTTCGAAATGACTTGATCGATTGGTGTAAACGTGAGGCTGCAAAAGCCGAATTTACTATTGTGATTGAGAAATCTGATAATGGTTCTGATCGAAGGAAAAATTATTTCGTATCCTAGAAAACGAATTTAAGCGTTTTCGTATCCTAGAAAACGAAGTCAAGTTTTTGTATCCAAGAAAACGAATTTAAGCGTTTTCATATCATAGAAAACGAAGTCAAGATTTTCGTATCCTAGAAAATGAATTTAAACATTTTCGTATCCTAGAAAATGAATTTAAACATTTTCGTATCCTAGAAAATAAATTTAAGCATTTTTGTATCTAAAAAACGAAATAGTGATTTTTGTAGTTAAATCAGACACTAAAACAAGCTTCCTCTGCGTTTATAGTCATAAAATACGAAAACATGTTGATTTCGTATTCTAGGAACCAAACTATCCCGGTTCTGAAAATGGGGGTATTTTCGGATTTTTGAGGGACTTGGAGCAACAAGAGCTTCTAAAAAGCAATTTTCTTAGTTTTTCATGGATTCGTAGTTTTTTCTTACATTGGTTGTGCTAGAAGTGATGTACAAAAAATTGTGTAAATAGTTCTCACCTTGTTCATATTTCCAAGTCTCTAATATTTAAGATTGCTTTATTTTTATTAAATAACCCCATAAGTGCAATTATTGATTTCTCTTTTACATTACATTTGCACATAGCTTACATGAGGTTGTAATATAGGTCATACAAGTATGGAATGATATTTTGAACATTTCTTGCATTTGCTTCACATCTTTGACATTGTGTAGTCCATCACATCTACTAGAAAATCTACATTAATGGAGAAAAAAACCTCAATTAGTAAACAAAACAAGAACTTAAACAAATTAGAGTATATTAGGAATCACAAGAACTTACCTGCATCCTCCTTAGTGAAGCAAAGTGGGGGTGTAATCCTTAAAACATTTCCATAAAATCCACCTTTCCCAACTAGCACTCCCATATCTGAATAAATAATGGCACCATAATAGTATTAACTAAAAAAATTGTGACAAATATTTGATTGTTTGAACCATATACACAGATCATATATTCTCATTTGTATGCCTTTTGGAGCAAAGTGGAAGTGTAATCCTTAAAATAATGGCACTCATTTGTATGCCTTTTAGTGGATAGTGTTCTATGTTTTCGTTGGACAAGACTCATCTTGAGCCTTATTTGTACTATTAACGAAATTTGTTTTTGAAAAAATAAAAAATTTAGACCAAATAGAATGAATGCAGCACAGACACTTCAGATAGAAGACATGTTTGGTGGCTGACACGTGTCAGTGTCTATCTGTCTGACACTAACACATAATTACTTTCAAATTTAGTAGTTCTATTTTATAAAAATATTATTGGTGCCGACGTGTAAGTGTCAGTGTTTCATAGGATTGACGCAATAAAAATAGACCTTTCATCTGTTCAAGGATATGCAAATTTTCATCTTTTGCAGGAGTTTTCAGTTGCCTATCTTTGACAAGTTCAACTCCAAGTAACATTCCCCTTCCCCTTACATCTCCAATTACTGCCATAAAAAATCATGTTAGTAATAGTATTCATAGTCCAAAATTCTAAGCTCGGTAAATCAAAGATGGAAAGAGAAAACAAGCTCACTTTCGTGTTTTTCCATTAGTGAATTAAGACGGTCCTTTAAATATGATCCAACAACATGTGCATTTTGCTGAAGCTTATCCTTCTCAATTGCATTCAAAACAGCTAATCCAGCAGCAGTACAAACAGGATTTCCTCCAAATGTGCTAAAATAGTAGGCGTATTTTAGCACTTTCGCTATCTCAGGAGTTGTTACCACTGCACCAATAGGTGCACCGTTACCAATTCCCTGAGACGAGCATAAAAAATGTTGCATAAAATACCAAGAGACACTGAGTTGTAATCAAGTTTAGCAGGATATGAGTCATTGAGTTGTAACTTTTTCAAAATAATGTTTGACAGTTTGCCTTTTCTTCAAACAGGGTCACTGGAATTTCATATTATCTATCAATTATTGACATAGACATGGACACAATGTTGACACATAGATGATCGTAGTATTTTAAGAAATTTAAAGTAATTAAATGTAACATGTCTCGTTTTCAGACATTGACAAGTTTCTGACACAGGACACACTATCGATCTGAACTGTCTGCATCCGATCACATCTCATAATTATGTCATTTTGCTATGTTGTAAAAAACTCACCACTGCTGCTTACTGCTAAAGAAGTGTTTTTACCTTTGCCATTGTTACAATATCAGGAATAATTCCATGTGCCTCAAAGCCCCAAAAGTGACTACCGGTTCGACCAAAACCTGTTTGAACCTCATCAGCTATAACGAGACCACCAGCTTTTTTGATGATGCTATAAACTGCAGGCAAGTAACCTGGAGCCAATTCTATCACTCCACCCACTCCCTGTTTGGATAAACATCTTAATCAAGCGCTTATAGCATAAATGCTTAAAATGAAAATACTTGGCTATTTCTACGACAAAATATGAAATAGTCAACCTGTGCTCACCAAAGCTATAAGTTGTTATCGTAAGCTATTCTAGAGGGTTTATTGAAGTAAGACGAAAACAGCTTGTGGACATGTCATAAGTTGTTTTAATAAACTCTCCTGAACAATCTCATTAGTACTTAGGCTAGTAGATACGCACATATAAGCCAAATCCAAATAAGTCCAATTATGTTTTGCTATGTACTGATACAGTAGTATTACCTGAATGGCCTCAGCAACAAAGCCAGCTACATGACCACAAGTTCCATGATTAATTATATCTTGAACATCATTTGCATATTTTGTTCCATCAAAACCAAAAACTCCTCTATATGGATCAGGGTTAAGGACATGGTGAATTCCAGTCTACTACACAATAACAACGATAAGAGTGAATGCAAGTTGGAGTTTTTTTTTTTCGTTTTTCTGACCGTAATTGATGCTATAACAAATTTAAACAGGAACTGTTGTGGCAACAAAATAACATCCTCATTATACAAGAGAAAAAAGTGTTACCTGTACAACATTAAACTTGTGATAAAACTGAGCAGTGGCACCCATCGTTGAGGTTGCATTGCCATGATAACCATTTCTAATGGAAATTATATCATGGTAACCAGTGTACAGCCTTGCCATCATCATAGCCAATTCATTGGCTTCTGTCCCAGAATTTGTGAAGTAAACAACCTTACAAATTTGAATTATTTTCATCAATATAGATGGAAAAAGAAAACCAAAATGTGGAAAGAAAAAAAAAAGTAAGCAAGCATTTTAGTCTTTTGATATATTGTAAAGGTCGAAGGTCGGTCAACTTAGTCTCTCCAATTTACGAATTGGCAGATTAATCCCCTAAATTGAACATTAGTCAACTTAGTCTCTTAAATTTATGAATTGGCCGGAAGGTCAATAAAATTTGGCCAAAGATTGTTTCATCGGGATTCAAACTGGGATTTTTCTGAATTAATCGTCTTTAACTAAAATAAATTATTCACTTGAGTTCAATCACTTTGATGTTGATTGGTCTTTTAAAAGACCAATTTGTAATTTGATAAATTTGTGATTGAACTAAGTTGACCGACCTAAGCATATATAATAGAAAGAAAAATAGAAACCTTGAGTTCTCCAGGCATCTTAGCAGCAAGAGCCTCAGCAAAATCAACAACAGCATGATTCAAATAAAGAACAGTAGTATGCTGCAAAAGCCTACTCTGATTAACAATTGCTTCAACAACATCAGGGTGACAATGACCACATGAAACAGTAGCAATTCCACCAAAACCATCAAGATATCTTCTTCCATTTTCATCATACACATATTGCATTTTACCCTCCACAAGATTCAACTATGCAACCATTAAAAAAATAAACAAAATTACAAAAAATATAATTTTTTTTAAGCAAAAATATTCATCATAAATTATTGCATGTCACAAAGAAGAGAACTACTTACTGGGTTAGTGTAATAGGTGCCAACAAAAGTGGGAAGATACTGATTTCTTCTCTTCAAGAGATCAGATGATGAAGGGCCATTGTAAGGAGCTGGAGTGTGATTGAAGTGTGGCATTTTGGGAAGAAAATTAGCATTATCTTCATTGGTTTTAGCTATAGTGGAAAACACACAACGTTGCCACCTGCGAATTTTGTCCCACATAAGTTGTCGTGGCTGCATCCTTAGCAATATTGAGTGTTGTGTGGTTCAGAGTTCAATGGACTATATGTCTAGCAAAGATGATGATGGTTTTTCACATGTGAAAGGTGATGAAGCTAATTTAGAGATTGTTTCAGAAAGCTGGTTTGTATTTTATTTCTAAATAGTAATAAAAATTACATTTTTTTTTCTGTCCGGACCGGTTCTGTGACCGGTTTTCGGTCCAATTGGTCGAACCGGCCGGTTCGGATTTTACAATATTGGTTTGGGTAGAAAAATATTAACAACTAGTTGTAAGTCTATTAAAGTAACATTTTCTCTTCGCTCCGATTAAAACCACAATCATTCGGATAAAACTAATCAAACTGATAAATCAAACCAAATCATAATAAAAATTAATTAATTTAGTTTGGTTCAGATCAAAAAGTGAACTGAATTAAAGAATACGAAACTAGTTTGGTTTAACTCTTAATTTTCAATTTTAAAAAAACTATAAACCGGTGAACCGATTCTTTTACTAATACTACTTTTATAAAATCTTTTTTATTTTTTTATTTTTTATAAAGAAGAAGGAGCGTGTAACAGCTTCATATATGTAAAAATAAAATTAAAAATTAGATACATTTTTTTGACGGTAGATTAGTAACTATAGATTGAGGTTGGTGAATTTGTAAATTTTACCTTTTTCTGATGTTAACATCTTAGATAATTTTTTTCTCTGCCTACATGTTTTTAGGATTACTATATTTTATGGTTTGAAAAGAGTGCCTCTTGCACTTATTTTCATTAGGGTGGATATATATAATACCCTTTATACTTTGATTGATTTTTATATATAATTTTTGCTTTGCTGTTCAAAAAGAAAATCAAGTAAAAATAAAGTGCGCAGTCAATCATATACAAAATAATATTTGAATAAAAAAGTTGTTGAATTAATAAGTCATGTTTTTGGAAAAACAGAGCTTCAGAAGTTGAGATGCTTCAGAAGCTATAGAACTCCAGAAGCTGAGATGCTTCAGAAGCTGTAGAACTCCAGAAGCTGAGATGCTTCAGAAGTTGAGGTGCTTCAGAAGTTGCAGAGCTCCAGAAGTTGAGAAAGTTTCTGAAGCTAGTAATGAATAGTTAGTTAGTTAGTTTGTTATATTTTTTGATTTGTCTTAGGTAGTTAATATACGAACGCTTGGTAGTGAAGCAAGCCCCCATTTTGTATATAAATACCTTTGCCCCTTGTGGATGAATGCAATTTAATTCTGATTTTTTCCCAAATTCTCTTCTCAATTCTCTTGTTCTATTCTCTCTGATTTCTCCCAAATTATCACATTGTCCCAACAAATTGATATCACAGAGCCTGGTTGTGATTCACATTTTGCATTGATTCTTTGATCAAGAAACAATGGCGAACAATGGCACAACCTCATCACAATTTCCTGCAAATCTTCCAGTTTTCAAAGGTGAAAACTATGATCGTTGGTGTGCGCAGATGAAGGTCATTTTCAGGTTTCATTTTTTGAGAGATCAAGTGAACAAAGATAAGTTTGAGTTGGAATATTGCAATACTGAGATCCAACTTGCAGATATTCTAACCAAACCTATGGTTAAGGCAAGGTTTGACACTCTGAAGAAGCTTATAGGAATGAATGCTTTGGAAAACATGCCTTAGGAGGTGTGTTGAATTAATAAGTCATGTTTTTGGAAAAACAGAGCTTCAGAAGTTGAGATGCTTCAGAAGCTGTAGAACTTCAGAAGCTGAGATGCTTCAGAAGTTAAGATGCTTCAGAAGCTGTAGAACTCCAGAAGCTGAAATACTTCAGAAGTTGAGGTGCTTCAGAAGTTGCAGAGCTCCAGAAGTTGAGAAAGTTTCTGAAGCTAGTAATGAATAGTTAGTTAGTTAGTTTGTTATAGTTTTTTGATTTGTCTTAGGTAGTTAATATACGAACGCTTGGTAGTGAAGCAAGCCCCCATTTTGTATATAAATATCTTTGCCCCTTGTGGATGAATGCAATTTAATTCTGATTTTTTCCCAAATTCTCTTCTCAATTCTCTTGTTCTATTCTCTCTGATTTCTCCCAAATTATCACATTGTCCCAACAAAAGTAACTTTTAAAATAGATATTTTTTTACTATTTTTAAAAAATAATTGTAAATATTTTTGTTTGAAGAAAAATAATAGTTTTATATCTCTTCTAGTAATTGTAAATGTCTTTTTATAAAACAATAATATGTAAATAAAACATTTCTTAATATATTTCTATAGTCTCTAGTAGAAAAACCTACCTTCAAAATGAATTTGCAATAATATTAAATTATATTTTCGTTCAATATTAATAATATATTAATTTTTATTAAATATAATCATTTTAAATTAAAATATTAAAGTTTGTAATAAAATAATTAAAATATTAGATATCATAACAAATATTTATTAATCTTGCTCAAATTCTAACCGATTACTTATATCTCAATTTTTTATATATAAATAGCACTGTTGGAATACCAAGAACATAACAAAAATCATTTGAAGAATTTTCATTCTATTTTTTAAATTATAACTACCATGACTAGAAAGAAAATGTAACATTGCATATAACGTGCAACTTAAAAAGGAAGGAGACATTCAAAAAGAAGAAAATAAACATGCTTGATTGAGAATAAGCCAATGGACTAATTTTGAATCAATTTTTCTCTTTATGAGTGTCTTCTTCCTCTACGAGTTGCATGTTATATTTACAAGTTTCACTTTCTTCCTAACCATAGTATAGTGATACTAAGAAAATATAATGATCTTAAAATAATTTTTTGTTATGCATGTCTTTCTTCATATTCATGCTATTTATATAGAATTTTTTTTTTGAGATACATATATTTTTTTTTGTAATAGATACATCTTCTTTGAATTTAGAACAAGAATAATCAATATGTATTATGTCATGTAATATTTTAATTTTTTTACAGTCTTTATAATATTTTAATTTTAAAACTATCATATTTAATAAAACATATTATTAATATTATTGTAAATTGATTTTGACCGTAGAATTTTTGTTATTAGACAACATAGAAATATATATATATATATATATATATATATATATATATATATATATATATATATATATATTATGGTATTATAAAAGATATTTTTTTACTCATTTTTTTTTTAAAAGTTCCTTATTTATTTAAATATAATTTTGTAGATGATTGATTATCTTTTTTTTTTTTTTTTTTTTTGCTGAATTAAGAGCATAATGACATCAAATAGAAGATAAGGCATGTCAAGACGACACACCTTGTAAATCTTAATCGCTTGTTATATATATATATAAGCCAATCCAAACCCTCAAGAAACAAAAAAAAAAAAAAGGAAAAGAAAAAAAAAAAGGAATCTTAAATTATGTTATTTAAAATGATACCTAAAAAATTATTCCAGATAAAAAGATGGTGATAATGAATCAACCGTCAATACAAATACATCCACGTACCATCGACTTCCTGCAACATAAGACATCAAACAATATATATATATATATGACTCTTCCGAGCCAAGAAGTTTCAAATCAATCACTAATTGCTAATTGATATGAATAATAACGACACAAGAAAGGAACCTTAAATCTTGAGAGCTGCAAATCTCAACAGATCTGAAAGTATTAGAGACACAAAGATCAGGATCGCCAACCACAAACTGAACTAAATGCAATTAGCGACCTGAAGATTAGGATCGCCAACCACAATTAATGTCATTCGACTCAAAATAAAACAAAACACTATGATGGCGAAAATCCATCGGTTCCAACCCAACAAAACACTCGTGAACAAAAACTCCAACATAGATCCAATCAATCTAAGCTTAGATCATGAATCGTGAACGGATGAGGTGATGAGATTGACCGTCTAGAGGATTCATGATCTCGATTGAGGGTTTGAAAGGGTTGTGGAGGGTGGTGTTGGATTCACGTCACCTTGTTGCACCACTACTTGAACAACTACATCTTAAAAGATTGGATTTAGGAGAGAAGAGAGTAGACAGTGGTTTGAGGGCGGCAGATTTGAGAGAGAAGAGAGAAGTAATGCGGCTAAGAGAGAAGAGACCGTGGTTTTATAGGGAAATTAAACAAGGTCAAAATTAATCGTCGATTGTGGAGATCAAACCCACTTTTTTGACCTAATTGACAATTTTTTTTAAAATTTTTTTTTTATGAAAAATTGATCGCTTATTTTTATATACTTTATAAATTTGTATAAATTTTCATTATACTCATTGATATATTGGTTTTATTATTAACATAAAATAAATGACATTGTATATCTTTAATGTTAATAATTAATACTAATATACAATGAAATTAACTTTTTTATTAAAAATAATAATTAAATATCAAAATTATTGATAAGTAATTTATGAGTTAATATTTTTACATATATTTTTGGTTATAATAATAATTTTTCCTCTTACTCTAATATACGCGCGCACACACACACGCACCAATTGCAGTGGGCACATTTGAGCGATGTCCAAGGGGAATGCCAGGCAACTTGGCCAATTCATATCAAGTGAGAGAGATGCAGATTGGTAAGTACAATGTCGATGCAGATTTTGGTGATTATAAACACACACACACCCACATAAAATTTAGAAGGTGTGTATTAGCATAGTGCACTTCATATATTTGGACAAAAAATCCAAATGTTTTTTTCAAAAGCTACTAAATTGAATGGGTAGTAGAGTAATTTAGTTACTTTATCATACTTACCAATTGCTAAGATAAAATCAATTGGTAAGCATGATAAAGTAGATAGAAAGATAATGTCAAGACAAGAAAACACACAAAGATTTATAATTGTTCACTCATTAATTATGATTATGTTCAATTGTTTCACTAATAAGGCTATTATAATCACCATAAATACAATGGGTTAGACACTAAGTCCAAGACTCACTGTTAAAACACTTAGTCCAAGCCTTCTTGCTCAGACACCTAGTCCAAGACTTCCTTACTCAAGGTACAAGGGATGTCAATGGAGCGGGGAATGTGCGGAGGAAGCATTCCCGTTCCCCACCCCAAAATATCCGCAGGAAATTTTTGCCTCCATCCCCATTTCCACGAGGGAATTTTTGCCTTCATCTCCATCCCCACGGTACCTGCGGGGGTCCACATAGATCAATTATTAGAAAATTCCTATATTTTACCGACAAAATTATGAAGTTATTTTTTCCTTTTTTATTAATAAATAAATAAATATTTCGTATCTTTCTTTTTTAATGATCAAAACAACGCACGGAATGGCTATCCCAATGCCAAAAATATTCACGATTTTCACTATCTTATCAATGGCTTCTCTCGCATTGGCATAATGCATTTCATAACCAAAAAACAATGCATAACAACATATGCATAATCATACAAAAATTTATAACCAAAATATATCATAATTCATAGCAAAATAGAAACCTAGAATTGTCAAATATAAATAAATCTAGAATAATAATAGTAGTAAAAATATATATTTAAGTATATATAGACGGATTCGGGGAATCCGCGGGGACGGATGCTTAATCCCCGATCCCCGCCCCGAACTGCCTCCGGAGGAAGTTTTGTCTCCATCTCTGTCCCCACGAAAAAAAAATCTCCATTTTCGAATCTCTGAACAGAACAATCTCCGCGGGGTTCCGCTCTGAAGGATGCAAATTTACATCCCTACAAGGTACTACTGACCATGCGATTTTCCTTTGCTCAGGTGCTATTGACCAAGAGACTCCTAGTGGCCTTATCAAATGACTTTTTACAATCAGATTACAACAACAATAAATTGTTGGATGAACTTACACTTGAGACTCTCAAAGTGTTAAACTTTACGATAAGTGTAAATGTACAATATTTAGATTTTCTAAGATACAAGTTTTTAAGAAATCTATCTAGGGCACGTTTGGCTTAGCTTATTTTTAAGCTTATACAAAGAGCTTATGCAATTTTTATGTATTATTATAAGTTTTTCAAGGTAGTTTATGATAAAATAGCTTCTAAAGATTCAATTTTTACTAGTTTAAACTTATAAAATAGCATAAAACATAATCTATATTGAATAAGCGGGTTGCATAAGCTTTAAAATAAGCTAGGACAAACGGGCCCTAAATGTTTTGTACAACATTTAGATTTTTTAAGATACAACCAGTTTTTCTACTCTATAAAATAGAGCTAAACATAACCATAAGAAGCCTCAATAACACTTCTCTTGAAAAAGTTATTATATGTAATAGTATGATAATTGAAACAATAAAGCAATTTCAACTAAGAGATCTTAAAGCTTCAATTTCTTCCTTGAACTTAGGCATGGCAGCAACAGGAAGTGATGTAAAAAGATTAATTCCTCCTTTCATTGATGGATCAACATCATCCAATTTATTAGAAGATGAAATAACACTCATTTCCACAGATGCAAATAAGTTGCAAGGTGCTGGTACTAAATTTACTATTTCATTCCCTCCAAAATCTACATGTTCACCCTCAAAACCAAAATGCTTCCACTCAGTCAAAACCGCTACCGCACCGGTACTTTTTTCCATGTTAACACGATCCTTAAAATTCGTCTCCAAAGAGTCGATTGTGTCTTTGACAAATAACCATAAGAAGCAATATTTTTAGCTTCTTTGATCAACTTAACAATTTCATAGAATGACATTTCATTGAGATCATTCACTTTTAACACAATGTTTGCTTCCATAATAGAATTACCATAAAACCCTTTTGGGATTGTATCAAAATCCTTCAAGTTACGTCTCATACCAACTAACACAGTCAACATTGTATCCCCATTTTTGTTAAGTTTTAAGGCTCTTGCTTTTGATCTCCAAATTTTCAAATGTTGTGACCCTTATATTTTCACTTTCCTTCATTAAACTTAATTTAAGCTTTGTTATCATTTCACCCTCCACTTTAAAACAAAATTGCTTAATATTATACTTAGCCTTACTAACTAACCTTATAATCACATTTCCATCTTTAATTAATTATTAATCACACACAATTTAACATATAGGAAATATAACAAAATTATAAAATAAAAAAGGGAGTAAGGCTAAGTATAATATTAAAATATTAATATATAGAGAGACCAAAATTATAATTAAACTTAACAATTAATATTAGATATAGAAAATATAACATAAAATTTATTAAAAATTAACATTAATGAAGGACAATGATAAATTATGTTTGAAATAAAAAACTAGTCCGATTTTTTTTAAAAAAATATAATTTTCATTTTTGTCTCCTAGTATTTGAATGAAATTGACTTGTTAAACCCTTTATTCTATTGCGTGTTTATTCTAAACTTAATATGTTACTGATTTTGAAAAAAATTGGGTCATCATTCGCCACATTTAGCATAGTAAATGCTTTAAAACTTATCAAATTAATAGCTTAAACATCCTGTAAAAAAAAGTGGAAAGCATATATAAAAAAAAAAGAAAAGAAAAGGAAAAGACAAAAAAAAAAAAAGACCAGAAAAGAAGTTATTTACCTATAATTTGAATTATTTGTTACATATAAAGGGAAATAGAAGTCAATATATATATTAAAAAAAAGTCGAACATTCTAGTATTCTAGAATTTATTAATATGAGTGCTTTGTAAGCAAAATTTAATATATCATTGTTGCCTAGGTGCGGGTACAGTAACGGTATCCGATACGGGTGCTGGTACGGGGTACGACAATTTTAAAAAAATTAATGAACGTGTATGGTTATAAATTTAGGTACGGATATGTACCCGGTACTGATACGGGTACGTACCCGATACCAGTACTCTCCCTCAAATGGAGTACCCGTGCATCATAGTTTTTCATATTAATTTATTTTAAATTTTAAATTAATATTTATTTAATCTTAATACTATACAAATGAGACAAATTTTATAAGGTCTCATTTAATGCTATTTTCCAAATGCTTCCCTCACATTGCTTCTCAAGATTTTGCATTCAATTTCTATATTAAAAAGGAAACAATTCAAATAATAAAATTTCAAACATTTAATTATTAAAAAAATTTGATTTTGTTTAATAACAAAATAAATACATCATGAATTTTAACATAAAATAAAAGAATTAAAAATATATTCTAAAAATTTTAACCAGTTTATATAATTATATATTAATAAATTATTTGCAAATTTATTTTTTTAATATTAATAATTCACGAAATTCACAAAATTATTTAAAAATTAATAAAATTTTCAAAGGTTATTTTAGTATTGTATTATAAGCATTTAATTTTTATGAGAATATGCCTTTTATATGCTTTTGTTTCAAATAATAAAATTTCAAATATATAATTATTAAAAATTTCGATTTTTTTTAAAAGGAATTTTTTTATTTTAAAAAAAATTTCGATTTTGTTTCATACCAAAATAAATAAATCATGAATATTTTTTTTAAAAAAATATATATATATATAATTATATTTAGAAAATACCATATTTAGTAACAAATAAAGTTTGTAAATGTCAAATATATACATTAATAGTACCATAAAATCATTGCTTCAAAAAAAAAAAGTAGCATAAAATCATCGGTTTGAATTTGCTGATTTTGTTTCTAAGTTTAAATATACAATTTTGTTTTTTTGCAAAAAGTTTAAATGTACAAATTAAGGAATGTTAATGTACAATATTATTATTTTTTGGTCACTGCTTGCTTGAATCAAGGAAATGATTAATTTGATTACTGGATGTATTTGACTATAAATATTGGTCGTGACTCTCCCATTTTTCACACTACTTTTGAATCACAATTCCTATTATTAAAAACCTTTCTAAATCTTTATTTTTTTCTCTTTGTTACATTGTCATTTTTCACCTAATTCTATTATTTCATTTGATAATTGTCTTTCGACTTTGATTTAAATTGAAACTCAAATGTTTTTAATTTACTTCTCTTCTTCATATGCATTTCAATTTGACAAACTTACTAATGTTTAATTCCATGCCTAACCTATATCTGCCATTTTCTTTTATATAAATTTGCTTTTCCATTTTACCATCTGACAAATGTATTCGTTTAATCGTCAAAAAAATAAATAAAATGTATTCGTTTAATTATTTTTGAATCACAACATATTGATGCAGTTTGGTTTATAATTATCTTAATGGACTGTGATTTCTGTCAATTTATTGAGTTACTTGATATAATGGTGATCGATTTTTTGTGTAGAAATGTTGGATATAGGTGATTAATCAAATATAAGCATTTTGAAAAAGAAGAACCAATCGAAGAAGAGAAGTTATTAGTACAAGAAAATGATAAAAAGTTATAAATATGTTTAGAATTATATTTTGTTGGATATATATGCAAAGAAAATTATACAATAAGAACATTATTAATCTCATACAGTTATACAATTGTAACAATAATATAAAACTTGGGTAACAATAATATAAAACCTAGGAATTCATAGTGTAGCTTTAATTTTTCAAGACATTTTTTAGCAAATGGGCCAGGTAGAAAAAGGTCATGATTCACATGAATATTATTATCATCCATTTTTATCCTTTTTTATATATATAATAACTGTTTAAACAAAAACTATATGAAAAACTGTTTGAAATTCAATCTTTGATGTCTTGAATTTTAATTTTGTTTTGGCAAAATTAATGAATTTCAAATTTTAATTGCATAGCTTTGCAGAAGAGTAAGACGATTAATTTCACCTATAGACACTATGAAAAACTGTTTGAAATCAATCTTTGATGTCCTAAATTTCAATTTGGTTTTGGCAAAATTAATGAATTTCAATCTTTAATTATATAGCTTTGTAGAAGAGCAAAGAAATATTAATCTCACCTATGGACACTATGGTGCTCCGGCCAAATATAAATAGATTTATGGGATTTTTTTTATGACATTGCGAGTCTTGACATGAACATGATTTAATTAGTGCTCCAGTTAAAAAGGAAAAAGATTGAATTAGTGCCAATTACTCCGTGAATTTATGAGACGTTATAAATTTCTCTTTTTTATGTGAAGGAGAAATAAAGGAAAATAATTTCCTATATGGGAAAAGATTGTAAGACAAATTTAAAAATATTTAATTTTGTCAAAATTATATTTGAAGTCTTTGAATTAACTAAAATGAAAAGTTGAGATCTAATATCAAACTAACTTTATCATTTTGGTGTCATTTAATTCCATTCTATAATATTTTATTATTTTTTATCCTCTCAAAAAAAATATTAATGATTCATTCTATGAATATGTCAATAATATTTATATTAAATTAGTAAAAAAAAAAAAATAATATTAATCACTTAACATTTGCAGATCAAGATACTTTGAGTTTGAGATTGAATAAAATGATATAAAAATAATAATGTATTAAATATAAGTACAAAAAATGAAATCAGATTTTCGGTTAATTATTAATAATTAACATTTAATTGGTTAATATTTTATGAGATTATTTCCTTTCTTGAGAAGATTGAATGTTAACCTATGTACATTTCAATTTGTCAAAAAATCTATGTATACTTGAGGACTATTTTCTGAGTTAATACTCCTGTACACGTGACTTTCATTACAAAGTCTAATATAATAATAGCATTTAATTCACATATTTAAAAAGGAATAATTAGATTAGATTATTTTTATTGCGGATTCATATAATTTGAAAACTCAAATTTTTTTTTGTTACAACAAATAATTATTTTTACTTGCATAAAAGTTTTTTTAGCAAAAAACCAAATTTATTTCTTTTTAAACAATAAAAAATTATTATATTAATAAAATGAATGAATTTATTTGTTGTGTGTGTGTATATTCCGTTACACGTTCCAATAAAATATGATTGTACTTATACAAAAAAAATGATTGTACTATGTGTGTTCTATATTTCATATTTTAATATTACTAAAGAAATACGAGAAAATATTCATAATTTATTTGTACGTTTTTTTTAATTTATATGTGGTTTATATTTATGCTCATATATTAATAGATTTATTTTAAAAAGAAAAATTATACAGGATCTATATTAGTACCATATATTAATAAAGTGCAATTTTTTTGGTAATTTATAATATGTATTTATATTTGATATAATAATACGGGAGCCTATTTTTCCATGTCATTTATATTGTGACTATTTATACTCATTAATATGAGTCATGAGAAGGGGTTTGAATAGCATGTCCTAGGTTCGATCCCAACTCATTGTAAACCAAAAAAACAGAGTCATGAGACCCTAATATTGATTTATATGTGGTCTATATTTTTGTCATATATATTAATACAAGACCTATTTTATTGTTATTTATATGAGATATATATTAACAATCATATTATATTATGAGATCCTATTTTTACTCATATATTAATTTGGAGTATTTTTTTAATTCATATGGGGATTATATTTATACTCAAATTTTAATTTTATTAAGGGGGCCTATTTATTTACAATTGCTTTAATAACCTGCATTTATACTCACATGTTAATATAAAGAGCCGATTTTTTTTCTCTTTTCTTTTTGTAATTTATACGAGACAATATTTGTACTCATAAATTAATATGTTGCCTATCAATTTCTTTATAATTTATATGTGTGTGCGAGCTTATATTTCTATACATATATTAATATGAGGATTTTTTTTTATAATTTATATGGGAAACTATACTATACTCATATCATAATAGAGGAACCTATGTTTTTATAAATTATATGCCCCATATTTACGGGACATATATATATATATATATATATAAAGATAATTACACTTGAATAAAAGATAAACGGACAACAAGCTGCGCCGCTAAATCTTTTTGTATAGAAAAATTCAATCTCTGAAAAACTACATTCCTAGACCTAGGCGATATCAAATTACTATGCATGACCCTTTGAATTCTTTTTAGAATATCTACTGCATCTGGTGCTAGAAAGCCAAAAGTGTCAAAAGCAAACTGTATAAAAGCGTGTTGATTGTCAGAATACACTTTTTCATGTTTGACCATATTGATTGTCAGAACATGCTTTTTTATTTGTTTTTGTAATTTATACGAGACCTTTTTTTTTTATTTAATAAGAGACCTATATATATACTCATATATTAATGTGTAGGTTATTTTTATTTGTAATTTATACAAGAGTTATATTTATAATTATACTCATATTAATTTGAGCGACTGTTTTTGTAATTTACATTGGGCTTATATTACACTCATTTTAATATAGGGTCTTTTTTGTAGTTGCTATAAGCACCTATATTTATACTCATATGTTAATATATGATGTTTATTTTTTATTTTATTTATTGTAATTATATGACGCCTACATTTATACTCACAAAATAACATATGTGCCCTGTAATTTATATGCATGTGGGCCTATATTTGTAATAATTTGAGCGGGTTTTTTTTAATTTACACGGGCCTTATATTTACACTCATTTTAATACGGGGTCTTTTTTGTAGTTGCTACAACTACAAGCACCTATATTTATACTCATATGTTAATATATGGGGCTTATCTTTTATTTTATTTTTTTGTAATTACACGAGGCCTACATTTATACTTATAAAATAACAATAGCGCCCTATAATTTATATGTATGTCTATATTTGTAATAATATATTAATATGGGGGATTTTTATTTTTTTGTAATTTATATAGAGATCTAATTTATACTCATATATTAATAGATGAGCATATTTATTTATATTTTTAATTTACATGTAGTCTATATTTATACTTACATATTAATACTAATGTTTATTTTATTGTAATTTATACTGAGGGATTTTTTGTAATTTATGGAACGATATTATTACTTATATATTAATAAGAAACATAATTTTTTTTAGTAATCTATATGGGGTATGTGTTGTGTATATATATATATATATATAGTGTGTTTTTATATTGTTTGTGTATTATGACTTTAAACCTATAAAATTATGTGATTTTTAAATAATTTTTTATATTAAATACTATTTAAATTTAACACAGTTACAATTTACTCTCTCCAAATTTTTTGAAATTATGTAGACTAATTATCCATTCAATCGGTGGACCAGTCTAAATTTTAAAATATTAAATATTACTGTTAACTTGAATGTTTATTTTAAATTTATGCTAACTTATATGTAAAAAAACAACAAAAATATATACTAATTTATGCTAATCTAGATGAATTGATAATCCGTGCTTGGCACGGGTCTCACACTAGTAAATATCAATATCCAACTAAACTCCAAATAAGTCCAATGCTTGTGAAAAAAATGTCAACTAATTCAAATATCAACGCAATTTGTTGAGTAAATCGAGTGTATTTTCAAACTTGTTAGTTTTTTTTTTCTTTTTCAAACTTATTATTACTCTTTTGTAATGGACCTTAGGACCACAGAAAAAGTAGGTAGTATATAGTATCCAGCCAAAGAAAATTTGTCACAACACAAGCAAATGTCCAAAGTTTCACACTATTCATCATTAAATGCAAAAAGTGAAAATCTTGTCTTCTATCATATAGCTATGAATGACGGTGCAGATGTTGTAGAAAAACAGTGTACGTAATGCATGTTTCAGGTTTCACATTTAATTTGCAGCAAAATATATATTGAATTCACATTGTCTCATATCCATATAAATAGAACCCTTGCCATAAGGAACAATGCATCCAAAGCAAAAGAAAAATATAGCAAAGTATACTATATATTGAATTCACACATTTCTCATCATTCTTTATCTATGGCTTATCAAAAAGTTACCCTTAACCTTAAAATGAAAGATGTTGAGCTTGTAAAACCATCAAAGTTCACTCCTTCTTGTATTCTTTCCCTTTCTTCACTTGACAATAGAGGCATCTATAATAATCATTGTCAAACTGTTCATGTATATCGATCATCAGAAACTCGTGATTCCGATTCTAGTTTCAATCTTTGTCACGAATTCAAAAAAGCGCTCTCAAAAGCTTTGTTCTATTATTATCCTTTGGCAGGTATTTAATATACAAGTTTTTTTTTCTCCCTTTTAAATACAAATTTAGTCATTATAACATATTAGTCGGTAGAAATGAATGCTTGAAATTTTATTATATTTTAATAAAATTTTATAGTCGGTGAATTCATCGGTATGCATCTTATTTTAATATTACCACTATATATCTGCTAAGATAAACAATTCTGATAGATTTATAAGTAGTATTTAATATTTTTTTTTATATTAAACACCATTTGTGGACCTATTAGAATTATCCACTTCATGAGTGATTCGGTATATCCAAATATGATGTATACCAAATATGATGCTTACCATAGTGTTCACCTTTATAGTTTCATTTACTTATTTATAAATTATAATCAATTCATTTTATTTTATTTTTTACTTTAAATTGCAAGGGTCTAATTTTAAAACCTTCTGTGTAAGAATGCATCTAACAAAGTATTTTATATAATTCAACCTTTAATTTACAACGTGCAGGTAGAGTAGTGAAACATGCTGATGATGAAAAACTTAGAGTGAATTGCAACCCTAATGCAGAAAACTATGGTGTTCCATTCTTGGAAGCAATTGCTAATTGCACCCTTTCTTCTATAAATTATTTAGACAACGCTGACACAGAAATTGCAAAGCACTTGGTGCTTAATCCTCAAGATTTAAGTTATCCTTTAGTGTTCAAGGTGACAAAATTTCTTTGTGGGGGTTTCACAATTGGAATGGGGGTGTTGCATGCAGTTTGTGATGGATTTGGTGCATCTCAATTCTTCAACACAATTGTTGAACTTGCAAGGGGAAGAATTGAGCCCTCAGTGAAACCTGTTTGGGAAAGAGAGAGACTAGTTGGATCAATAACTAAACAACCATATCCACTATTCCCTATGAATAAAGAATCTATTGCATTTTCACCTTTTTTGAATCAAACTAATAGTACAAATATTAAGAAATATTGTTTTAAATTGGGGGGTGAAATGATAACAAAGCTTAAGTTAAGTTTAATGAAGGAAAGTGAAAATATAAGGGTCACAACATTTGAATCACTTGCAGCTTATATTTGGAGATCAAGAGCAAGAGCCTTAAAACTTAACAAAAATGGAGATACAATGTTGACTGTGTTAGTTGGTATGAGACGTAACTTTAAGGATTTTGATACAATCCCAAAAGGGTTTTATGGTAATTCTGTTATGGAAGCAAACATTGTGTTAAAAGTGAATGATCTCAATGAAATGTCACTCTATGAAATTGTTAAGTTGATCAAAGAAGCTAAAAATGTTGCTTCAACTTCCGATTATGTCAAAAACACAATCGACTCTTTGGAGACGAATTTTAAGGATCATGTTAACATGGAAAAAAGTACCGGTGCGGTAACGGTTTTGACTGAGTGGAAGCATTTAGGTTTTATAGGTGAAAATGTAGATTTTGGAGGGAATGAGATAGTAAATTTAGTACCAGCACCATGCAACTTATTTGCATCTGTGGAAATGAGTGTTATTTCATCTTCTAATAAATTCGATGATGTTGATCCATCAATGAAAGGAGGAATTAATCTTTTTACATCACTTCCTGTTGCTGCCATGCCCAAGTTCAAGGAAGAAATTGAAGCTTTAAGATCTCTTAGTTGAATTTTAATTTGAGTTGAAATTGCTTTATTGTTTCAAATTTCAATTATCATACTATTTACAAATAATAAATTTTTCAAGAGAAGTTATTGAGGTTTCTTATGGTTATGATAGGATTTGTTTTCAAGAACAACGATTTTAGGGAGTTTATTTTATATTTTAAGTTATGTTTAGCTCTATTTTATAGAGTAGAATAAATGTTTGTAATGGTGTGCTTGATGTTATAAATATTGTTCTTTGTCGATCTTTTAATATATTATTTTCATATTTAATTATAATATTTATATTTCATATTTAATTATAATATTTATATTTCATATTTAATTATAATATTTATATTTCATATTGCTTCGTCACAATAAATCAACGACCAAGGTTTTGTAATTATATTGATTTAAATTGATATCTAAAAATCATTTTGTTACAAAAATTATATTTTTAATATTTTTGTTTTAGATTTCTTTTTAAATTATTTTGTTACAAAAATTATATTTATAGCTTCGAAACGAAAAGTTGATCTCTAAATTATATTTTTAAAATTATTTCTCATATTCAATGAGCAACTACGTTAGCTTGCTTCCTAGAAAACTCAACCTACGAGTTTGGACAAAAACTATATAAATTGCTAATACCGTATTCAATAATAAATGTGGGGTTTATATCTTGGCTTGGATATAGCTTGGAGAGATCATATCTCGCATCTCATTAATATTGAAAGTAATTTAAAATTCTTGTTAGACATGATAACGAGAAACTGTACTATTGGAGGGGTGACTTCCATTTTGGTTAGGCGTATCCGTAATCTTTTGGCTCTGGATTGGCAAGTCTAAGTTCGTCACACATAGCGGGAGGGAAACAAAAGTGCTAATTGGCTTGCTAAATATAGTCTTTCAATGAGTTCTTTCAGTTGTTCTATAATGGAGTCTCCTCCTAATGAGCTCCGTAGTTTACTTTTTGATGATTTATCTGGGGCTTGCATGGCTAGAAATGTTAAATAACTTTTTAGTTTCTTTTTCTCATTTGGCTTAGACCCTCTTTCTATACAAAAATAAATAAATAATAAAACCAGAGTAAAAAGGATCATCGAAAGGCTAATTAAAACTATAAACTTTGCATCCAATTCAAAAATGTCATTGTGAGATGTGAGGAGTAAATCTCAACTTTTGAATTAATGCTTACCATGATTTCCATTAAGAAAAAAAAATGCTTACCATGAGCTTTCTTTTTTTTGAAGTAGGTGTAGCATATTCTTTTCATCTCCGTAGTTCCTTTGCGTGTTTGAAAAAAGTTATGGTGCATAAGCCTTTTCCTTATGCACGGTGCATAAACAATGAAATTGCTTCGTGTACCCCCTAAATTTTTCGCACACCCCCAAATTTCTTGCACACCCCCAAAATTTCTCGCGCACCCCCCATGACTCGTGCCCCCCAAATTATTTTCCTCCCCCCCCCCCCCCCCCCCCCCCCACATTTCTAGCCAAAACCATTTTGCTGGTGGAATGATTTCAAAGGGTTCTACTTCAAAACTATTTTGCTGGTGGAATGGTTTCAGATGGTTCTACTTCAAAACCATTAAATGTATAAAATAGTTTTGGAGTACAGCCTTATAATTATGCACTTAACAGATTTTTTTTCCTCTCCCCCTCTCAAATTTGTAGTCGAAACCATCTTATGCACTTAATGGTTTTGGAGTGCAAATCTCTAAAACATTCCCACATCAAAATGGTTTAGGCATAATTTGGGGGTGCGTGGAAAATATGGGGGTGTGCAAGAAATTTGGGAGTGCATGAGAAATTTGAGGGGTGCACGAGTAATATGAGGGGTGCGTTAAGTAATTTTCATCTTAATCACCATAACCACACCTTGCGTCTTTTACTCTTTTCTCCTCGCCTTGATTGTTACCGTTCGTTTTCTTCTCTATTTTTTTTTTATCTTTTTAAATTTAACATTCTAGATCTTTGGTAAGCCTTTTCTTGGAAGATTTCTCTCGCAGCTTCCCACGTTTCTTTTATACCCCCATAAATCTCATTTTACCTATGAAAATGATGTAAAATATGAATAAAAAATTTCAGTTTTTACGAACCTAAATAATTGAAACCTCAGTATGTGAACTTTAATCATCATTTAAATTTTGATTCGTAAAATTCAAATTTTTTTGCAAGGACAAAAATATCAGTTGGAAGGGTATAAAAAAATGTGAAGGCTGAAAAATAAATCTTCTTTTTCTTATAACAACTTTAACTTTAATAAAATTAATTAATTACAGAGAGACCGAAGAGAGCTGGATCCCTTTAAGAGCCGGCCGTCACGGTCAATCATCTTTTGGCGTAAGAACAAATCAATTTAATTTGTCAACATTCCAAAAATTAACTATTGAATAATACTTCCTTCAAAAACAAAAAAACCATTGAATAATTTTATAATAATAATAAGTGATTTTTAATAATGAATTTGGATGTCACTTTTAAAAATTCACAAATAAAGTAAGGATAAAATATGTTTTCAGTCCCTAGTTTTACAGTGAATTTTGGTTTTCGTCTCTATATTTTAAAATCACTTTTTTTCGTCCCTACTTAATATTGTGTTTTGGTTTTAGTTCTAAATGTCCACATGGACGTGCCACATTGGGTCTTTTTAACATGTGGCATCCTACATGGACTGCCACGTCATTTAAAAATAAAAATAAATTTTTAAAAAAATAATTTTAATTTTATTTTTTAAAAAAAACCTTTTTAAATTTTATTAATTTTTTTTTGGTAATAACTAAAAAATTAGATGACTGATAAACTTAAAAAAATATTAATAATTAATTTTAAAATCTTACAAAAAATTAATTCCTTAATTAAAAAATGAGTTAATAATTCCTTAATTTTTTTCTTTGTAAGATTTTAAAAGTAATTATTAACTCATTTTTATTTAAATAAAAAATGTTTTTTTAGTTCATCGATCATCTAATTTTTTAGTTATTAAAAAAAAATTTAAAAAGGTTTTTTTTTATAAAAAATTATTTTTATTTTTAAATGATGTGGAAGTCCATGTAGGATGCCACATGTCAAAAAGATCCACTGTGGTACGTCCATGTGGACATTTAGGACTAAAACCAATACACAATATTAAGTAGGGACGAAAAAAAGTGATTTTAAAATATAAAGACGAAAACCAAAACTCACCGTAAAACTAGGGACTGAAAACATATTTTACCTATAAAGTAATTATTGTTGAAACTATTTAGATTAGCTTTTCATTTCAAAGCTAACAATAATTTTTTTTTTAACAAAATAATTTTAAAAAAAATCTAAAACAAACATTATTAGAAAGATAAAAGTGATATATTTTTTTTTATAGAAAAAATAGATTTGTTTTATAATAAACGCAGCCCTATAATGATCAATTTTGAGACCAACTTAAATCAATAATTACGAAAATATTGATCGCTGATTTATTGTGACAAAAGTAATACGAGAAATAAATAGTATGAAGATGAAATATTAAAAGATCGACAAAGAACAATGTTAATAGCATCAAGCACACCATTACAAACATCTTTTCTGCTCTATAAAATAGAGCTAATTAAATTAACGTAACTTAAAATGAAAAATAAACTACCTAAAATTATTGTTCTTGAAAACAAATCACATCATAACCATAAGAAACCTCATAACTTCTCTTGAATAAGGCAATTTAATCTCAAATCAACTTTTAACTAAGAGATCTTAAAGCTTCAATTTCTTCCTTGAATTTGGGCATGGCAGCAATATGAAGTGATCTAAAAAGATTAATTCCTCCTTTCATTAATGGATCAACATCATCAAATTTATTAGAAGATGAGATAACATTTATATCCACATTTGCAAATATGTTGCATGGTGCTAGTACTAAATTTACTATTTCATTTCCTCCAAAATCTACATTTTCACCCATAAAACCCAAATGCTTCCACTCAGACAAAACCGTTACCGCGCCGGTACTTTTGTACATGTAAATAGGAACCTTAAAATTCTCCTCCAAAGAGTTGATTGTGTTTTTGAAATAATCAGAAGTTGAAGCAACATTTTTAGCTTCTTTGATTAACTTAACAATTTCATAGAGTGACATTTCATTGAGATCATTCACTTTTAACACAATGTTTGCTTCCATAACAGAATTACCATAATACCCTTTTGGGATTGTATCAAAATCCTTCAAGTTACGTCTCATACCAACTAACACAGTCAACATTGTATCCCCATTTTTGTTAAGTTTTAAGGCTCTTGCTCTTGATCTCCAAATATAAGCTGCAAGTGATTCAAATGATGTGACCCTTATATTTTCACTTTCCTTCATTAAACTCAACTTAAGCTTTGTTATAATTTCACCCTCCACTTTAAAACAATATTGCTTAATATTTGTACTATTGGTTTGATTCAAAAAAGGTGAAAATGCAATAGATTCTTTGTTCATAGGGAATAGTGGAAATGGTTGTTTAGTTATTGATCCAACTAGTCTCTCTCTTTCCCAAACAGGTTTCACTGAGGGCTCAATTCTTAAGTTGAGTTTAATGAAGGAAAGTGAAAATTGTGTTGAAGGAGCTTACATGTTGTTTAGGATACAAGCTAGGGGAAGGTAACTAAAAAAGTGAGATGAGAGAGAAAGTAGAGAGAGATGCTCTCCCTAGGGCATCAGGTGCTGTTCGGTTGACCGAGTTTGACCCTAGCCGGAAGAATGACTTTGTGAACTGTTTGGATAAGGAGACTACCTCCTTCTTCGTTACAAACTTCCCGGAAGACACCCAGATGATGGAGCTGTGGACTTTATTCGCTTAGTTTGGTAGAGTGGGGGAGGTTTATGTACCTCAGAAACGAGATAAGCGTGGCAACAGATTTGGTTTCGTGAAGTTCAAGGATGTGAAGAACGTAGAGGCACTGAGCGAACGGTTGGAAGAGGTCTGGGTGGGTTCTTTTAAACTCAGAATCAACCTTTCTCTCTTTGGCAGGAAGAAACAGAAGAAGCCCTCACCTAAACCTGCTAATGACGGTGGTAAGAAGAAGAGGTTGGACCAAGATAAGACGAATCCTGAGCGACAGCTACAACAGGTGGACGTCTCGTTCAAGTCGGCTCTGGTAGGTGGTTCTCAAGGCACGACTTCACTGCCTTCTGTCGTTGCAGAGGTGGTGCTGGACGTGCTAGATGTACTTGAAGGTGGTTATGTAGGTAGGTTGGAAAAAGGAGTTGAGCTCAGGGCTCTCCAAACAAAGCTATGGTTAGCTGGAATACAAGACGTCAAAGTGGCGACCATGGGAGGTGGGTTGGTACTGTTGTATCGCAACTCAGGTTTGTCGGAGGATTCCCAGGCAGGCGAGCAAGGCCTATCTAAGAGCATTCATGGGAAATCACATCGAGCTCCTCCCCACCACTACTAGGTCCCAAATGCTTGAGATTTGCTGGGATTATTAATAACAGCTTATCTTCCCATAAACGGAGAAAGGCTTCATCAACGGTAACTTCGCCGGTGGATTCTTCATCGCAGAATACTTGTAGCAAGCTGGCACAGGAACATGATTTGCAGCCTTGTGAGGAGGTTCCTGTTGATGAACCAAATCGAGATGTGGAGCAACAAGCAGAATCACCAGAGATTGAGCTAGCGGTGTGTTTGCCTTTCCACAACGCTAATATCTCCTCTTCAGGCGCCCAAATGTTGTTGTGTGAAGACTCCTTGAAGGATGTTGAGGGGTATATTGCGGCAAGGGCCTCTGTGGAGGCTATGAATCTAGAAGCCAATCAACTCATGGGCAGACAGAACGACTTGGGCTTCAATTTTGATTTGCGAGAGGAGGCGCCAGCAAACAGAATGGTGACGATGGAGGTTAGAGACAGAGGGAATCTGACAACTGACCAGGAGACTAATGGTGTTCGATGATTTTAAGCTCTATCAATATTAGAGGCTTGGGGGGAGTAGTGAAGAGAAACTCGATTAAAGATCTGCTCCGTAAAGAAAAGGTGGATTTTTTGGCAATCCAGGAGACCAAATTAGAGAGTATTTCTGATTCTCTTTGCTTCAACATTTGGGGCAGCGAGGATTGTCAATGGGCTCATCTTCGTGCAGTTGGTAATAGTGGAGGATTATTGTCAATTTGGAGTAAGTCCTCTGCATCGCTAGTCTTTACTTTTGCTGGTGACAGTTTTATAGGTGTTTGTTTGGATTGGGGTGTGTCTAAAACAAGATGTTACATTGTTAATGTTTACTCCAAGTGCGACATGGGAGGAAAACGTAAGCTGTGGGAAAATCTGCTGATGTCTAAGTCCGGGTTTGAGAGGGGGGCTTGGTGTTTCTTGGGAGACTTCAACGCTGTGTTGCATCGTGATGAGAAGAAAGGAATTACACCTGCTGGTTCGCCTGCTGCCTTGTGTGAAATTCTGGAATTTTCTGCGTTCGTGTCTGATATGGAACTTACTGACCTTCCTCTATTGGGCAGAAGATACACATGGTTTCATTCGAATGGAAGTACCATGAGCCGTATTGACAGAGTCTTGGTGTCTCATCTTTGGTTGCAAACCTGGCCGAATCCTTCTCTTTGGGTTCTACCTAGGACGGTTTCGGACCATTGTCTGTTAGTGGTCCGTTATAACAATGTGGATTGGGGACCGCGTACCTTCCGTTTCAACAATCATTGGCTACTACACAAAGACTTCAAAGGTGTGGTAGAGGATTTTTGGAGGAATTGCACTTTCACGGGGTGGATGGCCTTTATTCTTAAAGAGAAATTTAAAGGTTTAAAGGCTCATCTTAAGGAGTGGAACAAAGTGAATTATGAGCAAATTGACCACAAAATTGCTAGTTTGGTGCTAGATATTAGTGATCTTGATTTACGAAGTGAAGGGGTGGGTTTGTCGGATGGAGAGGTGACCCTTAGAAAAAATCTTTTTGCTCAAATGTGGCATCTCAAGATTAGCAAAGAGTCGTCGCTTGCACAAAGATCACGGAGCAAATGGCTTAAGGAGGGGGATGAAAATTCTCGCTTCTTCCACAATTGTATTAACTCTAGAGGCAAGAAGAATTTCATTAGAGCTCTTAGAGTTGGTGAAGATTGGTTGGAGTCCCCTTTACAAATCCGGAATGCAACGGTTGAGTATTTCAAGCAACACTGCGCCGTAGACTTATGGTTTCGGCCAAGATTAGATGGGATTGCTTTCCCAAGCCTTGGTGAGGATGAAAATAGGATGTTGACTAATCCGTTTAGCTTGGAAGAGATTGAGAAGGTGGTGATGGAGAGTGATGGAAATAAAAGCCCGGGCCCCGACGGGTTTAATTTCGCTTTTATTAAAGCTTTGTGGAGCTTGATAAAGGGGGATGTCCGAATCATGCTAGATCAATTTCATGGAATTGGATCCCTTCCCAAAAGTTTCACCTCATATTTTGTTGCTTTGATTCCCAAAATTAACTCCCCGTTTTCTCTTGGTGATTTTCGGCCGATACCTCTTCTTGGGAGTCTTTACAAAATTATTGCAAAGGTCTTGACGGCTCGGCTTGCTAGAGTAATGGATCGGTTAGTGGCTCCGACACAATCGGCCTTCTTGAAAGGTAGACATTTAGTGGATGGGGTTGTTGTGGTGAACGAAGTGGTGGATTTGGCAAAGCGTACCGGTCAAAGTTGCCTAATCTTCAAAGTTGATTTCGAGAAGGCATACGATTCGGTTGATTGGAACTTCTTGGAGTACTTACTTGGTAGATTTGGGTTTTGTACTAAATGGAAGGATTGGATCTGTGCTTGCGTATTTTCCGGAAATATGTCGGTTCTAATCAATGGAACACCATCGGAGGAAATTAATATTCAACGTGGTTTGAAACAAGGTGACCCTCTTGCACCTTTCTTGTTCCTTCTAGTTGCGGAAGGGTTGGGTGGTGTGCTGAACAAAGCGGTGGAGCTAAGCCTCTTTCATGGTTTTCGGGTGGGGAATAGTGAGACGGTGGTGTCGCATCTCCAATATGCGGACGATACTCTTTGTATCGGAGAAGCTTCTATTTCAAACTTGTGGTCCTTAAAGGCAATACTAAGGGGGTTTGAGATGGCGTCAGGGTTGAAAGTCAACTTTTGGAAAAGTAGTTTAATGGGGATAAATGTTTCCAATGACTTCATGCGTGTGGCGTCGGCTTTCCTCAATTGTAGATCAAGCTCTCTACCTTTTACTTATCTTGGCCTTCCGGTTGGTGCCAATCCCCGTCGTGTTGCTATTTGGGAGCCTCTTCTTGCTTCACTTAGGAAGAGACTAGGAGTATGGGGAAACAAATATGTAAGTCTTGGGGGCCGAATTGTTCTTCTAAATTCGGTGCTCAATGCTATTCCTATTTTCTATCTATCCTTTATGAAAATCCCGGTCCAAGTATGGAAGCAAGTGCGTCGGATACAAAGAGAATTTCTTTGGGGGTGTAAAAGGGGCCAAAAGAAGATTAGTTGGATTGGATGGGATACGGCGTGCCTTCCGAAAAACAAAGGTGGTCTTGGAGTTAGGGATGTGAGGGTGGTGAATATTAGCTTACTTACTAAATGGCGTTGGAGACTTCTTAATGATAGTCAATCCGTGTGGAAGGATGTATTAAAGAGTAAGTATGGCGATGAAGTAGTGGGGCGGTTAGACCTTGGTGATGAGTTTAAGCCTTGATTTGCCTCCCTATGGTGGAAGGATATTTGTTCCATTGGCTCTAATCTAGAACACAATTGGTTCTCCCAAGGTGTAGTCAAAAAGTTAGGTGATGGAGTTCTTACTAAGTTTTGGCAAGACAAGTGGGTAGGTGACCTTCCACTTCATGCTCGCTTCCCTCGGCTATTTTCCATTTCTACTCAAAAAGAGGCATCGGTAGCGGAAATTCTTAACTCAATGTCAAATGGGGCGGGGTGGAATTTCACTTGGGAGGAGGAGGCTCTTTGAGTGGGAAAAAACACTATTAAATGAGCTTTTGGAGATCATAAACCCGACAACTCTTTTGGTGGGTGTGGAGGATCAATGGGGTTGGGTTCCCGAAAAGGGGGCGGATTTTACGGTGAAATCAACTTATCGACTTATTTCTAAATTATTAAGTCCGGAGGCGGAGGCAACAAAGTGGCACGAAAGAGTTTTCGCCGAGGTTTGGAAGAGTCATGCTCCTTCTAAAGTCAGTGGTTTTGTGTGGCAACTCCTTCATGGCCGAATTCCAACCCGGAATAATTTAATGGCTAGACGGATCATTGAGCCTAATGGAGATGTATCTTGTGTTCTTTGTGGAGAGGCGAAGGAATCCGAGGTTCATATTTTCCTTTATTGTGAAATAGCATTATTGGTGTGGATTGAAATTCTGTTTTGGTTGGATGTTCCTTTTGGCCTCCCCCATAATCTGTTTTCGGTGATTCATTACCTGCTGGAAGTAGGGGGAAACAAGATTAAACTGGGTATGTGTATGATTTTCGCGGCTGTGGTATGGACACTTTGGCGCTATCGAAACTCCGTGCTCTTCGACAATGGAAGTGGGACGGTTGCTGAGTTAGTGGAGGCAGTCAAGATTATGTCGTGGAAGTGGTGGCTCAGTCGTTCGAAAGCTGCACCGTGTATGTGGTATGAGTGGCGAACGGAACCCCGGCTCTGCATGCTGCGGTGACTGTTTCTTTTAGGCTAGGAGATTTCTGTTGCCCTGTTTTATGTTGCTCTGTTTCGGCCTGCTGTACCCCTAGGCTTGCTGTTTGTTGCTTTTTAGTTCATTGTCTGTATCCAACTTTGGTGTTTACTTGCATTGCTTATGCTTGTTCACCTTTTTAATAAAGATTTGCAGTTTCAAAAAAAAAAAAAAAACAATTGTGTTGAAGAATTGAGATGTACCAAATCCATCACAAACTGCATGCAACACCCCCATTCCAATTGTGAAACCCCCACAAAGAAATTTTGTCACCTTGAACACTAAAGGATAACTTAAATCTTGAGGATTAAGCACCAAGTGCTTTGCAATTTCTGTTTCAGTGTTGTCTAAATAATTTATAGAAGAAAGGGTGCAATTAGCAATTGCTTCCAAGAATGGAACACCATGGTTTTCTGCATTAGGGTTGCAATTCACTCTAAGTTTTCCATCATGAGCATGTTTTGCTACTCTACCTGCACGATGTAAATTAAAGGTTGAATTATAAGTTGTTCCCTATAAAATACTTTGTTAGAAGCATTCTTAGACCCTTACAAATTATTATAATTTAAAAATAAGGAAATGAAACTATAAAAGTTTTTTTTGTTAAGAATCACATCAGATATGAGATGGTTCGAATATGAATTTAAAAGTAAGAGACAATCGTCATCACCTTACAAGTCGATTTTGTAAGGAAGAGTTTGACTCAACTCTCAATAATACTCTAGTACATCTTATTTGAATATACTAGAACACTACTAAAGTAGATAATTTTAATAGAACCACAAAATGATGTTTAATGTAAAAATTTCAAGCATTCATTTACCAAAAGTTTTTAAATATTTCATCAAGAAAAAAAAGTTAATTTTTATTGTAGAAAATCTTCTATAGGTAATTACCATGAACAAAAGATAGACGAGAAGCTGCGCCGTTTAATCTTTCAATATAGCAAAACAAAATCTGTAAAAAATTACATTCATAGACCTAGGCGACACAATATTATAATGCACAATCCTTTAAAACTATATGTACCGCCCATGAATGGCACGGCATGGGTGTCATAACTAATTTTAACCACTAAATTTGTATTTAAAGACAGAAAAATAACTAGTATATTAAATACCTGCAAAAGGATAATAATAGAACAAAGCCTTCGAGAGTGCTTTTTTAAATTCTTAACAAATGTTAAAACTGGAATCAGAATCACGAGTTTCTGATGATCGATATACATGAACAGTTTGACAATAGTTATTATAGATGCCTCTATTGTCAAGTGTAGAAAGAGAAAGAATACAAGAAGGAGTGAGCATTGATGGTTTTACGAGCTCAACATCTTTCATTTTAAGGTTTAGGGTAACTTTTTGAAAAGCCATAGAAAAGAACTATGAGAAATGTGAATTCAATATATACTTGCTATATTTTTCTCTTGCTTTGGATGCATTGTTCCTTATGGCAAGGGTTCTATTTATATGGATATGAGACAATGTGACTTGAACATATTATTTTGCTGCAAATTAAATGTGAAATCTGAAACTACCTACTTTATGTGTGAAAATACGTAAACTTTGGATTCCTTATGGCATTAAGTAAACTTTGGACATGATACTTTGCTAGTGACAAATTTTCTTTGGCTGGATACTACCTAGTACCTACTTTATGTCTGAAAATACACTTGATACTCAACAAATTGCGTTGGCATTTGAGTTGACATCTTTTTCATAAGCGTTGGACTGATAATTTTTTAGTTGGATATTGATTCATATTCTCATCTAAGGTGCCGATCCTTGGAGAATGCTTTGACAACATGAAGAAGAGTTCTTGGAGGTGGTTGGTGGGAAAAAAAAAGGGGGGTACTTGTCTATTGTATGAATGGAGCATCAATCCAATGAATTATATTTTTAGATAGGCTCGACAGATGTTTTTTTAGTTTCTCTTAGTTTTATCTTTATTGTCTTTCTTTTTGTGGTTTGGGTCGAGTACTCCTTGTGCTTTATCTTGAATTGTGGGTGTAGTACATTGTGTACTTATTTGTCCATCCAATACATATTATAATTTTGATGTTAAAAAAAAAATTATACGGTAATTTTTTTTATGGTAAATTTTTTGTTTATTTTAAAATTTGATACTTTTAGTTCATTCATCAAATATTTTGTCTTAAAATTAATGAAGTGATATGTTTTAAACGATATAGTATATAATTTGATAATGAGAAAATATCAGCCAACATTGATAAAATTATATAAAAATCTATTTATAAACTTAATTTAAAACATGTCATATCACCATATTTTAAGCAAAATATTTAATTGATGGAATCAAATTGTCAAAACTTAAAATAAAGGGATCAATTTTGCAAAATGGTGAAAATAAAGAAGATCAAAACTGCAATTAAACATAAATTTTGATATATTATATATGGTTTTTATAAAAAAAAAATTACAATTTGTAAATTAGACTGATTTTATTTTTTGGATCAGATTAGGTTTTACCTCAAAATTGGTCTAAACCACGCATTGAATGAACAATATATTCTATTACTTATTCATTTTTTGCTCTTTTATTTTCTTTCTTATCAATTTCCTTTTTTCTTTTCTCTTTTATCTTTTATTTTCTTTGTTTTTTTTTTTATCGGATGCTATATGTTATGATCCTAAAGGTCCAATTAAATGTCAAATCCAAAATAGAATGAAGTGGTGATTAATCTATATTCTAGAACAAGTTTATTAATATTTTGTTATTATTTAGGTATCAATTATATATTATGAAAATCCTTATATAATTTTGTATTGGCTTATGCAATATCATTATAAAAAATAATGAAAAATTAATCATTTGTTCCTATCTTTTTTTAGAAGATTACTCTAATAAATCTAATTTCCAATTGCACTTCAACAAACATTAGAAAATAATTTGTTCTCTTCGAGTTGTTGTCATTGAAATCATAAAGATTACATTATTGTCTTTGTACCAATCTGATTTCTTAAAGTAGCTATAACCTACAGGTAAAATGAAGCAATCACAACTAATGCACCATATTTGGTAGTTAACTTTGATCCAATCATAATTTCCATAAACTCATTAATGCATAAAATTTGTTGTCTAATCATATTTTTTATCTTTTGTAATTTTACCTTTCCACTCACGAAATGATATAAAATAATAGAAATTTAATACAAAAAGAAAATAATGAATTCTCATTATTGATATTTTTTATGTTACCTCTTTACTAAGTATGCTTAAAGGACAAATATAACACAATGATGTACTTAAAAGACATTTAATAGCAATTCTTATATTTGAAAGATTTTTTTTAAAAGAAAACCATAACCACTAAAGTCTAAAATTATTTAATTAATCTTGCGTAAAAAAACTATCTAATATGTAATCTATAAATTACAAAGTGATAAACCATTTGTTACATTTAAAGTTAAAAATATGGCTAAAATTATTAAATTTGTTTATGTTAAAATTTTATTTCTTTTTCTATTTCTTGTTGCAGGGAACATTGACGGTAAAATGTTTTTTATTATTCTTTTATGATTTCTTTCTTTACTTCATATTTTATCCCATTTTAAGTACACTCTCTGATTCTTTAATTATTTTTTTCCCTTCATTACAGTAAATATTAAATGTGAATCTGACACTAATTGTCCAACATATATGTGTGCATATCCCTTAAAAGCGAGGTGTGTGGCCTACAAATGTAGATGTAAGGATATGGATACCATAAGACATTAGTGTGGGACTCAAGAAAGTACACAATCTCCTTGTTACAATATATATTCCATGAGGGGTTATTTAGTTCTTGTATTGATATCCAACAATATGAATAATTTATATTTCTAATATAAAGAACCTTGTAATAATTACTATATACCCTAAGATGAATTATAATGAAATAAAATAAGATAGCAAACAATAATATTTATATCGTCTTCTCTCTTATTTTAGAAATAAGAATAATTTTTATAATATTAGTTGTTCTCCTTGTCAGGACTTGAACCTTTGACCCTCTAAACTCTTTTACATTTAGCTCAATTAACATAACCAATTGAGCTACCAATCTCATCTCAGTTTTTTTGTCACTTCTGATACTATAAATTTTGGAATTGCTAACCTACTCCCACAGGTTTTTAAATGGGAATATGTTAACAACCCCTTATAAATTTATATTTATTTATGTCGCAATACTGTAAGAGTTGTGATATTTTCACGTTTTAATTTTTATTTCTCTTAAATTTATTTATTTATTATTTTGAGAAACAAATTTATTTAATTATATTTAATTTTAACAACCCCAAAAAACTTTTATCAAAAATAAAATAAAATAATACCTCAGAAAATTTGTTTGCTTTTAAAAGATATAGAAAATTAAACGTCATTGCAAAATTATAATCATCTATTGCAATAACTCTGAAATTAGTGTGGCTCTTCAATTTAATTGACTTGTTTACCCTATGACCAATAAACTTAGTTTTCCTTGTGCACATACTAATTTATGATTAATATATTTTACCTAAAAAAATATTAATGTATGATTAATACATTTATTATAATGCACTGTTTTTTTATAAGGTGAAGAACATATAGATATCAGGGAAAAAAAATCATGTTTTGCTCTTATCATTTTTCTTTTTTTTTTTTTATAATGAAAATTTAGGGTGAAGGGATGGTGCCCCAGTCCAAGGCAGGGAAGACCTTAGGGCTCAAAGAGCACTTACAAAGGTAATTACATTTTTCTTATCATTTTTCTATATCTTCTTTTATATATATATATATATATATATATATATATATATATATATATATATATATATATATATATATATTAAAAATTTTGGGTGACATAACTGATCAGTGAGTCCACATAAGAATACGCATGACAATGAAACATATCAACTTCTAAATAATCCTAAAAAATAAACTAGAAGTCCTAAAAATTTCTGACGAATGAACCGACCATAAACACGGAAATGGTCCACATACCCACTACTCCATGTAGCAAGCAGCAAGCGATGAAGGTTTTTTCAAGTCAAACAGTCGAAAATCAAGAAATAATACAGCACCATAGAGAATATGAGACAATCAAGTCTAGTTGAAATAGCCCAGAACCGATCGAAAGTCAGATCGAGAAATATATATATATATATATGGTCAATTAACGAGACTGAGCTAGCACAACAAGCACAAGAAACACAACAAACCAACAAATCCATTAACACGGTGAACAATTACTACCAACAACACAAAGTATCTATGCACCTTATTCTTTCGAACAATATCAGGTCCTGATGAATTTAGCTCGTGGAAAACTTCCAAAAAAATAATTCCTAAAACAGGCCACATGAATTCATTAATTTGCCTACACTGTAAAAAATACACGACATCTCGTGTGTTCCGGAACAGTCTACTTGTCTTTAGCAAGCAAGAATTAGAGCATGTTTTTGACTATTTGTTTAAAATAATTGTAAATAATTAAATAGAGTTTTTTGACGAAAAATTATAATTTTATATCTCTTCTAGCTATTTTACACTTTCAAACTATTTAAACCACTCAATCCTAGCTACTTTATAAATATTCATACCACTCATCAAAAACTCTAATATAGATCCTACAAAATTTACAATATCATGGAACAATTATAATTTTTTAACTTGAAATTTCTTTGGACACAATAGTATAACTTGTCAACCATATCCATCAAAAGTCATAAAAAATAAAGTCCATTATATAAACCACTATGACAAAGTGGTACATTTGGCAAAAGATACCACTCATATTCATGCTCTAACGAGACTAAATTGAGAATAAATTGAAAACGAGACCCTCAAAACATGAGTTATATTTTCTTAGTGCTCTATGTTTCTCACAAAATATCATGTTCTTGAAAACGAGACTCTCCTTTTTCTTTAACAATATATGGTAACATGCTCATCTTTGTCTACTGTCTTTTCCTCGTCACTAATCTTTTCAAGACGATAGTTTGTTCCAAATAAATCCTAGACTTAATTGCACTTTTGATTTCCTTATTTTGCAAAATCTGCAATTTTGATCCCCCTATTTTAAAATTCAATATTTTGGTCCCTCTATTTTAATTTTTTTTACACTTTTGATCTCCCACCCCATTTTTTAACCAATTGGCATAAGAAACGCTTACGTGGCAAGAACATGTGAGAAAATAAGATTCCATGTCAGCAAATTTATTTTTTTAATAATAATTATAATTTAAAACAATTAAGTTATTAACAAATAAAATAAATTTTTAAATAATTTTAAAACAAATTTATTCTTCAATCGTTGTTTCAACCCAGATCTTGTTTGTCTTCTCAAACCACATCACGGACGTTGCTCTCTACCAAACCCGAAAATTCCCAAATCAAATTAATTTTTTTCTCTTTACCTGCTTATACACCCATACAAAATTATCTCTTAACAATAAATTCAACTATGACGAGACCTATATGAATACTGAGAAGGTTGCAGTAGCTTATCAACAATCATACGAATGCTTATCTTGCTTTACTTTTCCTAATTCATCAAAACCTAAATTTTCTTTAAAAACACAAATTCCAAATTAACTCAATATTGCATAAAGGAATCTAAAATTTTCCCGATCTCGTCAATTTGTAATCTATTTTTTATTTTATAGTTTGATTCAGGAATCTAAAAACCACTATGAAAAGAGTGGTTGAACTTTTGGGAAGAAAAATTGTGCATTATGAACCGATTTAGAAAGCTATTTTGTAATCCAAAATCTTATACGCAACATGGATTCGGGAAGGATTAATCATGAAGGAATAAATTAATCTAGGTTTTTAGGTTTGAAAAAAAAAATAACATGGTGAAGAAATGGTAAATGTTTGCGTTTTGATTATCGGTTTGAAGAAGGAAGAAACCTAATTTTCATTTTTGCTATTTTTTATTTTTTTAAAAAAATATATTTGTTGATGTGGAATAATGATTTGCCATGTGTATTGCCACATAAGCGTTTTTTATGTCAATTAGTTAAAAATGGGAAGGGGGACCAAAAGTGGTCAAAAAATCAAAATAGGGGACTAAAATGTTTGATTTTAAAATAGGGGGACCAAAATCGCAGACTTTGCAAAATAAAAGAACTAAAAGTGCAATTAAGCCTAAATCCTATCTTTATAATAAAACATTTAAAAACTCTCTAAACTTTATAGGTTTTCTGTTATAATTCCTTTTTTTATTACACACTAAAAAACATGAAAACAGAGAGGAGATACAAGAGAAAATCGAGTGTTGGTTTTGGTATCGTGTATCTATTTAACAAGTAATTAATATAAATTAACCGCTAATTTTCATTAAATTGGATCCCATGGTTATGTTTATTTATCATAATAACAAATATTATCCTCAGCTGCAGAGAGACTAATTCTTTCGAGGTAACTCTCTCTTTCTCTACTACTCCGAGTTAGCATATACTAAGTGAGCACCATAAAATTGGTGCACAAAAATATCGGATGATTGATAAGCTAGCTGATAACTTATATCTTATAGCTGGTGAATGATGATTTATAGTTTATAGCTGATGAACTAATTGAAGTGTTTAATAAAATTGACGGTTAAATTAGTTTTTTTTTTTTTTTTTTTACGGAAAATGTAAAATGGTATAGAATGATATTGTTAATTCGTAATAAAATTTATATCAAATTAATATTTAACATATTTAGAATTTAAAACATAAAACATAAGCTTTTATAGTCCCTTTTTTTTTATCTTACCAAACAGACCATTACTAAAAGTTGCATAAATTTAAACCACGACTAATACAAAATTGCATAAAATTGGTTGGATATCCTTTTGTAAATATGGTTTGTGCTTAAAGTGTATTTTGAATTGATTTTTAAAACTGAACTAAATTTGGGATATTGCATTAAGCTATTTTGAATTTATATATTTTATATCTTCTTTCATTACTCTATTATTTTTTTGTTTTGATTTTTCAAATACTGCTTATTAGTTTAAATTTTTTAACACATTTCTATAAACATTAGAAAATAATTTGTTCTCTCATACTCCTCTGGTCCTTATTAATTACAAGACACAATTCATTTTTTAAATTTATTAAATAACTATATAATATATAGATCAAATATATTAACTATTTAATGAATCTTAAAAATTATTTATTTGTCAAAAAAAAATTCATCAAACAATCAAAGATGACATTGTTCTTGAACCAATCTCATTCTTAAAGTAGTTCTAACCTACGGATCACATGAAGCAATCACAAGTAATGCACCACATTAGTGCTTAAATTCGTTGTCTAATAATATTATTTAACTTTTTATGATTTTACCTTTTCTATCATGAAATGCATAGAATAATAGAAAATTAATTTTTTTTAAAATAGTAAATTCTTATTTTTGGTAATTTTTTATGTACCTCTTTACTAATTGTGTTAAAGGGACACAACTCATTGATTTACTTAAGAGACATGTAATAATAATTTTTATATTCGATTTTTTTTAAAAAAATTTCATAAGTACTAAAAACTATTTAATTAAAGTAAGGAGAGGATTATGCTTATAAATTATAAAGTGATAAACTATTGGGAAAAATATGGCTGAAATTGTTAAATGTGTTCATATTATTATGGCTATATTTGTTTTCGTATTTCTTGTTTCACCAAATGTTGCTGGTATGATATTTTTTATCCTTTTATGATTTCATTCTTTACTTGTATAAATTTTTTATCCAATTTTAAATACTTTATTTTCTTTTTCGTTAATTACAGTGGATAAACCATGTAAAGAGCATGCTGATTGTCCTCATTATATGTGTGCACATCCTTTGAAACCGAAATGTGTGCACTTGCGTTGTGAATGTGTTGATCATTGGAACCCATTACCCACATGATTACATCCAAGAGAATAAATAAACGTTCTGTAATATTTCTAGAGCTATCATTTGATTTTTATTTTTTTTTTTTTTTTTTTTTTTTTTTTTGTAATGTATCATTTGGTTATTGTGTTGGTACCCAATAATTAGTTTGAATATTTTATATTTATATTATTAAGAACCTTGTAGTTATGAATTTTTATACCGGCAGTAATGAAGTAAAATAAGATAGCAAAAAATATTATTTAGATTATCTTTTCTCTCAATGGCCATCAATGTCCATAAGAACAAAAATGTCCAACCTTATACCGTCTATATTATTATTATTATTTTTTTTTTTTTATATTATCTAACGGATTATCTTTAGTAGTTATGTTGATGAAGATGATGTATTGTGAGTCTCTACTTCCAGAATAATAACAGTATAATTTTCTTACTATGACTCTTTTGTAGACTTTTGTAGGCCTTTTTTGCACTCCTTATACTAGAGAGTCTACCTCTTTTCTCTTATATATATAGTTCATTTTTGCTTGTTAAAAAAAAAAAGCCCCAACTAATTCCAAAAAAAAATAAAAAAAATTAAGACCTTCTTCATAAACCTAATATATATAAAAGTGTAACTGGGACCATATTAGCTAGAACTTAATTTATCAAACTTGTATCGCTGATATAGTTTGGTGGTGCCTTTGGAGGGTTATAGTTTGGTGGTGTTCTTTCTTACTCTGTTGTAGGTTTATTTTGTTTTCTTACCTTATTTTTTAGATTATTGGGCTCTGATAGAGTGTACTACGCCTTGTACCTCCTTGATTTTCTGAATTTGCTCTTGTACTTCATTCATTTATATATATATATATATATATATATATATATATATATATATATATATATATATATATATTATTTTCCATTAAAAAAAACATTTAGTGCTAGTTTTAAAAATAAAGTACTATCATTCTAAATTTTGAGTCCACTTAAATCATTCTTGTCAGGTGAGTTCAATTAAGCAGTCGCATATATAGCCAGTTTAAGTAATAACAACAACATATAGAATCCACTTAGATTGGTTTGGTGGTATTGGCTTGGGACTTGGGAGTATGCTCCTCTTGAAGTCTCAAGTTCGATTCCCACTGGTGCCAATTTGGTGGGTTAATTTAGCCTCTTCAAAAAAAAAAACAACAATATATAGAATATAAAATATAGTTACTATTGTTTTTTTTATAAATCGATCGGACTTATTTTGCTAAAGGTTCCGGCACATCTTAATTGGGACGATTTTAACCTACAGTGATTACTAGAAGGTAGTCGGTATATTTGTCTCATCGTTAATTTCTATAAAAATTAAACTCTCTATAGAATATAATTTAATTCAAGAGATGCATATAAGAGAATCAAAATATCAAAAGAAAAACAACAACATAGAGGAATCTAACAATCAACGGATACAATCATAACACTATCTACGTTCAGAATTTTTAAATGAGTTGGTTAAAACCTCCGTTACTCAAAATTAGTAATCAAAATAGGGCACAAATTATAAATTAAATATCAGAACACAGATCGACTTATCATCACAACAAAATACAACTTCGAATTTAAGAAAGTCCAAAACAGCAACACAAGTAATACGAAAGGTTTCTTTAGGGACTTTTCAAAACCTTTAATCCTACTTTTGGTTTGTTTAATTTCTATAGTTAGGCTCTGTTTGGAAAAAATAGCGGATGGCTGATAAACTAGCTTATGGCTGATGGCTGATAGCTTATAGCTTATAGCTGATGGCTGGTGACTTATGACTGATAAGCTAATTGAAGTGTTTGGTAAAATTAGCGGTTCAACTGACTGATAAATATAAAATGACAAAAAAGGACATATTAAATCTTATTCTATGTGGCCAACTTTGTTATTCTAGTCATAAAAAATTGACTAAAAATATAATAAAAAAAATGTAGGACTAAAAATATAATAAAAAAAATATAGGGACTAAAAGTCGAAATTCACATAAAAGTAGGGACTAAAAACTTATTTAACCCTTAGATCTATATCTAATTAATATTTAAGACACTTCAAATTAAGTTATTCAAATTTATTAATTTAATATATCTTTTATATATTATTAATGTTTATATAGAATTAAATTTATTTTTTTTGAAATTTTATTTAAATTTATTTTTATTTCAATTATTATACTTTATATAAAAGATTAAACATTATATTTTTTCTAGTAACAAAACTGTGACAATATATGTACATGCATCTTTTATAGTAATATAAATACATGAAAAATAAATCAAAAGTACTAAAATAAAAGGGTGATAATGATAATATAATTATGTACGATGCGTCATAAAATATTGTTACGGTAAACAACTTTTTTTTTAATATTTATGTACAACAAAATTTTAAAAGGAGATATAACAACGAAAAAAAAGTAAGTACAATATAGTAAAAATAATAATGGAAAGGCTAGCGTAAAAAAATGTACGAAATTTTCCTATTTTTTTTTAAATTGTAAAAATATATTTTTAAAGATAAAAATGAATTTAAGATAAAGTATATAAGGGTTAAAACCGACGAAGTGCGTAAACTATACAAATTGAAATATAGAAAGGATATTTATTTTATTTCATTTCATAAGCATTGGAAGCAAAATGTTGGAAATAAAAAGCATTGGAAGCAAAATGTCGGAAAAAAAAAAGCATTGGAAGCAAAGGAATGGCGGTTTTATTTTATTTTATATTATAATAAATAAATTAAAAAGGGTAAAAATGGATTTTAGGTAAAATGATAAGGGTAAAAATGAAAGAAAAGATAATAAGCTATAAGCTCATAAGCTAATTGAAATAGCTTCTAAAAAATAAGCTATAAGTCAGTAAAATAAGCTATAAGTCAGTGTTAAAAAGACTGTTACCAAACAGGTCTTTTATCTTATAAGCTATAAGACATAAGCTATAAGTCAGTTTGGTGGTGTTGCCAAACAGACCCTTAATTTATTTTAATGTGAAGCTTCTACACGTAAGTTCCTTGAAGGGACACAACTCATTGATTTACTTAAAGAGACATGTAATAGTAATTTTTATATTCGAAGGATTTTTTTAATTTCATAAGTACTCAAAACAATTTAATTAAAGTAAGAAGAGGATTATGCTTATAAATCATAAAGTGATAAACCATTGGGGAAAATATGGCTGAAATTGTTAAATTTGTTCATATTATTATGACTATCTTTGTTTTCGTATTTCTTGTTTCACTACAACATTTTTAAGTTTAGGCCACACTTCAACTTATCCACAGTTGAAAAAGTGTGGCTTAAATCCGAAATAGCCAATGGTTTCAAAACAGTGGCTTATAACTTACACATTTAGTTCATATTTTTGGTCCCAAGTAAAAACCGTAGCCTATTTTATACTTGAGCCACGGTTAAAAAACGTGGATGTTTTTGGCCACCCAAGAAACCGTAGCCTATGCACTTTTAATAACCACAGACCATAACCGTGGCCAATAATAATTTAGGCAACGATTTTATGTTTCTAACCACACCACAAAACCGTTGCCTATTAAGAATCTAAACCCTTTTTATTAACCTGAGCCTAAAGACAGATATATATCCAAAATCACAAGCGGCAAAATGAAAAAAGTTGGGCGGGTTTCCAATTTTAAAAAATAATAAAAATAGAAAATATGAATATCAACTAAAAAAAATAGAATAGATGAAAGCCTTTTACAAAAAAAAAAAAAAACCCTTCATTCGTCCCCAAATCCCAAACCCCAAGATTCGTCCCCAAATCCCTAACCCTAGTAGCGGTTCACCCTAAATCCCTTGAAAGAATTGGTATCACCATTCTTCCACCACCACCATCGATTTGTTATTCTTACCCAACGGAGATTCGTCGTGGCTCTCTTACCTTCATTCCGTCGATCGTCGATTCTTCCTTTATCAAAGGTAACTATTTGTTCTAATGCACTTTGGTTGTTCTAAAGTTATTGTTTTTCTATTTTGTTTTTATTTTTCTGTTGTTGTGCCTCCTCACAATGATTTACTTTGTGTCAATGTCATGTTTTATTTTGTTTTTTTGTATTGTGTTGTTTTTTGTTTTGTTGTTCTAATGTCCTACTTGTTGGTATTTCCATTACATGAGCTTAGTCATGTTTTGTTTTACTTGTCTTGGTGTCTTTAGGTTATAAGGAACTGTTACTTACTTAGTTCATTTTAGGTGTCTTTGTTTTGGAATTCCTCTAGCATAATGTTTGTTTTAGGAGACTCATAGGATTCATGTTGTTTTGTTGTATGTCCTATCTTTTGCTTCTTACTTTGTTCCTTGTTTAGTTTTATAATGGGAATCTGCTTTGCTTGATCAGTTAATCCACCTTCTTGTTAACGTGATAATCAACACATCTGAGGACTGCTAGGTGTGGAACTTGGATGAGAGCAGTCTTTTTCGATTCGGTCGACATGTTTTATTGGCTTCTGAGATTACTGTAGCTCTACCGATCGGTACTCTTCAACAGAATGTTTTTGCACAAATTTGGAAGTCTCTCACCCCTTCAAAAGCTATTGCGTTTTCTTGGCAACTTATTCATGATCGTGTTCCGACTTGCTCAAATTTGGCCCTAGAAGTTGATTATTAAGAACACATAAGTACCAGCCTTAGAATTCTTAAAAAGTTTATGTTTCAAGTTTTTGTTTTATTCTTACCACATTTTTTGTATCATGTGATTTATGTGTTGGGTCTTGTAGTTAGGTAAAGAATTGTTATATCCTTTAAGCAGTATGATATGGTGATTTTCTGCTGAATCAGGAACTGGATTTTCTAGTGATTTTACTGTGTTTTTCATGTACTCATGGATCAAATAGGTACTGTTAAGGTTTGGTTAGACCTTTTTGGGTTTAGCTATCAAATGTTGTAGTTTAATTTTTTTTTTGAACTGGTGCAGGTTTTTATGTACTCATGGATCAAATGTTGTAGTTTCATTTTATTTTTTTTAACTGGTGCAGGTTTGTGGGCTGCAGTTTTGTAGCAGAATTTTTTGGTTTTGGGGTAGGATAGCTGGAGATTAGTGGGATTACTAGTTTGCTATCAGTTGTTTCTCTCATTTCTCCCGATTCATTACTTTGGAATGGTAGTATTTTTGCTTAGAGTATTGATTTTTAACTTCTACTATAATTCTTTTGCTCACATATTTTGACTGAACTAGCATTAAAGAAGGATCTTTACATTTTCTAACTTATTAATGTTTTTTAATTTACTTTTGTTACTTTATAGTTCTAACATAATGTGTATATTTATTATCTAGTTTTCTTTGTTGATTTTGTTGTTTTAGATTAAGCAAAGGTCATGTCATACTCTATGGAATGAAAGGAAATAGCCGAAGTAAAGCTATAACTAGTCTATATGGTATTTCACTTCTTACTTACCGTACTCCCTTATTAATTTGTTTTATGCTTTTGCAATATTAACTTGTTTACTCAATTGCTCCCTCTCTTATCCATTTTATGACATTTTCACTTGTTTTCTTTGTTGAGTTGAAAGAAAGACCATACAAGCTTAAATCGGAAGAAGAAAGATTTTAAGCTCCTTTTCTAGCTGAATAGTTGATGTAAGTATTCAAACTCAACCCTTCAAAATTGTTTTTATCTTCTTTTAAATTTTGTTTGCTGCAATGACAGTGTTGCAAAGTAATTGACATGATATATAATTGTTATTTTGTTGTATTGTGAGGGTCTAGTATGGAGTTGAAGTTGATCTGATTCATAGCCACAATCATATTCCAATACTCAAGTGGATTTTTTTTATGCTTCTCATCTTGTATGTGGACTATATTTGTGAGGGCTGGGTGTGGAGTTTAGATTGGTGATGGTACATGGCTGGTATGCTATATGAAATTAATGTGTTGTTTATGGGTATCTTATAAGTTGGAAGATTGCTAATCAATAAAGAATTGAAATCTTACTAAATTGAAAATGTTTGTTGAATTTATGCCTACATAAAGTCAAGACAAGTTAATTTGAAAAATTAGTGTGTGGCTAGTAGTAATTTGTGTGTATTTAAAATATTTCTTTTTATGTTGGTATTTGTACTTTGAGATATGCATGTTTATCCTTTTGTAGGACATGGACCGCTACAATTGAAGTAAAAAAGGAAAGATGGAAATTAAGAAGAACTAGCATCTCATCATGCTTTGTAAAAATTGATTTTGAATGACTAGTAGTTTTAGCAACTTAGGAGTAATTTACAATCACATTCCTTGTGTATTCTTGAACACATTTTTTTTTGTGTAACACTATATATCAATGAGAGTAGTCAAATTTTGCAGTATTTAAAATTACTCTTATGTCTCTTTGTGAGAATTACAGTAAATATATTGGTGCTGGTGGCTTAAATGTTTACGCAACACTTTCATTTGTGAGGCCAAAAAGCATATGAATTATGTTGCCTATTCTTTTTGGCAACGCTTTATTATTGTGGCCGAAATTTATAGTCCACAGTTATATTTGTAAAATCGGTTGCCTATTCGTTTTTTGCAATGCTTATAGTATATTGCCAGAAATGAAAAAAACCGTAGTCTACTGTATAGGCAACATTTACAGAACGGTGGCCTAAGAAAAACCGTGGCCTAAAATCTGTCATACAACTGTGGCTTCTTTGAGTATCATAAGCCACGGTTTTCTACTTTCCGTGGGCTAAAGTAAAAAAACAGTGGCTTTAGAGAAAAGGCAACCGCCGTTACACCACATCTCATAAACTGTGGCCAAACCGTGGCCTAAACTAAAAGCCACACTTTTTTCGGATTTTGCCACACTTTTTGAGTTGTGGTTTATAGTTAAAAATGCTGTAGTGTTTCACCAAATGTTGCTGGTATGATATTTTTTTATCCTTTTATGATTTCATTCTTTACTTGTACAAATTCTTTATCCAAATTTAAATAATTTTTTTTTCTTTTTCGTTCATTACAGTGGATAAACCATGTAAAGATCATGTTGATTGTCCTCGTTATAGGTGTGCATTTGGTTTGAAACCGAAATGCATCGTCTGCCGTTGTGAATGTGTTGATTATTGAAACCCATTACCCACATGATTAGATCCAAGAGAATATACCATGAGGACCGATGAAGAGCATGAAGAGAATCTACATTTTAATAAATTAAGAAGAACTTTATTTCACTTTAATTTGGTATGTAATAATTAGTTTGTTTTAATTTGGAATCGTAATAGTTTTAGTTTTATTTTAATTAAATGGTGTTAGTTTAATATGGGCCTAGAGAATTAGCCTTATAGCCCATTTAAGAATATGTAGTCTTTCTTTAAATACTATTGTAAAACTCTCATTTGAAACAAGTTTGAAATGAAGTAGAATTTCTCTCATGAGAAATGTGAGTGAGCTAAGTCTCCTCTTTTAGGTTCTTGGATTAGAACTCTAATTGAATCTTATCAATGACTTTCTTATCATTGTGGCGATTCCTCTTGACTTATCAATCTTCATGATTGTGGCACCTTCTTCTTGTTGGAGCAATGAATCTCAATTCAAGCTTTCACACAATTGCTTGATTGAGAAGTAACACAATTTCACTTTCTACAAATTGTGATTAACACAAATACTTACACGCTTGATCAATTTTTCACACACACACTATGTGAAGAAATAAAAGAGATTGAAGGAAGAAGATGATTGAGAAAGAGGATTGAGATTTTATTAATTTTCACACATTTCACTTTACAATGCAAACACCCTTATATAGTGTTGCTTATTCAACAAGGAACTTAACCAACTCACTTGGTTAATCACCAACTAACTCTTAACCTCTTTCTATACTATGGTTAACTCTAAACCAAGCCTAACAAACTTTGTAACTAACTGTCAACAAACAAAACAGAAAATTAAAACTGTCTTATGCAATTACTTGCATTACACGCAACTACACTAGGTTGATTTGAATTATCTCAACACTTCTACCATCTCCTTCCCCAAATTCACTTTTTGTTTGTTTCTTTTTTCCTTTCATTTGCTACTTTATTTGAAGAATCACTTGGTGAGATCCTTCATTATATGTGAAATCAACTTCCGTCCACATCAATATATAAACGTTCTGCACATACACTGATTTTCTTCTTCTTCCTAACTACACCATCGAAACATCACCAACCACATAGCAATGAAAACTCTTTTTTTTTTTTTTTTTTTTTTTTTTTTATCATAACACAAGTTACAGAGTTAATTTTTTTCTGCATAAAATATGGAGAAGTATCAACATAACCAAAAGGGGAAGATTACAAGTTAAAATAGAAACCTAGAAATGAAATAAAAAGTTCCAACATAAAACTGATTACAATCAAAGAATCTTAACAATCCTTTGCCAAAATAGCACTAGAATAGACTGATTCAATTTCAATGCAGGAATCGTTTCAACTTACAACTTAGAATTAGATAAAATTGATCTCAAAAAGTGTAGAGAGAAAGGAATTCGAGTTGCAAATACGCCGGATTTGTTAGTCGATGACGTCGCCGGCGACGGAATAGGACAGACGAGAGAGATTGTTATGGGGGAGATGGAATATGGATGGCGGCGGCGGCGGCAAGAAGGCGAGATGGTGAAGCGACAGAGAAACATGTTGTTGTTGTTGATTCTCTGTAACTTTCATAAGTTGGTTTTCTTAATCTCATCCATTGATCAAATTAATTGCCACGTGTCACTCATCGGTTGAAAAACTGGAGGAAAAGGAGGATAAATAAAGATTTTTGCTAACCACACTCCAAAAAACCTAGTTACACCCTAAAATGACTAAAATACCCTTAAACATAGTTAGTATGCATGCAATGTAAATTAAGTTTACAAAATATTTATGTAAACTGAGTTTACATAAACTGAGTTAACGTGAACCTCTTAAACCTAGTGTAAATGTGAACTGAGTTTACAAAAGGTTATGTAAACTGAGTTTACATATACTTTGAAGTCTATTTTAAAAGTACGTGATCTTATGTTACATTAGGAGTTCATGCAAACATTTAATTTAGATTAAATATGCTAACGATTGAAATCACAGGGAAACATGAAATCACATGAAAAAGAGAATGCCTAGAATTGAAAAAGTATAAATTCACTAACCTATGCAATAAAGTCTTAATGATATATCTTCAAAATTCAATCTTTTATTGTGAATTTGTGATTAATTACACATTAATGGAATTTGTGAGTTTTGACAGAGAACACATTAATGAGATTCGTGAGAAAGAGAGAGAAGCGTGAAACAAAAACATAAAAAGATGAGAAACGGTTTTTAAAAAATTTATATAAAGAAGGACAATTTTGGTATTATGATTAAATTTTATTGAAAATTGGATGTAACTAGGGTTTTTTGGGGTGTGACTAGCAAAAATCTTAATGAGAAGCAATTGGGGATTGGGAGAGAGAATGCAATAATGGGGTTTATGAGACAGAACGGTGAAACAAAAACATTAAAAATAGGAAAAATGAAAACTGTATAAAGAAGGACAATTTTGGTATTATGATTAAATCTTTATGAAAATTTGGATGTAACTAGAAATTTTTTGGGTTGTGAGTAGCAAAAATCATAAATAAATGGAGTAGATCTGGACTCTTTTTTTTATAATATCTAACAGATTATCTTTAGTAGTTATGTTGAAAAGAATTTTTATATATGTCACTTTATCTTTAACGGATTGATCTTAAAACATAACATATACACGTATGATGTGCATCATTCTTCTAATCTTGATTATGATGATTTTCATCCAAAATTAATCATCACTTCAATTCAATCATCAAGTTAGATTATTCTTGATTGTCTAGTATTAACAATTTTTTGGTATTTGAAGTTGTTTCTTGATGTTGCTTCCGATTTTAAGATATTTACTAAATAGAGATTGTAACAACCTGATTTTCCATTGATTTTATTATAAAATGTTCAATTAATTTATTTCAAAAAGAGTATTACGCGGCGAAAAAAGATTAAAACTAAATAAAAAATATCCGAAATTTTCTATTAACCATATCTCAAAAAAGTAAATTAACACAATTCCAAGATCTTTAATTAAAGTAAATAATTAAATCAAATATATCTACCAAAAAAAAATCAAATAGAGTTCCCCAACAGACATCCTAGCAAAGCGACTCCAACAATCGAAAACAAAAGGAAGACAACGTCCTATAGCCATTCTCGACAATTAGTTAAGCATCATCGATTACCTAAAAGTCTACGAGTTTTACATCGTAGGGTCAAACCAGAAGGGGTGGGTAACACAATCAAAAGGCATATGGATTCAACATCGAATCCGCCCAAACAAAAAAAAAAACTCATCTTTGGACGAGTAGACAACAACGCACCTGAAGAACACACCTAATAGATAAAAGTAACTTAATTAATTTAAATAAAACACAACTTTCATAAATTAAGTGGAATGCAACTTCAATAAATAAAATAGAATACAACTTCAATGAATAAAATTACGCACAATGCGCTTAGACTCGCTAAATGCATGTGGTATATATCAAGGTCGGAGATCAGAATTATTTTCTTGAAAACACTCCTCAACACCTTAACAACGGCTTAGACACATGAATGATTGGATTGCAATATCACAACCAACATCAATATGCAAACAAGCAACATCTTAACAACATCAATTCAACAGCTTAAATCAACAACAACGCGACAGGTAACATTCACAACAACAACAACGATAGCAACACGACAAATGGCGGCTTAAGGCCACCATAATATCAAACAACAATACTAATTATATCTAATAAACACCACTAATTAAACCCACACCAAATAAATCAAATACTAATTAATTCAGCACTAATTAAACTCAACACCAATTTAAACTCATCACACCAAACTAAATCATAATATATATATATTACTTTTAACCTTTCTAATTTATATATATATATGTAATCTATTAATCAAGTCTTTCTTATTAGGTATTGGATACCTAATCCATTTTAATGCTTTATTTAAAGGTTTATAATTTATAACAAGTCGAGGACTACCTCGTTCGAGTTCAGATGCATTAATTACATAAAAAGCCAAGCAGCTCCAAGGAGATTTACTTGGCCTGATTGATCCTTTATCAAGATAATCTTGTATTTCTTTCTTACAGTAATTAAGATGTTCTTGATTCATTTGTATTGGACGAGCCTTAGTTGGTATATTAAGTTCTTTAAAATCTGGTTCATAGGGTAAAGACACAGTGTGTATTTTTCTTTTCCAGAACGCATTAGGTTGTTCTGAGCAAAGATCTGTTTTGAACTTATCTAAAACATTATTAATCTTTTCTTTAATGACTGGAGTTTCTAATTGCTCTTCTAGTCTTCTAGAATGTATTTCTTTATTAATAAAATTAATTTGTTTCTTCTTTTTATCTATTAGATTAATTCGAGATATAGCTCTTTCTTGGACAGAGTTTAAATCTCTAATTTTTGGTTTATCCAAAAACTCAAAATTAATTTCTCTGGATAAAACAGTAGTAGTTATACCGTTTTCGTTAACCGTAAAAGGATAAAGTAAGGTTAGGAAAGGTGTTCCTAAAATGATTTCTTCGGTAATATTTTTAACCAATAGGAAGGAAGTTACGTAGCATATTTTATCTTTACAAACTTTAGCGTTAGATAATTTATACGATACCTGTAATCTATTACCATTAGCTCCTCTTAATGATTCTTTGGTTTTTTCATAATATTGGGTAGGAATTAATCCTTCTTGTATGCAATTTAAGTCAGCACCAGAATCTACTAGCGCCGTAAATTCATATGTAGTATTTTTTATTACTAAAGTAATTTTTGTATACCATTTATGAGATATTAACTTTTCTATCTTATTTATGTATACTTCTTCATCATTGTTTTTACTGGAAGAAGGTAAAGAAACCAGATTTCTGGTCCTATTCTGTTCTTGAATAATCATATTTCCATGTAACTCTAGAAGTCTAACTTCTAATTCATCATCTCTAATTTTTAAAGACTGAATTTCTTTTTTAAGAATTTTAATTTCTTCTTGTAAATCTTTTAGGGTTATGGAGTTATGAGAGGGTTTCTTAAAAAGTTCCATAACATCCTTAAATTCTACTTTATGTAATTCTTTCTTATCTATTTCGTTATCATCAATAATATCTTTGATTTGTCTCATAAAAGCTTGTTTACTTTCTGATTCTTCCATTTTGTCTAATATTCCTATTAACGTATTAGCTTGATGATTAGTTAAGACATTAATGCTTTTAATACAATTATTACAGTTACAAAAATCTATGCCTAAACATTCTTCTGATTCTTCTCCGCTAGAATCACTACTTTCAATTATATTGTTAATATCCTCAATTTCAGATTCATAAGATGAAGAGGAATCTTCATCTGATAAGAGCATTATATTTTCTAGGGTACTAATTAGGTTTTGTTTTAATTCTTCTGATATATCTAGATTACTAATTTGTTGAATTTTCTCTTTGACTTTGCAGTCATTAGCATAGTGACCAAAGCGACCACATTTATAACATTTAATATCTTTAGTTTTATTATTGGTTTTTTGGTTAGAGTATTTTTTATTCTTTTTTCTAGGGTTCTTATAAAACTTTCTATTCTCTTGATATCTTTCTTTTTGGTAGTTATCTTTCTTATAATATCTTTTAAGATTCTTCTTATTTCTACTAAAGGATTTCTTTTTACTTTTAGGGTTGCTAGGAGCACGTATTGGAGTGGCGCCATACTGCTCACAGAAAGAACCCATTTCTCTTTTACTATTTGCTTTTTCATTTTTAATTTTATTTTGTATTTTATAATCTGTACAAATCTGTAGACCAGTTTCTACAATATAATTGGATATATATATATATATATATATATATATATATTACACCACGCTTAATTATTTAGTTATCAAATTAAGACCTTCTTCATAAACCTAATATATAAAAGTGTAATTGGGACCATATTAGCTAGAAATTAATTTATTAAACTTGTATCGCTAATAGTCTAGAAACCTCAAGTGTTATATTTTAAACTCAGACATTAACAAACTCAACTATTAACATATAGTGCTTGTTTTTGAAATAAAGTATTATCATTCTAAATTTTGAGTCCACTTAAATCATTCTTGTCAGGTGAGTTCAATTAAGCAGTTGCATATATAGCCAGTTTAAAAGTAATAACAACAACAACATATAAAATGGATCCGTTGACTTTAGTCGACTTACTCCGATTAATAACTTGATATCGGTATTATATTTATTCAATCCGACTGTTGAATTCAAATATCTTATTGAGTAGATCAACTCTATATATAAATTTTTATAAAAATTCAAAATCGTTTGATACTTTTTTTGATAACTTCAATTGAACGTACGACAAACTTTTCAAAAAACCGTTGAATTTCAATAGTTCGAATACATAACTACATTTTTTGAATTTTTATAAAAATTTGTAGAGTTGATCTACTCAATGAGATCTTTGAATTCAATAGTCGAATTGAAGAAATATAATGTCGATATTGAGTTATTAAGCGGAGTCTTGGAGTCAACGGATCTCTCCTCTATAAAATATAGTTCTCTGCTACTATTAGTTACTATTGTTTTTTTTTTTTTTTTATAAATCGATCAGACTTATTTTGCTAAAGGTTCCGGCACATCTTAATTGGGACGATTTTAACCTACAGAGATTACTAGAAGGTAGATGGTATATAAGAGAATCAAAATATCAAAATCAAAACAACAACATAGAGGAAACTAACAATCAACGGATACAATCATAACACTATCTACGTTTATCATTTTTAAATGAGTTGGTTAAAATTCTCTTGCTCAAAATTAGTAACCAAAAATAGAGCACGAATTCTAGATCAAATATCAGAACACAGACTTATCATCATAACAAAATACAACTTCGAATTTAAGAAAGTCCAAAACGACAACACGAGCAATACGAAAGGTTTTTTTTAATTTTAGGGACTTTTCAAAAACTTTAATCCTACTTTCTGTTTGTTTAATTTTTATATTTAATTTATTTTAATGTGAAGCTCCTACACCTAAGTTTCTTGTTATATTTTAAAAAATAAATTTTGTAAAAACTATTTAGATTAACTTTTCATTTCAAAGCTAAAAATAATTTTTTTAACAAAATAATTTTAAAAAAAATTTAAAACAAACATTATTAAAATGATAAAAGTAATTTTTTATAGAAAAAATAGATTTCTTTTATAACAAACACACCCCTAATGATCAATTTTGAGACCAATTTAAATCAATAATTACCAAAACAACCTTGGTCACTGATATATTGCGACTAAAACAATACGTACGACAGATAAATAATAATATGAAGATGATATATTAGAAGATCAACAAAGAACAATGTTTATAACATCAAGCACACCATTACAAACATCTTTGCTGCTCTATAAAATAGAGCTAAACATAACTTAAAATAAAAAATAAACTCCCTAAAATTATTGTTCTTGAAAACAAATCATATCATAAGCATACCTTAATATATCTTGAATAAGTTATAGTATGCTAATTGAAACACTAAATCAATTTCAACATAAATCAAATTTCAACTAAGAGATCTTAAAGCTTCAATTTCTTCATTGAACTTGTAAATGGCAGCAATAGGAAGTGATGTAAAAAGATTAATTCCTCCTTTCATTGATGGATCAACACTATCAAATTTGTTAGAAGATGAGATAACACTTATATCCACATTTGTAAATATGTTGCATGGTGCTGGTACTAAATTTACTATTTCATTCCTTCCAAAATCTATGTTTTCACCCATAAAACTCAAATGCAACTCAAACAAAACCGTTACCGCACCGGTACTTTTGTACATATTAACAGGACTTTTAAAATTCTCCTCCAAAGAGTCGATTGTGTTTTTGAAATAATAAGAAGTTGAAGCAACATTTTTAACTTCTTTGATCAACTTAACAGTTTCATAGAGTGACATTTCATTGAGATCATTCACTTTTAACACAATGTTTGCTTCCATAACAGAATTACCATAATACCCTTTTGGGATTGGATCAAAATCCTTCAAGTTACGTCTCATACCAACTAACACAGTCAACATTAATGTATCCCCATTTTTGTTAAGTTTTAAGGCTCTTGCTCTTGATCTCCAAATATAAGCTGCAAGTGATTCAAATGATGTGATCCTTATATTTTCACTTTCCTTCATTAAACTCAACTTAAGCTTTGTTATGATTTCACCCTCCAGTTTAAAACAATGTCACAAGTAATGCGCCTACACCTAGTGCTTAAATTCGTTGTCTAATAATATTATTTAACTTTTTATGATTTTACCTTTCCTATCATGAAATGCATAGAATAATAGAAAATTAATTTTTAAAAAATAGTAAATTTTTATATTTGGTAATTTTATTTACCTCTTTACTAATTGTCTTAAAGGGACACAAATCATTGATTTACTTAAAGAGACATGTAACAGTAATTTTTATATTCGAAGGATTTTTTTTTTGTTTCATAGTACTCAAAACTATTTAATTAAAATAAGAAGAGGATTATGCTTATAAATTATAAAGTGATAAACCATCGGGGAAAATATGGCTGAAATTGTTAAATATTTTCATATTATTATGGCTATTTTTGTTTTCGTATTTCTTGTTTCACCAAATGTTGCCGGTATGATATTTTTTATCCTTTTATGATTTCATTCTTTAATTGCACAAATTCTTTATCCAAATTTAAATATATTTTTTTTTCTTTTCTTTTTCGTTCATTACAGTGGATAAACCATGTAAAGATCATGGTGATTGTCCTCGTTATATGTGTGCATATCCTTTGAAAGTGAAATGCATGGTCTTGCGTTGTGAATGTATTGATCCTTGGAGGAACACATTATCCACACATGATTAGATCCAAGAAAATACACAAATTATAATATTTCTTGAGCTATCATTTGGTTATTGTGTTGGTACCCAATAATTAGTTTGAATATTTTATATTTATATTATCAAGAATCTTGTAGTTATGAATTTTTACACTAATAGTAATGAAACAAAATAAGATAGCAAAAATATTATGGGTCATGTTAACTTGTGCCCTAAGGATACATGTTAAGTTACCTAAAAATAGAAGTATAACATTTAATGATACAAAAAATTTAATGCTTAGAGAATGTAATACATCACAAGTTCAATAATTTTTTTTCACATTTATCTTCTTAACATGTGTCCTTAAGGGCACAAGTTAACATTTTCCAAATATTATTTAGATTGTATTTTTCTCTCGATGGCCATTAATGTAGGGACATGAACAAAAAATTCCAACCTTTCACTATCTATATTTATATTATTATTATTATTATTTCACTGTCTATATTTTTATTATTATTATTATTAATTTTTTTATTTTTATAATATCTAACAGATTATCTTTAATAGTTATGTTGAAAAGAGTTTTTATGTCACTTATCATTAACGAATTGATCTTAAAAGATATAACATATACACATCTGATTAGAGCTGTCAAAACGGGCGGCTCGAAAATGGGGAAGACCCATTTGGGCTTCGGCGGGCCGGGCAAAAAAGACACGGGTAAAAAATAGACTACAAAATGGAGTCTGAGTATGGCCTGGTACGGGTCGTCGGATTTTCGGACCGGACCGGTTTTTTTTTCCTTTATTTTTTTTTTATTGTCTAGCAAAATATTTTGACAAAAAAAAACATACATTTATATTATACATAAATATATAGGATTAATAATTCTTGGGTGCTCTATTTTTACTCATCCATTACTCACAAGTTTCTCGTGCGTTCTATTTTTACTCATCTGTTACTCACATGTTTTTCACACGCTCTACTTTTACTCATCCACTACCTACGAGTTTCTCGCGCCCCTTATTTTTACTCATCCGCTACCTATGAGTTTTTCACGTGCCCTATTTTTACTCATTTGCTACTTAGAAGTTTCTCGCGCCCCCTATTTTTACTCATCCCCTACCTACGAGTTTTTCGCTCGCCCTATTTTTACTCACTTGCTACTTAGAAGTTTCTCGCGCGTCCTAATTATACTCATCCGCTACCTACGAGTTTCTCGCGTGCCCTATTTTTACTCATCCGTTACTTAAGTAGTAAAAATGATAAATTTGATAAAAAAAACACAGTCCGCTACTTAAGTAGCGGATTATACTTGAGAAACTCGTAGTGAGATAAAAAACTTTTATAATACAAATTAAGTTCAAATCATCAAAAACAAATTACTTATATTTATTTTTAATTTTTTATTATAATTTTGTCGGGCTTTTGGGCGGCCCGTGGCCCATTCGAGCTAGCCCATATTTTATCGGGCCGGACTAAAAAAAGACCAAATAAAATTTGAACTACAATTTAAAGATCCAAGCCCGAAAAAAATTCGGGTTATTCGGGCCAACCCATTCGAATTAGCCCATTTTCACGGCTCTATTTCTGATATGCATCATTCTTCTGATCTTGATCATTATGACGATTTTTCCCCAAAATTAATCATCACTTCAATTCAATCATCAAGTTAGATTATTCTTGATCGTCTAGCATTAACAACTTTTTGTTTTTAAGTTGTTTCTGATGTTGCTTCCGATTTTAAGATATTTACCCAACATAGACTATACTTGTTCTCATCCTGTATGCGCGACAAATGGTATATGACACTAGTGCATAATGTTAGTTCTACAATATTATTATTACAAAATGTTTTTCTGATGCTGGCTTACATTGAATACTTCTTCTAAACCATCTAAAAGTTGCAATCTTTAATCTAAATTTATTGATGGTAAGTTTCAAAAGAATAATTAAACAGAACTTACAAAAAGTCACCATCAATATATATACCATATAATATCTAATATCTATAAGACCAAGTGTAATGGCTGTTGATTGATGTGTTTAAGGAGAGTTTCAAACACAAATGGCACTGCAATGGTGGTGTTGAATGTGACTTGGATGAAAGAGAAGATCAATGGTTTCAACATCGTTAAATGTTGTCGAAGGAGACAAGTGGCACACTGCGGTTCATTTTCGCAGGCGCGTGTGTGACACGGCCCGACAGGGCGCGTTGCCCAACAGGGGACGTGGAGAGAGAGAATCTGGTGGGACAAGTGGCATGCATCGATTGGCCGCTTGAATTTTTATCTTATCAAAACTTTGAATTCAATTATTTCATTGCAAATTTTTTTTTTAAATTTTTATACCAAAATTCATGATTTTTTTTTTCTCTATAAATAGAGACTTAATTCATTTGATTTGGACACAAAAAAAACCAAGTTTTTCACTATCTTAATCTTATTTTTCTTTCTATTAGTGTTTGAATTTGAAGTTTTAGTCTTTTTTTTTTTAGTGAAATGGATTCCAATAGTAATTACAACACCCAAAATTTTTCTAATTATCCATTTGGCTACCAAAATCCCAACAATTATCCAAATCCTAACAGTTATCAAAATTCTAACAATTATCCAAATCCAAATCAATTTTCCAACCAACATCCTCAAAACTTACCTAATTTTGGTTATGCACCAAATTTCAACCAATCATCATTTGTTCCAAGCTTTCATCCATATTATGGATCTATGATGAGAAATCCATCTCAAACACCCCCGTTTAATGGTTATATGCCAATGGTGAATGCAAATTTTTCGAGTTGTGGTGCACCTGAATTTCCCGAATTTTCAACACAAATAACTATAGGTGGCACGACAGTTGCTAATCATGTCACTCCAAATTCATATGATTCAACTCCTAAGAGCAAGAAAAACCAACAACAACCATGTGACTCCTAGTGAAGCATATATAGACAAAGTTTGGAATGTTTCAGGATTGAAGATGATTTGTTTCGTACGAGTTTGGGTTTGCTCCATTTACTACTCATCCATTTGTTGTCCATTTATGAGAGAGATAGACACAAATGAATATTAGTGGGATCCACTAATTGGTGGGGTCCACTTTTAATGGGTCCCACTAATATTCATTTGTGTCTATCTCTCTCATAAATGGACAACAAATGGATGAGTAGGAAATGGAGCAAACCCAAACCCGTTTCGTACTATACGTTATATGTGTGTTGTTTTGTATTTTAAGTTAATTTCCATCATATTAATTACGATACTTGTGTGTTGTATTGCATTTTAAGTTAATTTGTATCGTACTAATTACGTTATTTGTGTGATGTATTGCATTTTAAATTAAGAAAATAATAAAAAAATTATTTTAAATTTTTTTTGTTAAGTGTTTATTATTTTAATTTAATTTTAATCGATAATTATAATTTTATTTAATCATAAAAACAAAAATTTAAATTTAAATAAGAATATGAAATAAAAAGTGGTGGGGTAGAGTGTTGAATAAAAAAGTATTGGAGAGGGTAAAAGTTGAATGGGATGTTGAATTATTAGGTGGAAGAGACAGAAGATGATGTGGAACGTAAAAAGTGAAAAAATGGAGTGTTGAATGATTGAACCATTGTACATGGTCTAAGACGAGGCATCTTTCTAAGGCAAGGAATCTTAATCTGATTACAATAATCTCAAGAGGAATTCGAATAAGAAACAAGACAATTATACGTAACAATAAAAAGAGACAAATCGAATGAAAATATTTAATGTTCATCGAATATTCTTCGCATGTGATTCATGATCATACATGTACCTTGATAATTTAGATCTTCCAATGCAGGAAAGCTTATATATCTATCCACTTTAAAACTAAATAACAAATATCCGAAATTTTCTATTAACCATATCTCAAAAATTCCAAGAACTTTAATTAAAGTAAATAATTAAATCAAATAGAGTTCCCCAATAGACATCCTAGCAGACCGACTCCAACGACCGAAAACAAAAGGAAGACAACATCCCATAGCCATTCTCGACAATCAGTTAAGTATCGTCGATTAGCTAAAAGTCTACGTGTTTTACGTTGTAGGATCAAACCAGAAGGGATGAGTAACACAATCAAAAGGCATATGGATTCAACATCGAATCCGCCCAAACCAAAAAAACAAAAACTCATCTTTGGACGAGTAGACAACAACACACCTCAAAAACACACATGATAGATAAAAATAACTTCATTAATTTAAATAAAACACAACTTCCTTAAATTAAGTGGAATGCAACTTCAATAAATAAAATAGAATACAACTTCAATGAATAAAATTACGTGCAATGCGCTT